>CM076989.1:90392011-91592011 GCA_039090855.1 Macrothele yani | reverse complement strand
CCACTTCTAAACTCTCGGACAGCTGTTCCTGTCGTTTGAAATGCTCTCCAAGCTCGTGAAACGATGCTGTGAGCGATCCGGAACTCCTCCGCCACACTAGTCGCACTTCGACCTTCTTCAAACTTCCCAATGACGCGACCTCGGGTAAAGTCATCCACATGTCGTCTTCTGGATTGCCTGTTGACCATATCACACGGTAGCAGCAACTCGACGACGTTCAAACCGATGTACACCGTGCAATAGCTTTCACCGAATTGCTGAGCGTACACCGCCCGTGTGCTTCGTACCCTTCCGACCCCCACGTCATGCTGCATATATGCGCATGCCCTACCGTACCGGACCCTAGTCTATCTCCTGAGTGGTCTTTCGGTTCGTTCTGCCTGCTCGTTCCACTAATTTCACCTCTTTGCACACCAGTGTATTATGAATCACCTCCGTAGTCACTAATGCCAGTGCAAGCTGAATGCGCATCTTTAGTTAGTGCAGTGTTCTCGGCAAAGGCGGCACATACACTTGGTCTTTGACCTACCCCACAAAAAGAAGTCACAAAGGGGTAAGGTCCGGAGACCTGGGGGGATCATTGCAGAAAACCCTGTCGTCCTGTCCACAACGACCAACCTAATGGTTCGGACTACTCCTGTGTTTGCAGCAATTCCTACGTCACCATAGCAACAGGTGCCAATAAAATTCGCAACTTCCTTCTTTCTTGTGTAGAGATATCAGCTGTCCATCTTCATAAACACATTGTCATTTGTAATCGGGACAATCATTTTGAATCACTCTGTACTTTATTTCACTATGCATGCCAGTTTCTGATTAAATATTCTCCGCTAAGCCAATAGAGAACCGATTTGGCTGAGAACTGTTGAAAGCTGGACAATGTCACTGAAATACCGTTGAACTACAAGAATGAATTCAGTCTAAAATCTAACTACAAAAGGGGAGAGATCATTTGATGCCGCTCCTTCCTTTTTTGTTTATTTGACGTCCTCATTTTATTATTAGTTTTATGTAAATAAAATGCCTTGTCAATAATCCTGGAGTTGAATGAGTCATTTTATGAGTGTCAGAAGAATTAGATTTTGATTGGCTAAATTTGTAGAACAAATTATCTTGACCAATAATTAAATTTTTTAAATTTCGGCGGTAAACAATACAGAAACAATTATTTTTAAATTCTAATGTTTAACCGCAGGGTCGTCGTCCAATTCCTGAAACACTACCAGTTAAATTCTTTGTGGTAATTTGTTTGATAGGCTGGCGCCGAAGGGCGCAACCTCTCTTCCCACACACATTTGAGTTAGAATAAGTCCTACCTGTTCAGAATATAACGGCCCGCAGGGAATTCTCGCGGTATCCCGACAGCCCAGTCTGCGGCTGAACTGAAACTAAAGCATTTTCGATATAGCTATTTTACAGTTTAATAAACTTTTGTGCGAACAAAAGGAAAACTTAGATTTTCTTTCCAATTTTTTTTTTATACCACAATACGTATAAATCCTGATTACCGAGTCTCAGAAATACCAAGATGTAATGTTTTACTCATTTTTCTAATTACACTGGTGCTCAAAATTCAAGAATAATTCATAAATAACTCGAAGTGGGTATTCATGAAGCAGTTCAATGAAGTATGGGCAAAAAGCTGATGAAATTACTTGTATAATGCACCCCAATCTTATATTTAATAAAATCATAATGCTGCCCCGGTGGCGCAGTGGTCTAAGCGATGGCTTCTGATCATTCGTCCGAAAGGGGTCCGGGTTCGCATCCCTGTGAGGAATGGATGTTGTGTTTGTCTTACGCCACTGGCTGGCGCTCTCCCTTCCCTGGAACCAGTGGCCCTAAATTAGGGATGGTCGACTGCTTATAGCCCACGGAGTTGCTTACGGTGGTCGTTGAATCCCCAATAAAAAAAATCAATTTTAAATTGCATATTTTAATGTCATCTTGTAACATATGAAAAAGCAGTCTGTGAAACCATATTTCAAGTCTTTTGCTTACGGCATCTAGCATTTTAGTACGGAGTAAGATCACCTCTGACAGCAATGTAACTCAAGCAACAACTTCTCATACTCTTTATGAGAGTATTGATGAGGTCTTGAGGGATTAATTTCCACACCTCAACAAGAGCTGTTTTGGATCCTTGAAGAGCCCTGGACGGGGGCCGGTGATCTCCGATGAGTCTTCTTATAGCATCCTATGCTTGCTCAAATGGGATTCAAGTCAGGGTATGTGAGTGGCCATTCAGTTTGGCAAAATATTCCTCCCGACAAAATCTTCAAGCAAATGTGATCGATAAAACTGGACATTATCTATCCTCCACAGGTATGAAATGTAGACAGCCGAATCCCCTAAATGACCAGACATATGTGTTCTGGATCTCGTCTCTGTACCTCAGAGCAGTAACAGCGACTCTGAAAGATGTACCTGTCTATGCTCTATTTATTGATTATTTCTGCCCAGACCAACACGCCACCGTCACCATAATAGTCCGTTTTCCTGATATTAGAAGGATTGTTGCGGGTTCCTTGTTTTACACAGATGAGAATACTTCGAGAATCTTAATTGCGATTCCATCTGTGAAAAGAGTAATGACTCACTGGTCTGGACTCTACATGTTATGCTGGAGACTCCACGTTAAACGAGGTCACCAGACGGTGGAAGTTAGAGGGACACAATTAACTGGTGGCCTTGCATAAAGTATTGCTCACTAAGCCTCCTAAAAATAGTATGCCTTCAAACTCTCATCCTTGTAGCTACTGCAAGCTTATAGCGTAAAAGCCTTTCTCCGGTGGCGATATCCAACCTGCATCCTTCTGTTCGGGTGCCAAATGTGGGAGAGCGAATGTGCTTAGTTCCTATGTAGACACGCCCACAGCAATTATACCTCTGTGGCGTCCACGCTACAGGCGCATCTCACCGTCAATGGGAATATCTCAAAGGTTCGTTCCTCAGAACTTACCCAAACTCTGATTGGGTGAACAGACGAAACTTCCCCCGCTTTACTAAGATTTGATTATCTGCGAATCAGGGAGGTAGTTTGAGACGGCCGAAAATCCAAGCATAAATTACTCTGGTGATGAAATAACACAGGATGATTCGTTTTCAAACTTAACAGTAGTTTATTATGAAAAAAAACTGAAGTTGGAAGTCAGTCTGTCAGTAGGAATACCGCTTTCCGGATGTTGATTAGACGTCTCTCAATAAATGCCGTTATAGTAAACAGTCAAAGTAAACTTGACGTCTCTATCACGATAATACGTTCCTACGCTTGGGAGAGAGTCTTCCTCGTCTGAGGAGTGTCTGCGTCTCCAGGTAAATATTCCTATCCCTAATCGTATTCCAACTCCGCTCTGCACTTATTCTCCGTTGTTGCGTTAGATTTATCCATTCCTGGTTAATTAAATAAATCAAGTGAGATTCCCTATCATAGGGACCTGTGTCACTGCTAAGAAAAACTTATCTTCACAAAGATACTTCAACCCCGACTGAACTCCCGGACCCATAATGCTAGATCCGTCAAAAACTCGAAACCTTTCGAGCCCTGCTTAACGGCGAACTTGCTCCTGCAATTCCCGAAAACAGACTAACTCACTTTGTCCTCTCATGCGCCTACCTTTCCCGACTTCGTCGGCGCTGAGCACCTGTGAGCCGCTCTTGCCCTAGGTGTCCTACTCCCTACATGCACTCCCTCCCTCTCTCTCTCCTGGTGTCGACGTCACCAATACTAGCGCGTCTCTTTCTGCTTACGAACCTCTCGCTTCCTCCCGTAGAGGACCGGCACTTCTTATGTCTCCATTAGCGGTATTCCCTTTGACAGACTTAACTTTCACAAAGTACAAGAAACATCGAATACAAAGCATACTAGATATGAGTACAAATGGTAACGTCTAGGTTTCTAGATATTCAGGCGTCTGCTCGCTGTTTTTACAATACCAGAGCGGATGTCGCCTGGTTTAATTGCCGATGTCTATCTGCCTGGGCATGGCATCCATTTCCTCAGAGCGTGAAAACCTCAGAATCTCTTTGTCATGTTCTCACTCTTTGTGAAAATGTTCTGGAACAATCTATTGCTCTGCTATGCGTTGAATCATTTTGAGTTCCTTAAATAATTGCATATATGTATATGAATACCTCACACATTAACATAAAATCGAATAAGCGTAATATTCATCCCATTAGTCTATTAGTGTATGTTTTTTTCTAATTATAATAAACATAATGTCCAGTTCATTATTTTCTTCGGCATAAATAATGCGCCCGCTCTCACGAAATGCTTTTCCAATTCAGCTACATCTACGAAGTTTGTAGCTGCAACTTTGCCGTCTTGACAAGTACGTCAGCTCTGAAGTATGTCACATATATTCCCCTCTCCTTTAGGAAAGGGCTGGGACAGAATCGTAGGTTTTCGGGTTAGCCGGAAAGCCATGCTTCAAGGAGAGCTCACTGTAGAAGAAGGAATTCTCAGATTCCATACGATGGAGCATCACAGATTTTTCGACGAACGCAACTGCCAAGAGGTTCATTTTACGTTCGGGCGCCATAGCGTAAAAGCTATTTGCCAAGCTCGAACCTGTATCCTTCTGCTCCGGAGTCGAATGCTTTCCCAATCAAGCTACACAGACAGTTAGCCGCTGCAACTTTGCCGTCCTGGCATGTGCATCACCTCTGAAGCACCTCATAGGTTCCAAAGAGAGTTACCGAGTTGACATATTTTTTTCCCTTTCTTTCTTTCTTTCTTTCTGTTCGCGTAGTGAACAAATCTCCCAGTCAGAGGATGAGTCTCAATAGATCGCAGTATGGTGGCTGCTCTTCTAAGTACGACATCCAGACCAGTATTTAGGTCGTCTGCGGACGATTTGGTGCCCGCACGTCACACCTGCACGGTTTGGATTTGGGTAGCCGGGAATCGCACGGTCTCCACGACTCCTCGAAAGCATCCTCTCGAATAGGCCTCATCGCCAGGGTAGTCTCGCCCGGAAGGACGAGATGTACGCCCCGGCTAGCGTTGCCCCTCAACGCGCGAGGCACGAACGATATCGTTGCAGCGACTAGACGGGATTCTGACTTAGAGGCGTTCAGTCATAATCCCACGGATGGTAGCTTCGCACCACTGGTCACTCGACCAAGCACATGTACCAAGTGTCCTAACCTGCGGTTCCTCTCGTACTGAGCAGGATTACTATCGCAAAGACCGGTCATCAGTAGGGTAATAATACTGATTTCTTTGTCCCGTTCCGCCAATGTTTCTTGGCTCCACGGGGACTAATGGAACTCCTTGGATTCTGTTTGAAAATGTTGCGACAGTTATCCTGCCTTGAGACACTGGTTCGGACCCTGGCCACCCCCGTGGTCCAGAGACCAGCCCGCGATGTCGTGCTGGCAGCCGACCTAGCGCACTTTAGCTGGGTTCCCGCTCTGTCTGGCGGGATAGGTCGATAGTTTTTAGGGTTGACTGGGAGATTGTCTTCCCCTCGAACATCTTTGATTTTTTAGGGGAATAATTTCCCTTTATTTACTATGACAAAGAATTGACACACATCTATACACTGTCCTCATGCTTAGGACTCACAAAATTGAGAGATTGAAAAGAAAAAAGTATTTACAAGGTATTTTAGTGGTAGTTTATTTGCCACTTGACCACAGACTTTTGCCCTCATTCCGAGTCCGAATCGCTTTCGGTGTGCACGTTCACCTCTTGCGTCTCGGTTCCCGTTTAGCTGGGGAAAATCTTGTGTTGCTGGAGGGTAAGCCTCTCAACTGGGGCTGTTATCCCCCTCCTGTTAACGGAGGATTGGATGAGCAGATCCAATCTTCGCGTTTTTTGCACACCTGGGATCAGTGTGTTTCTCCATTCGGCGAAGCCGCTGCATTCAAGCACGCAGTGTTCGATGCTTGCAGCCTTATTTCCACAGGGACAAGTGCAGTCCCTGATAGCGAATCTGACCAAGTATTCAAGGCAGATGCCATGGCCGCTGAATACTTGATTCAGGAACTTGTTTGTCTGAGCACGTTTGGTAGAGACCTTTGGAAACACTGTGTCTTCCGCCCTGTCTCTCCTGTGTCCCATCTGACCTGCCTTTCGGTAGTGGTCTGACGTGCCAATGCTGCGCGGATGCTCTTGCGCGGCGTTATGCAGTGCACGTCTACCATCTCTTTCAGCGTGGCTGCCTTCGCCAGCTGGTCCGCCCTTTCGTTTCCCTGGGTCCCGACATGGCTTCGTACCCAGTGGAAACTAACTGCCCCATCTCCTTCTGCCCTCAGGAGGGTTTTAATCCTCTGGACGATGGGATTTCTTCCCCTGGATCTTTTCAGAACCTGCAGTGCTGCCTCACTGTCAGAATAGAGTTTGATTGTTTCGTCGCTACGCCTGGGGAGTGCCTTTTCTATCGCCAGAAGTTCTGCTTGGAAAACAGAAGCGTTCTGCGATAACTTTACGCATTCTGCTATTGCTTCGTTCCCATCCGAGAACGCGCAGAAGCCTGCACCCACTTATCCCTTTAACTTTGAGCCGTCCGTGAATAGCTCATGCCCAACTCCCGTGGGCTTCTTGTCCCACGGTGGGCAAATTTCCTCTGCCGGGTGGATCTGCCAGTCTACCAACTCCATGTTGCAGGCTCGATGTGGCACACCGAGAAGGTAGGAGTCTTCACCTGACCTTAGGCAGTGCATTGCTGCCTCCCTTTCCACTACTAGGTCTGCCGGCTCGCACCCCGCCAGCACTTGAAGTGCCAGGGTCGACGTTGTGCGAAAGCAACCGGTGATCCCTAGTAGGGCCAACCTTTGAATTTGGTTTATGCCCTTCATTCTGACGGTGGGTTCCACCATGTTCCACTAGCATACGTCAGAATTCTTTCTACGCCTCTCTGATAGATGGCCTTCTTGGTTTTGCCCGTTAACCTCGTGCCATTCAATCTATTGAGGATCAGCGTGCACCTTGTGCGAAGATGTCTCAGGTGTGGCAACCCTGATGGACTCTGATCAAGGACCACATCCAAGTATTTCATTTGACGCACCGCCTTGATAGTGCACCCTAGGAATTTGCACTTAGGTGGTGTTTTCATTACTCCACTCTTTGCAACTGCTAGGAGAGTGGTTTTTTCAGGAGCGAAGCACAGTTTGCTTTCCCTGCTCCAGTTGTCTAGCACAGCTAGGGCACTGTGCGCTTCCCTTTCGATCACGTGTCTCCCTGAAGCTGAGACCACGAGGACGAAATCGTCCGCATAGGCTGGAATTTCCACTGCCAGCCCCAGGTCTAGATTCAGAGCTGCGTCTGCAACTATGTTCCACCATAGCGGCCCGGAGTTGGATCCTTGCGGACATCCTCTGTGGTACGAACGCGAGGATTGCCCATTCCCCGCTTCGAACTCGACCCTTCTATCAGAAAGGTAGCTACTGATTAGCTTAAACAAGTTCCTTGGACATCTAAGTTCTTTAAGTCTGGTTAAGACCATTGGCCACCAAACACTGTTGAAGGCCCCCTCACGTCTAGTGAGATGAAGCAGGTATGGATCCCCTCCCCTTTGTTCCTCTCTGCCCTCTCTCTGAGGCTGCGAATTGCCTGAGTTGCGCAACGCACCGGAAGGAAACCAAATTGGTTCCTGTTTAGCTTTCCTTGCTCTATGAGAAAGCTGAGCGCTCTGTTCGTTATGAGCTTGTCCAGCACCTTGCTCCACGCAGAGAGAAGACTGATAGGCCTATGGGCTGCGGGATCGTTTTTGTCCTTTCCGGTCTTGTTGAAAAGGACTAGCACCGCTGTTTTCCACAAGTCTGGGAAGATACCCCTCCCGAGGCATTAGTTTAGGAACGCCACAAAGTACTTGGGATTTGCATAGTAGATTTCTCTCACTATGCTGAGGTCCAGCCCATCCTTGCCTGGTACTTTGCCAGTGTTTAGGCTGGAGAGGGCGTTCTCCACTTCCTCCCTTGTGAATGGAGGTTCCTCACCAGTGCCCGGCGGGATCCGACATCCATCCTTCATTTCTTTTTTGCCGTGGGGAGTCCCCTTCTCCCTCGTCTCCTTGGAAGTGGTAATCCAAGAGACTCTCTATAGTACTATCAAGAGTCTTTGATAGACTTCCATCTGCCTTTTCGACCGCTGCCAGTTTTAGCGGTTCTGTGATGGATCCCCTCGCGATCTTATAGGGGATCCCGAAAGGATCTGCCGGAGTTTGGAACTCAGAGTCCTCCAGTAAGAGATTTTCGAGAGATTCAGTTCTCTCCTGTATGCTGAGCGAGCTTTTTTATGCACTTCTGTGCACACCCTATCTTGCGGTGTAGCTTTTGCTCTTTGCATAGCTTTCTTACTCCACCTAGCTCTCGCCCTTAGAGCTTTTAGTTTCTCAGACCACCAGGGGTGGGGATCCTTGGCTCCCCTTTTTCTTACCCTGCTACTTTCACATAGCGTTGTTACTTGACAGATTAGTTCTTCAAAGAGGGAATTGAGGTTCGACACTTCTCCTGCCCTCCTACTCCTCAACAGGGTGGATAGCTTGGCTTTAAACGCCAACCAATAGAGATGCTTCTTGAAGAACCTTTTGCGCTTGGGTCGAGTGGGCCTTTCCAATCCTAAAACGAAAGACAGCGCTAAGTGGTCACTGCAGCTTTCATCGTCCATTACTTGCCAATCCTGAACGAGGCTGCGCTGAGAGACCCTGACAAGAGTCACATCGATCCAGGTTGAGCCACTCGCCCCTTGGAAGGTCGGGGTGCTCTCTGGATCGTTCAGGAAACTCAAATCTGCCGCATTGGCAAAGTCTACTAGAAGCTGGCCGCGTTCATTCTCGTCTTGCTGGCCCCAGAGAGGACTCTTCACGTTGAAATCATCAGCTATGATTATCTCATGACTCGGGAATTCCCTAATAGAGCCATTAGCTCATTCAGCGTATCGCTCAGATCGCTTGCTGGAGAACTATATACGTTCACCAATAAAAACCTCCTGTCACCACATTCTACATACAGGGCGACCACGTTCCCGGTGCATTTTATCTCGAGAACCGCTAGGGACAGGTCTTTGACGACCGTGGCTACACTGAGTTTTTCCACCTTAGGGTGGTAGATCCGAAAGGAGTTAGGGAAGCCCACCACCCTTCCCTCCTGACCAAATGGTTCCTGCAATAGCAGAATATGAGCTTTTTGAGCAGTGCCTCTCTTTGGTTTTTCACCCATAGTGAGTGCGTTCTTTTAGTAGAGCCAGTTCTCTGACAAGGCTTGGGCATACTTTGTCGAGGCTCGAGTGGCCTATATCCACTCGACGCCTGAATCTCCTATTGTTTGCCAGGCAGTTAGTGCAGACCGTGCTATTGCTGCACTCCTGGCGCTTGTGCCCGGTTTCCCCACACCGGGCACACCTATCCTGCTCTTCGGGACACCTTGACGTAAAGTGCCTGAACCCGTTACACCTGAAGCACCGGACCTCCCTCAAGTATTCCCTTATTGAGTGGATGGTCCATTCTACGCCGAGTTTGCCTCGTCTCATCACTTTTTTGAAGGTGAGTGGGTCCGCCTCTGCCACCCAGTGGCGCTTCCCGCCCTTCACCTTCAATGAACACTTGAGCTGGAGTCTGCTCTCCTCCAGCTCTGGGTTCTGTTCCACGAGACATTTCTCGACCTGTTGCCTTGACAGGTTTTCATTAATCCCGTAAACTATGAACTTTGGATTCTTCCTAGCCGGCAATCTTGACCGAAGGTTGCCCTTGGTCACCACGTTGCTTTTTAGCTCGGAATCCAATTTTTCAACATCCTTGGCGGAGGAGCATTCTACCATTACTCCTCCCCCATTCACCTTTCTAACACTCTTCACTCCAATTTGGAGTTTAGCTGGGCACATTTGTGACTGAAGAGCCGCTTTAACATCATCAGAAGAGAAAGAACCTTTGTCTGATACCGGGTAAACGAGAAGCACGTACCTCTTCTCGACTTCCTTCTTAGTCACTTTTTGCCTTTGGGCCGTGCTCCCCTTGCTAGGCTTTGTACGTGCCGCTTCGGCATAAGAATTTGGTTCCGCGTTTGCGCGCTCCCTTCTTTCCTGGAGTCTTCCTTGGACGAGACTCATCTCTATTACTTGCTTAGTGCAAGCGTCCTGTAGCAAGTTCTCTACCTTCCGAATCTTAGTTCGGGTATTCACCAATACCTTGTTTGAAGGATTCTTGAGAATCCTCTCCAACTCTTTAAAGGAGTTGACTGCGCTTGCGTCCACTTGAACCGGGGGTTGGGGCCCCCGTATCCTTTGCCATCTCTCTGCTCAAGTTGCTAACCGAGTGCAAGTCCCGGGACCTGTGTCCCTGGTCAGTTAGACTTACGTCGTTCAAGGAAGCCAAGTGTCCGCGGCACCCTGGGGTTCTCCGCTGTAACCAACACCTGGCCCCGGTTGAGTGCGGGATTTGTCCTGGTCCGTAGACCAGGGGGATCGGCACGACGACGACGTACCCGCTCGTATGTCAAAATTGCGCACAGTACTGTGAGTGCGTTTTGGACTTTGCCCTGACAAGGGCAGTACTATTCTAAGTCGAAAACGACTGCACCAAAACACTTTTTGTTAACAAAACAAAAAAAAAATTTCGTTAAAAAACGAAAAAAAATAAAACTAACCTGTCTCACGACGATCTAAACCTAGCTCACGTTCCCTATTAGTGGGTGAATAATCCAACGCTTGGCGAATTCTGCTTCGCAATGATAGGAAGAGCCGACATCGAAGGATCAAAAAGCGACGTCGCTATGAACGCTTGGCCGCCACAAGCCAGTTATCCCTGTGATAACTTTTCTAACACCTCTTGCTTAAAACTCCTAAAATCAAAAGGATCGATAGGCCCCGCTTTCGCGGTCCGTATTCGTACTGAAAATCAAGATCAAGCCAGCATAATATGTTGCAACAGTTCTCGCTGAGCTCGCCTTAGGACACCTGCGTTACCTTTTGACAGATGTACCGCCCCAGTCAAACTCCCCGCCTGACACTGTCCTCGGAGCGGATCGCACTGGTCACGGGGGCCCGATGCTTAAGGCTAGAAACGTAGACCCTGCGGTCCGCTCTCCGCTTCACCGAGTCAGTAGAAAAATGATTAAAGTAGTGGTATTTCACTGTCGGCCGGAACCTCCCACCTATACTACACCTCGCATGTCTCTTCACAGAGTCAGACTAGAGTCAAGCTCAACAGGGTCTTTTTTCCCCGCTGATTCTGCCAAGCCCGTTCCCTTGGATGTGGTTTCGTTAGATAGTGACAGTGGTAATATCGTTAATCCATTCATGCGCGTCGCTAATTAGATGACGAGGCATTTGGCTATGAAATTCTTTATTATCTGAAATTTGTTAATACAAAAGCACACACAGGTGCATCAGAACAATAGTTTTTTTAGCTTTGAACCATACATGCCGGGTGTCGGCATCAAAATCATCTGGCCAGTATACACAATATGCAGGCAAGAATACCTCAAATTACACATCTACCACAATAAATACCAATCAGACATTAAAAGACAGATTATTATTAAAGTCGAGGTTAATGGTTAATAATCGTTATATTTTATAACAAAACAACTGAAAGCAAACATCAGTTCAACAATAAACAATATTAATATGATGATTCTTCACAGAAGAATGTACACAAGTACCACAATAAATTCTTAGGTAATTCGCTTGTTCCAGGAACGCCATATACTGACACCCCCAACCAGGACACGAGTGGACAGGATTGGAAGGTCCCCCACACGCACAATGCCCCAGGCCATAAGATCTGTATATGAAGCCTTACTAAGTACCCCACGACAGTTAAAAGTAACTGACGTGGCTCACGGGGAGGCAATGGATTTGGATCTTTTTCAGAAGTTCTGCATCTGGCGCGTAGTAGGAGACCTTCCTCCCATGCTCTGTGTCCAACGCGAAAGTGTCACCCACAATCTGTACATCGATGATCTTTGTAGGGTCTCCTTCCTTGTAGACACCCAAATCCAGCTTCCTCACATTTCCTGATGGTAGTCTGAATGTCGGTTCCGTAGATACATTAAGTCCTCGTTGTGAAAGTCCCCGGGAGATGTATTTCACAATAGCATCATGGCGACGAATCCTCGCATCATGTCCCCGAGGACAGATTTGCAAAATGTGATTCATAGTCTCTGGTACCTGACAACCTGCACGACACTCTTTCTTTCTGGGGTCGTACACGAGTAGTCCTGGACCGGGAAGGCAAGGCGGCTATCCGGACTCTATTCATGTTAACAAAGTCTCCTCCTGAGACCAATTTTGGTCTCTCAAGCCACTTGTGACATACTGGCACTCTTGCACTTTCCTTAAGTCCAATACCATCGTATTTAGGGTACAGTTAGTCTCGCCAGATGTTATTTAGCTGGTTTACATTATTTACATTCTCTCCACGACCTCCACGCTGAAACCATGTCAATCGTTTCGTCATAACACCATACGAATCCAACATCTTTTCCATCGTTTCATTTTGTAATACACCCTTTAGTTTCAGCAATCTGTTACTCCTCCAAATAGGTATTAGCCATCGTAACACAGGAATCGAGAGTCTTCCATCAGTTATCTTTGCATATAGGTAGGAAACAGGACAATCAACAGGTAGATGCATAATTGCACGAACAGAAGCTCTAATTGATCTGTCATACTTCTGCAAGAGTGCTCCAGAAGCCCTTGACAGAATCAATCGATAATAAAACACAGGCAGACAATAATTGCGTATCAGGATTATTTTCTGTTGCGTTCTCAGCGGTGCCCCCTGAATCGGAGACAATCTCCGCCGAAACCCAACAAAATCATCCCTGTTTATTTCTATTCCAGTGCAACCCATCGTCACACCAAGGTACTCTAATTTCTCCTCTGGTCCCACACTTGGTATTGGGGACGATCCAATGAAGAAAGCTCTGCCTTTGCTAACACGCACTGTATCCTTGTCCGCTACCGTCTCAAATGACATTGTATAAGACTTCGCTGTGTTGATATTTAATCCACAGGAAAGGAGGAACTTTTGAACCAAGAGTAAATGCCGCTGAAGACCAGGGACGGAAATGGAAGTAATCACAATATCGTCTGCTTAGGCCTGCCTGCTCAAGCCCACCAGACGAGAGCCTATATAAGTAGGCACTGATTTCATAAGGTTATCAAATTCTAAATTTAAAAGAACAGGTGAAATAGGGTCACCCTGTCTTACTCCACTACGTGGAACTCCACGAAAGTCCACTGGCGTCTAAATTGTTCTTGAAAGTAATCTAACAGAGGCTTGGGCACCCCTGCCCTCCTGACACCCTCAAGGATCGCAGGATGTGACACCCTGAAAAAGGCTTTTTGTACGTCCAATGATGCAAAGAAGAAGGGCTAGGAGCCCTGGACCGAGGCGTTGATGTTAAGGTCCAGCGCAGTTATTGCAACTGCACACCCATCTTCAGAAACAAAGCCATGCTACTCCGATGAAGTTTGGGTTCCTGATGCCAACCTAGCTGCCAAAATTTGTGGTACCCCCTAAGGAGTACCGAAGAAATAGATAGAGGCCTCGTTTGTTCTGGAAGGTTGGCATCCTGCTTTTTAGGTAGGAGGATTGTACGACTAACACTCCAATCCTCAGGAAACACCCTAATAATAAAAAGCAGTTAAAGAGTTTAACTCTAACTCTTGGCAGCACTGACCGGAGATCACACACCACAACCCCATCAGGACCAGGAGCGGAGCCTCCACTGGCAAGTCCACGTTCTACCTCCTGAATTTTAATAGGCTTTAGTAGCTCCATCCTTTCCTTGACATCTGTAAGAGGCTAAAATATGCCTTCAGGTGAATCGAAATTCGTAGCATCCATTCCAAACATATCAAACCAATAATCATGAACAGATGCTGTAGACAAATAGTCAGAAATTGATGTTTTCTGAAATAACTCATCCATAACACGTCTGGGATCTTTATCAAACATCTTCTGAAATTTTGCATAATTCTGACGTCTAAGCCTGCGTTTCGAATATGATTCTTACACATTCAATTTCTTAGACAGATGCAAGATCGATTTAGCAGTTGGTCTAGGTTTCTGTAATCTTGCTTTAGGAAAGAGCTGCCGAAGCACCCTGGTTATCCCATTCTTAGCCCCAATATAATCTAACTCTTCTACCTGTTGGACCACCAGATCTAAATATTTCTCTAATTGAGACTCACCATCAACTCTTAAACCTCTGAGATAGCCAAGAATGCCATTTCTCCAAACATCAGCATCCTGATTATCAGGATCTGACTCATCCACATGTATCAAACCGCCTCTTACAGTTTCATCAGAAGACGAAGCCGAAGAAGACGGCTCCTCTACTAAGGGATCCACAGTTGTTCTAGCAAAGTCTCGAAGGAAGTGCTCAACCCGCTGTCGATACTGAGCCTGTCGCCTCTTACCCTTAGTACTCTCGATGGTACGGTTAGATAGCACCCTCAAGAGTTGCTGATTTACAACAGTAATCCCTGAAAATATCAACCTTGCCTCCTCGTGCGCCCTCATGTCAATTTCTTCCTCTGTCCATCTGGCCTTAACCCTACGCACATCCAATTGCGCGTGATATTGTTCAGCATGCATCCATCTTCGATGCAGGGAAAGGCCAGTTTGCGTTTTAAAACAACGCTGACATTCAGAACAATGTCCAGATGTCTCAATGACAGAAGATCCATTAACATGTCCCACAGTATCAGCATTAACAGTGGGCATATCTGCATCATTGGAGATAAGGGATTCATCAGTCGGCAAAATTTGCCTGTTATAGGTATCAGAAGCTCCAGCAACAGCATCTCCAACAGGCCTTACACCATCTCCGTCGTCCTCAATCATTAGAGTTTGCGCGTCTCCCTCTAATAAAGATGTAATACCGTCAATATCTTTCTCAACCTCGTCAATTGTATCTGAAACGTTCTGACAGGTATCCGACATTCTTCGACTCAGTCTCCGATCAACCAAACGGTTCGAGAGGTGCTGATATGCTCCCGTCATCATCCTAGTTAGCCTTCGAATTTCCGTCATCTCATTTTCACGCCTTGACGCACTCATAGCCAAGCAGAAGTACACGAGTCAGATGCACTCCAGCAAGGTTGTGCGATTACACACCACAAGCAAAATGTAAGGCCAATAACTCTGGAGAGAAATCCTCGATGTAAGCAATACAAAGAGGGGTCGCCGAGAGACACTTAGCACCCAGCGAACGATTACACCACTGCAAAGTGAGATTAACCTACTGGGTCGCTCCCAATCCTTGCAGGGCCAAGTTCGCTGGGCTCAGCGGGCACCACGAGAAGGTGTGGCTCTCGACTTCACTCAAGTGGCCGGTAGTCACTTGAGCGCATGCAGCTACAACTCGCCCAGAGACTAAGTCCTGACCTAAGCCTACATAAAACTAATTAGCAGTAGAAAAGAAAATTTGGAGACTAGCTCCAAATTCCTATTTTTCCATTTATTTTCCTTCAGGCCCAAACGTCTCTAAGAGAGTCATGGTTACTTCCGCCGTTTACCCGCGCTTGGACGAATTTTTTCACTTTGACATTCAGAGCACTGGGCAGAAATCACATTGCGTCAACACCGATCGCCGGCCATCGCAATGCTTTGTTTTAATTAGACAGTCGGATTCCCTTAGACCGTGCCAGTTCTGAGTCGGCTGTTAGTCGCCCGCCGAAACGGTCACGCCAGGCGGCACGCCGTGCAGCTGAGGTAATTCACGGGAAGGTCCCGACGCTGGTCCGGGCTCAACCGGGCAGTCTTGCGACGACCAGTCTTGCCCAGTCCCGGTGCAGTACCGCACCCGCTTCCGACCCCAGCCAGACGGGCCCAGTCCTCAGAGCCAATCTTTTTCCCGAAGTTACGGATCGATCTTGCCGACTTCCCTTACTTACATTGTTCTATCGACTAGAGGCTGTTCACCTGCTGCGGATATGGGTACGGTCTGGCACGAAAATCACACTTCCTCCCTCGGATTTTGTCTCATACAGAAGTTGTCTGCAGCAATTGTGGTTCTGGGACGGCCTTGTTCTGGTCGACGACGAACATCTGTTGAAACTGTCTTCATAGTCTTCACATGATATTTTACGAAACATTCAATGCTCTGAAAACTTTCATCTAGGGCTGATCTGCTTCTATCTTTACTAGTCTATCTCCACCGCTGAAAATCATCTATACGATGTCTCCGTGACGTCATCAGCTCCACGTGACTGAAGTGGAAGCAAGAGTGCGTTGAGCTATACACGGTTTAGTACATTTTCCTTTAATTTCTAACACCAATGTGTACGCGAAAATGCAATAAAAAATGAAAAACTAAATTTTGCAATATTATTTCATTACGTTTTTTAGTTTTCATGCATGTTCTGATTGAATCAGTAAAAAGTACATGTATCATTCGAATGATTTGTAGGTATTAATCTTCACTTTTTTATTATACAGGCAATACCTGCTGCTCCACGAGGACTGGCGGTTACGGTTGCTGTCCGATGCCAAATGCTGTGTGTTGTTCCGACGACAGATGCTGCCCTGGAGGAAGCGTTTGCATTACGTTTTTCAACTTGTGTTTAGGAGGTTTCGCACACGGAAAGAACGGCAGCCTGTTGCAATTCACTAAAAGCGTCGAAAAAACTCCATCTGTTCCTGTTTCAGCGCTCAGGATGATACAGTAGTTCGTGTGAATACCACAGATATATCAGATAGTTTTCGAAGAATATTATTAAAGCGCTTTAACCTTTATAAAAATCTTTCATTTAGCAAGACGTGCACATTTCATTAAATGTCTCTCTTAGGAGAAAAACCTTTTTTGAATAAAAACTGATCTTTAAAATATTGCGTATTTCTTTGACTGAGATGTAACAACAAAATTTCCCTTTCAAGAATTTTTCAGGTTTCAAAAAAATTGAAGCTATGGGCGTAGACTTGTTGGAAAGGGGATGGTGATAGTCAAGATTTATGATTAAACGAAATATCTCAAGGCAAGAGTAACACAGAAGAATTGCCGTGTTTATTGTAATTTTAATAAGAAATCATTGCAATTTTTTTTATTCAGTCAACTAAAGAGCATAAATGCCTGAACTCTGAAGTATTAATTAGAAACACCTGTGGAAATGTATATTAATTTTTCTACAAAACATTTTCAAACGTTTATTCTCTTTTCGTTAGGAAACAAAAACAACAGGAAAGCAATTTACCTTGGTAAGATTAGATTCATTATGCAAAGAATAGTGGTCGTAAATTAAACACAGGAAGTCAATCAGAGTGTCAGTAGCCTCAACAAAAGGTGATAGTACTTTAATAGTTATGGTGCAATTACAGATTAGAGAAGAAAAGAGGTCATCTGGTGTACAGTATATAAAAAGACCAAGGTTAATGCCTTTATTTATTTTTTCTAAGTTTGAAGCATTACTCAAAATAATATAACTATAAATTGTGATTCGAATTTCTTGGCGTACAATAGAAATCAAAGTTTCCAAGCTTTAGCACATCAACCAGATGGCTTTTGCAAGGAAGGTAGACAGCAAACTACCTGAACATCTATCAATCAGATGACTTTTTCAAGGAAGGTAGACAGCAAACTACCTGAACACCCATCAACCAGATGGCTTTTTCATGGAAGGTAGACAGCAAACTACCTGAACATCCTATAACCAGATGGCTTTTGCAAGGAAGGTAGACAGCAAACTACCTGAACACCCATCAACCAGATGGCTTTTTCATGGAAGGTAGACAGCAAACTACCTGAACATCCTATCAACCAGATGGCTTTTTCATGGAAGGTAGACAGCAAACTACCTGAACACCTATCAACCAGATGGCTTTTTCAAGGAAGGTAGACAGCAAACTACCTGAATACCCATCAACCAGATGGCTTTTTCATGGAAGGTAGATAGCAAACTACCTGAATACCCATCAACCAGATGGCTTTTTCATGGAAGGTAGATAGCAAACTACCTGAACATCCTATAACCAGATGGCTTTTGCAAGGAAGGTAGACAGCAAACTACCTGAACATCCCATCAGATGGCTTTTTCAAGGAAGGTAGACAGCAAACTACCTGAATACCCATCAACCAGATGGCTTTTTCATGGAAGGTAGATAGCAAACTACCTGAACATCCTGTAACCAGATGGCTTTTGCAAGGAAGGTAGACAGCAAACTACCTGAACACCTATCAACCAGATGGCTTTTTCAAGGAAGGTAGACAGCAAACTACCTGAATACCCATCAACCAGATGGTTTTTTCATGGAAGGTAGACAGCAAACTACCTGAACATCCTGTAACCAGATGGCTTTTGCAAGGAAGGGAGACAGCAAACTACCTGAACACCTATCAACCAGATGGCTTTTTCAAGGAAGGTAGACAGCAAACTACCTGAATACCCATCAACCAGATGGCTTTTTCATGGAAGGTAGACCGCAAACTACCTGAATACCCATCAACCAGATGGCTTTTTCAAAGAAGGTAGATAGCAAACTACCTGAATACCCATCAACCAGATGGCTTTTTCAAAGAAGGTAGATAGCAAACTGCATGAAAACTCATCAACCAAATGGCTTTTTCAAGGAAAGTAGACAGCAAACTTGAAAAGCTAAATGATTCAATGCTTTTCACTTTCTTTCGCTAAAGAAAGTGAAAACCATTAGTTTTTCACTTTCTTTCAGCGAAAGTGATAAACTAATACTTCAAACTTGATCATTCCTAAGGACAGTAAAAACGGTTCCGCAGATTTTGCGGACAAATTGGGAGCGAGCGGTGAATGTCCCTGTGATATAAGGACTCTGGTTTTGAGCTGAAGAACGCAGTGACGAAATCTTCCACCTCTGAAACTGTGGTGAACCGCTGTTAGACTAGAGCACGTTGCATAGAGCGAAACAAAAGTATTAAAGAATTGTAGATTGCGTTAGCTTCAACTAGCATGCCTTTTAAACAGTCAGCGGTTCCCCATTCTTTAAAGTAATCATTTTCAACATTTTCATTATGGTGGATATAATTACTTCAGATTTTTACATTAATGATTATTTTAAATGTAACAAATCACTATGGAATATAAATTTATATGATTTTAGTTTTAGCAAGCAAAAAATAATTTGTTCAATTTCTTTTATCCCTATCACCAGAATTATCGCTATAATGAGATAATAAAATGCATCATAGGTTGCATCGAAATTATTCCTTAGCACCTTAACAGCATCGATCTTACTTTGCCATCTTCTTTCAGAGAGAGGTTTTATAGTCAGTGTCGGGACTGCTACTCCAGTTGGTGCGTCCTCTTGCATCCCCCGGTCTCCTGTACATGATTGTGGGAATCTACCAGTGTTCGCAAAATCCACGCCATAAGTAAAAACAATCGTCGCGGTCATTCTCACCTTGGTTAAGAGTGAGAAGATCGCCGAATGGAGGGAATAACTTAATGTCATGCCATATATTAAGAGCGTTACTCTGGGTCTTAAAATTGCATAAGACAGCCGGAGAAAGCAATAAGGATTAGGAAGGGTGCAATACCGGAAGGCGATGGGTCAGAGTTCGGACCATGCTCTGCTACCTACGTCATTCAGCGTTGTTCCAGTCATGGGGAATTTTTCCTTCATTAGACATCTAGTGAAAACTTGGGCCAGTGTATCTTCTAATGTCCACAGTAATACCATCTTTCCCTGGAGCTCTTCCCCGTTTCAGGATCTTAATTGCATGTGCAACTTCTGCCAGGAGGACTGAAGGAACTTTGGCACTAGTACCTTAATGTCTGAAGTAGACGTATATTCCATTTCATACAGTCCTGTGTAGAAATCTTTCACTCTTTTCAAATTTCGCCTCTATTTCTTGTTACCGTATAACTTCTTTTATCAGTACTATTAGGGGTATGCAAAAGTTTCGGCCGTTTTAAGGAGAAAGGAGGCAAAAACAATCAGGAAACCATTACACATTTATTCAACGAAATATTGGCCGTTAGCATCAATGACGTTTTGCCATTTTTCAGGAACAAATGAATGCCCCTGTGATATAAGGACTCGGGTTTTGAGCTGAAGAACGCAGTGACGAAATTTTCCACCTCTGAAACTGTGGTGAACCGCTGTTCGGCTATAGAGCACGTTGCAGAGAGCGAAACAGATGAAAGTCTGAGGGTGCAGTGTCCAGGGAGTCAGCCGGGTGCGGTAAAACCTCCCAGTGTAACTGTTCAAGGGTTTGATTTCGTGGTGGCACCGACATATGGTCTGGCATTATCGTGTAACACAGTGGTATCAAACTCAGACCTTTGGAAGGCCCACTTTCCAGTTTTGAAGAAACTTAGGTAGCCGCATGAATATTAATAAATTTCTTCTGAATAAATATCAACTTTACAAAACTACACCAATGGCTTGGCACTAGAGTGGAAAAATATTTCTAATTATCGGTAAATAGTAAAAACAAATGCTTCATCAATCACTGAAAACAATCACTTTTACGAAACAATCATTTTCACTTAAATCTTAAAACAATCAGCTAACCAACTGAACACTGTACACGATACAGAAAATATTACATGTTCTGACCGGAAACTTGGGTTCGCTTTTCTGTCACTAACTTATCGATATTTGGAATAATATCCTTTGAACATGCTACTTTTAAAAGTGAGCTTAAGTGACTGTCACTTACGCTATTCCTTTCAAGGCATTTTACTTGGTTCATTCTTGAAAACCACTGTTCACATGAATATGTTGTTCCGAAAATAGACAGAACCCGTGCAGCTATAGGTTATCAATGTTTACGTATTTGTCCTTTGAAACAAACTGGTAAAACTCTTACATTACAGCTGTTGAATTTTTCTTTTAGGAAAAAAATCATGCTGAAAGTCTATTTATTCAAGCTGAAGTTCTTCAGGTGCGCTGTCAGCATTATAGGAAAATAGAGACTTGAAAATATTGAAAATCTTTTCCATGTCTTTGAAACATTCAAACGCCTGCTGAAATCCTCTTTTAACATAAATATCATTGTAGAAAATTCACCAAAGTTGATTTCTTTTTCTTCAGCTGAAGCTTTTAAAATGGGAAAGCGAGGAAGATTCCCTGCACTGAGCTGAGCTTCTCAAAGCTAAAGTTTCCTCTGAAATGCGTTAACATTATCAATAACATCAGTGACTAGCTTATTTTGGGTTTGTAGTTTGATATTCAAATCGTTTAAGTATCCAGTTATATCTGTGCTGAATACCAGATCATGTAACAACTATGTTTATATTGCATTTAATATATTATAATATACTTGAAAGAAGAGTGATTTATTTTTATTTTGTAATCATTCATGCGGGCCACAAAACAGTTGGCGCCGGGCCGCGAGTTTGAGGCCACTGGTGCAACAGAATGAATAGGTTGCGCCTTTACCTTTTTCGTTCGATTGCAGAGTTCAGTTTCCTCAACTGATCGTTGTGCTATGACTGTTTCGCCCAGTTTCAACAGTTGGAAGCACAGCACTCCATGCACATCACATCACATCACACCACACCACACCACACCACACCACACAACAGCACCTTTTCCCCGATGGATATCCTGTTTTGCTGTGAATGTTGATGGCTGGCCTGGGTCGACCCAGGATCGTTTGCTTACGGGGTTGTCTCAATAGACTAATTTTTCATTCCCGGTGACAACCTTCCACAAGAAATTCTTCACTTGAAACCTCTTCAGAAACGACATGAAGATTCCCAATCGTTGACCAATTTTATGTTCCGGTAAATTATGCAGAACCCACTTACCAATCTTATGGATCTTCTCCAAGGCCTGTAGACGCCGTACCACAGTCAGTTGAGCCACTTTCAAACGCTTCGCCAGTTGCGTGCTGGTCTATTGTGTGGCATCCTCTTGCAACAGCGATTCCAGCTCCTCGTCTGCGAGTTCCTGGGATCTACCTGCACGTGGCTTGTCTTCCAAGCTTAGATCATCTTTCTTAAACCTGGCAAACCATTCTCGACACGTTCGCTGACCCATAACCGTTTCGCCATACGACTGACATATTGAACCGTATGCTTCACTCGCACTTTTTCCTAAATTAAACATGAATAACAAACAGTGCCGCAAATGAACTTTATCGACCACCATGTTGGGCTTCATGTACGAACGGACAACACGGGTCGCCGGCCGGTTAGACTCCTACAGTGCCCGCTAGCGGGTCAGCGGAAACTTTTGCATTCCCTTAATTTGATCTGTTTTCTTCCCTTATTGAGATGTCCTTTCGCTTTCTTCACGCTTTTGTTGCTTTCAGTTGCATTTCTTACTAGTTCACAATTTAATTTCCTTATGTCTTCAGTGAACTCTTTTGCATCTTCTTGCATACCTATGCACATTCCACTTTAGAAATTACATTTTTTTTTTTTTGTCCTCATATCACTTGTCTTCTGCATCAGCATTTTTGTTCATTCTGATGTTTCCTTCATATATAACTTGCTCTTGGTACCACGTATATTTTGGTTGCTGTTTCCATAACAGCCTTCGTTAGTTTGTTGTTAACTTCAGAGATGTGCACTTCTTCTGATACACCTTCTATAGCAAAGAAACTGTTCCTCAGCTCCAATTTAAGGTATTATTATGCTTTTTAAGGTTGGTCATGTCAATACATTTTGTTTGTTTTATGAACTTCCCACGTTCGAATTTAGTGTTTAAGTGCATCTTACGTCACCATTTATTGGTTTTTACTACCTGTGTTGAACCTGTTCCGCATACTGCAGTATTCGACAACATATTTCTTGTCACACATACATCTAATTCCTGACGACCAGAACAGTACTACAATGATCCTGCTACATAAAACAAGTCAGTAAAATCATGCAATGCATTGATTATGACACGCTTTCCAACATACCAGAAATCATTACTCAAGTTATGAGGATAATGGGTATTGAATTACTATCGCTCCTGTGTCCTGTTCTTTCACCTTATTTCGATTGTATTAAACAGAATTTTTACATCTGGAACAACATACTAAAGTTTTGTTGCAATAGAAGCATTTTTAATCAAGTTATGAGCATAATGGCTGTGGAATAAATCTCGCTCCTGTGCCCTGATCTTTGACCCCATTTCAATTATATTAAGCAGAACCAGTTCAGTATACTTTCGAAACAACAAAGTTTTGTTGCAATCGAAGCATTTTTACGTAAGTTATGACGCATAAAGGCGATGGAATGGATTCCGCTTTAATGTCCTGACCTTTGACCCCATTGCGCCCATTTTTAATAGGGCTCGTCTCCTATCACATACTAAAATTTCATCGAAATCGAACCATTTTTACGCGAGTTATCGTGCGGACAGACAGACGGACAAAGCTGGTGCATATACGCTTCTTCATCCTCATAACTTGAGTAATAACTTGGGTAATGATTTCTGGTATGTTGGAAAACGTATCATAACCAATGCATTGCATAATTTTACAAACTGGGTTTCTTTCTTTTTGTATATCAGTGTGTACAACATAATCGCATAGGAACAAGATTTGCTGCGGAACGAAAGTAAAAATACTTCCCCTGACTTGCCACCTCCCGTTATTTCCCTAACAAAAACACGTCAGGCTGGCCCGGTAACCGAATGGTACGATGCGCTGGCTTCAAATCGTTTGTCCAAAATGGGCCCCGGTTTGAATTCCCAGTGAGACATGGATGGTACATTTTCTTACTGCATTGGCTCTCTCCCTTCCCTGGAACCAGTGGCTCTAAATTGGTAAAGGCAACCACTTTTATCCAAGTGAAAGTCTCGCGGTGGACATTAAACCGCTAAGCACATTCACATGTGGGGTCCAGCCCCCGGTTGCCAAGTTGTTGCACCGAGCTTGTTGATTGATTTAGTAGATTGGCCTCATTGAGCCAAAAAGCAAATAGACGATGACATCGCTCAGTCCACGTTATTGTGTAAACAACGCATAGCAACTGAAAAATTGTTCATTCGACACCGCTGGGATCGAACCGCAGAACTCTCGATAACTATAGCAGAGTTCGTTCGCTTCACCTACTTTATTATATAGTTATCGAGAGTTCTGGAGCCAAAAAGCGCCTAACAATGGTTTTATAAGATTTTACAGAACATCAAAATATGATTTAAAAAACGTAATGAAACAGTATAAGTGGCCAGAAAATGACAACGGATTACAGAAAACGAAAAACACCGGCATTACATTAAAAAAGAAAGAAAACCACATACAAATGATCGTTTAAAAGGCGGCCTAGGGTTCTGAGTTGTCTGGTAGAGTTGGTAAAAGCAACAAACAAGCACGTTCACGAACAAAATGACAGTCAGAGGTACAGTGCACGTTTCACATTGGAGCAGTGTTGCCACTCAGCAAATAGCGATGAATGAAACGGCAATGTCCAGTGAAGCGACGGACGTGACAGGACAACTTCCTACGGTGTCGTCGACAAGACAAAGTCCAGATTTCCACAACTGGCTCGATACAATGCAGTTTGTTTTCCACCACTTTGTCACATCCGCTTGAAATGTTTACGAACAAGAAAATGCAAATCTCGGTGAAACAGTGGCAAGGGTGTGACCACTGAGTCCCGGGGACCCATTAAAACAATCCTAAATAAAAATATCCCCGTTCCCCCATGAAGACAAGCTCAGGTTAATAGTTTGCGTTTTAGTTGGATAACAGTAACTTCTTTTTCTTTTTTAAAGTGCTGTATATAAGACAAACTACCCCATCAGAGCTGCAGAGTATGATCCAGGAACTTGCTGACAAGAGTAAAGAAGTGGGATTAAAAATGAACTTTCAGAAGACAAAAGTGATGTTCAATGCTTTTACAAGAAATGAAGATTTATGGATTGATGGAGAAGAGCTGGAGATAACAGACACGTACGTTTATCTTAGACAGCAGATATCAAGTGAGGGTCACATTGATGAGAAAATTAATCGGCGTACAAAACTTGCCTGGAGAGCTTTTGGAAGAAACAGCATAATTTTCTAGAGCAATATGCCATTATGTCTTAAAAGAAAAGTGTTTGATCAATGCATCCTTCCAGTGCTTACGTATGGTGCAGAGACGTGGACCTTAACTAAAAGAGACATACAATAGCTGCAGACAACTCAAAGCAACATGGAGAGGTGCATGCTTGGTGTAACCAGGAGAGATAGGAAGAGGAACTCGTGGATCCGAAAAATGACAAGAGTGGAAGACATCATGATCAGAGTTAAATCCCTGAAATGGCAATGAGCTGGACATACTGCCAGAAGGACAGGCCATCGATGGACAGCAGAAATTTTAGATTGGATTCCAAGGGACAGGAAAAGACCCAGAAGAAGACCACATGGAAGATGGGTGGATGAAATTCGAAAGTATGCGGGAGTGACATGGAGACTGACAAGACAGACCGTTGTGGAGGAAACTTGGGGAGACATTCGTCCAGCAGTGGATTGATAATGGTTGACAATGATGATGATATAAGACCATTTATTACAGCCAGTGCGTATGTTGTGAACAAAGCTCATAAACTATTTTTTTTTTTTTTCTTGGTTGGCGGTCTAACGATCATCGAAAAAAACTCAATTGACTATAAGTAGTCTCCCGTCCCTAATTTAGGTCAACTGGTTCGAGGAAAGACAGGGAGCTAATGCATTAACATAAAAACACAACATCCATGCCTTATCGGTTTTTGAACCAGAACCCACGAGGACCATGATCATAAACCAGCCCTCAGACTCCTGCGCCACCGGGGCGGCCTTTTTCTTTTTTTATTTTGATTGAAGGTTTAACAACCTCCGTGAGCAACTCGGTGGGCAATAAAAGCAGCCGCCCGCCCGTCCCTAATTTAGGGCCACTGGTTCCAGAGAAATGAGAGGGCCAGTGCCGTAAGACAACATCCATGCCTCACACCGGGATTCGAACCAGGGCCCTTCTCGGACGAATCGTCATAAGCCAGCGCTTAGACCACTGCGCTACCGGGACGGCCTTATACTGTATACTTCAATCTTTATATCCAGTTGGGAAAGGTTGTGGTGCTAAAGGTTATTAGATTATAAACGCTACTGCGAAGAAAAATGTACTGTTCGCGCCCATTAAACAATTCCGAAATCTAGATTTAGAATCTTACACTAAAGAGTGATGCATAAAGTGATGGTAATTACTTATCAAAAATAACGTTTCAGAAACATATTTTTATAGATACACTTCCAGAAACATACTTTTATGCATAATTTTATACCTACACAGACACAAATAGAATTAAGTGGCGCGTTTTTTAAGGTTCCAAAATTACAACACACATAATTGTAAAATGTTCATAAGAAATATTAAGAGCGTATTTAATTATATATCCGTCCCAGTATTATAAACCTATCACTGATTAAACCATGTGCCCCTTTATTCTAGGCATGTAATCGACGCTCCACTGTCGATTTGTTATGTATGTGTGCGTTTGTGAAGAGCTAAATTACCATTTGAAATCATGTCTGCCGCCTCGGTGGAGCAGTACAGTAGTCTAAGTGAAGGCCTCGGATCATTCGTCCGAAAGGGGTTCGGGTTTGAATCCCGGGGAGGCAGGGATGTTGTGCTTGTCTTACGGCACTGGTTCTCTCCCTTTCCTGGAACCAGTGACCCCTAAATTAGGGACGGGCGACTGCTTATAGCCCATTGAGTTACTCACGGTGGACGTTACACCTCCAATTTAAAAAAAAAAATGTCCAGACATCGGAACTTGTCCAAAGCTCGAGCACTCATTAAGCTTCGCGTCCAAAGATAATTGTTTATAGCTTCGTGCACATAGCTAGAGCTCTCATTGGATTTTTAAAAACTCGACGCCTGTGCTGAGGCGTATGATTAGTATTCGAAAGAAAATTATGAGTGAACTAGGTACATAGTTCAGCTATATATATATATATATATTTTTTTTTTAGGGTTGAAGTTGTTCGTCTTTTTGTAAAATTAGTATTGTGCGTACGAGTTCACAGCACGGGCCACATACTCGCAACCGACTGCAGGGAGAAGACCGTCGGCTCAAGTTAAATCGGAAGAAAAGTCCGTTCTGTTATTCTGCATTTCTTTCGTATAAAATAATCCTTATTATTAGAAAGTTGAGAACATTATAAATATACTCCGCATGAAATTTATGCGGAGCTAGATCCTTTGCATCTTCTTCCTGGGTGTTAGAAGGCCGTATATAAACAGCGCTGATTGATACACGCAAAATTGGGAACTACTTCAAAGCATAAATTCTTGTAAGTCCACAGCTGACTACTCTGTCAAAGATTATTTTGTGAGCAAGTCTTTGCAATCGATTTTTCAACCATATCATCCCTGAGGTTACATCAGTGATGTAGAAGGGGCTTAGGGTGCCTTAGCGGCGATAAAGCACTATTTTTCTAGGCTTAGCATCTTTAAGGTACTCTTCGTGGTTGCATGGCAAGATAATCTGGGCAAAGGAACTTTTCCAAATGGTCATGCATGTAAAAATAGGAAAAAGTGTTAGGTATTAAGTGCGCAAATTAATTTTCGGACACAGGCACGACATGTTAATAGTAAATTATAGCAAATGGAATACTTACCTAATCAGGGAAATAATCCCCGTCGTGTTGGATACATTTGAGCCATCTGTCAGGGAGCTGCCGAAAGCCACTGCGGGAAAAAGAGGGCTGTTTCGAGTTGATAAAGTCATCAATACTTGTGTGGACCTCCTCGACAGAAGTGAAATGCGTATCACTCAGGTGATATTGCAGGGAGCGAAAGAGGTGCTAATCCGACTGGGCTAAGTCTGGAGAATATGCCGGGTGGGACAAAATCTCCCATCCCAGATCGGTGATCGTGTTTAAAGTCGTTTTCGCGGTGTGAGGACGCTCGTTATCCTGAAGCAACAGGATCGACAATCTGCCTTTGCCGGTGTATGGCCTTTTCGCCTCCATTGCGTCACTCATACGAATGAGTTGCTGACAATAACGCTCAGCATTGACCGTTTCACCAGGTTTGAGCACCTCATTAGTGTACGACACCGCGCTGTTCCCACCATATGCACAGCAACAACTTCCTGGCATGGATATTCGGTTTGGCGGTACTGGTGGTAGGCTGACCTGGATAAACCCGCGATTTGCGCCGCTTAGGATTATCGTAAATGATCCACTTCTCATCACAGGTCAAAATCTTGTAAAGGAAATCCTTCTTCTTGAATCTGGAGAGCAAGCACACAGCAACATCGTAGCGACTAGACTTGTTCGCAGCTGTGAGTTGGTGAGGAACCCAGCGGTCTTCCTTGTGAATCCGTCCGAGCTTGTGCAGGCGTTCTGAAATCGCTTGCCGTGTTACTCTGAGTTCCTGGGCGAGCTCTGACTGTGTGCGACAGGGATCCGCGTCCAACACTTGTTCCAGTTCCTCATCGTCAACTTTCTGTGGCTGTCCCGGACGTTCTGCATAATGGAGATCGAAATTTCCCTGCTTAAACCACTGGAACCACTTCTTACACGTACTGTAGGACACAGGAGCCTCACCCAAAGCAGCACAGATCATTTGCTGGGCTTCCGTGGTACTTTTGTTCAGCTGAAACGCGAACAGGAGGTAGTGCCTCAAATGTTGCTTCTCGAACGACACTGCTTTCCCCGTCAACTTTCGTCCCCTCTGTCACTACAGCGGTGAGCGTTTACGGTTGCCTGGAAAGCTGTTGGATGGCACTGCAATCAGCCATTATCGCACGCAGCTACACTGACGGAAAAAAAAATCCCAACACCACGAAAAAATAGTTGTAGAGGAATGAAATGGCGGCAATACATTTGTATAGGTAACATATTTAATCGATTAAGGTTTCAAGATCACAGCTTAATGTAAGCGCGAGAAGAGCCATTTTAAATGTGAAATGCTGGTACATTAATAACTGGTGTAACCGCCAGAATGTTGAATGCAAGCACGCAAACGTTCATGCATTGTGTCGTACAGGTGCTGGATGTCAGTTTGTGGGATGGAGTTCCATGCCTGTTGCACTTGGTCGGTCAATACAAGGACGGTTAATGCTGGTTGGGGGTGACGCTGGAGTTGTCTTCCAATGATGTCCCATACGTGCTCGATTGGTGAAAGATCTGGTGATCTAGCAGGCCACGGCAACATGTCCACACTCTGTAGAGCACGTTGGGTTACAACAGCGGTATGCAGGCGAGCGTTATCCTGTTGGAAAACACCCG
Source organism: Macrothele yani (assembly GCA_039090855.1). Classification (NCBI taxonomy): domain Eukaryota; kingdom Metazoa; phylum Arthropoda; class Arachnida; order Araneae; family Macrothelidae; genus Macrothele; species Macrothele yani. The sequence goes on along the minus strand of CM076989.1, from coordinate 91,562,944 downwards.
CTGTCCATAAATGGCAGCACAACAGGTTGAATCACCAGACCGACGTACAACTGTGCCGTCAAGGTGCGTGGGATAACCACGAGAGTGCTCCTGCTGTCATAGGAAATTGCTCCCCAGACCATAACTCCAGGTGTAGGTCCAGTGTGTCTCGGCCGCAGACACGTTGGTTGCAGGCGCTCACCTGGCCTCCTCCTAACCAACACACTGCCATCACTGGCACCCAGGCAGAACCGGCTTTCATCAGAAAATACAACAGATCTCCTCTCCGTCCGCCAATGAGCTCTAGCTTGACACCACTGACGTCGCAAACGGCAGTGGTTTGGAGTAAGTGGAATGCACGCTACAGGGCGTCCGACTCGGAGCTGTCCTTCAAGTAACCAATTTCTAACAGTTCGTTGTGTCACTGTTGTGGCAACTGCAGCTCGAATTGCTGCCGCAGACGCAGAACGATGCGCCACGGCCATACGCCGTACACGGCGGTCTTCCCTCTCAGTAGTGCCACGTGGCCGGCTGGAACCCTGTCTTCTTGAGGCAGTACCTTCCCTTGACCACCGCTGCCAACAATCATGCACAGTGGCTACATTCCTGCCAAGTCGTTCTGCAATATTGCGGAAAGAAAATCCACCTTCTCGTAGCCCTATTACACTACCTCGTTCAATCTCCGTGAGCTATTGATAATGGCTTCTTCATCTTCTTAAAGGCATTCTTGACTAACATGAACACCCTACGTCGAATCTCAACGATAACTAACGCTCACGAACGTTACAGCGCGTATTTACAGCAAACCTTCTTTGCATGTTCCGAGGGGCGCTACTAGCGCCACACGTATGCGCCGAGCGCGAAATTTTCATAGACGTCATCTTACAGATGTACTCTCACCGCATACCAACTGTCGTTTATCTGACACAACCCCTTCTTGGTGTTGGGATTTTTCCCCCGTCAGTGTATTTGCATTTACCGACGTTCTTTGATTGCTTGCGTTTAGGGGCCTAGAATCAAGTTGCACACCTAATATTTCAGACATCCTCGTATTTTAACCTAATGTTATGCTACAGAAATGACCACTCAGGTGGTACAGTGGTCTGAGAGCAGGCTTTTGGCCACTCGTCCGAGCTAAGACTGAGTTTCAACTCGGGATGGGTCACGGATGAGGTGCGTGGCCAAAGATGATGGCCCCGTCTCTTCCCTGAAACAAGTGACCCGAAATTAAGGACCGGTGACTGCTTATAGCCATGCAAGTCGCCCATGGTAGTTGCAAAACCCAGGAACAAAAGATACTGTGGGGATTTTTTTTTTTTTATTATTGGAGGTTTAACGACCACCGTGAGCTACTCAGTGCGCAGTCGTCCGCCACTGATTATGGGCTGCTGGTTCTAGGGAAGGAAAAGATCCAGCGCAGTAAGAAAAACACAACATCCATGCTTCACCGTGATTCGAACCCGGACCCATCTCGGACGAATGATCAGAAGCCATCGTTTAGACCACTGCGCCACCGGGGCGGAACTGTGTAGATCGATCTACATAGTTGGATAAAGTAGTAGGGTGTCTCACAATTCATAAGATTCTATCACAAACAGAATGAGAACTCCTTTGTCTAGACGGCAGTCAAAATAAATTTGTAGGAGATGACTGGCTACTCGGTGGGGTTGAGATTGCAGTGCTCAGAGAGAAAACGGTACGTATTATATGGACATTTGTACGTATTATATTCAACAACTCGCCAGTACTGGTATCTACTCCAATAGAAGTAGTCCCCCTGAACTCACTCATAAACGACGCATTAGTCATATTGCACTTATGTTACTCTGTTAGTCATATTCCGAATGCATATTTAAAATCGTATAGAACGACGCAGAGCCGTATTCAAATAAAAAATGTTATAATTTTAGCATATATCTCTCATTTTACATTGTCTCTTATTTAAAATTGCCCATATTACGCAGTTTTAAGCAGTTTCAATATAAATTGATATTGGTAATTTGCAATGGAAATTAAAGAATAATAATAAATATTAAAAACAACGAATCAGATTTTGAAAAGTTTGAAGATATTTTTTTCTTGTCCGTTCACTGCTAAGGGACTTTTATTTAGAACTACATCACTGGGTTACATTTATCATCCCTGAGGTTACAGCTTACGCAGTGCATTCTTGAACTGGTAAGAAAATCTCGGGATATATGGTATGGATCCCACAAAACGCGATCTCTCGGGAGGTGTAGCTTGCGCGCCACCCGTCCCTTTCAGAGATGCTTTATGTATAATCCTTCCGAAGCGCTCAATGTCGTAACCAGCTGCAGTGGAAAACTCTTAGGTTGTGAATCTAAAAAAAAAAAAAAGGAATTTGCCACTGCAGCTGATAACGACATTGAGCGTATCGGAAGATTTATACCGGGTGATCCAAAAGTAACAGAAAATTTGAAAAATCAATAATTCGCAAAGTATTTACAGTAATCAGATGCGGTTTTCACAGAAATGCACAGTAAGACGGGATTTTTTGTGCATGATGAAGAAATTTAACATCTGAATAGTTACATTTCCGATCACCAGATGGCACCACAGGTGATTGTGTAGTCGGGGTTGTGATGTAGTACAGTTCTGAGCACAGCCATTCATGAGCACAGCCATCAGAGGAGGTAAGACACTGTGCACAGAATTAAACAACATGTCAGGTGGTATTGCAGAAACATAACGCCGGATAGAGTCCTTCAACATGGCCAATGAAGTTGGTCGATCTCTGTACACCTTTGACTTCAAGTTGCCTCACAACCGAAAACCGCAAGATCTGGAGACCTGGGAGGCCACTCATGCGGAAAGCAGCGACTAAGGGCACGGTTCTCTCCAAACGTTGACTGTAGCAGTTGCTTCACAGAAGCAGCAATGTGCGGCAGTGCTCCATCTTGCATGAATGTAACAGTATGGAATGCTTGCCTCTCTTGCAAGTGTAAGATAATGCTGTTTCTTAACAGCACTACATATCGATCACCTGTGACAGTAACGGTTTGAAATCTAGAGCTTTGGACTTCCTCAAAGAAAAACGTGCCAATAACGAAAGAAGCTGTGAAACTGCACCACACGGTAACTTTTGTCTGATGAAGGGGGGGGGGGGTTACAACTGAATTTTGGTTCTCTGTAGCCTAAAAGCAGCAGTTCTGTGTTTTTACACCTCCATGAAGTGTGAAGTGAGCTTCATCAGTCCACAGGACCATTTAAAACCAGTCCGCATCATCTTCAATGCGCTGGAACACCCAATGTGCAAAATCTTGCTGCTTCGTGAAACCGGGGGTTGCAGTTCATGCAAGTGTTGAATTTTTGTAGGGCTATCTCTTAAGGATGATCCATAGTGAGCTCCACAGAGTTCCATACGAAACGCCAGTTCATCGTGAAACTTCGCAGGCACTCTATTCCCCAGGTGCTGAAGCTGTTGATAGCGTGTTGACTTAGTGTTCAAACTCAGACATGATTGCACCACATGTTTGGAGTCTCCCGCTTCTTGGACTTGCTGACAAAGAGCCCGTGTCCTCAAACATTTTCATCATCTTCTTTAGTGCTGAACAAGACGTTGGTCCCTTTCCACGTCTCATACTCCGCATTGAACGAAAAGAGCACAATGCTGCACTTGCATTTTGCGAGTTCTGATAAAACAGTTTAACTAACAGAGCTGTATCACGTAAAGACAACATGCTTATGCATAGCAGTACCAACTTACCTGGCACTCATTGTTCCTTTCAACATGCATCTCGCTGTGTTCACCAACAGCAGGAACTTAACTCACAGCCCAATAAATCACTCAACACTGATAACTCACTATACCCACAGGCAGGGGCGCCCACGCGGGGTGGATCAGTCGGGTCCGGACTCCCCTCCCCCCCCCCTGAATTTTAAAATACCTTATTCCAACTACGGCGAAATTAAAAAAAAAATCTTTCTGGAGCATGTTTATAGAAACGAGCTGGCTGTGGTGTGATTGTATCAATCACAGAAATCAGAGTGCTCTTTTGCCTTAGGAATGCTGTATCTGTTTTGGATGGCTGACGATGGCAAGCATTGAAGCAGGGAATTAGTGAAACCTCAGAGTGTTTGACGAACCAGGAATCCATCACTCTCCCTGTCTCTCGTGTTCCCATAACCTTTTCCAGGAAATTTCTCCATGGCTCGGGCCTCATTCACATATATGGGGTGCTAATGGGCGTTCCTGCTCTGAGGGGAGGGGGACACACACAAGATAAAGGCCTGTGTGTAAACACACTATTTTCTGTTAAGAAGGTCTGCGTCTGTGCTTGATATCTGTATCTGTTGATTTCCCATCCATTTAGGACATGAGAGACTAACTTCCTGAATTTGTCATTTTTCGAGGGAGCAGCAGCTTGCTTTTTGAATGACTTTCTAACCGAACTGTGAATGACTGTTTTTACTCAGAAGTATGCTTCATTGTAAACTCATGGAATATTCAGTTTTAGATTTATTCAATTCCCTCTCTGAAAAGGTAGTTCGACAATTGTAATAGTTTTCAAAGTTCGATGAGGAATACTTAGGTGAGTTAAATATTATTGCTTACTTAACTTTTTCGTTTTCCATTGATAATGTGTCTGCTCTTTAACAGTGTAATGAACAGTGCTGTCAGGGCAAGCATATATAATTTATATATATTATTTAAAGTGAGCTTAGATGAAAATGTTTCTGCATTACAGTAAGAGAAGCGATTTAAACTTTATTTTTCTGTACATCTTAAGGTCTTACATAAATAATAATGGATATATTAATGCACATTTAATTTAGCAGACTTATTCAAAAGAGTAAGTTTTTTTTTTTTTTACCTGTGAACACATCAGTGCTGATTTATGCTAAGAAAAAAACACATACACACACAATCCATATGTGTGTGTGCCTAATTTCTAGTTTCATTTGTCCCGTGTTTTTTTTTCTCCCCCTCCCCCAGCGGAGTGGGAGCGATCATCATCATTGTCAACCATTATCAATCCACTTCACGTGGGAGCGATACACATGGTTATATAATCAGGGGGCAGACAATATGAACACTTGCTTTAAAAAAACCCCAATCCCATTCAACTACAAAATCTTGCTATATAAAATCATCCAATCCGATCCAACAACATCTCCTCTTAATGCCAAGCAAGTTTAGAAAGTGAGTTCAACTGCGTATTCAAAACCATTCAAACAAAGAATGCCATTTGACTTTTTGAAAGTATTATTCTACTCGCACGCACGTCTTTTGCATTGCGTTGCGATTCTATTTATATCGCGTAGTGGCACACTGTATTAAGACGGGAAAACGTAAACCACCCCAAAGAAAACGTCGCTGTACAGAAGAACCAAACCTTTCATTTACTAAAGTAAAAGTCGTTCCCATTTCAGCGGTATGCTACTTATACATTATATAATTACGTTCACCTATATCTTCAGCAATAGCCTTCAACACTCTCATTATGGGGATGGAAAACAAGATTTCGATCACCCGTGAGCAGTCATTCTGCGCGGTTAATCTGCAAGATCAGAACACACCCATTTACAGCTCCGAATGCACCTCGGTAACCAGTTTGCAACTATCACCCGTTCAAAGGGTGAAATCACAGCATCACAGATTCCTGGTTTCACGGAAGCTGAAGCTCTTTCGGAGCAAAATGACATATGAATAGTATTCTTAGCAGATTCATGCAACAGACCCATAAACTTGCTTGATACTCACCTGCATGGAGATTTGAAACTCTGCACGCTGTACTTCACGCTCTTCAAAGAAGCCGACACTCTGTCCTTCGTGCCCATTAGGGGTGCTTCCATCACGATGCAGGACCGCAACCCAGGCCAAGCCCCAGAGTTTTATCTCGATTTAACACATTTTCTGAATGATTATCTCCAGTGTACATAATTCTTCTTTGGTAACTTCCCAGCCATATGAAATATGGAACTTCTTTACGTAAAGCTTAAGAACACAAATCCCGGAAATTAAAAATAAAAATTCATGCACAGCGATCTCTCCATATAGACTGCCAGAGCACTGTAAACCATAGTCACCCACGGGAACAGGTTTAATGCTAAAGAGCCCTCACTTTATTTCATATCGAGGTTCAACGACCATGTTCAGCAACTACGACATAAAGCAGTTGCCGACCCTAATAATTAGAGACAATGGTTACGGGAAAGGGCTAGCGTCGTAACACAAACAACGCCATTCATGCCACATGAAGGACTCAAACTCTGACGACTGGCCAACAAGCCATGAATGTGTTTTCAGGACTCTTACATAAGGAAGGAACAGAACTAAATCAATATTGGCCGCCGCGGCGACTCATGGTCTAAGCGATGGTTTCTGGTCATTTCGTCCGAAATGGGTCCGGGTTCAATTCCGGCGAGGCATGGATGTTGTGTTTGTCTTACGGCACTGGTTCTCTCCCTTCCCTAGAATCAGTGGCCCTAAATAAGGAACGGGCGACTACCTATAGCCCACCGAGTTGCTCACGCTGGTCGTTAAGCCTACAATAAAAATCAACATGAACACAAAAACTGAAAATCTGGCAGCAGCCAGTAGACGAACAAAAAAGGAAGCATCTTTTTACGATATGGTGTCGGTGTGTCTGACGTCGATCGGTGGAAATCTTCGCTCTTTAAGAAAGATGCGACAATATTTTTGTATCGCAAATCATTATTCTCTCCGTTGGCAACAGTATCGACTACAAAATTCCACAACACGCATTTTTCTTTGGAATATATTTCTCTTTTCAAAAATAAAACGCGAATGAAACCGGGTCAAAATCGCGTCAGGAACACCTTGACCCGACTTTTTTTTTTTTTTTTTTTTTTTTTTTTTGATTGGAGGTTTAACGATCACCGTGAGCAACTCAATGGGCTATAAGCAGTCGCCCGTCCGTAATTTAGGGTCACTGGTCCCAGGGAAGGGAGAGAGCCAGTGCCGTAAGACAAACACAACATCCATGCCTCACCGGGATTCGAACCCGGACCCCGTTCAGACGAATGATCAGAGGCCATCGCTTAGACCACTACGCCACCGGGGCGGCCCCGACTCGTTGATCAGTTTCCATCTCTGGTATATGAAACAAGCAGGACGTTGGTTTTCCAAGAAGAGCATTCTCAAAATTTTTGACGAAGCTATACCAATTTTAAGTAAAGAAAGGAAGTAAAATCCCAAAATGGACGCACTGGGTAACTTTGATTTATTAAAACTAGTACGCCCGTAGATTATTCAAAGCAATCAGAATTGTGGACTGGTCTCCATGTAATATCCTTCTGGAGCGGGAATCGAACCCGAATCTCTCGACTTCCGTTCGAGCACACTATCGGTTACACCACCTAGAACAATAAAGTTCCAAGCAACTAAGGCTAAGCGATTATGGTTTAGTTATCTGAAGCTCAGATGTACCGCTAGTTGAAGCACTCTTGCCTCCTCGTGGTATCAACGACCCTTTCACATCCAGGCACGGATATAGGTCTTCATTCACCAATATTTCACAAATTTAAGTTTAGAAATCAGTATTCCTCAAAATTACATGGGGAATTCACTAGATTACTTAAAGCAATCAGAATGGTGTACTGAATTGCCTGTTTTTCTGAGATCATGTTACGTGGAGAGACCAGAAAAAATACAGGCAATTCAGTACACCATTCAGATTGCTTTGAATAATCCAGTGAATTTCCCATGTATTTCTGTGAGGAATATTTCTTCCTTAATTTCTGTGAGCACGTTCGTCTCACAAAAAAAATTGCCTCACATTCTCACAACGCTAATGCATTAAATAGCAGAGTGTTAGTATTTAGAAAATTTTACTCAATCTGCTCAATTTTGTGATTGCTGGAGATCAATAGAACTTTTGAAATACTGTAGATTCCCCTTCAGAAAAAAAACTATATCTAGAGTGATAATAAATATGTAGCAAAATGATTCAACAACATTCCAGTTTTAAATGAGAAAACACAAGTGCTGCATTTCTTACATATTCAAAGGTTTCCTTGCAAAGTTCAGAATATATTGTGACGATCCCCCTTGCCCCCCCCCCTCGCAAAATTAATTGGCGAGAGGCGTTGCTAATTAACTGTAATTAAACTTGATTGGGGGTTTAATTAACAGAGAGTTATAATTTAAACACTTGCGAGGGGCGGTATATAAAGAAAAGATCTTCTAGCACTTTGAATTCAAGTTGAGAGTTGCAGGTGTTTGCCACGAGAACAAAGAGCCCATAAACAGAAATGTGACAGGTCAGAGTTTAAAAACTTTCCCCCATAGCTCAAAAGTTGTTTAAACGGCAAGCGCTTTTGAAGCTTTTGTCTGTGCCGCGCGCGAAACAATGGGAAAGCTTTTGGACTTGAAGCGTTTACTAATAAATATGCCGCGGTTTCAAGTGGTGCAATTCACCTCTTACCAGTTCTTGGAGACGGGAGATTGTTGTTGAGTAGCAGAATCCGTTTGATAGCAGAGAGAAATAGGAAGGAGATTTTCCTCGTGCTGGAAATTTGTTGCAGTCTGCTGCCGCTCTAGAAATTCTGGGTATAAGAAGGAAAGCCAGCTAAAAACATAAGCTGAGGAATAACCCGCACCAGAGTTGCCTGGGAACTTTCATCACCTCGTCGGACCACCGATACCTACCGTAAAGGAGCCATTTCAGGTGAAATCCAGAGAGAGAGAGAGAGAGATAGGAGGAATGCCTGGTTTCAAGAACCACGAAGCAGCCCCCTTGCAGAGAGAGAGAGTCTGAAGTAACCGCTAGCCTCTTCGTGTTCAAGTAGGGGAGAAATCTCGTGTGTGTCCGAGTGCGCACCTCCAGCGACTGAGGAACGACGCTTTCGCCTAAAGCATGGAAAGAGAAGTGATGGAAGTTAAGATCAAACTACCCGCGTGAGTGTATTTGTTGGTGTCATCCGTACTTGGGATACTAGAAACTACGTAAGTACTTTATCAGCATTTTCTTTGCGGCCCATTGTGAACGAACAGACTTTCCGTTAAGACATATTTTCTGAAACACCAAAGAGGGCCCAAAGCTGGCCGGAAATTATAGCTTTTACTATTACATGAAGTATCCAGTGTAAATTATGCATGTATCCATTAAATCCCTGTTTTAATTGTTATACTGTGCCTCCATTGGTTTCTTGGTGTACAGTGCATGCTAATTGGCTAACGAGGTATCTTTACGGATCCAGTGATCGGATCGCAGTCCGGAAATATTTGGCACCCTGATATCCGAAGCCCAAAGTCGTAACAATATTTAGAAGATTACTTTCGTGCAAACTGTTTGAAGTTTAATATCGCGTAGGCCTCAATGAGCAAAATGCGCCAAATCTTTCACGAATAAAACGACTACACGAACATAAAAATATGAACAAGTCTCACTCATACAAAGAAAGAAAGAAAAAGTGCCGTTACTTTTTCTACCTTAAAGCAGTTGAAAGTTAGTAAAACATGTGCAGTTTTTAAAATTCAGCACTTCAGTTGAGTCTATTCGAGGTTTAAAACATGGATTATAAATGAAGGCAATAGTTAATGTTTTTATTTGTTCAAGTAGAAATTCCTGAAAAATGTTATAAAAAAAGAGCGTCTATTCTATTGTCAGCCAGTTCGCATCCAAAATCTTATAAAAACATGCAGTTCAAGTTTCATTTCAAATTATGACGCTTTAAAATATGTCACTTTTAAGGTACTAAAAATTTAAAAACTTAGCTTTCTCTTGTACAAGGTGTTTAACATGTCCATAATCTCGCGGAGGTTGTAGTACAGGATTTCTGCAGAAAACTATGTATAGATCTTCCTGAGGTTTAAAATCAAGATAAAGCAGTTCCATTTTAATCAGAAGAGACGAAACTGAAGAGAAGAAGTAAGCTAAACTCCTTGATATTTGTCCTTGTCAACTTTACAAGACTGGCTATACCTCCTGGCCAGTTTCAAGCAGTTATGGGTTAAACCACCGTAGTGGTTGAAGTGAAATGATGGGGGTCTACCTGTGTGGCATTCACGTCGTAGCAAGTTTGGTTTAGCCATTTGTCTTAAGCTTGAATTACTTAGGTGTTTTTTTTGCACAGATTTTAAGGTTACTTATTTCCATAAATACAGACAGATGTAGAATTATCCATAATCTCTTGCAGGTTGTAGTACATGACTTCTGCAGAAAACTATGTAAATCTGTCTGAAAAATTGAATGAGGCAGTTCCGTTTTACCAAGAAGTAAGTTAAACACCTTAATATTTATCGTGGTCAACTTTAAAAACACCTTCTACACATTTTCAGGCAGTTGTGGTATTAGAACACTAGCGGTTGAAGGAAATAATGGGTCTACCCATGTTCAGTGTGGTATGTCATAATGGTTTGGTGTCGCCATCTGTCTTAAGCTTGAATTGCTAAAGCGTTTTTACCTAGATTTTAAGATGACTAATTTCGATAAATAAGACAGATATTGAGCTTGTTCAATCCCAGCAGAAGGAAGTGAGTTTCCTGGAAAAGTATACGTAGACGATACCAAGAATTATCACAACCACCATATCAGCATTATGACAGTTCCATTTTAATCAGAGGAAACGAAACTGAAGAGGCTAGGTAAGTTAAACTCCTTTATATTTGTCATTGTCAACTTAACAAGACTGACTACCTTCTGGCCAATTTCAAGCAGCTATAGTGTTATAAAACTGCAGTGGTTGAAGAAGTGAAATGAGAGAGGTCTACACGGGTAGTATTCACATCGTAACAGTTTGGTGTCGCCATCTGTCTTAAGCTTTAATTGCTAAGGTGTTTTTTACCCAAATTTTACGATTACAGATTTCGATAAATGCCGACAGGTATTGACTGTTGAGTTGTCCATAATCTCTCGCAGGTTGTTTTGTAGTACACGATTTCTGCAGAAATTTACGTAGATTTTCCTGAAGTTGAAAAATAGAATAAGACAGTTCCATTTTAATCAGCAGAAAGAATACTGAAGAAGTAAGTTAAACACCTCAACATTTATCGTGATCAACTTTACGAACACTGGCTACCTTCTAGCAACTTTCGGGCAGTTGTGGTATTAGTGTGGCACCACGTCATAAGCGTTTGTTGTTGCCATCTGTCTTAAGCTTGAATTGCAAAACTGTTTTTACCCAGATTTTAAGGTTACTGATTTCAATAAATGCAGGCACGTGTTGAGTTTGTCTAATCCCAACAGCAGGAAGTGGATTTCCTGGAAAGGTATACGTAAAATGTACCAAGGTTGTTTTACACACAGTTGTGTATTGACCTAGAGAAAGTTTTGGGCACCAATTGGGTTAGGTTCATCGGTCGCTTAAACGGTTAAGAAAGTTTTTATTTAAAAAACTATGATAAAAACAAACGGTTTGAGACATGATGCATGTAAACTAATGGAGGTTTCGTTGTAGGTGCATGCTGAGTAATAACTAGTGATGCTGCCATCGCAAGAATTCAAACTAGCATCTTGTCAGGAAAAGCCGCAATGTAATTTCAGAATTTAATTTCCTCTATGACTGAGACGCGTGACGTCCCACTGACTGTTGTTCATGTTTTGTGTATGTGATTTGTCGCTGCGTTCGTGAACGTTTTCCTTTTCTACTTTTACCTACTGCATAAGTAATTTCAGGAGAAGGTACGGACATCCTCCACCTGATCATAAAAGCGTAATAGCTTGACATGCAAACAGGAAATGTTGATGACCGAAAACGAACGGGCAGACTGCGTGTTAGTGAAGAACCTGTTGATGCAGTTCGGAGAGTTTTCGTACGGAGTCTCTCGAAATCCAACCGCCCAGCTTCGTCTGAACTCTGAATCCGCTGCACTACACTGAAGAAAATTGTACACAAAAGGCTTTATTTGTATGCGTGCGAAGTGCAGATTGTTCAATCTTGCAGGTGAAAGACCTTTCACGTCGTGCTACAGTTGCAACTGAAATTTTATAGCGTATCGATGACAGCAACGACCTGCAAGATGTGTGTGTGTTTTTGGATGAAACTATCTTTCACGCCTTTGGTGAAGTATACAGACTCACTGTGGGCATATGGGTGGTTTAAAAGTCCCCATGTTGTCTTGTCTTTGAAAAAGAAGAGGACAGCCCAAAAGTGGATGGTTGGTATTGTTATATAGAAATATTTAAAATGTAATTAAATAGTAACTCATTATTCAACGCGCGAATGCAGCAACTAAAATTTTGCCTTCAGTTAAAAACAGCACTTAACAGATTCCCTGGGGAAAGTGAGTGACAGTTCGACCTTCAGCAATTAAGAGCAATCAGCTTCTTACTTCAGAAGCATCTTCCTTCAAGGGGCAGAGAGAGTGAAAGTAAAAAATACACAGTGGTCATAAAAAGGGAGTCTTGATTTGGACGGGAGTGAAGGACGTGTTTTGCACAGGCAGGAATGAGAACAGATTTTGGCGGGAAATACGTAGAGGGAAACCTTCCAAAATACCTATATCCCTCTGGAAGTATATACTATTTATTTTGACTATAACTGATATTTTCCATTTTAACCCCATTCAGAAGAACAAAGATGTGTACGAACAAAATCATCTGTTGTTACATTCTATTTATTGAACTATTTATTTATTTGCTTCCCAGCTCCAGGAACCTGCAAACAGCAATTATTCTGATGGTTTGGTATCCACTTTAATACTTAAAAAGAATCACGCCAACTGTGTGGTCTCATGCACAACACTCATCGGACCTTTCTCTTTTTTTTTTTTTTTTTTTTTTTTTTTTTTTTGTGAACGCACAATAACAACAAATGTGTACATGGGCATGGTGGAGCTTTTTGTTCCACCTCAGTTGGACGAATGTCAACCATGTATAATTTTCTAGCACGATGGTGCCCCACCACATTTAGGATTAATTGTTCAAAAATTCCTCAATACCACATTCCCCAGCAGATGGGTTTGGAAAGACGGTCTGGCATTATGGCCGCCACGCTCACCCGACATAACACCCTAAAATTTTCCCTGTGGAGTTATGTCAAAGATAAAGTCTATTCCGTTCCAGTGTCTCATATTGAAACTTGCAGAAAAGGATAACGGATGCTATTGCTACAGTCTCCAAAGAGTTGTTAGGGAAAACCTTGCGAGAAACTGAATGCAGACTAGATGTACTGCAGGCTACGAACGGCGCTCATGTGGAAGTGCACTAGCAATGTCAAAAAAAGTTTACATGCATCATGCCACAAACCGCTTGTTTCTATCTATCAGCTTTTTGAATTAAAATGTTTTTAGTTAGAGAAACAGCTCATGCCCATACAACCGAAAATTCGGTGTCGTCTTTCTGGTTTTTTATTTTTATAATTATCATTACTACTACTGGAAAACTAAAAATGTTTGAAGTCTTCATTTCTTCATTCCGGACAAGAATATATATACACACACACACGCGCGCGCGCGCGCGCGCTGGCGGAAAGTGAAAAAAAAACATTAAGAAGGAATTGGCGGACGATCATGAAATTTACATATACTAATGGGGTCGAGTTTACGTAGGTGTGATGTTCATTTCGGAACCAACCGGTGAGCGCTTACGCCACAGCACGGGCATAATATGCAAATTATCGTCGGTGGTATGAAAGGAGTACGGCGAAGTGAATGTAATCAGTCATCGGCGGACGGATACGTGCTAAGACCCTGAAGAAGCTGCAATGCCTGGACATGGAAGACGTGTACGATTTCAGCAGTTATCGGACTTTGAGTGAGGTCGTCTAGTCTGACTCCGCGTGGCCGGGTGGTCGTATTGCGGAGCGAATTGGATGGGAAGTGTCGGTGGTGGTACGGTGGTGGCGTAGATGGTCCGAGGAACATTCCCACACGAGAAGACGTGGAACCGGGAGTCACAGACGGACTGATGAGCGGACCGATCGACGCATAAGAAGAGCGGCGCTGTCGAGCAGAACATCCACTGCGACGCAAATCCGAGCTGCCGTTGCACCTCAGGTGACTGTGCGAACAATCCACAACCGTCTACTAGATGCAGGACTGCGTGCACGTGTGCCTCTGGCATGTGTACCTCTGACTCCAGCCCACCGTCAGGAACGGCTGCAGTGGTGTCACCAACGTCTGCACTGGAGAACGCAATGGCGATCTATCGTGTTCAGCGATGAAAGCAGATTCTGTTTGGGAGCCTCCGATGGCCGAATGCGTGTTCGCAGACGCACAGGGGAGCTTCTCCACCCTTCTTGCATCCGCCAGCGACATACAGGGCCTACAACTGGTCTCCTGGTGTGAGGAGCGATCAGCTATCGCTCCCGTACAAAACTAGTGTTTGTACCGGGTACGTTAAACAGCACCTCCTACATCAACATCATCATTCAGCCCGTTGTTGTGCCATTTGTAAGGTCTGTCCATCGCGGTGTTTTCCAGCAGGATAACGCACGCCCACACACGGCACGTACAACGCAACATGCACTTCAGGGTGTGAGACAACTTCCATGGCTTGCACGTTTACCGGATTTGTCCCCCATTGAGCACGTGTGGGATTTTATGGGACAACGACTTTTCCGGTCTCCACGGCCAGCCACGACCATACCCGACTTACGTGTCCAGGTTGAGGATGCTTGGAACTCAATACCCCAAATTTACATCAAACATCTGTATGACAGACTCCTTGTCGGAATTGCACAGTGTGACGCAGTTCATGGCGGTTCAACCTCGTACTAACCATGTTACATGGAAATGTTATTTTTCAGTTTACCAGCAAATACAGCTGTATTTTGCCATAATGTTTTGATCACGTTATCCTGTTTTCCGTTATTATACTGTATAAATTTCGTTGGTATCGGACGTCTCCTTCTTGGTGTTCTTTTTTCACTTTTCGCCAGTGTAGAACGAAGTACTCCGAGAAAGTCGTTCGATCCTGATGAAATTCAGCATGCAAATATAGCAAGGACGAATGTGCAAATTATTAAAAAAATAACTAATAGTGGTAATTGTATATAAGCTTGTAATAATAATGTAATGGGACGGGAATGCTGATTCAATGAAATGTAATATCATGCAAATACTTAGAATTTTTTTAATTGTTGAATTTTAATGTTATGTATATAATTAAGAACCCTGCAGTTTAATAATATGTTTAAAAAGTGTAATCATGGGGAACTTAAGAAGAATATGTTTTTTGAGTACTATTTGTGGAGCCAGCAGTCTCCAGGAATAATTAGTTTATCGGCTAACTTCTTGGAGATGGACACCGCACCGGACGTCGTGTGTAGGTTGAAACCGCACCGAGATATATATATATATACATATATATTTTTTTTTTTTTTTTTTTTTTTACAGTTTTTAAAACCACTCATTAGGCAGGACTTCCGTTCTTAGGGCTAACGGCATTAGGCAGTGGCCATTTAGAGGCTGGGAAAAGGGTGTTTTCGTCGTGAGTTCGGACGCGCGGCCTTTTACTAGAGGCGATAGTTTGGTAGTAGTACGAGACAATGTCTGAGAAGAGGTCTTCTGAAGAAAGGAAAATTACGTGTTTTGGGGCAGGATCTGACGGAGTTAGCGAAAGAGAGGCTGTTGAGAATTCAGAGGAAAGAGCATTTTGAGAAGGGAAGCGTTGTCTCCACGTACGCGCGATAACAATGAATGTAACGAAGAGTAAAGGCATGAACTTGAAGTCTAATCGCACGGTGACCTGGAGTTATCATTGATTAAACAATTTTCACGGTAATAAATGAATTCATATAAGACACCAAATCGCCTTGATTGATTGATATTTGTTTCTCTTATGATGTCTACGGTGCTTAATTGGACGCCTGCAATTTTCTTATTATGACCTGTTTTGGTAATAGAAGAAAGAGTTAAAGCAGCACCGGGACATAACGACCAGTGACTAAATAGTATCCACCCCACTGCGCATGGGAACCGCGCATCGAGGAGGGTATATCAAGAGCTCACATGCCCGGACAATTGTAACAGCGGATTGTGGTTGCATTAACCCCCATGGACTGTGAGGATGCCTCGACGTCAGATCCGTGCACACTTCGAGCAGTTGAGCGAGTTTGAGAGAGGAAGTATAATTAGGATGAGAGAGGCCGGTTGGTCAAGTCGCCGTATATCGTCAGGCATTTGGGCCGGAGCGACGCGGCAATCGGACCATCTTGGCTCTAGGGGGGCCCCAGGAGGTCACATCCCAGAGGCATGCGGGCAGTGGGGGGGGGGGGGTCGATGGTGACGACAGAACACGAGGATCGAGCGATTGTGAAAGCCGCGCGAACAGAACTGAATTCGTCGCTCTCAATCATCCGTGGCCATGTTACTACGTTGTCTACAAATACGCAAGTAGCCATCTGGACTATTGCCAGGTTACTTACGGCACAGGCACTACATTCGAGGAGGCCACTCTACCGACTACCGCTAACAAGCGAGCATTGCGATCACCGGCTGCAGTGGTGTCAGGTCCGATTAACGTGGGATAGTGCCCAGTGGAGTCGTGTTGTCTTCAGCGATGAGGCACAGTTTGCACTTGGCGCCGATGACCAGCGCATACGTGGACGAGTCTGCCAGTGCACGGATCCTGCCTTTATCGCGGAAGCCAGTCACTCCCGGAGACTCTCTGGAGCAATTTTCTACGATAGCAGGACACCCTTGTTTGTCCTCCGTAACTTCCTCACGGTTCAACGGTACCATTCTACGACTTGTTTTGCGATTCCTGTCTGTAACAGCATCACCGAGCAATTTTTCAACAGGATAACACCCGGCCACACATAGCACACCTGTGGAAGAGCCTACATCGGTATGGTCGACATCCTTCTTTGGCCATCCCGATCGCCCTACCTCTCACCAATTGAAAATATTTGGGACATAATGCGACGCCACCTACGATCATCCCGGAATGTCGGCGAACTGAGCAGCAATTTGGACACCATCTGGTATGCAATACCTTAAGACAGTATGGCGTACTGTGATTCTATGCAACGCCGGATAACCGGTTGTATCAGAGCCAGGGGTGGCGCTACAACGTACTGACTTGTTCCATTCGTGTAGCTCTTATCCGAATAAAGGGGCCAACTGCTCTAGAATTGCACTCATTTCCTTTCCTATAAATTCACATTGAACATACCAACTTTGATATAGATTGGATTTTTTCTTCTGGTTGGTTCGGTTTTTTTTTCTTTCTTTACTTTTGGCAAAAAGAGTAATACTTCATCGGCTGATGTATTAATTGCAAGGGTCGTGTTCTTTGAAACTGAAAAAACCCGTAGTAATGAGATTAGTGGAGAATTCGTTTATCATTGCCTACAGATATAACTGTTGTATTCACCGTCATGAAAATTGGGACTGGCAGTTTATGTGGACAGACAGACGGACTTACAATGACACAATCACCTTTTAATCAGTAGGAAAATACAAGGAACAACTGCTTACATCTCACGTCACTATGAAGTGAATAAGAAAACGCCGCCCCGGTGGCGCAGTGGTCTAAGGCGATGGCCTCTGATCATTCGTCCGAAAGGGGTCCGGGTTCGAATCCATGAAACATGGATGTGTTTGTCTTACGGCACTGGCTCTTTCGCTTCCCTGGAACCAGTGACCCTAAATTAGGGACGGGCGACTGCTTATAGTCCATTGAGATACTCACGGTGGTTGTTAAACCTCTAATAATGATAAAAAAATATGAAAACTTCTGAAACACACTTGAATAACTATTTCTCATGCAGTAGCCATATTTGTTTTATCTTTAAGATAAAAACATTGTTTCTGGGTTTCCGAAATGCGCGTTGCGTATTGTTTATGCAGAAATCATTTGAAACACCTTCAGTTTTGATCACTTTCATTTTCGTAAAGGAAGTTTTCCTGAACAACTTTCCTTCGCATTGGTCGAGAAGTAATCTCTTATCAGAATCGAGCACGTGGAACTTTTTGTTACACAGCACTGTTGTACCTAGCATAACTGAAGACAACATCACGCTGAAAGAGATCTTGATACCGTATCAGACGATTAAGATAATATGGCATACAACAACAACAACAACACAAGTACGGAAATCGGGATTTTTATTTGCAATTGTTCCGAATCAAATAAATGTCGAGCTTACAAAACGCAGGAGTTTCGAAAAAAACTGGTAAGTGATTTTCTTCAATACTGATATATAGATTTATTCTTTTAGCTTCAAAAGTGTGATGTTTTGTCACAGTGGAAATATTAAGATTTATGGTAATTATTGAAAATTAAAGTTCAGTTTAACTCTTGCTCGTAGAAGTTGTAAGCTGTAAAATTGCAAGCTATACTATGCACTTCCAATTGTCATTAACTGAACACTGTTAAGTATACACCAATGATCCAATACATTATATGACCACCTACCTAATAAGCTGTAGGACCCCCTTTAGCTCGCAAAACAGCAGCCATTCGGTGAGGCATCAATTCGGTAAAGGTATCCTGGAGTATCTGGTACCATAATGTAAACAGCAGGTCCTCCAGTTCCCGTACATTTCTGGGTGGTGGCGATTCAGCACGAAACCGCTTTTCCAAGTCGAATCACAAATGTTCGATTGGGTTCATGTCAGGTGAATTTGGAGGCCAGGGTATTAACAGAAAGTCCCCAGCTTGTTCCTCGAACCACTCCTTGGCGATTCTGGCACGACGCATTATCTGTTGGTAATGACCATCACCAGCAGGGAACACAGTTGCCATGAATGGGTGAACTTGGTACGCAACAATGTTCAGATACCTGACGGCTGTCACGGATTGTACTATTGGGATAATGGGACCTAAAGTGTAACAAGAAAACATCGTCTACAGCAAAACACCCCGCCGCCGGCATGTTTCCGCCCAACAGTGCATCCAGGTGCCATAGTCTCTGTTGGTAATCTGCGTATCCTCACTCGGCAATCTACGTGATGCACCAGGAATCTTGATTCCCAGCCACTTTCTTCTAATCATCCACGGTCTAGTCTCGATGATCTTGGGCCCATTTCATGCGTTGTTGGTGATGACGTGCGGTGAGCATGAGGACCCGGCTGGGTCTTCGGCTACGCAGGCCCATGCGCAGAAGGCTGCAATGAACTGTGTTTTGTAACATATTACCCTAATCACCACTGTTGTAACTGGGGGTGAATTCTCACACTGTGACCCTGCGGTCCCTGTGAACAATACAAGACTGTCTCCGCTTCCCTCTGACATCAATGAGCTGCGGACGACACACGGTTGTTTCCTTTTTTTTTATTATTGGAGGGTTTTTTTTTTTTTTATTGTAGGTTTAACGACCACCGTGAGCAACCCAATGGGCTATAAGCAGTCGCCCGTCCCTAATTTAGGGTCACTGGTTCCAGGGAAGGGAGAGAGCCAGTGCCGTAAGACAAACACAACATCCATGCCTCACCGGGATTCGAACCCGGGCCCCTTACGGACGAATGGTCAGAGGCCATCGCTTAGACCACTGCGCCACCGAGGCGGCCGACCCACGGTTCGTCGTTTATCCATCTGTGTGCCACTTTTTATACGTACCGACTACAACGACACGTGAACAACCCCCAAGCAGCACAGTTTCCGAGATCGTAGTCCCGGGGTGCCGTGCCATCACAATTTGTACTTTATCAAACTCCGATAAATCAGCAGCTCTTCCCATTCTAACCCTGAACACTCTACTAACTGAAGGCCGCGGTCCTCGGGTTGTATATATACTGCTCTGTGAACTTCATCTGCGCCACCGCTCGGTGTCCAGGCGCTCTCATTTCTCTAGACGGGGGAGGGACATAAAGGAACGGCTAATCGGTGTATAATATTATTAAACGGTCCAGAGTCAATGAATCAGCATATGGTACTTACAATTTCAATGTCCCAGTTTCATTCCTTTTATTGGCACATCATAATAGAATGACATTGATTTTCATTGTTGAAGTTAAATTTAAGCAATACGTTAGGATAGAGATAGGATTTCAAAACTCCATTGCGGCATCCACATCAGAGGTGAGTTCGGGCTGAATTTTATATTGCAAGACAGAGCTCTAGCTCGAAAACCATGATTAACCTGCTTAGGTATTAAAAAAGATACTCTTCCAGATTTCCACTGTTTCCTTCCCGTGCAATTAACAGATGTCTTTCTCAACTCCGGAGTGGAGAAGGGATGTATATCTATTTATGTAGGGTTTTTTTTTTTTTTTTTGATCCTTCATTTCTTCCTGAAATATTTCGGGGGAAAGGGCATCAGGGAAAACCGGGAGGCACAACAATCTACGTTGTTCAACAGAATTAGCAGAGAGATACGGAGCAAAATTTTGCTGCCCCTTTGAGGTACGGAGCAAAATTTTGTCACCTTGCTATCTACAGTTCTTAAAGAAACTTTTCCTTCGCAGAAATCCAGTAATTTATGGCCTATGTCGTATTTTGTTACCCAAGCCCGGAATGGATACTCCTCCCGAGTTCCTACTCATCATCTGGACCCAGTTGCCGAAGAATTCTCTTTAATATCTTTTGACGTGCCTGCACCGCAGGACGTACATGAGATAAAGGCAGATAGCAGTGAAATCACATGTCCGCATAGCTCAGTTGGGAGAGCGATTTACTCCGGAGTGAGGTGACCCGGTTTTGATGGCCAGCTCAGACAAACTTGTACGATGTATTGGCGCTCGAACTTCCAGGATGAGCCGGCTGTTAAGTTTATCGCAATGATGTGATATTCTTCCCACACGGCGAGGCAGGAAAAATGAGAATCCCTTCTTCAATGGTTCGAAAAAATAAAAATGTGTGTGATGTTACGTTCCACACACCAAATTGTCTGGGATTGCTCAAATGCACGTTCTTCAGAGACACGTGGTCCCGGCTGACCCGTTGGCCACTCCCCCGGCCCTTTTTCTGGGGAAGGGGGAGTGACGTACCTGCCTCGCAGGACGCACATTAGATAAAGGCAGATAGGAGGGAGAGCACACGTCCGCGTAGCTCAGTTGGGAGAGCGACTTAGGAGTGAGGGGGGACCCGGGTTCAATGCGCAGCGCGGACTAACTTGTACGTTATAAACTAGAAAGTGTAAGAAAGTAGTGTGCTAAATCATACAAAATCACATTAAAAGAAAACGAAAATTCCCTCCCTCTCCCAGAGCCCGAACTCCAGTAAGTATTAAGCAGCTCGAGTCCCGTTCGAGCCCGGGCTCGACTACGGGCTTTCGAGCTCGGGCTCGGCTCGGCCCGTCTCAGCACTGATCCCGAGATACCCAGGTTCTATACACTCTTAAAATTTTTGTGGTATGTCACACCGAAAAATGGTACACCAGCTGCACCACTTTCAGAGAAAAGATATCACATTTTGTGGTGTAAACAAAACAAACAACATTGTGCAACCCTGCACCGTAATGTGGTGCAGCCTTGTATAGCATCATGTGATTCAAAGTTGCATCGTGTTGTTGGGATTTGTTTGCACCACAAAATGGTGCATCTTTTTCAGAAACCGGTGAAATTGGTATTGTACCACTTTTTGTTGCAAAATACCACAAACAATTTTTTAACAGTGCATCCTAAGTGTTATCATCAATGTGAAAACAACTTTCTGAAGATCTTTTATTTTTTAGCCGTCCTGGTGGCGCAGTGGCCTAAGCGCTGGCTTCTGATCATTCTTTCGAGATGGGTCCGAGTTCGAATCCCGGTGAGGCATGTATCTTGTGTTTGTCTTGTGGCGCTGTCACATTCACTTCCCTGGAACCAGTAGCTCTAAATTAGAGAGGGGAGACTGTTTATAGCCTACTGAGTTGCTCACGGTGGTCATTAACACACACACACACACACACACACACACACACACACATACATACCCTCGGAAAATAAAAGACGTCTCTTGACATAACTGCGAACTCCTTGGAACTGGCGGGGCCAACTGCATCAGCCAGCAACAAACTATAGCTATTTGTTGACGCAATAAAAAACCAAATCAGTATTATACAGCCCATTTGTCCTGCCCAAATATGGTTGTATAAGGGTCGCCCAAATGAAAGTTACTAGTGTAATAGCGTCATTGTATAACTACACATAGTCTTTCTTTTGCGCCGGTAGATGGCGTGTCATGTCAGGAAGCACGCTGTTATTGTGACACGTGTCAGTGTGCTGTTTGCACGTGCAGAGGCAAGTAGACCACTTAGGGTCGTAACATGAATTCGTCCAAAAAAAGGGCCCAGCGGACAGTTATTCAATTTTTGACGGCAGAAGGTGTTAGTAGAGCCGAAATTTATCGTCTTAGGAAGGATGTGTACAGGAATGAGGTTCAGTCATGTTGTACAGTTTTCCGCTGGTGTAGTGAATTTCGTAAAGGTCACGTGAGCACGGAGGACGTTCCGAGACCTGGGCCATAACCATGGAATGGATTGCTGCCATGGACAAACTTGTGAAGAATCGCCGAATCACCACCAGCGAGCTTGCGGTGACATTGTCCACGAGTAAGGGAACTGTTAACACCATCGCCTATTGGGATACATCAAGGTTTGCGCACAATGGGTTCCCAAGTATCTTCAGCAGGAGTAGCAGACTCGGCGAATGAGTGCTTCCTTGGAACATCGTTACCAGGCAGATGGAAAGGGGAAAGTTTCTTTCCAAGCTTGTGGGCACAGACGAAACTTTCTGTCACCACTTCAATCCGGCAACAAAACGGATAAGTATGGAACGGCGGCATCCCAACTCTCCACGCCCCAAAAAAGCTCAGTCCTCCTTAAGAGCTGGAAAAGTGAGGTTTTCTTCGATGAGAATGGCCCATCGCTGTTGGATTGGACGGACTCAGGCAGTACGGTCAAGGCAAACACGTACTGCAATACGTTACGCATCCTCAAAACGGCCATTAAGCGTAAGCAGCTCGGTATGTTGTCAAAAGAGGTTATTCTTCTGCACGACAACGCACGTCCGCATGCATGCAGCGACAGTGTGCCAATATTTGCTGCGGAGCATCCGCTGAGAGGTCCTCGACCATACCACAATAGCCACGAACTGTCACCCTGCAACTACCACATCTTCGGGCCACTGAAAAAGCTCAAGAGCCGCCGATTCACTAACGACACTGACATCCGGAACGCCATTGAAGACTGCTTCCACTGCCAACCACGGACGTTCTTCGCGCAAGGTATCCACAATATCGTGCCGCGCTGGGACACTTGCTTGAACCAACAAGGCGACTGTGTAGCGTGTATGTAGCCCATGTATCATTCCTACTTCCTGCATGTTCACATATTCCAACCTATAAACCCTTACGGCAAAAAAAAACAAAAAAAAACGACAGTGTCAGTTGGGGACCCTCATACATAACACATTCTCCCCAGGACAACGCTAGGCCACCCAACTGCACATACAAAACAAACGAAAAACGCAACACATTACTGGTACTGGATATAAAATAGTGCTCGCAGTATAGGCCAAGAAAAATTTAGCTGTGCGTCCCGACACTGCCCCGAGAAATTTTTTAAATCTTCGGAATGCCAAAAACAGAAATCCTCCGGAATTTCAATAAAATCTAACTACCTGAGCCACCGTTCCGTGTCAAAGTCTTCCGGCACCTTCCACGCACGGAATTTCTGCTGCAGCATAACAACACACCCAGCCATTCCTACAGAAACAAGAACGTCCACCATTTGCATAGGCAAGTCATTGATTCCGTTATATTCCATAGGCAAGTCATTGATTCCATCACGCTTTTCTTCCCACTGCATCTGAATTTTGCATTCGTTCGAGCGATCGAAGCAGATATCTCGCGTCATGTCATGTAGCAGTTTTGCGCAGCCCAAAGCGAATGTGACGGTGCTTCAGACGAAATGCATGACCTCACCACGTTAGTCTATCTCTTCAGCTGTAGTGGGGAATACGAGAGTGGATCGAAAAGTAACGCAAACCATTTTGTTGGGGGGGCAACAATTTAAGGGATAGGCAAAACCAAACATATTCACAGTGAAACTACATTTCTTAGCTTTTTTTCAACATAAGAACAGAGACGCTCGAGATATTTATCCCAGCGTGGTACCAGTTTTTCTGTGCATTGACTAATCTGGATTCAAAGGGAGCGGGCCCGGATGACGTTCTTTTTTTTTGATTGGAGGTTTAACGACCACCGTGAGCAACTCAATGGGCTATAAGCAGTCTCCCGTCCCTAATTTAGGGTCACTGGTTCCAGGGAAGGGAGAGAGCCAGTGCTGTAAGACAAACACAACATCCATGCCTGACCGGGATTCGAACCCGGACCCCTTACGGACGAAAGATCAGAGGCCAGCGCCTTAGACCACTGCGCCACCGGAGCGGCCAGGATGACGTTCATCCGATAGTAATAAGTATGCTTCTCAAAATTTGGTAATACCCTTGAGTCATATTTTCAATTGTATATTTTTTAACTGGGAAAATTCCTTCTTCCTTTACAGTAAGTAGGGTTTCGGTTATCCATAAAAGAGGTGATAGAACTGATGTCGCTAATTACCGTCCAGTTGCAAGTATCTCGATATTTGCTAAAATACTGGAGAGGCTGGTTTTGAATAGCTTGTCATTATTTTTGGATTTGAATAAAATTTTACATTGGAATCAACACTGTTTTCGGAAGGGTCACTCAACGGAGACAGCGTTATTGGATGCTACGAATTTTTTACAGTCAAATGTAGATTGTGGAAAATGTGTTTTGGGTATATTTGGCGACTTGTCAAGAGCATTCGACTGTGTTCGCCATGATATTCTCTTGTCTAAATTACAACATATTGGGGTTAGGGGAGTCGCACTTTCATTTTTCGAGAACTATTTGTCCAGCAGGACACAATATGTACAGATACAGGGTATTCGCTCTTCAGTTCAAACAGTTCCTTTTGGAGTTCCTCAGGGCTCCGTCTTGGACCCTATGCTTTTCTTTAATTTATGTTAACGATATATTTAAGATTCTTAAAATGCAGATTCGCTAAACATGAATGCCGGTTGCTTCGACTAGCGAATCCTGTGATGGTTAAATTCAAATTGATCGGAAACTTGGTCGTTCTGGGTGGTGTAGTGGTTAGCATACCTAGGCGTTTTCTGGGAGACGCGGGTTCGAGTCCCGCTCCAGGACGATGAAAATTTTCAAGTTTTCAAATATTATCTGACATACCATCCCTGTCACATTTACGCCAAAAATCGGATTGTCATCTTCAAAATTTGATATATTTAATGTTGTTTCTACTTCTTACTGAGTCTTATATGCTGACGATACCAGCTTATTTTTTCCTGGGGATTCGTTGTCCGAGATATTGCCACGTGCAAATCGTGACCTTCAGGAGATATCTCGCTGGTTTGTTTGCAACGCTCTTACAATTAATACCAATAAAAACAACCTGTGTCTTTTTTTCGGGCCGTGGTCTTCGGCTGTCGTCGCCTACTGGTATTTTCTTGAATGGGGATCCTGTTGCATTTGGGTCTTCGGTGAAATTTCTGGGTGTTATACTACACGAGACTTTGCGTTGGGATGTCCATATAAGTTATTTAGCAAATATACTTAAGTCTCGTATTGGTGCTATTTCTAGGATTTCAAGTTTTTTGACAATCAGACTCAGATTAATACTATATAATCCCTTTATCTATCCCATGTTGCCTTATTGTAATTTGGCCTGGGGTCAGACAACGGATGGTAACGCTAACAGAATTCTTGTTCTTCAGAGAAAATACATTCGACTTCTAAATTCATTTTTAAATACTGGTAGTATTTGTTTTTACAACATACTTCCCTTCGATAAAATATTCATTTTCAGGTTATTATTTATGCATGACAGAGTATACGAATAGGTATCTTGAGCTATTGCAATTACAGCGTTTCTCCCATTCACATGATACTCGAGGTCATGCAAGTTTTGTGGTTCCTAGGGCGCGCACCAGATTGCTGCATAACAATATTATTGCAGCTGGACCCCGTGAGTGGAAACGACTGCCATTATACATCAGGGAAATAGCAGTTTTTTAAATACCCCAGAGTCCACTACGAGAGTTTGTTGTTTGAGTTCCTGTATTCTTTCACGGTATGCTGAACACCGGTCGTATTTCTAATGTTGCTATTTTTATTTTTTTGACCTGACGCATCTACCTTTGGAGATCAGGGGCCAGTCAGGCTTAAATTTAAACCTTTTCCCCTGGCTCCATGCTACAGTTCCATAATACATTACGCTATCTTTTTTTTTTTTTTTTTTTTTGATGAATTACTGTGTATGGATTTTTTGGTCAATTGTAAATGAGTTTTAGTGCTTGTATGTTTATGATTATTATACTCGATATATCTGAGCTGGTTTGAGCTCTTGTTTACTCTTGGAATAAATAGTTAGTACTAAATGTTATTAATTTATATGGAGCTATGTGATATTGCTGTAATTCCATGTTTTCATTCCATTGTGCTAACATTGTGTTAATATTTAATTTTAGTTCTGTACATTTGACAATTTTGATGTTTGTGTTTTGTTAAATTTGATGTGTGGCAGAATTTTCATTAAATTCAAATTATTAGCTTGTGCCGTTAAACATCACCAGATTGAGACGCCTCAGCTGCTTAGCCCATCCCTACGGATTTGTAAAGTCAGATGCTGACAGATAAACACACATAGCGCCGTGGATTGTTGGTACCGTAGCGTAAGGCGAACGCACTCTGCTAGTTATAGAGAGATCTGGGGTTCGATCCAGCTGTGTCTAAATACAGTTTTTCGGTTGATGTATGTTAATTAAAGAAAAATGTGAAAAGAGCGATGACTTTGTCTATTCTCTATTTATTTTAGGTAATCTGAGTGAAGACTTAGAAGTGAATGGAAAATATGAAAATGAAACTTGTAGTAGCAGTGCTTATCCTGGCTCCTGTCTGTGCATTAGCTTTAGTTCCCAGAACGGATTCAAGTGTCTGCCCTGATGGTAAGATTTCTTCCAAATGTGATGTAAATATAGTTTGGATAATTGATTAATAAATTCACATTGTATTCTTCATCTAGAAATATACATTGCGTATGGCACAAGTACACTGCCGGACAATTGCTAAGGACGGATGACAATAGTAACGATAGCAACCATAAAATGGAAAGCAGGAAAATGTAGTAATTAGCATAAGTGCGGGATACAGTAAGACGTGTTGTGCGTATGCAAATTTTGGATTGCCGAACTTGTTCGTGACGTCATAGCGCTGATAAGAGATATAAAGGATTTGACGCGTATTGACAGTTGTTGTTCAAACGCACAGTTGAAAGGGAAAGAATCAATTGACGAACTTGCAATTTTCAGTATGTCTTCCGGACATCACCTAGATGATTTTACGCGTGGCCGTATTATTGGCAGGATTGAAGAAGGGCGAAAAATAACATATGTTGCCAGGGAGTTCGACGTCAGCCACAGTATTGCTTCAAGGCTTTGGAAATCATTTCAAACAAATGGAGAGTGCAGCAAACGTCACGGGGGAGGTCGTGTTCGCAGTACAACACCTGCAGAAGATCGGTACATAGTGCTATCAACAAAAAGACACCGGCGCAGCACAGCTAATGAGGTAGAAAATCCGTTTATGCCTGCTACTGGCAAGCGGATCTCCCGAAAAACTGTCGCCAGACGTTTGCATGAAGGAGGACTATACGCCCGCCGTCCTGTTGTGTGCATCCCATTGTCCAGACGTCACCGTACCGCCCGTTTGCAATGGTGTCATCAACATCGCAATTGGACTGATAACGAGTGGTCTGCTGTCCTCTTCTCAGATGATAGTAGTACAGTCTATCGTCTGATTGTCGACGACAACTGATCTGGCGTGATAGTGGTACTGCATATTGTCCAGCAAACATACAGGAAAGGGACCGATATCCGACATGTAGTGTCATGGTATGGGCTGGCATCATGATCAATAGCCGTACGTCCCTCAATGTGCTTCCAACTGGGACTATGACGGGCCAACGATACATTAATGATGTTCTGCTACCTCATGTTAGCATGTTCAGTGGTGCTGTCGGTGATAGATTCATTTTCATGGACTACAACGCAAAATGTCATCGAACAGTCGCTGTCTAGGAGTGTCTTGAGAGCGAGGATATTCAACGCCTCGTATGGCCAGCACGTTCTCCAGATCTGAATCCCATTGAAAATGTGTGGAATGCTTTGGGGAGGAGTCTTGCTGGTCGCCAATGCCCTCCAATAAACAAGGACACCCTCATCCGTGCACTGACAGAGGAATGGGATAAATTACCCCAACAGCTGCTTGATAATGTTGTGCAAAGCATGACACGACGTGTGGAATCTTGCATCGCCCTCCATGGTGGCCATATCCCGTATTGACATCTTACGCCGGAACGCCTGCGGACGGTAATTGCATTTTTTTCACGTTTACGTATTCTGCACAAAATGGCCTGTTTGTCCCTTGAACACGTTCCAAAGCCTTCTGGATTTCAGAGCACAATAAATTGTCTTTCTTGTAATGTCCTGGCATTCTGACATTATTTTATTTCACTTAGCATCCAACCACACTTACTTTTTTATGCGCTATATAGCCGTTTATGATCCGTCCTTAGCAATTGTCCAGCAGTGTATTACTGCTATCCAGTAAAAGAAGGAAATCCTTACTATAGTAACAGATAACTACCAGGAGGGGAAAATAGGTAAATATGGGTTCAAATTCTCTTCAAAACGAGACAATCTTCGAGTTTGCTGAGAATCCAGGCTAAGTGAAGTGACGTGTTTCCCATTCCCGAGACGGCACTTTTGTTTCCAACATGGTCACCCAAGCTGTATGTAATGCGGCCTTCAATGTAGGTATGGAGGTGATTGGTGTATCTAGACGCCTGATATGCCGTTCCATAGTTCCCCACAAGCGCTCTATGGAATTGATATCGGGGGAGGTCAATCGATATGCTGAAAGTGGAACTGTTTTCTTCAAATAATTTCTGTTCAACATTGGACCTGTGGCTCGGCGCACTGTCATCTCGAAAGACACCGTTGTCATCTCGAAAGACACATTCGGAAAAAGTGCAACACTGCTGAATGTGTAGAATCAGCAAGCAATTAAAGATAGTGGGCACTAATCATACGTTGTTCCGCATGCAACAGGGGTCCGAGTTCTTGTAAGCTATACATGCCCCCCCACCGTCTTGCACTGTGAAGACCATGCAGGTTGGATTGAGTGCTCATGTTGTTTGTGCCAAATACGTTTACGACCATCCACGGAGTGGAGTAAAAATCGCGACTCGTCAAACCAGAACACTTTTTTCAGTCATCCGACATCAAACTTGCATGACATTTATATTAGGAGAGTCTTTTGTGCCGATGAACAGTAGTTGGGAGAGGATGTCGTCGGGGTCGTCTGCTGTTATAGCCCATACGTACGAGAGTGCGACCCACGGTCCTGACCAATGCTGTTCCGGGTTGATCTCTATTGTATTGGATAGTCAACTGTTGAACAGTGTTGGCCTGTATATGTCGTCGGACCCGGCGTTTACCTATCACATCAACCTTTCACTCTCCTGGGCAGTTTTGCCTCAGAGTCGCTGTTTGACCATTTCCACGCCAGTCTTCATACACTTGAACAGCGGTTCGCGAACAACCCACCAGTTCAGCCGTTTGATAAATTGAAGCACACGCTCTCCAACCTCCCTTTCTAAAGGATTTATCGGACTTTTAGCAAGGACGTCCGTCGGTCCTTTCTAAAAGTACGATAAATCCTTCCGTTTACCCACCGCACTCCGAATTTTACAATCTAAATCTAAAAAGGGGGAAATAAAATAGAAAATAAAATTACTAGATTATACCCACACTGCCCTATAAATAAATTCCTCACAAAGTATCTACACTGCTGTCCACCCAAAATGCAACAAGAAGGAAGCATCCGATTGGCCTGAAATTCGCAGCATGCGTCGCCCGCGAGAGGACATGCAAACGATTAGCATTGCACGTCATACGCAAATCATGTGCGCCCGGCACGCCACCAGGAAGTACTATAAGAAGGGTGCACAGAAGGCAGGGTGTAAGGTGTGTGTGTGCTGCCGGACCTGTGCGTGGGAAGCTTCCTGATGCCTCGTCGCAGAATAGGGCAGTCATTCAAGCACGTTTCGGAGTTCGACAGAAGACGAATAGTGGCTTATCGCGACAGCTGTTTATCGTACCGAGACATCAGCGCCCGTGTGGGACGACATCCAGCCACATTGATGCGAGTATAGATTCGGTGGGTGCAGGAGGGACGGACGGGCCGACGTGAGTGATGGCCGCAGCCGCGGCACACCACCGAACAAGAGGACCGGCATGTTGCGCGGCGAACATTTACGGCTCGCACCGCCACATCACGAACGTTAGCGCAGGAATTAGGGTGTGTTGCGCAACAACCTGTGCAACACGTACCGTTCGACGTCGTCTGCAAGAGCGGGGACTTGTCGCACGGCGCCCATTGCTCTCATTACCACTGACGTCACACCACCGGCTAGTGTGGCGGCAGTGGGAAGTTGAACGCTGCACCTGGACTACGGAATGGCAAAACATTGTCTTCTCCGACGAATCCTACTTCTGCCTTCAACACCACGATAGTCGGATCCGTGTGTGGCGGCACCGCGGCGAGAGAATGTATGATACCTGCATTATGCATTGCCATACCGGTCCGTCGCCTGGCGTTATGGTTTGGGGCGCAATTGGATGTGATACCCTCACCTCTCTGGTACGCATTGCCGGTACACTCAACAACCACCGCTACATCTCCGACGTTTTGGAGCCTGTAGTCCTCCCTTACCTGCAGGACCTGCCACCGGCCACATTTCAACAGGAAAATGCGCGCCCGCGCGTGGCACGCATCGTGCAACAATTCTTCACGGCCCACCAGGTGTCACAGCTGCCGTGGCCCGCATGTTCTCCCGATATGTCGCCCATCGGACAAGTCTGGTCGCTGATCGGCTACCGAGTGGCCCGGCAAGCACCACCCGCTGCTACGCCTGATGAACTGTGGCAACTTGTGGAAGCAGCCTGGAGCGACATACCCCAAGCCCACATCCAAAGCTTCTTTCGTTCGATGCCGCGGCGTGTAGCGGGCGTTATTGTCAGCCATGTGGGCCACACGAACTATTGATGTCTCCGTGTTCCGCAAGCTGCACGGGCCTGTAAGCTCAGTTGTTTCAACTTTGTATCT
Organism: Macrothele yani; assembly: GCA_039090855.1. Taxonomy (NCBI): domain Eukaryota; kingdom Metazoa; phylum Arthropoda; class Arachnida; order Araneae; family Macrothelidae; genus Macrothele; species Macrothele yani. Next base: position 91,531,958 of record CM076989.1, on the reverse strand, counting down.
GTTGTTGTGTTCAGCAAATCTGGCTTTGCTATTTCGTGTCCTTCTTGGTGTTTCATTTTGGGTGGCCAGCAGTGTAAAAGAAAATATAAATATTTAAATTTTAAATAAGCAGGCTCGAGAGTTTCGCTAGCGAATTCTTTTATAATTGCAGTGGAAACAAAATTAGATTTAGAACTCAGAAGTCTCAAAAATAAAAAAAAGTGTAAAAGCTTTGAACAAACACACACACACACACAACTAAAAACCTACCTAATAACTTTTACTTAACTAATTTTGTAAGGTATAAAATACAATACAAATGCAAAAACGGCCATGGCTTCCCGCTAAAGCACCGAGGAATTACAGTCACCCAAGAGGCAGTTACATTGCGAGAATAGGAAAAAGTGTTGAAATATGAGAGAGAAAAAAACCTCACTTAAATTGTGAGGATCTCTGCGAATGAGAGGCACCTTTAAATACTTAAATATGATTTTCGTGTCTTTTCGAGTTTATATGTATGTGTTCAAGTGACGGCCGTATAAAGATATCTTGTACGAGAACGGACAATTTATCCTTACTAACACACTGCTGGACATTTTGGTGGCATTGGTCCTCAACGACACCCTTTTTTTTTTTAGTGGAGGTTTAACGACCACCATGAGCAACTCAATGGGCTATAAGCAGTCGCCCGTCCCTAATTTAGGGTCACTGGTTCCAGTGAAGGGAGAGAGCCAGTGCCGTAAGACAAACACAACATCCATGCCCCACCGGGATTCTAACCCGGACCCCGTTCGGACGAATGATCAGAGGCCATCGCTTAGACCACTGCGCCAACAGGGCGGCCGACACCATTTTGCTCGAACTCGTAAGATAGTCGTTGGTTGTCAAGTACATGGTAATATTCGGTACACGCCTTCTTACATGCTCGGAGGCGGAACTTACAGAACATTTGTTACGAGGTGTCAGCAATGCAACCCCCAAAAACACACGTGTATAACTATACCATCGGGATTAGAGGAAATGCTATCCCACACTCACCAACCCGCTTGGCCAGCGTAGTGAGTTATGGCCAAACCCCTCCAAAATGACTGCACAATTTAAATCTTGGCCCTCAGTCTCCGGCAGCTGGAATGTACCTGGCCAAGGCAGCGGCCAGTGCGACATGAAGGCAGAGGGTGCTAAGAATCCTCTGAGGACCGGACTAGGCTGCCATCTGATGATGACCTTGGCTACGTATAATGGACGCTCCCTATCTTCTGATTCAAGGCTTCTTGAATTGGAAGAGGAACTACAAAAGATAAAGTGGGACATCGTCGGGCTAAGTGAGGTAAGGAGAAAAGGGAGATCTCATTGAACTGAAAAGTGGACATCTCTTCTACTATCGAGGGACAGATACTGGCAGAACTAGTGGTGTTGGATTAATAATAAACAAGAAACTGAAGGATAAAGTTGTAGAAGTTGAAAGTTCCTCTGACAGAGCTGGACGACTCGTTATCCAACTCTCGAGAAGATACAAGGCTCAGATTATTCAAACTTATGTACCCATAACAAGTCATCCTGAAGAAGAAATTGAAGAATTTTGTGAGGAAATTCGTCATCTAAATAATAAAGGCAAGCAGCACTTTAAGATAATTATGGGAGATTTCAATGCAAAAAATAGGGCAACGGCAACAGAATGAAACTTCAGTAGGTAAATTCGGTCACGGCAACAGAAACCAGCGTGGAAATACTCTCGTTGAGTTTGCAGAGGCAGAAAGGTTTTTCATCTTTAACTCCTTTTTCAAGAAAAAGCCACACAGGAGATGGGCATTGAGACATCCAAATGGGACAAGTGAAATTTATTTTATTATGTGTAACAAAAAAATTCGTCATAGAAGACTGCAGTGTGTTAAACAAGTTCAACACAGGTAGCGACCATAGATTGGTGAGATGTAAGATGCACCTAAACACTAAACTCGAACTTGGCAAGCTCATAAGACAAACAAAATGTATTGACATAACCAACCTTAAAAAACACCATAATACCTTCACGTTGGAACTAAAGAACAGATTCTCTGCTTTAGAAGGCCTAACATCGGAAAAAGGGGATATTTCTGAAATTAGCAGAAAAGTAACCAAAGCTCTTATGGAAACAGCAACAAAATTAGCTGGGTCTAAGAACAAGTTGCATGTGAACAAATTATCAGGAAAAACCAAAATGTTGATGCAAAAAAGAAGAGAGATGAGGACAATTAAAGAAGATGTGACTTCCAAAGTGGAATATATAGAGCTATGCAAGACAGTACGAAAAAGTATCACTGAAGACGTAAGGAAATTCCACTGTGAACTAGTGAGGAAGCAATTGAAAACAACCAAAGCCTAAAGATAGCAAAGGGACATCTCAGTAAGGGAGGAAAACAGATTATGGCAATGAGAAAAGAAGATGGTTCTGTAACAAGAAATAGAGGCGAAATTTTGACAAGAGTGAAAGATTTCTAATCCAAATTATATGAAAGGAATGATACATGTACTCCAGACATCATGAAAGGTACCAGTACCAGAGTTCTTCCAGTCCTCCCAGCAGAAGTTGCACATGCAATCAAGAACATGAAGCGAGGAAAAGCTCCAGGAGAAGATGGAATTACTGTAGACATCATACAAGAAGCAAGTGGAGAAATCGAAACAGTACTCGCCCAAATTTTCACTCGATGCCTTAATGAAGGAAAGATTCCTGAGGATTGGAACAACGCTACAATGATCCTGCTGCATAAAAAAGGTGACATTGAGGATCTCAGGAACTACAGACCTATCAGCCTCCTACCAGTGGTTTATAAAATCTTCACTAAAGTTATTTCACGCCGCTTGAAGGTAACACTGGACATGGTTCAACCGAGTGAACAAGCTGGATTCAGGAGTGGCTGCAACACAATAGATCATATCCACGTACTGAGAGAACTAATTGAAAGAGTGAGGTAATATGAACTGCCATTGTGCATGGCTTTTATCGATTATAAAAAAACTTTTGATTCAGTGAAACCATCAGCAGTTACAATGGCTCTGAAATCCTGCGGTATTGAAGATGCATACATTAATATTATTAATAACATCTATGAAAAATGCAAGTGCAAAGATTAGGCTGTTTGAAAATACAACACATAAAAATTGGAAAGGGAGTGAGACAAGGTGACATATCTCCGAAGCTCTTTAATGCTACATTGGAAAATGTCTTTCAATCACTGAACTGAGAAAACAAAGGGATAAAGATTAATGGAGATTATCTAACCCACTTTGGTTTTTCTGATTACGAAGTCATTTTTGCAATCGCCCCATCAGAGCTGCAGAGTATGATCCAGGAACTTGCTGACAAGAGTGAAGAAGTGGGATTAAAAATCAGCTTTCAGAAGACAAAAGTGATGTTCAATGCTTTTACAAGAAATGAAGATTTATCGATTGATGGAGAAAAGCTGGAGATAACAGACACGTACGTTTATCTTGGACAGCAGATATCAAGTGAGGGTCACATTGATGAAGAAATTAATCGGCGTACAAAACTTACCTGGAGAGCTTTTGGAAGAAACAGCATAATTTTCAAGAACATTATGCCATTATGTCTTAAAGAGAAAAGTGTTTGATCAATGCATCCTTCCAGTGCTTACGAATGGTGCAGAGATATGGACCTTAACTAAAAGAGACAAAGGCTGCAGACAACTCAAAGTAGCATGGAGAGGTGCATGCTCGGTGTAACCGGGAGAGATAAGAAGAGGAACTCGTGGATCCGAAAAATGACAAGAGTGGAAGACATCATGATCATAGTTAAATCCCTGAAATGGCAATGGGCTGGACATACTGCCAGAAGGACATACCATCGATGGACAACCGAAATTTTAGATTGGATTCCAAGGGACAGGAAAATACCCAGAAGACCACATGGGGGATGGGAGGATGAAATTCGAAAATATGCGGGAGTGACGTGGAGGAGACTGGCACAAGACAGACCGTTGTGGTGGAAACTTTGGGAGACCTTCGTCCAGCAGTGGATTGACAATGGTTGACGACGAGTGTGTGTATATATCTTTAATAAATACTCTGATTTCTTAGCAAATATATTCCTGAAGGTATTTTCCCAAGACCGTATACATTGTAAAGGACGAAACGAACCAAACAGAGCTGGGAACCACAGGCTCGCTAAATATCTCACATAAATAAAATAAATAAACAGGTGGTACATAAATGACTACCTATTGCTCCATTCACACTTTCTATATGCTACGTCAGTCGACTATTCGCGCCCTCTCTGAAATTACCTGGCCAACTTGCTGCGTCCACTTATGATAGAGGTGGTCCCAATTGAGCGATTACTTTTTTGGGGGTTGGAGGTTTAACGACCACTGTGAGCAACTCAATGGGCTACAAGCAGTCGTCCGTCCGTAATTTAGGGTCACTGGTTCCAGGGAAGGAAGAGAGCCAGTGCCGTAAGACAAACAACATCCATGCCTCACAGGTATTCAAATCTCTGACCCCATTCGGACTAACCATCTCTTAGACCACTGCGCAGTGATCACTCTGTATTAAACTTGTTTTAAAATTTGATATATAGAGCTGTAAATTCTCCCCTCACCCCAGCCCCCAAGTAAAATTTTAGGGAACTTTTAAATGTGACAAAATCTACAGCTGAATTAATGCGATTATATCGAGCTCGTCTTGCTGCGCCAAAATCGGTTAAAACATCAAAAACTGAGTATAGCTAAATCAGCACAAAAGTGTCAACAATATCGAACTCGTTTGAAATGGACTAAAAAGGATTGAATTGGGTGAAGACATTCAAAAACCATCGACAAGTATGAAAAAGATTGAATTGGGGGAAGACATTCAAAAATCATCTATTATACTCGGGGCAAGGCTAACCTGACTATGGAGTTAAAGTTAGGGAGTGTGTACTTACAGTGCATAATATAGTCCAGTTTAAAAGCAGTGTTCGAGCTTGAACTTCCATGTCACTTTGAAAGCACAAGGATATATAGATGTTCTAAATGTCGTGCATACGCACATTGAAAAAGTGAAAATCAGTTTCGGTCGAGTTTCTAAAAAATACAAATATTCGCATTTTGGCGACGTCATTGTCATTTCTGTTTTGCTTCAGAGAGGCTATACAGGTCAGATCAGATCATATCATATGTAAAGGATTTTAGGAAGGGAGTTTGACCCCAGGTTTTAAACAGCCCTTAGAAATAGGAAGTTAGGAGATTTGGGCTAGAGTGTCCCACAGGAAAGTCACACGGAAGCGAGGTAGAAAAGGGGAAGGAAGACTACCTTGATTTTCGGGGGGGGGGGGGGCAGTACCCGGGGTCCGACGGGCCGCGGGTGGCCTAGTGGTCAGCGTTCGTGATTGCTATAGGAATGACCTCAGGTTCGATCCTGGGCAGGTACGAACGTTCGAACCACTTAAGCCGTCGGACCCAGGGTACTGCCCCCCCCCCGGCAATAAATAAGGGAGTCTTCCTCCCCCTTTCTACCTTGCTTCCGTGTCACTTTCCTATCGGGCACTCTAGCCCAAATCTCCTAGCTTCCCATTTCTAAGGGTTGTTCAAGACCTGGGGTCAGACACTCCCTTCCTAAAATCCTCTACATATGATCTAACCCAGGGTCCAACGACTTAACGAGCCCATCCGACGGAAGGCGGATATTTAGCAGTTCGAGCGTTCGTACCTGCCCGGGATCTAACCTGGGGTTCCTCCGTGGCAGTCACGAACGTTGACCACTAGGCCATACGCGGTACCAGAGAGGCTATACAACTAACACGAGGATATTTACTGCGACTCGAAGTGGAAAATTATTAGCCGGATGCAGAGAAAGACAATGGCTTGGCGGTCATTGTGTTGGTTGCTGTTTTAAAATACTCATTCAGAAATAGTTTGTCTGGTGCTCGGCAAGGTTAAAAAAGGTGTTGGAATGGAGGGTTTGCATCGTGATTGAACGCGGAAAGTTTCCTTTTGTGTCGCCTTCAGTAAGCCTTATGGGGAGGATCCGCGACACATGGGGCAACCCATTAGTGCGCAGAGAAATACTGATAAGAGATTTTATGTCGGTGAATCGGTTTTATAACCTTAACATTGTAATCAGGTTAGGTTTGTCCCTAGTATGGTAATAGATTATTATCTACTGCACCAACACTAGATATTTCTGATGACGTGCTGCTGACTATTATATAGCTCTGACCCCACACCACGTCAAAACAAGACTATTTGGTAGCATATACAACTAGTTTTTTAAGTTTTCCAACCGTAGGTTGAAAAAACGTATATGCTCCAGCTTTGTCCGTCTGCCGTCGGCACGATAACTCGCGTAAAAATGGTTCGATTTCGATATATGGTAGGGACCACTGCATGGGGACGACCCCTATTGAAAATGGACAAAATGGGGTCAAAGGTCAGAACATAGAATCGGGATCTATTCCATTGCTCTTATGAGTCATAACTTACGTGAAAATGCTTTGATTGTGACAAAACTTTAGTATGTTGTTCCGGAGATATACTGAACCGGTTCTGTTGAATACCATTGAAATGGGGTCAAAGGTCAGGACACAGGAGCGAGATTTATTCCACACCCATTATCCTCATAACTTGAGTAATGATTTCTGGTATGTTGGAAAGCGTATCATAATCAATGCATTACTTGATATTACTAACTTATTTTTGCGATGCATGCCAGATGTTCCACATACCAGAATGTCTTACTGGAGTTACCAGGTACTATCATTTTATTTTAGTTATTAACCGAATGGCTTTGTAATCTTTAGTTTCTCTTCATTGACAGCTAAACACCTGCTGACAAATGAAATCTCGAGGCTATGGTTAATATTCGACGCTAGATACCGTGACGTGCTCCGACAACAGATGCTGTCCTGGTGGAACAGTGCGGATAGCGTTCTTCAAGGTATGTTCATGTTACTCGGATGGAAAGATAGGGAAGCCTGAAGAGAACTCCCTCCGTTCTTGCCGCAGTGCTCAAGAGAATACAGTAGTTCGTGTAAATACAACATATCAGATAATGTCTTTGAAGAATATAATTTAAGTGCCAATATCAAATGGTTATACCCTTTTGCACACGATAAAAACTCAATGGGAACACAATCTTTAAGAGTTAAAAATAACTTTAGTAAAAGCTTAAAATAGATGCAGGTTAAAAACAACTACGTGAGCTCCACAATGGGCTCATCTTCAGATTTTTAATATCAAGGAATGTCTTCGTAATGACGTGTTAAATTACTTGCACGCACGTTTAGCAATCAGTTAGGAAAATCGATAGCATGCAAGCTGAAGAATACAGTAATGTGGTTATGTGAAGGCGTGGTCACTTAAATTAGAAGTGCGGTCCCTCTGAAAACAGCATTTTCCAGGAGTGCGGGATGATATGTTGAATAGATTCATTACAACATATATGTTCTTAAGCAAAGATATGCACAAACTTTCTGTAAATAAGAGTGATGACGCGTTGGAAGGTGTCATGAGAATTTTAGTTGCGCTCCATACAGGATAATATGTCCCGCTATGTGTTAGACGTGCTAAAGCGGTAGTCATTTGAGGCTATACAGGTCAGGTCAGGTCAGGTCGGGTCTAATACCTTGAAGAACGCGTTCGAAAGTTAAGTACGGTTCGAAAGTTAAGTATATGTGTGTTCTGCCAGGCGGGTTTTTAAATTAAGTCGTGCGGAACCTATATAAATTTTTGAGCCTTGTTCTTTTAGACAGCTTTCAATGAGATGCTATGTACTCCATGTTTTTCATTCATTTTAATGGTCTCATTTTTAATAATAGATAAAACATTTAGTGTTCTAATTCCAAAGGCGAAATTGTAGGGTTTACACATGTTTTTTTTAATATTGGGGTGGTAATAGGGTGGAAATCTATAGAGCCAATATACTTTGTTCGACGAAGTGCAATAGACATTCCTTGATATTAAAAATCTGAAGATGAGCCCATTGTGGAGCTCGAAAGATCTCATGTCGTTATTTTTAACTTGTATCTATTTTAAGCTTTTAGTCAAGTTATTTTTAACTCGTTAGGATTGTATTCCTATTGAGTTTTTATCGTGTGCAAAACGGTATAACCATTTGATATTGATATTTAACAGCACGAAACGAACTCTTTTTTTCATAATTTAAATGATTTGATGTTTATAAAAATTCTTCATTTAGCAAGATACATTAAATTCTTGTGTTAAAATAATGGAAATTTGTTAATAAATATCGCACATTAAAATTCCGTGTTTTTCTTTTACAGAACAAACAGTTTCTCTTGGTGTTTCAGTTGAAAAGCGAAAAATATAATAAAAATAAAAGATAATGCATGCACAGAGTAAAGTTTATTTTCTTGATACAAGTGTCTAAGCAAAATATCCACGGGGTCTAAGATATATATATATTTTTTCCATTCCTTCATCTCTCTATTCCGAATTCCATAATCGCGACAAATATTAGGACCATAGACGCCGACTGTGTGGGAGCTCTGGCACCCATACGTAACTGATAGAACAATAAATGTCTCCTCACATACATACGAATAAAAAAAGAGAGACAACCCTAGCACTCTTTCTCAGGGTAAGGGCTGACTACATGTCCATATAATCTTCCTTCTATATGACAAAGGTCATCTGCACTGGAAGGGAAAAGTCCGTTAGAAGAAAGATAGGATTATCTGCAAGGTGTTATTGGAAGGAAAGAGCACAGCAGTTTTCTAATTATTTAACGGATAACTACATAGCTGAAGAATCAAAGTTTCCATGGACTGACTCTAGCACTGATGCTGAAAGAACAACAAATGCATGTGAATCATAAATGCACAGTTGACGTGGATGAGGAACATCAAATAGAAGTCATCGTTCTTTCCACGTTTATAAGTGAGTCACAGAGGAAATTCTCATTGGCCGCCACCGGGAATCGAAGCCAGGGTCTTCCAGTAACTGATAGAAGATTGAAATGTGGGGGATAACTGGAAGACCCTGGGTTCGATTCCGGTGACTGGAAGACCTGGGTTCGATTCCCGGTGGCGGCCAATGAGAATTTTTCCGTGACTCACTTATAAACGTGGAAAAAGCGATGACTTTTATTTGATGCCTGTCAATCATTTCATGCACCATTCAACAGTAACTTTTACCATGCTCATCCAAATGCAGTATATACAGCTTTGTCAAAATTATAAAGCAAATTCAAGTAGATGTTTACGCATTAAAAAATTGTGTTAGAATGCAGAAAACAATAACCAATTTAAAGTATAACAAGTTAGTAAAATCATGCAATGCATTGATTATGATACGCTTTCCAATATACCAGAAATTACTCAAGTTATGTGGATAATGGCTGTGGAATAAATCTCGCTCCTGTGTCCTGACCTTTGACCCCATTTCGATGATATTCAACAGAACTGGTTCACTATACCTCAGGAATAGCATACTAAAGGTTTGTCGCAATAGAAGCCGTTTTGCGCAAATTATGAGAATAATGGCTGTCTGATAAATCTTGCTTTTGTGCAATGACCTTTGACCCCATTTCGTTGATTTTCAACAGAACCGGTTCACTATACCTCCGGAACAACATAACGTTTTGTCGCAATCGAAGCATTTTTAGGTAAGTTATGATGCACAAGGGCAATAAAATGGATCCCACTCCAGTGTCCTGACCTTTGACCCCATTTCGCCCAGTTTCAATAGGGTTCGTCCCCAGTGGGTTACTTACCACATACTAAAATTTCACTGAAATCGAACCATTTTTACGCAAGTTATGCCGCATAAGGGCAATGGAATAAATCCCGCTCTTATGCCTTGCCTGACCTTTGACCCCATTCCGCCCATTTTCAATAGCGTTCGTCCCCAGTTGGTTCCCTACCACATACTAAAACTTCATCGAAATCTAACCATTTTTACGCAAGTTATGATGTACAAAGGCAATGGAATGGATCCAGCTCTTATGTCCGGACCTTTGACATTTTCAGTAGGGATTTTTACGCAAATTATGACGCATAAGAACAATGGAATGAATCCTGCTCCTATGTCCTGACCTTTGATCCTGTTTCGCTGATTTTCAATAGGGTTCGTCCCCAGGTGGTCCCCTACAACATACTAAAATTTCGTCGAAATCGAACCATTTTTACGCAAATTATGACGCATAAGAACAATGGAATGAATACTGCTATGTCCTGACCTTTGATCCTGTTTCGCCGATTTTCAGTAGGATTAGTCCCCAGGTGGTCCCCTACAACATACTGAAATTTCGTCGAAATCGAACCATTTTTACGCAAATTATGACGCATAAGAACAATGGAATGAATCCTGCCCCTATGTCCTGACCTTTGATCCTGTTTCGCCGATTTTCAATAGGGTTCGTCCCCAGGTGGTCCCCTACAACATACTAAAATTTCGTCGAAATCGAACCATTTTCACGTGAGTTATCGTGCGGACGGACGGACAAAGCTGGAGCATATACGCTTCTTCAACCTACGGTTGGAAAGCGAAAAAGAGGAAAGAAATTGCTGATAATTTTCTAGAAAAGTATAAAAAGAAAGATTACAAGAATGGACTTTTTAAAATGTCCATGTTACTATTTCAAAAAGCAAAAATGACTACTGGGGGACGTAGAGCCAACCTCCTAGTGGTGTCCCCTAGATAAACACTAAGAGGCTCTGAAATGCGTGCGCCGCCCCGGTGGCGCAGTGGTCTAAGCGCTTTCATATGATCATTCGTCCGTGAAGGGTCCGGGTTCGAATCCCTGTGAGGCATGGATGTTGTGCTTGCCTCACTGCGCTGGCTCACTCCCTTCCCTGTAACTAGTGACCCTAAATTAGGGACGGGCGCCCACTGAGTTTTGTATTTAGTCTTTTTTTGTTAAAACACGACTTACTACAATAGGAAAAAAATTAATAAAAACGCATCAACTTACACTAGAAAAAATGCTTTAATGTTTCTGGTGGATTTCAAAAACTTCCATAGGATTTTGGGCCCATTCCCAGCTAAAAACTTCTGTATACGCGCTTGCTCAGAAGTACTAATCATAAATTGTAATTATTTTAAATAAGCAATATTCATTTAGGGTAAATAATTTTTATTTAGGAACTAGTAATTTTTTTTTTTTTTTTCATAAAAGATTTAACGACCGCCGTGAGCACTTTGATGGGCAGTCGCCTGTTCCCCAATTTAGGATCACTGATTCCAGGGAGGAGATAGAGTCAGCGCCGTAAAACAGGGAAAGGAATTGTTTTGCCGTAGCTTTCATATAGCCCGGTCGCTATGAGAACAATTCTGTTTGAGGAGCGCAGGGAAATTCGGGAACTTTTAGTTCAGGTATACTGACCGCTCAAAGGGTTAATTTGCTTGTGCGGAGTAGAAACTTACCGAAGCCATATACAAAAACAAAGTTTTCGAGCGTTACCGTGGAATTCTCCGTATTCCAGTAACATCCAAATTTTTTTAATTTTACTTTTATTTTCAACTTTTACAATTAAGTGATACAGATTCGGCCTTAATGAATATTTATTAACGTAAAAAAAACAATTTTATTAAGCATGGATTTCAGTTAAAGTCGAACAATGACTTTTTCGCCTCAATAATAGAGGTCTTCGGTTAAGTTAAGCCATAATTTTTTTTTTTTTTTTTTTTATAATTCGCGGGGAACGCGCTCTGCAACTTAAAGAGAGGGTGGGGGGAAAGAAAGCATATAAAAGTTCAAATTCTCACGTACACGGAAAGCAGGGTGCAATAACTTCGCCTAGTTTCTATTCTCCAATTCACCCTAAAATTTTACTACTGGTAAAAGCGGGTGAACCTCATCACATCTCGTCGTGGAACGCAAGAGCGGTATCTATCCGCTTTAATGTGCTCTTCTACTGTTTCTCTCTGATCCCGCCTTCCCACACATCTGACAAGCAGTGAGGATTGTGAGTGGGGTTCTGGTGTAGGCCGAACTGATTCCCCTACTGCTTGTTTAAGTAACTTCGAGTTTCCCCGATTGTCAATTTATTGTCTCTGTGTTGTTAATGCTGTGGAGAGGTTTTCCACCCCTTCCCTTGTCCGAGTTGTATCCCAAGTGGGCAGAAACAGCCGAAAGTACGAAGCTCTTGATTCAGCAACTTCTCACAACAAATTTATTTCTGAAAGAGTTAACTTCCGGATTTTTTTTTTTTTTTTTAGATAGCAATTTTGTCTGATAAACTGTTGAGCAAAGAAAAATAGATTCTAAGCAATAACTATACTGCTTTTCGCTCTAAACGCTAGGGACTATTTTTCGTATAAGAGTATCTACTATAAATCTGTCTCAGGTTATAAATGCTCCATTACAGTCCTTAGTCTTACAAGTATGTAGTTTTGATTAACTTACAGTCCTTAGTCTTACAGTATGTAGTTTTGATACCTTTAAAGTCCATTATTTTCAGTACCATTACCAAAGGCATGATTCAAAAGTAGTAGTCCCCGGGACACTGACATGTCACTGGGTGGAGACAATTAACTCAAATATATTCTCTCTTAAGTTCAACGCAGTTTTTTTTTTTATAGCATTACTAGCGAAAAAGGTAATCAAGAAGGAAAGATTAATGACAATCATATCCCCAAATGACCACTTAGAATGACGAACCTAAGGTAAAAGCAACGCTTTCTGATGCGCAGGTTCACTTGTTCCTGTCGCGTTCGACACACTCCTTAGACAGCGAAAATATTCGTTCGAGCTGTTTTCAGCGTATTATGTTAACCCCGAGTTAATTCGTTAAAGGGTTGAAATGAAGACTCAACTGAAAAAACAACAACTGAAGTGGCATAAATGCAAATAAAGCATCCAGACTTAGCAATTTGAAACTATAAAGTTTCAAACTGATAACTTAAGCAGCAGAGAACTGCAATAAATATTTTTTTCATGAATATTTTTTTTTTTTAATTTAAAAAAAGGATTTTCGCAGTGATTCAATATTTTTTGCTCAGCCTTTCTCCAGCGAAATAATCCTCTGCCTATTAACAGTTTTCTTTTCGTGAATAACTGGTTGTTTAAAGATTTTGAAACGGATTTTTGTTACTTATTTTGCTATTTAATGACAAATTTAACAGAATCAGGAAATATTTCCTGGAAGGAACTGCTTAAATCTAGTCCTAACAATACTTCAGTTTTTTGTGAAAGAAAAGTATGTCTTTCACAGTGGAAGTAGTTTTCGCTTCGCTATTGGCTGTTGTTTACTTCTTTCCTATGAGCGGCACTACGGTAGGCTTCCTCCTTCGCGAATCCTTCCCACGGCAACCTATAGGTCTCCCCCACCTGCCACGTGATATCCCTCCATATCATAGGATCCTCTTTCCTTCAGAGAGGTCAGAGCAATGCAGATTACTGGTTGTTTTTCAAGGGATATTAACCAATGTTCTCAAACTTAACTTCCTTTCGTACCTACGGAAACATCCCTGGAATGAGTGTTTGCTGAAACGGCTTTTAATGTTTATCCTTATGAAACACGTAACCATTGAATTTAGCAGATCATGAGTTAACAACTTCACGTTTCAATTGTGTAAAATTGACCATTTTAATTTCTATTTTTCATGTATTTAGCCGTAAATGTTCGTTCGTCTGTTTCGCCGTGAAGTATCCATAAAAACCAAGTCAGTCTTTAAAACTTATTGGCCGTAACCCGCAAAACCATGTTATTCCCATATTAGATTCTATGTTGCTTCCTCCAGATTTAACAAAAATTTAAACTTCATCTGGACTCTAAATGGAAGAACACGTGTCGTTGCCCCAGATTTAACAAAAAATAAAGCTTCATCTTGGCTCTAAATGGAAGAACACATTGTTGACCAGGTGCTTTTAAAAGAAACTTATTCGCGCTGCGGAGGAACTGTACAAAACACTGATCACAATGTAATAGAAAAATGTAGATATTTCAAATTTCTTATAATCAGTCAAAAAATAAAGACTGCAGGTTTCATACAACTCAGGCGGCACAAGTGCAGATTTTGATAAAATAAAAACTTGTCAGTAACGGTCACTGCTTGGACAGTTGTTGGGAGGCGTCATTGTTGGGAGGTTAAGCCTGGTTGCTAGTCTGTTACGTTTGTACAACAGTAAATTAAGTAGGTATATCTTATGCACCAAGTAAACGCTGTAGTGCTTTGTCCAAATGTCGAACGGAACAACATAACTAAATCACGATATAGAGGATTTGAGGAAAGCGTCTGTCTGGTATTAGACAGCGCTGAGGAATACCAAGCTAGGTGTTTAGGGTTAGGATAAATAATAGGAAATGTTAGACAGTGGAGTGTAACTGCACAGTTAGCAAGCCCTGGGCCAGGAACAGAGCAACTAAACGAAGAGATACAGAATGAAACATTCACGGAAGCTAGAGTTGTGACCTTCGATATACAAGGCCTTCAGACAAGATTGTGACGTCACTAGCGGTGGATCGAGGCTGACGAAAAAGACAGGCTACGGTGCGAAATAGTCACGTGCACAACTTAGTGCGGTCGCCAAGTCAATCGGTTGAACAGCCATTGCATAGTTTGTTCACAGTTATTTGTATTGAGTGAGTGTTCCCTTTATTGTCATTTGGATACACGTATAGTTTTGTGAGGTAGGTATTTTTATATTTCTAAGATAAGGTTAATTCTTAGTCAACGTTTTATTTAGTTTTAGTGATAGGTTTAATGAGTAGATCTTAGTTTCACACGTGTTGAAATCTGTTCATGTCTTGTGAATAGTGAAGTATAAAGAAGTGTGTGAATAGTGAAGTATAAAGAAGTGAGTTATTCTGTGGTGTTGAATTCTTATTTCAAATAGAATGATTAATATTTTTTGCCAATGCCGATCCACAGAGCTTGAATATTACCAGAAATCAGGGCAACTTTTCAGGTAATTAGCCTTCGTAATTTGTATAACATTTGCATCTCCAACAATCATTAGCCCTTTCTTTAAGAAATTAATGCTTGAACTGTTGCATTGTAACGTGTCTCTGAATTAAAGAGGACATTTTTTAATTTCGTAACTTAATGCAACTGTGATATAGCATTTGTCTGATTGAATTTACTAAAGCTGTCTGAACAGTGTGGACAGATTATGTTGAAAAACTGCATGATCAATTTTATTCTAACTGTACAAAACATAGGGAACTACTTTCGATTAAAAATTTCATATCTAGTTCTTCACTTGTATTAAAAGGTATTATTTTAAGAGGAATTGCCATGCCACTATTTCGCAGTGTTAGTGGCTGCAAGTCAAATTATAGAAGTGAAAAGGAGACTGTTACAACTTTTGCCATACCAAAGTAATGTATGCAGCAGATTTTGTATAAGACAAACTTTGTCTTATACAAAATCTGCTGCATACATTTAAAACAGACAAAGTTCTGATTTTAGATTTTTTTTATTCATTTTCTGTTGAATGTTTGTGTATGAGTAGCTTGAAAACTAAATAGGAAAACATAACTCCTCATCTGCAAAATACTGTTACACGGCACTAGCAGTGTTCCTGCCGAGTCTGCCGGTAACGGTGCTTGAGACCTGAAGTACAATTTAGTTGGCCGCGGCACCAGGTGAGAATCTCAGGTGCACTGCTGCACTCAAAGATTCACACCAGAACATAAAAAAAATGAAAAGTTGAAGAATGACCCGAAGCATAAGGCTTGGGTGAATCCACCTTGTGAACAAAAAAACAACAAATAAAAAATAAAATAATCTAAAAAAAAAATGATACTTTGGGATCAGATTTGTGATGAGGTTCACCCGCAATCACCAATTCGT
Organism: Macrothele yani; assembly: GCA_039090855.1. Lineage (NCBI taxonomy): Eukaryota > Metazoa > Arthropoda > Arachnida > Araneae > Macrothelidae > Macrothele > Macrothele yani. Next base: position 91,516,245 of record CM076989.1, on the reverse strand, counting down.
GACTGAGTGTAGTGGTCCGGATCTTACTCCGGTACATTCAATCCCCAACCAGCCAGTACAACACTCACTTTCGCAAATAACACATGATTCTCAAATACACAACACAACATTTAATAACGTTCTGCGAGATTTAAACAGATCCGGCGCTCTCTAGGCGCATAGACAATTGCCCCTCATATGTGGGCAGCATACGGTGTCACACTTTACTGTCGGATAACGCAGCCGACTGAGTCTCCACCGGACTATCTGAACAAGAGATACTACTCGTTTACACACTAAATAGAGCTGCAGGTGATATTCATATACAATTGCTTAGAGAATGAAAAAAATTATATGCAAACGATCACATTAAAAATACTCGCGACACAAAATACACAAGCACGTTAATTTGCGGTATAAGATTATAGGTGCGAAATACTGCCAAAGTTAATTAACTAAATCTAATAAGCATGCACATGCAGATCCCTTCCCCGCTCGCTTTGGCCCTGAACCAAAGTTAAAAGAAACTGTCCCGCCCAGCGGAATTTGTGGCCACACCTTCTCCTTTATTCATGTAAAAAAAAGTAATCAGGAAATGGGCCCTGTAAGAAATTGAAATCTGTATGTGCAGGTATTTCCTCTGAGGTTCAGTCACTCAGCATTACTGCATCTATGTCCATGCAGCTTTGGGTGTCGGGATGGCACAAGTTCGCAGATGTGCGAAGAAAGAAAAAAAAAGGAAATATTCATCTACTTACAGTTTCGTGACTTTGCTGTGCAAATCCGTTGTGCATCACATAATATCACACGACAAAAAAAAAAAAAACGCGCACACACATACAGACACTTGCACCATGTGGCAGCACCGATGATTCAACACTTCACTTTGACGCTTGATGTAAATGAAGCACACAATTAAAATGGTAATATCACGCCGCACTTTGTTGCAATGATTAGAGTGCACACTGATCTATTCTCGTGACGATTTGAAGGTGGCCGTTAAGCAAAATAGGCCCTCTCACATCTGATGTTGCGGTTTCCAAGATTGATTTTCTGTGTTCCTGGGAAATGATTTTTGTTGTCGTGAAGAACTAATTCTGACCATCAACAATTGGAGAGTGGGACACATTCAATTCCGCTGCTGCTATAGTTGATTCCGTCCGTCGCTACCTTCCGTCCTTTTTGACCGTTCATTCCCAATTCAGTCAGTTCCTTTCCGTTAGCAAACCATCTACCCTGCCTGAGTACGCAGTTCAAATATGCCACTCGCAGGTTTTGTTTCCATTTTTTTTTTATCGAGTTGCGACCGCCAGCCCTGAGATTAATTTTCTCGGCCGAGCGAAATCAGACGTGCTTTTACCTTAAGCGTATATCAGCAACTCAACATTTCACCTGTATATTTGTTAGGTATCGAAGCCACCGCTCACGCTCATATTTTTCTTTCGCCATGTTTTATCCCGTCGCACTTACACGTAGTGGCTTCGCTGCTTACGTGACCACACACACGCACACATGGGGCCTCGCTTCTCCCCGTAAGACAAGCGCATCTCTTCACTTCCTCCACAGTAGGGGATGAAGATTCCACACTGCAGTGGTTGGCATCCGAACCAGACTTTGCTTGGCTTCGCTTCTCATTGGAATGACCACTGTCCACTCGCAGACTTCTTAATTCTCCTGTAACTTTGCTTTCATTAGTCCAAACAGTCGCTGATTTCCATTACGCTCCAGCCTAGAAATTTCTTCGTTATCACGCGGATTTAGGCATTCTGCTGTCTTTGTGGCAAACTGGCATCTCCAGCTGCCTCGAGTTGTCTCCATTTCTTACCAAATGCGGGGAGGTTTGCTGCTTCATTTTTCCCAATTCATTTTGCTGCAGATCCAAGGCATCCAGCCTTTCACATCGGAGAGCGCACAGACAACTAACTTTCTTCCTTATTTTCACGCTAAGTGCGAAATCTTATTTTTCTGCACGGACCACACAGAGAGCAATTGTTCTCGAAAATGCCCCAAACAATCGACGAATTTACGATTATTCGCTAAACCTTTTGTCCCCATCTTCATTCATTTACTCAAGTGGACCCCTCTTCGAAATGTACCTCTTTTCCTTTTCGTTGCTTAGGCTTCCTGTCAGCTGCGCCCTGATATTTATGACCTAACAGAGCTATTCTGAGACCACCCAGCCAGAGAGAGAATTCTTCGCCTCTTTTCTTTCCAAACCCCCAGATAAAACTTTATCTGCTGTTTACACTTTTAAACTCCAATCAAGCCTCGAACATAATTAATACTTAATTAATTTCACACATCAACCACGCCCATTAATTACTAAATTAATGGCGGGGGTGGGTCGTAACATCGGCCCCTCCTCAAGAAATCCAGAAGTCCTCTTCTGGGCCTATCGCTTTGCTCTTATCAATTTCCAGAGCAACCATTGAGTGCTACCTTTTCCCACAGGTAGAAACAATTCAAAATGGCAAAAATATTGCGTTTCTTGCCTTCAAGAGCATTGGAGCGACTTTCCAATTATCCCGCAATTTTGTTAATTAATTTAGAGAACAGCCGAAAGAAAAAACAACGTAAATGAGAAATAAATAAAACAAAACTGAACTGTAAAAGAACATGTGAGCCTGCCGAACTGTGATTCCTAGCTGCCTCATACAATACGCGACATGGCGGACAAATTTTAAAGTTTTCTTCAGGTTTTAGGATGGGGGGGGGTGTCCACTGTAACAATACTCTTGAACAACTTAGTAAAAGCCAAACATGATAACCGAAATGATTTGAAATCACGTGAAAGAAAAATCAAGTTGAAAGTCTGAACGCTTAGTTTTCAGTGTCTTTCTTTAGTGCATAGTGTGCACAAAGTGCTGAGATAGGAAAAAAGAGTTCAAACTTATCAAATATTTTATATGCATGTAAAGTGTTTAGCCAGGTTGGTTAAAGCACTGAAATGTATTTTTCTTCTGTAGTAAATGAAGATAACATTTCTGAAAGGTTATCTTTGAAACTAGAAAGTAAAGATATGTCATATTTGGTTTCATTTTATTTGAAACTTGTTTACCAGGAAGTAGTACTTCAGTTAGCGTCTCGTAACATATTTCCGATCTTTTTTCTGCTTCATCACATATTATTCACATAGTGATGCTGAGTAGTGGTGTCATTATGTACTGAAGATTTGTATTTAATTTTTGGTGGTGTCTTTTTTTTTTAAATTGGAACTAATATTGTTTGTGCAGTTGTTGCCCGTCTTGCGCAATGTGCCTGTGATATACCTTTTTTATAATCTCCTATCCCAAGATATGCATCTTAATTTGCCAAGCCGTTTCACAGCAAAATGGGCCAGTGGTCCTCATTTTAATAGCAGTTTTGATTTCATCAGTCCAAATTCATTTGAAAATCTATGGACTATTTTCTTTCCATGGAAGATGATGCTGTACTCTTTCACGTCATGGGGTCTGGCTAGTCATTCAAAGACACCATACCCGTATGAGTTCCATGTCACTTATTTCCAGATTAATAAATGTTAGCAGTAATATTGTAGTAATTTTGTTTACGTTTTAATACTGTACTAAAAAATTCCAGGAAATTTCTCTTATTTTTCATACTTGCCACTATGACTTCATTGCCATAAAAATTTTGATAAAAACCACCTGTGAGAAGTTAACTGAAATGTTACTGTGTGTGTGTGTGTGTGTGTGTGTGTGTGTGTGTGTGTGTGTGTGTCAGAGCTGAGTTCGGGCTCAATTTTAAGAGCCCAAGCCTGAAGTATGTCAGCCCGAACACTATGATTAACTTGTATAGGGATTAAAAAAGTCTTCCAAATTTCCACTCTTTCCTACCCATGCAATTAACCGATGTCTTTCTCAACTGCGGAGTGGGGAAGGGATGTCTATTTCTATATAGTTTCTTTAACCATTCATTTCTTCCTGAAATGTTTTTTGGGGTGGGGGGGGTATCAGGAAACATCTGGATTCACAACAAACTACGTCGTATGTTGCTCAATAGAATTAGCAGGGAGCTGCCCCTTTGAGGTAGGGAGCAAAATTCCGTCAGCTTGCTATCTACACTTCTTAAAACTTATCCTTGGCAGAAATCCTGTAATTCATGGCCTATGGTATTTTGTTATCCAAGCCCGGAATGGATAGTCCTGCAGAATTCCTACTCGCTATTTAGACCCAGTTGCTGAAGAATTCTCTTTAACAACTAGAAAGTGTAAAAAAAGCCTCGTGTGCTAAATCATATAAAATCATTAAAAGAAAAGGAAGAAAATTCTTCCCCTCCAAGCTCGAACTCCAGTAAGTATTACGCAGCCAGCACCCAGTTTGGGTTCAGCCCGTCTCAGCACTGGTGTGTGTACTAGTGCTTAGCTTGACATTTATAGTAGGTATATTGAAAGTAAAAATTTAATTTTACCATAATGAGCAAATTTGGCTTCTAGTAAAGAATGTTAGTAAAATGTATAAATTCCCTAGTGTTATGAAAAATTAACCAATTGTGCTTAATTCCTTTAGAAATGTGTGGGAAATAATTATTTATACTGTTGAAATGTTGTCTAATCCAAAATGTGATATCAAAAATGTTTTATAAAAATGTAGATCACAGTTAGGTATGAACATTACAAAAGTAGATTTTAGGTAAAGAAAATAATGGACACAACTCATACATAAAATATTCAGATTGTAACACATACTGGAGGATCTAAAGCTGAGATAATTTTGATGTAACTTGTGATGATTCAAACTATTTGAAACAGATGTCTTAATTTCTGCCATTGGTAAGCAAGAATTCTTTATTTTGTTGTGTGTATCTATAGTTTTGTTGCAAATGCTATCACATAAGGAAAGTTGGGATAAACAATCTGAAGCTGAATACAGTTGCAGCTTGTGATGACTTCCTTCTTTCAAACTATTTGAAACAGACATTTGAGGTACATTTATGTAAAAAAATGGACCCATTTGTTTATTTTTAATAGTATTTTTTACTTCGTTCCGCTTGAAGATACAAGACAAATTGATAGTCAATATGTAAGTTGATACTTTTTTTTTTCCAAATGTAGTATTTATGCTAATTTTTAAAGCAAACTTAAAAATTTGATTTCTGAATTGCAGCAAAGTGCTTTAATAATATGAGGGTGGGTCAAAAAGTTAGTTACACTGTTGAATAAAACAAACAAAGATATACTCAGGGGATGTATGTTGGTTAAAGGTACAACATTAATTCATTTTTCGACATAGTCGCCTAAGGACTGTAAACATTTATCGGAACGTGCGATTAACTTTCCCATACCTGTACAGAAAAAGTCCAGTTTGGTGCAACTAGTTAAGGACCGCACTTTTCACAGCCTCATCGGTTGGGGAGTCGTCGTCCACTAAGGTCCTGTTTCATTTTACCGAACAAATGGTAGCCGCATGGGGATAAGTTGGGCTGTAAGGTGGATGTTGCCACACCTCCGACTTGAATGACTACAGCAATTCCCTTTGTTTTCCGTGCTGTGTAGCGTTGTTGGGCAGCAGAGTGACACCTTCGCTCAACTTACCCCGTCATCTGTCCTTAATTGAATTTCGCAAATTTTATAGTGTTTGGCAATATGAGTCACTATTGATGGTCATCTCTTTTGACAGAAATTCTGTGTAAACAACAGATTCACAGTCGCCATGACCTCTCCCGCAGACAGACAGTTTGACTTTTCAAGTCTTCCTTGTTGGAAAGGTGACATGTTTCCATTCCATGGACGATCGTTTGATTTCAGTTACGTAACAGTAAATATGTGATTTCAGATTACTTAGAGATATATTTCCCATGTATAATAAGAAATATTTCTTCCCCAATGTTTACCCGAATAACTGGGAATTTGCTAAGCATCGACCTGACTCTAGCTGAGCTACGATGAAGCAGGGCTCGCTTTGACTAATGAAAATCTGAGATTATTCAGATTAAATCACTCGGATGTTTGGGACTTCCTCATCCTGGATGGTGTAACTGTAGCATGCTCGAATGGAAATCGGGAAATGCAGGTTCGCTTCCTGCTCCACGGCGATGAATTTTTCAAATTTTCTGGTATGAAAGAGTAGTCAGTAGCGCTAAATCTGCAATTTCAGATTGCTTATTGGCTCATAATGCAATTAAATTTCTGTTAATGGTGAGCAAGAATTCTGTTTACTATAGTTTGAATTAAATTCTAGTATGGAAATAGTTTTTTCAATTTTTGGCCTACCTAACAGTGTTCAATTATAGTAATTTTAAATTTACAAATGAAAGGAAAATTTAATAGTGATAAAAATGAATAATTTTATGAAAAAGTTCTTGCATTAATTTTTCACAAAACAATGACATTTTTTGTGACAGTGTCCTTCATTCAACTTTTATTTCAATTACCAAGAAAATAGCTTGTGCCAGAATGTGTTGTCACATAATTTTAAAGTGTTGAAATATATACAGATAAGGATTAATTTTTTTTTCTTCCCCCTAGTAGAAATAAGTTAAATAAACTCAAATGCACAGAGATGATTTGTATTAAAAGGGATCCTAAGCTTTTTTTTAAGGAATTATTTCCAAATTATGTACTTTTAGTGTACACAGAAGCATTGTCTTAGAAATAACCCCATTAAACAAAATACATGCAATAATATCAAAAAAAAATATTTTTTCCAGAACAAGAAAAAAATATAACTTTTTTTAATTTAGTAAGGAACGATTTAGCCAGATATATATATTTTTTTCTTCGACCTCAATATGATTTCTCTTGACGTTTTCCGTTTGCTATTAATATTCTAACGCTATTATTAAACGAATTTGCTTTTCATTGTTGCTAGAAAATCATGAAGGCAAAAAGAAAAAAATGAACTACACGGACAACGAAGAAAATATAGTTAATTTCATTAAATCGAGCAACAAAACTTTCGAATATGTCTCTTGATACGACTTTGCTAAAGGAACGGCTAAACGCAAAATCCACACTACACGGAAAACGAAAAATGTATTCAGTAGTGTTAAACGATTAAGTTCAGTAGAACTCCCATTTTAATAATGTTCCTTTTAAAAAGTTCTCTAATAGTTTTAAATTAATATGCAATGATTAGATGTGCCACCTTATATTCGCTGCGTGTTGGAAAATATAGCTCTCTACTCGGTCACCGTTTGCTCTCGGCAGCCCAAGCAGAGGCAACAGCACTAAGTTGGTCACGTGATCTCGTAGATGCCCTTTCGCACCGAAGCCTGTCTTTCTCGTCAGATTCGCGGTGGATCCATCTCGTCGAGGAAGATCGCCGATAGTCACTACGTTCCTGTTATTTTCATTTTGCGAACGATCATGCGTTTTATTTGTTTTTAACTGATAATAAAGTAAATATCCACATACCTTTTTAATAAGTTATGGAAATCGGATTAAGAAATTCTTGCCGACAGGGGAGAAAATCCGAGTTGATAAAATGCCCCGGTAAAACTAGATTAACGAGAAGAGCGAAAATATTTCTACTTTAATCATCAGCAATCATCAATCCACTGCTGGATGAAGGCCTCTCCAAATTTCTTCCACAATTGTCTGTCTTGGGCCCGTCTCCTCCATGTCACTCCAGCGTACTTTCGAATTTTATCCTTCCATCTCCAATGGGGTTTACTTCTGGGTCCTTTCTTGTCCCTCGGAATCCAGTCTAAAGTTTCGGTTGTCCATCGGTGGTCCGTCTGTCTATCCACAAGTTCCTCTTATATTTCCTGGTTACACCAAGCATGCACCTCTCCATGCTTCTTCGAGTTGTCTGCAGTTTTTGTATGTCTTTTTTAGTTAAAGTCCATGTCTCTGCTCCATACGTAAGCACTGGCATAATGCATTGATTAAACACTTCTTTTGAGACATAATGGCATACTGCTCTTAAAAATTGTACTGTTTCTTCCAAAAGCTCTCCATCCAAGTTTTATACGCTGATTAATTTCTTCATCAATGTGACCCTCACTCGAATCTGCTGCCCAAGATAAATGTAGGAATCTGGTGTCTCAAGCTTTTCTCCATTAATATAGTTTTAAAAATAAATGTCCAAGATTAAAAGGAATTTGTGAAAGATAAAAAGACGTGCTCATTACTGGGAAATATTACGTATTTTTAATACATATCACCATCAAGAGATACATATAAACCAAATAAGTTAATGGGTTTTTACCCTAACTGGCTGGAACGAGTTAACTCGGGGTTAACAAAATGGGCTGAACTCAACTCCAACGAATGCATTCGCTGTCTAAGAAGTGGGCTGAACCCAACCGGAACTGATTCATTCACGGTGTGTTTAGTGGTCCCAAATGTGCTCGTTACCTGCAAAACTAGAGCATTGGAAAAAGTTGTTTTCGCCCCCTTAGATTTATTATTCAGACTGGTCATTCAGGCATATGATTGACACCAATCCTAAGAAATTAACTAATAAAGAACTATGGCAATGAAGACTAATTTAAAGAAGGATATAGAAGACATTTGAGCAACTTTTTTACCATTTACATGATGTCCGTTTCAGGGAGACTAGTCCTCCCCTATCACGTTTTAGGTCTATTTTCACGGCTGCTGAGATGAGAGGGGAGGGGAGGGGAGGGGATAAAGATAAATTATTTTACCGTAGCTTCCGTAAAATACCGTCGCTAAGCGAGCATTTCTGTTTGGAGGGAGCAAAAGTTTTGGGCACCGTTTAGTTCAATCACAGTACATCAGCCGCTTAAAGGGTTAAGTAGCAAATGAAACGGATATGCATATATGATGAGAATTTTTAACTCTTTCTGAAGTACGTCTATTCAGTTTGCAAGCAAATTCACATTCTACTGCTTATTTATTACTAGACAATTAATCAGTGACAAATCCTGCAGTTGGTTCTAACAAAACATATGTCCAAGAAAGAACTGGGAATTTGTAAAAAAAAACCTACTCATTACTGGAAAATGTGATCCCATAAAAAGATAGTTATATGACAAAGTGATCAACTTTAGGCACCCCAGGTGGCGCAGTGGTCTAAGCGATGGCTCCTAATCATTCGTCAGAGATGAGTCCGGGTTCGAATCCCGTTATACATGGGTATGTTTCAGTGGCGGCCCGTCAGATGAGGCAAGTGAGGCGCCGCCTCACCTGAAATTCCGCAGAATGAGAAGTGAAAGAAAAAAAAACCTTCTGTCAGTAACAAAGATATAAGAACTTTGCAGGATAAATGAAACACTGAAATTCACATTGTGATTCATGAATTAGGTTAAAGAAAGGCTTTCGAGAAGAGGAATGAATCATTATTTTTGCAAAGCAGCTGCATGTTTTAAGCGCTTAGAGGCGACCGGCTGAATCGTCTCGATGAGAAGCCGGTTTTGGTAACTGGGGATCAGAGAAGAGCCCTACAGAGTGAAACCCCCAGGGTCCGAGGTCTACCTAAAGAGGTGCCGGACTTCCAGTAAGAGAAAGGAAATTTCTGAGGCGACCCTCCATTTCGCTTAAACTGGAATCGCATCTCTGCTGTTATTGGAGAACCCAAGGATTGTGTATCCAATGGGCGCGGGAAAATGAGCAGATGACCTTTGTGAAAAGTGGTTTCACAGGCGATGACGCCGTTCGCCTCTATACGCTTTGAAGTACGATGATTTCTACGTAGCTTTAACTATTCGTCAGAGTGTATTTGAGTCTAACTTTTTGTAGTGTGTTTTCAATCCTCTCTTCTGCGGGTGTTTGCTAGTTCATAGTAATGTTGAGTTTTTCTGTTTTTATTTTGTTATTGTTACTAAACAGCATATTTTGATTTTGGTTGGAAAATATGAATGGCCCAATAAACGACGTGATTTGTGTTCTGGAAGAAATTCCTTTTAAACACTGGAAAGATTATGATAAAAGGGATGTTCTCATATCTGGAAGACCGACACCTATAATAAGTTCAATATCTAAAGATAAGAAGTGCGGCAAATCGTATTTTAGGTCTTTCAATAAATCATGGTACGAGATTTTCCCCTGGCTTTCTGGTAGCTATTACAAGCAAACTCTCTTTTGCTGGCCATGTTTACTTTTGAGCAATAAGAAAAATGTGTGGAATACAACGGGTTATTTTGATCTAAAAAACTTTTCTCGTAGTGCAAAATTGCACGAAAGCTCTAAAGAGCATAGAACTGACCACGTAGGTCTAAAACAAATGGAAAAAAACAAACACTATTTCTGATATGCTCAAAGAAAATGCTGCTCTTCATAAAGTCAAGTTTAATGAAAAGGTCAGACTAAATAGGCTTTTTATGGAACATATAATCGATTTAGTTGTCGTTCTAAGCAAGCAAGAACTGCCTTTTTCGAGGACATGATGAATCTATTTCCTCATTAAATAAAGGTAATTTCAAGGAAATGTTCCATTTGTTACTTCGTAGGAGCACCCCAGAATTAAAAGCACATTTTGAAGAAATACGAAGCTTATTTTCTGGACAATCTAAAACGATACAGAATGATTTAATGGAGTGTATTCATGAATATATAAACGAATGTTTTAAAAGCGAAATTAATGAGTCAGAATTTTTTTCAGTGCAAGTTGATGATACAACTGATATTACTCAAAAATTACAGTGTTCAATAATTGTCAGATACATATTGGACTCAAATTGTGAAGTAGCTGAGCGCTTCCTTGGTTTTTATGATATCAGCACTGACAGGACTGCTGTGGCACTGTATGATCTGCTAGCATCGGTTTTGGAGGAGTTTGATTTTTAATCAAAGTTAGTAGGCCAGTGTTATGATGGTGCAAGCGTTATAGCTGGAGAGTTGAGCGGTCTGCAGAAAAGAGTCAAGCTAGAATCCCCGCAAGCTTTGTTTACCCACTGTTTCGCCCACCGCCTTAACCTTGTCCTACAACAGGGGTGCTAAAGTATTGTAAAATGTCGCATATATTTCGCAACTGTATCCAGCATGCCCTCATTTTTTCATAAGTCTGCCAAGAGAACCCACGTAGCAGATTCAGTTGTTGGGAAACGGATTCCTCAAATAGCGGAAACACGTTGGGCATCACCTTCGCAAATTTTGCGTTTAATTGTGAGCGAATGGGGAAAACTAACGAATGTGTTTGAACCGGAATCAACGGCAGAATCAATCAACGGAGCCATAGGATATTTGAAAAATTTCACTAATTTTGAATTTGCTTTTTTATCACTGATTTTTGATGGCATTTTTGGAAATACGGATGTACTGTGTTTGATGTTTTACAAAAAAAAAATACTTTAGATATCAGTTATTAGCAAAGACACATTAAACAATGTTGCGAACGAATAAATAAGAAAAGGAATGTAACCACTTACTTGAAACATTTCAGTGAAGCAATTAGTTTGAGTGGAGGTCCTAAATGTCGCCAAAAGAAACATTTGACTGAAGAAGAAGTGGAAAACTATTACAAAATTTTGTTTTACGAAATCGTTGACAGCATAATAGTCCAAATAAATACCAGATTTGAAGATATGGGAAAGCTCGAGTTTCTGCAGCTAGTTGACAGCTCAAAATACCATAGTTATTCAGAGTCATTTCCATCCAGTGCCCTTAACACTCTCAAATAAATTTATCCAAACATTTTTACAGACACACAACGACTAAAAAACGAATTAGATTTTTTATATAATGATCACAACTTCAGGAAACTCAGTTTTCAGAAAACCTTGAAAACAATGAAAGAAAACGAGCTGAAAGAGGTGTTATCAGAAGCCTACAAATTATTTTCTCTTGTATTGACACTGGCGTCAACAAGTTCTTCTGCTGAAAGGAGTTTTTTTTTTGTTTGAAGATAATTAAGACTTACCTCCGTAATACAACGGCACAAGATCGTTTGTCTTCACTCGCTAAAATTTCAATCGAGAAAGAATTGCTGAACCATCTAATGTCCACTCAACCATATTATGATCTGATCATACACAAATTTGCAGCCAAAAAGGATCGCAGAATTGAACTTATTTATAAAACATAAACTGAAAGCATTCTGTTCGAGACCAAAGCAAATTAATATCGTATTCCTCTGTTTTTAATTCCAGGTTTAAATTATTTAATACTTTTTTTATATAGAAATGTGCTTCCTTAGCTTGACTTCTCCTGTACATAGTTATCACGAGCCTGGACTTCAGTTTGTGACCCGTGCTAAATGCACCTTCACTAATATGCCAATCGAACTGTGACTTTTATTCAAGCTCAAGAAACACTTCGTGAGAAAAGAATTTATATTCAAATGATTTAATTTGAATTTTTAAGAAGTGGATCTCCGACTGGCGTTGGGATGTGAGTGACGCATTGACTAGCTAAAGAAACCGCGCAAATTGCGTATTTTCGCTCAAGTGTATTACATAAAAGAATACTGGTGAAATATTTCTTTCTTTGTTGTAAAATTATCGAATAATTGTTTTCATAAAAATATTGTTGCAAAAGTAGCGTATATTACACACACACACACATATATAGAGAGAGGTATATGTACATTTTTCCTCTAATTTTTTTGGATTTTTTCGTGAAGAAAGACTCCCCACGCCGTGTTTCATATATTTCTATAATTTTATTCCATTACTGTTGAATAATATTTGTATATAAGGGCTAAATGGCATGGGATGGAGCCCTGAGGGATGGGGTTTACAGCTGTTAATAACAAGGCGCCGCCTACCCTGGACCAATGGCTTAACGAGACTTCCGATTCTCAGCGGATTTTAATGATTCAGCCGACTCGAACCCAGGACTTCAAAGATATCCAATGGGTGATACTGCCTTTGACATGAAACTTTTTGAAGGGGAGGGGGGTCTGCACTTCTGCTGTATAACTGTGTATAAGTACATATAACCATTGGGGGGGGGCGCGCTTCGACAAATATGTTCCTATTGGTACGTACGCACATCTTGAATATTAATACAAAATGAAGCTAATTTAATAAAATGAAGAAAATGCAATAAATTAGAGTTGTTTTAATAAAAATTTAATAAAGCAACTTCTTTGGCCGCTTTGCTTTACTTTCTCTTCTATTATCAAGAAATTACATTGCTTTCCGAGTTATATAAAAATCAATGAATTTAAATAGGGAAATTATCTATAAAACGTACTTAGAAAAAAGCTAACTGTCTCTCCTAATAAGGGGGTGCAAACCACGACCCCCCCAGGCTACGCCACTGATATATATATATATTCGTATAACGTTATACGAATTTATATATTTTTCAATAACACATGTTTTACTGTTTTACATTTACATCAAGACCGTTCGCCTCACCAGCATTTTACACCATGAGCCGCCACTGGTATGTTTGTCTTACAGCACTGGTTAGTCAGTGACCCTAAATTTCGGACGTGCGTGCGACGGCTTATAGCCGACCGAGTTGCTCATGGTGGTAGTTAAACCTCCACTGTAAAAAAGTTAATTTTAGCTAATGACAGAATATTGCTAACAGCATCGCATGTAACTACCAACAGTATTATAGAAAATAAAAAAAATGCATAAAAGACTACCAACGTATTAGGTACAATATTCCCACTCATTTCCGCAAGAACTTGAGGGATTTCGCCAAGCCTTTCCTGTTGCTAAATACTAACGTTACACGGCGCTAGCAGTGGTCCTGCAGAGTCTGCTGGTAACGGTGCTTGGAACCTGTCATACAATTTTGTTGACTGCGGCACCAGGCGTGAATCTCAGGTGCACCGCTGCGCTCAAAGATTCACGCCAGAACATAAAAAATGAAAATTGGAAGAATGACCCGAAGCATGAGGCTTGGGTGAATCCACCGTGTGAACAAAAATAACAATTAAAAATAAATAAAAAGCGAAACTTGGGGATCCGAGAGTTGTGATTTGGTTCATCCGCAATCACCAATTCGTGACTGAGTGTAGTGGTCCGGATCTTACTCCGGTACATTCAACCCTCAACCAGCCAGAACAACTCACTTTCGCAAATAACAAATAATTCTCAGATGCACAACTCAACATTTAATTACTTTCTTTGTGATTCGAACAGATACGGCGCTCTCTGGGCACATAGACAATTGCCCCCGTCATGTGGGCAGCACTCAGTATACAGACACTTTATCGTCCGACGACGCAAGCCAACAGAGTCCCCGCCGGACTATCTCATCAAGAAATACTACTCATTAACACACTAAATAAAACAGCAGGTGATATAATACACAATTGCTTAGAGAATGAAAAAAAAGAATACATATGCAAATGATCACATTAAAAACACTTGTCACAAAAATACACAAGCACGTTAATTTTCTTTATACGCGATTATAGGTGCGAAATACTGCCGAAGTTAACTAAATATAAGCATGCACATGCAAAACCCTGCCCCGCTCACGTTGGCCCTGAACCAAAGTTAAAAGAATCTGTCCCACCAAGCGGAATTTGTGGCCATACCCTCTCCCTTAATTCTTGTAAAAGATCAGGAAATGAGACCTGAAAGAAATCGCGTATGTGCATGCACTTTCTCTGAGGTTCAGTCACAAAGGAGGCGCAGTATTGTTACATCTTATGTCCATGCAGCTTTGGGCGTCGAGATAGCACAAGTTCGCTGGTGTGTGAAGAAAAATAGAAATATCCATGCACTTACAGTTTCTTGACCTTGCTGTGTAAATCCAGAATGCATCACATAACGAAACACACACTTGCACCATGTGGCAGCACACCTATGAATTAATTTCACCTTGACGCTCGATGTACATGAAGCACACAACGTAAATTTGGAATACACAACGTAAATTTGGAGCACACCTATGAATTAATTTCACCTTGACGCTCGATGTACATGAAGCACACAACGTGAATTTGGAATACACAACGTAAATTTGGAGCACACCTATGAATTAATTTCACCTTGACGCTCGATGTACATGAAGCACACAACGTAAATTTGGAGCACACCACACTTTGTTGCGCTGATGAGAGTGTACACTGATCCACTCTTGAAGATTTGAAGGTGGCCGTTAAACAAAATAGCCCCTCTCACATCTGCTGTTGCGGTTTCCTAGTCTGATTTTCTACATTCCTGGGAAATTACTTCTGTCGTCGTGAAGAAATTATTCTGTCCGCTAGTTGCCTGGAGAGAGTGGGGACTCTTCACTTCCTCTGCTGACATAATAAGATTTCATCAGTCGCTCCCCTCTGTCCCTTCTGACCGTTCATTCGCAGTGCAGTCAATTCCTTTCCGTTAACATAGCACTTACCCTGCCTGAGTATGCAGTTCCAAAGATGTACACTCGCAGGCTTTGTTTTCATTTTTCTCATCGAGTTGTGACCGCCAGCCCTGAGATTAGGTTTCTCGGCCGAGCGAAATCCGATTTGCTTTTTCTTTCAGCGTACATTAGCAACTGCCTCCCAAAAACGACGCTCGAATCCCCCCCCCTCCCTTCGGTAATTCTCTACTCTTAATTCCCCATTGTCCCTCGCAGACGTCGGAGTTTCGTTCTTGCTGACAAAATTATGTGCCTGCTGCGGGTCTCTTGGCCCACCCACAACGAACCTCGGACGTAAACATGTAGTACACAGCGTTTAAGGTACAAGGGGGGGGGGGTGAGAAACCACTTCGAACATTGCTGCTCCCGTCCGCATTCGAAAGCATATTTTCCCTCGTTCGTGTATCACCATTTCGAAAAACCCTTGAGGTAGGAATTTTTATGTTTCACTCGAGGGCTATGGTGAGGTCTCACAATTCAAAATGGCAAAATATTACATTTCTTGCCTTCAAGAGCATTGGAGTGACTTCCTAATTATCACGCAATTTTGTTAATCAATTTAGTGAACAGCCGAAAGAAAATAACGTAAATGAGAAATAAATAAAAAAAAACTAAAAGAACACGTGAGCCTGCTGAACTGTGATTACCAGCTGCCTCATACAATACGCGACAACAAGGAAAATTTTTAGTTTTCTTCAGGTTTAAGGTGGGGGAGGGGTCCACTGTAACACTAAGCTCCTATTGTAGATATCCTTAGCAGCATGACACATCGTGCTGTGGAACAGCTTTGTTGCTCTGAAAGGTGACCGCACTTCCTATAATAGTACTGTAGCGATTTCATTTTGACAACTTAATTCCTACCTTGTTCTGTATATAATAGGGGCGTAGCCAGGAATATCTTAAGGGAGGGGGGGGGGCTCCATTGATTTGGGTCATCGGTAAAAGCTTCCCAGAAAAAGAAATACTCCAATTGGGAAAAGCCCAAACCTTTAGCAGTAAGAAATTAGGGGGGGAAAGAACTGAGTAAAAACTGATAACTTTGTGTACATATATATATCATTTTAAATTCGTACTCAATTCCCCTCAGTGTCGTAAGAAATAAGGTGTTCCTTACGAAATATTTTAGTCTTTCTCTAACGAACGATATAATGCAGATTTTCACTAAATTACGTAACATTTGGTCATGCGCATTTTCCGAGTAAAGGCTGCCCCCCCCCCATCTCTCCTGTAATTTATGGAAGCCATTGCATTGAACAATCAACAGATAATGAAAGCAATAATCCATATCTGAAATATTTTGTCTTTTTTCATTCCTACAGAATTATGTATTCGTTAAACGAAAGCCCTTTTAGTTGCGTAAAACTAATACACAATTTGATTTATTAAATATTCTGCCATACATTACAGAAATACCATACATGACAAAGTTTAACACAACCAATACATAATCACAAAAAGACTGTGCTAAGTAGCTGACCAAAACAAAATACAATGTCAATAATGTATCCTTAATGTCATAACCTAATTGTAATAAACATACCATCAACTGCAATTAATGAACTTGCACAAATTAAATCAAAATTTATAAAGTAGATGGCATGAAATGTAGAAAGGAATTTATATCTCCCTAGATCACTGCAAATGGATGACATGGAGCCAGAGAAAAAGGCTTTAATGAAAAAGCCTGATGAGCCCCCGATCCTCAAGAAGTGTGTGTCAGGCCAAAAACACAGAGCACAAAAAAAATCACCGTAAGACACAAATTACCATAAAAATACAGGGAAGTGAAGGATACGCGATTGAAAACAATAGTAGATAACATATAACAATAGTAGATGGCATATAACCTGTACAATTGCAGTATATAGAAATTTTAACACATGCCAACATAGCCACTGATAAACATAGTATAAGAAAAGCAATCTAAGAATTTATATAGGACAACTACGTATAATATACCAAATTAATGTAATCCAAAAATGTACATCACAAGAATATCTGTACAGTACATTGAACAATCGTGCAACAGTAAATAAACCAAGATGAACAGGACAAAGCAACGTTAATCATAGATCACACCGTACCACCAAGCACAACGATAACATGCAGAAAAAGCGCGAAGAGTACACTAATAGCCATTGGTACGAAATCAGATATACGGGAAAAAAAAATCTTAGAAGACACAACACAAAACAGCACTACACATCTCCAAAATAACAGTATAGATGTCTTTCCCTGAAGAGTGATCCAGGGGTTCTGAGTAAATGTTTTTATAAATATTTTCTTAACATTGTTTTGTCATTTTGTTAATCACTTTATAGTTGTTTTTTTATCTGGTGGCTTTTGGCCCTATTTGTTTGTTTATGAGGGTAGATTGCTTGTATGTTAATATTCTTTTACATATATGTCTCATTCCTGTAATTACTAACATAACAGAGATTCTATAAAAATTTATATGTACTATTTTATTTTTTAAAATCAGGACACCAATTCAAATCACATCAGCCAGCCAATAATTCAGCAGATATTTTCCTGAAAGCCCTGAAATTAACAATTGATTTAATGTGCAAGGGCAATTCATTCCACTGTCGCGGACCGGCTGCAATAACACTAATGCAATAGATTTAGATATGTCATGGGAACAACAAAGTTTGCATTACCCCTGGTATCATGAGAATGTCTTCTTAAATTACATCAATCTTCGCAAACTTATTAGCAATAAATTCTATTATACATAAAAAGTAATCGAAATGCATATAAATTTATTAAATGGAACTATTTTAAATGAACAGCAAACGGCAGCTATATCACAATCAGTATCCAATAAGCGAATGTATTTCTTTTGTAAAATATATAATCTGTGGACATTATCCAAGGTGGTCTGACCCCAGGCCAATAAAAAATGCGAAAGAAGTGGATAAATGAACGAGTAACACAAAACTAGTTTAAATCTTATCGTCAACATACCCGAAATACTATAAACCATTCCTATACGTGATTTAAGCCGATTTGCCAAATGATTAATGTAATCATCCCAACGTAGTGACTCTTTTATAAGTACACCCAAAAAATTTAATAGTAGTCTTAAATGTAATGGGAATGCCATTCACAAAAATACCAGTTGGGGTAGACTAATAATAACAACGACGTAAAAACAGACTGTCACTAGTTTTATCTTGATTTATAGTTAAATAATTGCAGCTGAACCAACGAAGGAATTCCTAAGATCACAATTAACCAAATTAGTCAACTCCATTAATGAATTGCCGGAAAAGAAAAACTCGTATCAAACAGCACATGGTGCGCCTCCGAAGTAACATTAAAAATATCTTTAATATAGTCATCAACCATTATCAATCCACTACTGGATGAAGGTCTCCCCAAATTTCTTCCACAATTTTCTTCCTTGGGCCTGTCTCCATGTCACTCCTGCATACTTTCTAATTTCATCCATCTCCCATGGGGTCTTCTGGGTCTTTTCCTGTCCCTCGGAATCCAGTCTAAACTTTCGGTTGTCCATCAGTGGTCCGTTCTTCTGGAAACACGTCCAGCCCATTGCCATTTCAGGGATTTCACTCTGGTCATGATGTCGTCCACTCCAGTCATATTCCTTATCCACAAGTTCCTCTTCTTATCTTTCCTGTTTACAACAAGCATGCATCTCTCCATGCTTTTTGAAATGTCTGCTGTCTTTGTATGTCTTTTTCAGCTAAGGTCCATGTCTCTGCTCCATACGTAAGCACTGGTAGGATGCATTGCTTAAACACTTTTCTTTTGAGACATAATGGCATACTGTTCTTAACAATTGTGCTGTTTCTTCCAAAAGCTCGCCATCTAAGTTTTATGCGCAGATTAATTTCTTCATCAATGTGACCCTCACTTGATATCTGCTGCCCAAGATAGGTGAAGGAATCTGTTGCCTTAAGCTTTTCTCCATCAATTTATAAATCTTAGTTTCTTGTTTAGAGCATTGTACATCACTTTTGTCTTCTGAAAGTTCATTTTTAATCCCACTTCTTTACTTTTGTCAGCAAGTTCTTGTATCACACTCTGCAACTCGGAAGGGGTAGTTGCAAAGATGACTACTTCATCAGCAAAACAAAGGTGAGTTAAGTTATCTCCATTAATCTTTATCCCTTTGTTTTCCCAGTTCAATGATTGAAAGACATTTTGCAATGTGGCGTTAAAGAGCTTGGGAGATATGGTGTCACCTTGTCTCACTCCCTTTCCAATTCTTATTTGTGCTGTATCCTCAAATATCCGAACCTTTGCACATGGATTTTCATAGATGTTAATAATGTTAGCCTCTTCAATACCGCAGGATTTCAAAGCCATTGTTACTGCTGATGTTTTCACGAAATCGAAGGCCTTTTCATAGTCAGAAGCCTTGCATAAAAAAAGAACGGGTTGCAGCACCGATCTCTGAGGAACTCCGCAACAAACCCCACCAACCGAAGAACGAATGCTCCGAATCTGCTCATACTGTGACTTCTGAAGCAAATAATTCCTAAAAAGCAAAAGGGGAACTCCCAGGATCCCTATGTGATGTAACTTAGACAATAGAATTTCATGATGTACACAGTCAAAAGCTCTAGTTAAGACACAAAATATACCCAGGACACTTCTTCTTGAGTTAATGTTTGTCTGCAAAAAATTAAGAACATCTAATATAGCAGTCTTAGTTGAGAAACCCTGACGGAAGCCATGCTGACCGGGATGTAAGATTTTGTTCCACTCCAAGTAGTCAGATAATCTATTTAATACTAGTTTTTCTAATAGTTTAGCAAACACTAATATTAGTAATAGGACGATAATTACAATATAAAATAACACACCGTCTACGCAAGATTTATTATAAAAACCGAAAACTATTTACAGATTAAAACCATTAGCAATTTCGGAGTACCGTTCACTCCATCAGATGTTCCAGACAGCTATCACAGATAGCTGTATATATAAACAGGTAATGTGTGACATCACAAAGCCAGCTACTTGTTATTCATATACCACAAAACGATATAACATACACAGTAGTTGCCACAGATTAAGTGAGATTCTTGCGAATTATATTAAAGTTCAATGACTTCACAATCTGTGTCCAACTTTCATGGAGGTCCACTGGGTAATAATCATTACAACATTCTTTGTCCAACGCTTTAATAAAAACATTTTCGGCTATCAGTAATATACTGACAGAAGTGGGTGTCAAGAGTATACTAGCATTGCACCAATCCGGAAAATAAGTCCCATTATTAACATTTCTTGCAAGAGAAGTATTTTGAAGGTGTGTTTTAACACTATATTTATGTTCCATTAATCTCAAATTCAAATGTCTCCTTGTGGAACCTACGTAGTTACAAACGTGCTGTTTGGTAATAGGGTCCAAGAGAGGAACATTATATACTCCAACGTCGTAATATGTCTAGTTTATCTCTGTCACGCCTGAGTTGTGCAAATAAATCCTTGCACTCGACACCAAATTGTAATTCATATTCGGAACACACCACACGTGACAGAAAATTTGTTATTCGGGGTAAAAACTCTAGTGACCCAATAAACCTCAGATTACTCTCATTAAATCTTACTAATGTAGTGGGATCGCTGTGCTAAAACTCTTGCATGGATCTTACGAGTAATGTAATTGGGATACCGAAATTCTTTAGTCATTTCAAAAATTCTATCGGTCTCACTATGCACAGCTGAGTGTGTAGAGGAGTGAGTATATGCTAGTCTAAAATAGAAGTCAATGGCTGACGTCTTCTGCACAAAAGGGTGGTTTGAACTGTATGGAATAATGGAACAGACATAAGATGGTTTACGATACACTGAAAATCATTATTCATGAGTAGTTGGATCATGGAAGATACTAATATCTAAGAACGGTAAAATATGATTATATTCTAGTTCTGCCGTGAGCTTGATAGTGGGAAAAATAAAAGAAAGCGTGTAGACGAATTTAATTAGTAAATCATGTGCATGAGGCCAAATGACCAGGATATCGTCGACATACCTTAAATATAAGCTAGGGGTGTAAGGGAATTCCAATAGAACCTTATTTTCAATAAATTGCATAACAATTTCTGCAAGGATAGAAGACAGTGGAGAGCCCATATAGGTGAGCCCTCCAATTGCTAATAAATACACCCTTGAAATTTAAAATATGAACACGTTGCATGACAAGCCGAAGAGCGTTCATAACTGCCGAAATTTCATTAGGAAGGACAAGAATCTGCGAGAAAAGCCTCAATAATTTTATGGGCGGATTCCACAGGTACGTTAGGGTACAAGGAAACTACATCAAGGGAAGCCAAAATAAAAGGCTTACCATGTGGCTGAAACATGTTAAGCCTTTCAAAAGCACTTTCATAAACTGCGGTATAGCCGAGTCCAATATTTGATATTGGACTCTGCTATACCGCAGTTTTATTTTATTTCGTTGTGGACGTAGTCTACATAGGTAATGTGTGAAACTTCTGTGCGATTATTTCGTGCCCTTCGCATTAAACTTGCTAAATAATCTAGTCATCTGTCGTTCTTGATCAACTGCAAGGGTTTGGATGTGATTACTAAGCACTTGTGTATCAATACTACAACCTTCTCACGCAAAGATAAGGACATTATAAAGACAGCGGAGAAAAAACGATTAAGCCACCAAACGTGGATTTGTGGACTTGCTAAATCGTAAGTGCTATGCCTCATTTTAAAAATTATATGGTACTCATCCAATATTAGTGAACCGTGAACTAATTATCATTAATCCTATCATCCATAGTGAAGTTCGGACATTAACTACAACCCATATAGATAAACTTAGACTTGTTGCTATAATGAGGTAAAAAATCGAACTTATTGTCGTTCCTCCCAAATTTGAAACTCTGTTAAACAACCTACCTCAGTTGTCAATTTGAGTGACTGTTCATTGAACTCAATTCAACTAAGAGCATTCGAACGTGGAGCAAAGTTAGCTTATCCCAATACACGAAGAAATATTTTGTCTCTTATTCCACAGGTCGAGCGAGTGGTTCAGAATATACCCGATACTAATAATGAACGACGTGAGTTTACACGTATGAAGGTTGTTGAGTTATTAACTAGTAAACCGAACCCTGAGCAGTCTTCACTGTTGGATAACCAATATAAAGAGGAACAAGTTCAGCTCCAATTGCTTAAAAAACAAGATTTAGCAATTTTATCTGCTGACAAATCAAATCAGATATTGATCATGAATAATTGTCAGTATAATCACAAAATGAAAGATGTCATTGATTCTAAACCACATAGAGTTATTTGTTAGGGATCCTTCTACGGCAGTTGTTGCCGCCTTGTGTAGACTAAGGAGTGCACATAGTTTTCCTGATAGTTTTCAAAATGCTTTTACTCCCCCCCCTGGCTACCGTGTGCCTGATATTTTTGGACGGATAAAACTACATAAAGATGGGCACCCACTTCGCCCACTGGTATCAGGCTATGTTAGCCCTACCAGGCCATTGGAGAAAGCTTTAGCTTTATATTTGTCCAAATTGGTAGTGGATTAGTCTTACTCCATTCGGAGCTCCATAGGACTATTTGAAAGGCTTAAAATGTTTCAGCCACGTGGTAAGCCTTTTATTTTGGCGTCCCTTGATGTAGTTTCCTTGTACCCTAACGTACCTGTGGAATCCGCCCATAAAATTATTGAGGCTCTTCTCGTCGATTCTTGTGTCCTTCCTAATGAAATTTCGGCAGTTATGAACGCTCTTCGGCTTGTCATGTAACGTTCATATTTTAAATTTCAAGGGTGTATTTATCAGCAGTTGGAGGGCTCACCTAGGGGCTCTCCACTGTCTTCTATCCTTGCGGAAATTGTTATGCAATTTATTGAAAATAAAGGTTCTATTGGGAATTCCCTTACACCCCCAGCTTATATTTAAGGTATGTCGACGATATCCTGGTATTTGGCCTCATGCACATGATTTACTAATTCAATTCGTCGAAACGCTTTCCTCTATTTTTCCCCACTATCAAGCTCACGGTAGAACTAGAATATAATCCTATTTTACCGTTCTTAGATATTTGTATCTTCCATGATCCAACTACTCATGAATTATCATTTTCAGTGTATCATAAACCATCTTATGTTTGTTCCATTATTATATACAGTTCAAACCACCCTTTTGTGCAGAAGACGTCAGCCATTGACTTTTATTTTAGACGAGCATATACTCACTCCTCTACACACTCAGCTTTGCATAGTGAGATCGATAGAATTTTTGAAATGACTAATTTGGGTATCCCAATTACATTACTCGTAAGATCCATGCAAGAGTTTTGGCACAGCGATCCACTACATCAGCAAGAATTAATGAGAGTAATCTGAGGTTTATTGGGTCACGAGTTTTTACCCCGAATAACAAATTTTCTGTCACGTGTGTGTTCCGAATATGAATTACAATTTGGTGTCAAGTGCAAGGATTTATTTGCACAACTCAGGCGTGACAGAGATAAACCCTACATATTACGACGTTGCGGATTATATAATGTTCCTCTCTTGGACCCTATTACCAAACAGCACGTTTGTAACTACGTAGGTTCCACAAGGAGACATTTGAATTTGAGATTAATGGAACATAGTGTTAAAGCACACCTTCAAAATACTTCTCTTGCAAGAAATGTTAATGGGACTTATTTTCCGGATTGGTGCAATGCTAGTATACTCTTGACACCCACTTCTGTCAGTACCTTACTGACAGCCGAAAATGTATTTATTAAAGCGTTGGACAAAAAATGTTGTCATGATTATTACCCAGTGGACCTCCATGAAAGTTGGACACAGATTGTGAAGTCATTGAACTTTAACACAATTCGAAAGAATCTCACTTAATCTGTGGCAACTACTGTGTATGTTATATCGTTTTGTGGTATATGAACAGAAAGTAGCAGGCTTTGTGATGTCACATGGCCTGTGTATACAGTTGAACCCTCATATAACGAGCTCGGATATAAGGAAGGTTCGTATATAACGATGTCTTTGCAGTTCCCTGAATTTTCAATGCCATCGTAATGTTATTTCAACTGGATATTACGAACAGCAGTTTTGTCCAAAATCATATATAACGAAGCTTTTGCCTTTTTCCCCATTCAACATTTCTCCTGCGGGAAAGTAGCAATTTTCTTTTTTTCTTCAGGATATCTTGAGACCTCTGACTCAGTGAAATGCCCGAAGAGTAGCCAGGCGGTGTGGAAATCCCCCACTTTTCCTTAATTCTCCTTCCCTGGAGGGACCCCACTTCATCACCCCAAAAGCTTAGAGGGTAAATGATTTGTTTCCCAGCTTGAGAACAGAAGGAGGAATGTGTCAAAGGATCAGGGGGTGGGGTGTTGGGGAATCATGCCAGGGGTGTCCAATGTCAGAGTCTTCGTTTTGGGGCCGCATGCTAAATTGTTCGGATGCATGAGTTAGGCAGATGTTTGTCTTAATCGCACTTCTGCAATTCCTAAGCGGTCGCATCTGATGGTTTAAATCTTTGGAAGCAGCAATTTTTCTCACAAATTCGTTCGTTAGAGCGCATCAACACAAGCTGGCAAATCATGTCAGTTGCTAAACGAAAAACACTGAGTTTAAGTGAAAAAACTGAAGCAATCAATTTGGTGGAGAAAGGGAAAAAGTGCGATGTAGCCAAAACATTTGGCATTCCAGCAAATTCACTATCCACAATTTTAAAAAATAAAGATGGTTTGAACCGAAAGTTCTCTGAAGGTTCTTTTAGCCATGATAGAAAACGATTTCGTGAAGGTCTTTATACAGAAGTGGAAGCAGCGCTGTTAAAGTGGTTCCAAGAAGTGAGAAGCAAAAATGTTGCTGTCTCTGACCCTTTGCTGAAGGAAAAAGCATTAGATTTCGCCCGACTTCTAGGAAAACCTGATTTTCAGCCAAG
Organism: Macrothele yani; assembly: GCA_039090855.1. Taxonomy (NCBI): domain Eukaryota; kingdom Metazoa; phylum Arthropoda; class Arachnida; order Araneae; family Macrothelidae; genus Macrothele; species Macrothele yani. The sequence continues at coordinate 91,491,189 of CM076989.1, read as the reverse complement.
CAGTGGTTGGCTTCAAAGATTTAAAGAGCGTCATGGAATCATATTTAAGTCCATTTGCGGAGAGAGTGCTTCCGTGGATGATGAAACAACCCAAAAGTGGCTGGAATCAAGTGAAACCTTAATTTCGCAGTATGAAGCTTGCGATGTTTGCAATGCTGATGAAACTGGTTTTTTTTTTTTTTTTTTTTTATCAGTTATTATCAGAAAAAACCTTAGCTTTCAAAGGTGAAAAATGTTCTGGTGGGAAAAACTCAAAACTCAGTTTAACTGTATTGCTGTGCGCAAATATGGATGGATCCGATAAAAGGGAACTTTTCGTAATCGGGAATCAAAAAACCCAGATGCTTCAAGAAATTTGAAAAATTAACAGTAAGTTACAGAGCTAATAAGAAAGCGTGGATGACATCGGAACTCTTTACAGAATGGTTGAAACAATTTGACAACGAAATGACAAAGAAAAATGGGAAAGTTCTGCTGCTCATCGATAATTGTGCAGCACATTAGTCTAACATAGTGTTAACATCTACAAATGTACATCGGTTTCCACCAAACACTACATCAAAACTTCAGCCCATGGATCAGGGTGTTTATAAAAAACCTAAAACTTCATTACCGCAAAATTTTACTCAGAAAAATTCTGATTAACGTGGAAAAGAGGCAACCAACTGTCATCGATGTTCGTATGGCATGTGATATGCTATCTAATGCTTTGACTACCGTAACTGATGTAACCATACAAAATTGTTGGAAACATGCTGGTTTTGGTATTTCAGTAGTAAATGAAGACACAGTGGTTAACTACTAAAGACGAAACATGGAATCACCCGAGTGCAAAAGGGCTCATTTCATCGGATTTATTTTTTCCAGATTATCTGCTGGCTGGTGATGACATCTCAACGGAATCTCAAAATACAGATCAGGACATCGTTGATGGCATGTTGAACTCTCAGTATGACGCGTCCACTGATGAGGAGGAAGAATACGCAAAAGTTAAAAAGTATCAAATGCGGTGGCAATTGAAAGTCTTGACAATTTGCGTGGGGTTTTCTTTGCGTCAAAAAATCTGTTTTGTTCAGCATTGTTGGATCAAATAGAAAAACCGGCTGTCTACAGCAATTCTTCAATCCCGAAAACGGGCAACTCTGGATAGTTACTTCCAGAAGTGTGATTGAAAAATTAAAGGTAACTGTTTCAATTATTGTACTTCTGCTTTCTAATACATACGTACTATAGTAGCGTACTGTATGTGCTTTTTTACATAACTTTTGCTCGTTTGCCGATACTTTAAGGCAAAATCGGATAAAACGAAGTTTGCGTATAACGAACTTTTTCTTAACTCCCTTCAACTTCCTTATAAACGGTTTCGACCTGGAACATCTGATGGAGTGAACGGCACTCCGAAAGTGCTAGTGTTTTTAATCTGTAAATAGTTTGTTTTTTTATAATAAATCGTGCTTAGACGGTGTGTTATTTTATATTGTGATTTAGTAGCAAGACATCTTTCATATTGGACGATAATTTTCTACACTAGTTCACAAACCCTTTTCACGTATAACAGTTACTTTGCCTGCCGTAACCTGAATTTAACGGACCAGTTTCAATAATACGATTAAAAATATTGTTGCGCTTCCCCCCCTATACCAGGGTTGCGTCCCTGAGCAGGAATTAGTTGCAATACAGCGAGAATAAAGTCAATAAGAGGCAATTTGGATTCCGCTGATTCTCTGGAAACCACACAACAAACACTCACAATAATTATCAGAAGGACTTAGCACGAACACAACATTTAATTACACTGTTAACATCTTGGATAAAAGGTAAAGAGAAGAAATACCCTGCACCATTATTAGCTAGGTGTTAATCTGAATCGTCATCACTATCACTCCTGACCAGATAAACATTCTGTGAAGGAGTTCACACCTCATGTGTCCGGCGTTAGTTCTCCGAGATCCACTCCCCGTAGTTCTTACAATGAGAGACAAAATGTACTTACATGCCCTCAAGGTAATCCTATGGCATTTTTGCGCCAATTTTGCACTTTGGAGTAACACACGCACAAGTAATCACTGGGGATGAAGCACTCTCTGGGTATCACCTGTGTGGGCCAATCGGTCTGATGGCCTAGGAATATTTTTCTCACCACGAGATATCTATCATACCCAGATTTTCTTCTTCTCACCGATTGCGAGGGGTAGAGGGTGGTGGAGCACAGGAGTGGTCCCCTCTGGATTTTTAAAGGCTGCTGGTCTCAAAGAGAGTCTCGTCCTCGCTCTTCTTGACGACGTGTCTTGTTTGCCCTGAGATAGGACGGCAGTCGTTTCACTTCTCAGTTTGTTCCTCAACAAAGTTGCGGAATGGCGCAGCTCGTTCCTGCTGCCCTAATTTGGCTGTCATTTTTTGAACTTTGCGTCCGCTATACGCCTTCGTTCCTTCTGTTTTCTGCTGCACGGCGATCCCAGCGAAAATATCAGCATCTCCGCTCCAGCGGGTGTCCCCGGTCTCTGTTGCTAAATGTACTACTTTTTCTTCGTCCCCCGCTCAGCTTCGTCAAGCTCTCTGGTCTTTCTCAGATTGTTTGTGCCTCCCATGCACTGTAAATTTTTGGCCGGCACCCTCAACAAGCGCGCTGTCTTATCAGTAGCTTTGCTTCCCAAAGAGCGACGTTTCTACGCGGGAATTCGGTTAACGCCGAGCAAAGCCAATACAAGGAAATATATTACCTTGTTTATGCCACTTGCGTATTCTTTTCTGAGAGGCCCGTATGGGGAAATAAGGTATACAGACCCTTATTTGTCCTCTCAAAAATTGCTGTTTCTCCCAGCTCACTTTTGACCCCGCGTAAGAATATGTTCCAATAGTACCAACAAAAACTGAGCAACAGATTTAATCACCCTTGGATGATCATCCGGGTCAGCACCCTTAGAGGAATTCAACTGTTGTATAGTAGTCAAAATATCCACCGATACTGGGTCCAAAAAAGACTTACACAAAGTTTGGTGGGACAAAAGTCAGCGAAGTCACCAGACACCCGTGGAATATCGCAATGTAAAAAATTATCTGAAATTCACGGACGTCATTTCTTTCGTAAATCAACGAAGCATGTTTCCGATACTACCTTTCCGTGAAATGACAGAAAGAAACCTGAATTTAACGGACTTTTCGTGCCACGGAAAAATTCTGAATTTTCAGAAACCTTTCCGCAATTTTTTTTCGTATATTAACGAAAAATCTCCGTTCTCACTTTTTCCGTATGACGAGAAATTTCCTCTAATAGTAGCGATTCGTGGAAATACTTTAGGTTTGATTAACTTTCAAATTTCAGTCGTCTGTCGAATTTTGAAGTTCCGTAGCGAGATCGGATATTGTGGATAGCATATCGCATAGATTTTTTTTTTTTTTTTGTGGCCCAGGATATTTCTCCTTTCCCCTATTTGGTGCACCAGCTACTTATGTATTGTGTTACTGTAAAAAACCGGGTACCTATTTTATTTTACAGATGATTATACGATGTGGTGTGTAGGCCCCTATCAGTCTTTGGACAACTTAAGAAAAGCTATTATAGCTATTGAGAGTAAATTTATTTCTTTGTCGTGCAATTCGTTTTATGACATACGTGAGTCTGATTGCCGAGTGTTTGTGGTTCAGTTGGTAAAGGCACAAGTCGCATGTCCAGCGAGCTATAACGTCGGGTGTTCGATCCCGACCGCTGCGGGTAAATGCTGTGCAGATTTTGCGGAATTTCAATTTAAGAACGGAAAAACCAGAAATGGATTTTTCTGAAATAAACTGAATTTCTGTCTGCGGAAATATTAGAAAATTACGCAAGTTAAAATGAACGGACACTTTGACAAAGGGAAATTTCTGAAAAGCACGGATACCTACCGGTAACTTTGCTGCAAGTTATTTTCAGAAATTTTCCGTGAATTCACACCATTTATATTTTACAGTGAGTTCTGTAATTTTACAAACAAGGAAACAAAGTATTGAAAATTTCCACAATATGATTCAAATCAGCGACTCCAGTTCCCCCATGATCAAATTCTATTGGTGGATCGTCATCGTTTGTTCTATGTAAAAATTCACCAATCGACTGCCATAACTTTTCCCCATCCTTGGTACCAGTGAAACGATTTAAATAATTTTTCTTAGCATTTCTTAGTTTAGTGTTAAACCAGTTTCTGTATCTACGGAATTGGGATAATCAGAAGCACTTCTAGATTGTATAAATAATTTCAAGTTTTTTTTCTTTTTTTAGTTTGTTCAGACAACTCAAGAGACTACGAGTAAACCAAAGTTTTCTACACTTAAATGAACGTGTAAAGGTCTTAAGTTGAAATACGCATTCATAAGAACTTCAAAATAGTCTCCAAAATACATCAAATGCATGTCTGATAATCATGGTGCTGCACCGAACCCCAATACGTGACAGCAAGTATCTCACCAAAAGTTCTTAATCTCTGCTGATCGTACGAACGAATACAAATCGAAACCTTGTTAATAAAATGCGAGGTAGATACACAACCCGACAAAAAATAGGGAGGTGATTACTTATATGCCAACACTCCAGTAGAGCAATAGGAATCATTCGTAATACAATGATGAAGTATAGTTGAGGTAACAGGTGTAATTCTTATAGAGATCGTTACTGCACTTTTACATCCAGAAGAGGTTATGATGTCACTCAATGGATGTGAGGCGCTATTTGTAGATGTCATGTCGATATTAAAATCACCTAAACAATATAACGCCTTACCACTCTGGTTGACATCCTCCAAATAGCTAAAAAAAACTGATTTACAGACGGCGGACGATAAGCTGCACTTATACTGTTTCAGTCTCTAAAGTAATAAACTCATAATTATCGGTTACAGTCGTATATTTATTCTGTGAGAGTATATGAGCGTCTAGCAAAATAGCGACTCTCCCAACCCTACCCCCTGATCTAGAAGCAGCAAAAGTTCGAAAACCCGGCGCATTACAAACATGTGAATCCACAGTAATGAACCAAGTCTCTGATACACAAAGTCAACAAGGTAATCCAAAGACCCCAAAAAACTCCAAGAATAGTTCACATTTGCCACAAACTGCGAAACTAGCAAATTATGCAAAAATTCAGCTGAACAAACACTAAGATTACAGGCCATAAATGTGGTAAACAACAGCACTGAGCCTCGCTGCTACATATTCCTTAACTGTTTCTTCATCTCTTTAAGAACATTTAGTGATAGGCGCATAGCTAAAGACTCTTCATCGTCAAAACGCTCCGTTAGTGCTGCTTTACTGAAGTCGTTGACGAAATTCGTGCCAATAACATCAATTGCTAGAATGCCGTCGTTGCACGATATAAGATTAAATTCAAATTTAACGATGGAAAATTTACTTTTTATTTACACTGAATCAAAAGCTAAAAGTCAAAATCACATCACTAGATCTTTCATGCTGGCTCCCAGCACATCCTCAGGTGAATTCTGAAACAGTTATCGTAAAAATTTGAAAAAGAGTCCACCGTGGAACGTCGCTTTTGTTTATATACATCGCGTTCAGCACACGAATGACTTCAAAAAACGTCACCATACTCTGACTTATGATTGTTGTGTCTTAATTGTTATTGGGCGAGTTCCGAAATAAAGTTCAAGTTATTGGTTTATTTGCTTCTTGTTCGAAATTAACTGCATCCAAGTTGGAGGTATGAATCTGGGTATTTCACCGTTACAACATTTATCAGCGTTATTGACGATGTGTAAACTCTCCGCTATAGCAAAGTCGCATTTTTGTTTTTGTGAGAAGAAATAACTCTTGCCTCATTCCACAGAGGGATGTGAGCTCCCTGGTTAACTAATCTTGCAAGTGCTGTAGAGTTTGAATGTGTTTTGACACTGTACTTGTGTTCCGCAATACGAAAGTTCAAATTCCTCATGGTGGATCCAATATAAATTCGATCTATGTCAACAGTATCCAGGGCCTGTAAAGGTATTTTGTAAACTCCGAATCTGCTATTACTCGGAATTGGGTCCCGATCTTTTTTAATAGTTGACATTAGGTTGTTTGTTTTAATTCCAAAATCCAAGTTGTATTTTTTACAGGAAGATTTACGTATATTCATAACTTTCGGAATATAATCCAGTGACCCAACATAGGTTGAGAAGACCAAGGAGAGTCGTTGTCAACTATCATTTTCTCAGGTGACTTGAATTTGGAGTTTGTTTTTACCCATGGAAAAAAGGAGGAGGATTCGTCTGCAGACTACTCCACCCACCACCAAGCCCTACAAGGGAGAACTGGAGGTCTGCAAGCCAAGAAAATGACGCTGGACACAGTTCTGGAGCTTATACGTTGCAGATATAGTCCGTTGGTTGTGATCACATGCACTCGGCGGACACTTCGGCCTCCGGGTACCGTCATGCCAACGCCTTTGGCATGATCCCACAGCCCCCGGGCTTACCCTGCCGTGCTATACGAAAAAAGCCGCTAAAGCCCTGTACACAACTTGGTACAAGACTTCTGACTAGAGGTGGGTTAGTCTCTAGCCTCCCGTTTACAGCGAAGCCGGGGTCTAAGAGGAGTGTTGGTACACAGGAGGCACTTCTCCGGTCTCCTGCGACCTCAGCCGCCAGACATCCCATTTCCGCCTCACGGGTCTCCGCACGCGGCAAACATGCTGGTAGGTCTAGCACCCAAACCAGCTAAAAGGAAAAAGTAATCCAAGGAAGACAAACCCTGGAAGGGAACCTAAACGGAATCTCAGCAACCTACGAACTGAGCGGTTAATATAAAACAGTGGTGGAGGGGGTAACAAAACCACAAGACCGGGGTGTTAGTACATAGCGTGGTAGCGATTAGGTAGAGTATACAACACGGGCAACTAGCCAGTGGAGAAAATAAAGAAAAACGAAAAAGCGAGACACAAGACCAGCTCGGGATCGTGGGGACGCGACTCCCCAACAGCTGGATGAACAGCCGTCCCTGCAAACTCCAACAGCACCGAAATAAAAAAACAAGCGGTGGCATGACATCAGATGTTGACCAATCACAAGGTCAGCTCGGGCCGTGGGGGCGCCGCTCCCCAAATAACTGGAAAACCAGTTATCCCCGTGCGGGACCCGATTTCCTGGTATATTTAACTGTTTTTACTTCCACGGACGTTCCCTATCTTCTGAGTCAAGGCTCCTTGAATTGGAAGAACTACAAGGGATCAAGTGGGACATCGTCGGGCTAAGTGAGGTACAGAGAAGATCTCTTCTATTATCGAGGGACAGATACTAGCAGAACTATTGGTGTTAGATTTATAATAAACAAGAAACAAGGATAAAGTTGTAGAAGTTGAAAGTTCCTCTGACAGAGCTGCAAGACTCGTTATCAAACTCTCGAGAAGATGCCAGGCAAAGATTATTCAAGCTTATGCACCCACTACAAGTCCTCCTGAAGTGAAAAATTTTATGAGGAAATTCGTCATCTAAATAATAAAGACAAGCAGCGCTTGAAGATCATTATGGGAGATTTCCATGATAAAAATAGGGCAACGACAACAGAATGAAACCAGTACGTAAATTCGGTCACGGCAACAGAAACCAGCGTGGAAATACTCTCTTAGAGTCAGAAGGGTTTTCCATCATGAATTACTTTTTCAAGAAAAAGCCGCAAAGGAAATGGAGGCATCCCAATGGATTGACAAGAGAAAGGGATTTTATCATGTGTAACAAGAAATTTGTCATGGAAGACTGCAATGTGCTAAACAAGTTCAGCACAGGTAGTGACCACAGAATGGTAAGATGCAAGATGCACCTCAATGCTAAACTCGAGCGTGGCAAGCTCAGTAAATAAACAGTGTATTGACACGACCAACCTTAAAAAACAAACCTTCAAATTGGAACTGAGCAACAGATTCTCTGCTCTACAAGGTCTAATTCTCTGAAGTTAACAGAAAACTAACCAAGGCTCTTATGGAAACAGCAACAAAAATAGCTGGTGTTAAGAACAAGTTGCATACGAACAAGTTATCAGGAAAAACCAAAATTCTGATGCACATAAGAAGAGACGAGGACAACTAAAGGAGATGTTACTTCCAAAGTGGAGTATAAAGAGCTATGCAAGACGGTACGAAAAAGTATCACTGAAGACGTAAGGAAATTCAACTGTGAACTAGTGAGGAAAGCAGTTGAAAACAACCAAAACCTAAAGAAAGCAAAGGGACATCTGAGTAAGGGAAGAAAACAGATTATGGCTCTGAGAAAAGATGATTCTGTAACAAGAAATAGAGATAACGTTTTGACAAGAGTGAAAGATTTCTACTCAAAACTATATGACATGGACGATACATGTACTCCAGACATTACAAAAGGTACCAGAGTTCTCTCAGTAGAAGTTACACATGCAATCAAGAACATGAAACGGGGGAAAGCTCCAGGAGAAGATGGAATTACCGTAAACATCATACAAGAAGTAAGTGGAAAATTTGAATCAGTACTCGCCCAAGTTTTCACTCGATGCCTTAATGAAGGGAAGATTACTGACGATTGGAACAATGCTACAATGATCCTGCTGCATTAAAAAGGTGACATTGAGGATTTCAGGATTCTGATAGGTCTGTAGTTCCTATCAGTGGTTTATAAAATCTTTATTAAAGTTCTTTCAGACCACTTTAAGGTGACAATGGACATGGCTGAACCGAGAGAACAAGCTGGATTCAGGACTGGCTACAGCCCTATAAGATCATATCCACGTATACTGGGAGAACTAATTGAAAGAGCGAGGGAATATGAACTTCCATTATGCATGGCTTTTATCGACTATGAAAAGGCCTTTGATTCTGTGAAACCATCAGCAGTCACAATGGCTTTGAAAACCTGCGGTATTTAAGATGCATACATTAATATTATTCTAACATCTTTGAAAATGCAAATATTCGGCTATTTGAGAATACAGCACCCAAAAAGATTGGAAAGGGAGTGAGCCAAGGCGACACTATATCTCCCAAACTCTTTAATGCCACATTGAAAAATGTCTTTCAATCACTGAACTGGGAAAACAAAGGGATAAAGATTAATAGAGATTTTCTAACTCACCTTCGTTTTGCTGATGACGTAGTCATTTTTGCAACTGCCCATCAGAGCTGCAGAGTATGATCCAGGAACTTGCTGACAAGAGCAAAGAAGTGGGATTAAAAATGAACTTTCAGAAGACAAAAGTGATGTACAATGCTTTTACAAGAAATGAAGACTGATCGATTGATGGGGAAAATCTGGAGATCACCAATACCTACATTTATCTTGGACAGCAGATATCAAGTGAGTGTCACATTGATGAAATTAATCGGCGTATAAAACTTGCCTGGAGAGCGTTTGGAAGAAACAGCATAATTTTCAAGAGCAATATGCCTTTTTGTCTTAAAAGAAAAGTGTTTGATCAATGCATCCTTCCAGTGCTTACATATGGTGCAGAGACGTGGACCTGAACTAAAAGAGACATACAAATACTGCAGACAACTTAAAGTATGGAGAGATGCATGCTGGGTGTAACCAGGAGAGATAAGAACTCGTGGAACAGAAAAATGACAAGAGTGGAAGACATGACCAGAGTAAAATCCTTGAAATCGCAATGGGCTGGACCTATTTGCCAGAAGAACAGACCATCGATGGACAGCTGAAATTTTAGACTGGTTTCCAACGAACAGGAAAAGACCCAGAAGAAGACCACATGTGAGATGGGCGAAGGAAATTCGAAAGTTTGCGGGAGTAACATTGAAGAGACTGGCACAAGATTGAGCGTTGTGGAAGAAACTTGGGGAGACCTTCGTCCAGCAGTGGATTGATAATCGTTGACAATGATGATATACATAATTGTCAAAGTTTCGTTAATATTTTTAAGCTTACATTCAACTAAATATTTTCAATTATATTTCATTCATTATTTAATTTTCACATTTTAATAAAATACAATGGAAAGACAAAATAATACCAAATGGCACATCTCTGGCAGGGCTGGGCTTAAGTAAGAGCTGCAATTGACGGGCCCGGGCCGAGTGTCTAATGTTTGAAACTGGCAGGGTCGGTCTGGGCCTTAAACGTATGGGCTTGAGCCCTGCCGGGTCCGCTAAATTAGGTCCGTGCAGAACTCTACTTCTTCCTACTCATCGGTACGGTGGCCGTGTAATCACTACTTGCAAGTTTATGGTAGGTATACTCTTGAAAGGATTGGAGGAAAGATTGTTTTGCCGTAGTATTCGCAAAACATATCCGCTAAACCTACATATTGATGCGAAAATTAGGTCTAAATTAATTACTATTAAAATGGGGGACGGACTTGATAGGCGTGGTTAAATTATGTTGATTAAATTAAATATTTGGCATATTGCAAATTGGAAAACTGATTTTAATTGAGGAAGTCGTAATTCTCTTTGAGTGGGCACAAAGGAATTAAGGATATCGCTTCTGGGGGTCTGCTTAGCAACAGGGGACCACCCAGTCGGCAACTGAGAGTCACCCAGACTCTCATAAATGCGATTTCAAGTGTGCCATTAGTGCCAAAAATCTGTAGGGAACGCTGAAAATTACGATTATGAGGGGCGAGGGTCAGAAAAGGAACTTTTCGGTAGGAGCAACGGCGCTCCGTGCGAAAGGCACGAGAGAAATCTCAAGTGTCGACTGAGAAGAAGCAGATGAAGTCACGTGAGAGAATAGCAAAAAAAAAGTGGCTGGAGAAGACACTGTCAGTTATCTCCGTACGCTGCCGAGCACAGACTGAGAGCAACTCGCAAGGAGTTAGCTCGGTAGGCTGCCGAGGACAGACTGAGAAACTCGCAAGGAATTGTCTCGGTACGCTGTTGTAAGTCAGACTGAGAAATTGCTACGAGGAAAATACGCTGTGCGGCTCTATGCAGCGGTTAGACGTAGTTAGTCTGCTATGTGCGAAACCTGACGTCCGACGCTTACCTAAGATTTCTACGGTACTGAGAGCGCAGCTGTAAGCCGCTGAGTACGATGAAAAAGGGAGAGCTTAATAATTAAGCTGGGTAAAACCCCAAATATGCCAAACTGAGAATGTCCACTAAAAAGTATGAGGGGAAACACAACCTGCATCCAACCAAGAAATCACGACGGATCTCTGCTATCAAGCAGGCGCTGGACGCCAAGTAAAGATAATCTGTTTCTTTTACGGAAGTTCTCCCCTGGCTACACCCTCCTCCTCCGAAGAGGCGTAAGGTTGCTGACCTGCGTGAAACCACATGAGGGCGTCCGCTTCAAGCCGACGATGAAGTTTTACGACGGGAACCGAAAGCGACAACCCCCGTTCTTTCTGCAGTCAACCGCACCCACAACAAAAATCTCGGCTCAGAGAAAAGTGGGACGGAGAGAGCGATACTCCTCCTGCGCTTAAGACACACAGGTGAAAAGGACTATCAAACGAAAATATAGCGCAACAGTGTGTGCGGTGCCATCGGAGCCTCCTAATAGTTTGAATAGTGATTTTATATAACCCGGATTATGCAACAAACAGTCAACAATACGTGAGTACTTTCTGTCTATTGTTATCCTGTCACTGAGCGGAGGAACTGAGAACATTAACTAATCCCAGACTCTAAATTTGAACTTTGATACGCCGTTGAGGCGGAAGTCTGATTCCTAAATCCAGAGGTAGACATTAGCTCCAAATAGGGAGCGAAACATGTGTTTGTATCACCGTGGTCAATGCCCCGGGATAGAGTTTACTCTTACGAATAAAGATGTTTAATTGTTAATCTTACTCTATTCGTTCTATAGGCTCTGGTGTTGTGGATAATTACTTGTATTAAATCCCTGTGTTTCAGCGAGTATCACGTTCTCGCCCATTTATACCAGCTCCCGAATTACAAGAACCTACAAGTCTCGTTCGTATCAGTTATTGGTAGCTCGGCATGGTACCGTATCAAATGATTGACAGCGGTGGGATAAGGACCCACTGTCGTATCAAATGGTGCCATGACACCGCAACAAATGGTAGTGCGGCCGAGTTCGTATCAAATTGTGCCATCGGCGGTATCAATTGATTACGAGTGCTTATAAATTATACCGCTCGGAACGTTCTTATCAATATGTTTGGAAGGGAGGGATATATAGAAAACTATGGACACTCTTTCGTTAACATACATCGGACGCTTAAAGAGTTAAATGCAATTAGTACTTAGGCCTATACGTGGATTACAATATTTATGATTGTGAATATAAGGAGTATAAAACATTTGTGCTATTTAATTGTGGAATATTTCTGCACACTAAAATATTATTTTTCTTTTACAGAAGTGTTTTTGTACGACATCATGTGCCGACATTGCTCAAAGTTGTTGACGAATGCCAACTGTCCGCATGAGAAGCTATGCAAAATTAAGCAAGATGGTAAATATCTATGTAAGATATGTAAGAAATCCTTTTCACAAAGTCACACACGCTGAAACAGCGTAAGAATATGCACACAGGGAATAAGCCCTACGCCTGTGGGCTGCCACAAAATATTCGCGGAAGCGTCGACTCGCAATAAACATGAACGAATTCATTCGGGTAAAAAGCTAAATGTCTGCCTTAAATGCGGCCAAGCGTTCACCCAAAGCGGCAATATGTTGCAACATATATCTAAAACCCATGGCCACCGAGAAGCTGTATTGCACAAAAATGGAGAAATTCACGAAAAAAGAAAAACTGGGAACCGCCCAAAAGAAAACTAAGTGCTGACATTGACTATATAGTGGCGGGAAGGATCACTAGAGACCCCGGATGTATTTTCTGTGTAAGAAATTAAAATAAATGTGGATATAAATTTTAATATTGCTTCTACTTATTTCGGTCATTGGTGTACATGACTTAATCAGTTCCATGGTTGGCATCTTTGTTTGGAAGATAGTTTCTTTGAAAGATCAGAAAGATTTTAAATTATATTTTAACATTATAATGCACGATCTTTCAAATATTCAAATAAAAGTTACCTATGCTCTTCAGGGGTTTTTTTGTGCGACGAACTTTAAACTAACGTTATGTAAGCCGTGCTTTATAAAACTAAAGCAGTTCTTAACGTCTTTCGACACCCAATTTGAAAAGATTTTCTCTCAGCCATTCAGAATCTACTCGCAATTAATAAGGCCTTCTAGAAGCAATATTTCATCTTACATGAACATCCCAGAGGGTTGAACACCAAATTTAATTTTCCCAAATTCAGTATCTGACCTTAAATCTCAAAGATAACTGGAAAATTAAAGGGCTATTCTGTAAAAAAAAAACACTTATCGAAACAAAGAATTTTGATTTAAAACTATAATTTCAGTTGAAATTAATTTGAAATTTAATACATCCCTCGTCACTTTTTAGGGAATTTCAGAACATTTTTCTGCGTTTTGTTGAACAAAAAGTCCCACGCATTTAAATTATTTTTCTTTTGTTGATTTCGGAGAAAATGACGAAGTGAATAATTTACACAAATGTGAAACAGCAATGCTTCAAATTACCCATGATAAGTCGTTTATTCCATATTGACCGCCGAAAGGTATCTGTCTACATTGTAAATGTACAAAGTCGGCTGAGAAGTGCGCGTTTTCACTTCGGATAGTGGTTGGGAAACAATGAATACTGTCAACTGCGGAATTGCTCGTAACCAAAGAGAACTCATGAGCTCTAGGGTACTCTAACCCATATTGTATATATGCTTTGCCTTTCAGGATTTGGTAACACAGCCTTTTTAAAATTGTGAATCGTTCTCACGTTTTGAGAGCTTCATGCTGTGGAAAACTGTTACATAATTCTTTAGCTGATTATTTTCAGCTATTTCTATCTTCAATATGCGTTTGAAATAATAAGCAGAATTGCAGTTCTTAATTTACGCTGGACCTTCGAATATTAAGGTCATGAGCTAAAGTGCTGGTGTTCTGTAGTTCTCCAGAGAAAGTTTTTGAAATATAGATTTGTGCACAAAATGCAGGAAGAAAAAACCTGCGAAAGAAAAGAAAAAATCTTGCAGCCAAAAGAAACCGCTTTGTCCACAGCACATCTTAGCAAGCCAACTCACGACACGGGCCTTAACTTTCATTGGCTACGTGCTGTTGACGTCTAAAGTAGGAGGTGGTCACAATAATGTGACTCGACTGTGTATAAGGATTATGAAACATTTATTTGTGCTCTTTAATTGTGGAATATTTCTGTTCACTAAAACTTAATTTTTTTACAGAAATTTATTGTGGACGACATCAAGTACAGTTATTGCTCGATATTGTTAACAAAGGCCAACGGCCAGCATAAGAAACGGTGTAAGATCAAGAAAGATGGAAAATATCAATGCGGACTTTGCAAAACATCTTTTACGAAAAGTCATACATTGAAACATTATTCACATACAGGAGAAAAGCCCTACGCCTGTAGGGTAGATGACTGTGATAAGAAATTCGCGGACGTTTCCACTCTTAACAAGCACGAAAGAGTACAACACGGGTGACAAGCCGTATATTTGGCCCAAATGTGGCCGTGGGTTTAGCCAGAATGGCAATTTGTTCCGTCAAATGGCTAATACCTACGGCCACGCAGTAAGTTTCCTGCACAGGATGGTGGAATCCAAATGATACGTGGGTACCGTATCATTTGGATTTTGTAGTACCGTCCACAGAAAAATAGATGTAGATAGGAAAGATTAGAAAACCCAGATGTTTTACATGTGTGAAAAATTGTTTCATTTAAACTGAAATAAATATGTATATCATTTTAATATGACTTCCAATTCCAATTATTGGTGTATATGACTTAATCAGTTCTGTTGGCTACTTTTCTTTGAAAGATCCGAATGCTTATAAATGCATTGCAATATCTATCATGCACGATTTTTCAGAAATTCAGAGAGAATTTACCCATTTTCTTCATTTATGTTTTCATTGTGCCATGAACTTTAAATGTTATTTAAACCGTATGTTTTTTAAGACTAAAGCACTTAAAATAGTATAAGTACTCTAGTAATCGAAATTTCTTGACACAGAACAAAAATCGAAGTTTCCAACTTTTTTTTTTTTTTTGGATTGAAGCTTTAACGACCACCGTGAGCAACTCATTGGGTTATAAGCAGTCGCCCGATCTTAATTTAGGGCCACTGGTTCCAGTGAAGGGAGAGAGCCAGCGCCGTAAGACAAACAACAACCATGCCTCATCGGGATCCGTACCCCCTCCTTGACGAATGGCCACAAACCAGCGCTTAGACCACTGCGCCACGGAGCTTCCACACACCAGCATCACACACACCAATCAGAAGGCTTTTTCAAGGAAGTTGCCATTTTCTTCATTTATTTTTCATTGTGACACGACTTGAATATTTTTAAGAAAGATAAACAGCCACTCTTAAAAAATTTTGTGGTAGGTTGCACCAAAAAGTGGGGCTATACCAGCTGAACCACTTTCTGAGAAAAGATACACGATCTGGTTTTTCAAACAAAACCCAACAACGTGGTTCAACTTTTGACCTCACCAGGTTTCGGTACGAGATTGCATAAAAGGTTGCACCATGTTGTTGGATTTATTTTGCACGACAGAATGGTTTATCTTTCCTAAGAAAGTGGTGCAACTGGTGTAGCACCACTTTTTTGGTGCAACCTACCACAAAATTTTTGACACTACAGTTTGCTGTCTACCTTCCTTAAAAAAAGACTTCTTGTTTGTTGTCGAAAGCTTAGAAACTTATTTCTATTCTACGCCAAGAAATTCGGATTACTAGTATACTTATACTACTTTACGTACTGTTTGTGTACAGTTCCTTGTTATTAACTTAAAAGACTAAAACAGTTTTCAAATCTTCCTACACCCAATTAAAAAAGATTTTCTCGGTTTCATTCGGAGTCTACTCGGAGAGAGAGAGAGAGAGGCTTTCCAAAATCAATATTGGAGAAGCTGGAGTCTAACACCAAATTATATTTCCTCAGATTTCGTAACTGACCTTAAATCTAAGAGGAAACTGAGCAATTAGGGAATTGTGCTGAACAAAAAACTTATCTAAACAAAAGTTTCTATTTCTAGGGACAATTTCTGGGGTATTATACACTGCTGCCCAATCAAAGTGCAACACCAAGGAGCAAGCATCCGATTGGCCTGAAATTCGCAGCATGCGTCGCCCGCGAAAGGGCATGCAAACGATTAGCGTTGTAGGGCATATGCAAATCATGTGCGCTCGGCCATCACCCCCTAATAGCTTAACAGGCCCGCGCACCAAAAACCGGAAGCTGCGTGACGTAGGGGAGAGTAGGCTGATGTCCGTGGTGGGTGGTCGAGCATGCATGTGCTGCTCACTCTGTGTAAGCGAGACTGTCGATGTGCGTGGTTGTTCTTGTCAAATAAGTTTATTTTCATAAAGGGATATTAAGTGTCTGAACTCTAAGTGTAAACCTTTTGTTAACCTTATTTAAACTACTCGTAAAATAAAAATTTTGAACTAGAAAATTTAAATTTGGCTAATTTTATAATCTAATGCATCTCACAGCGGGAAGTCAAAGCACTGAAAAAGATTTTTGAAAAATGAAATTTATGTTTGTAATGGAAAGAACAGATTACTTGTTGTTATAGTAACCCATAACATGTTTTTGCCAATGTATCAAATAAATTCAAAGTAAAATATGTATATTTAGGAAGGGATTTTAAACTTTATTATGGACACAGAATAATAAGGGTTGCATGTTTTTAATCCCAAGAGTAATATGTTGATACATTCGTACTTAGTTATTTAAGTGTTTAGGCAGTGACAGATTAACTTTTTGGGGGTCCTTATTTCTATGCACACGTGCTTGTAAAATACCTATATCCTATACGAAATATATGTATGTCATGTACACATCTAACATGCCTATGTCCTTTATATAAATGTTAAGGCCTTGTTTCCATGTGAAATACATCTTTTGTGTTTGCAGACATGGAGAGTTGCATTGAATTATCATTTTTAATATTTATTACTAAAGGAACACAAACACTGAATCAAGTATAGACAGCAAAAATTAGATATGAATGCACAAAAACAGAAGTTCACACATAATTCAGGAGTAAGTTTGCCTTTAAAATGTCTGTTTAAAGATTTTGAAGCATTTTTCTACAAACCAACACACTGAAGAACTCTCGTGTGAGCAGTGTGTATGCTCTATCTGTGGTAGGATGGGAATTTATCAAAACCATTCAATTTCTTAAAAATTAGGTGAAATATATCAGTACTACATGGGCAAGAAATTATTTACTTGTCCAGGTAGTAAAAGCTGGATGCGCAGGAAAATTTATCTTTTAAGATAACAAACCAGAACCCTATAGGGTTCTGGTTTGTTAAGTTAAAAATATGAACTGTTTTAACATGTTTGCACTTCCATTTTAAGGGTCAGTATTACAAATGTTAAATGCACAAACGTGTGTATATCAATTTTTAAGACGCTGATGCTAAAATTTTTATGAAATGGTTCGATGTTGAAACTGGTGTTTCGGAAATTTAGTGATTCTGCCATGTTCCTTTTGTTAAAGTTTTCTCCCTTTGTCACTAAACATGAGAGGCCAGTTACATCAGAGGCATGCATACTGTTGTTGATTATAAAATAAATTTGGAGCAAAACTAGGTTTCCGATTTCTGGGAGTAGAGCATAACATAATTAAAGATGTGATATTGCTCTTTCCTTGGTACTTCGTAACAATAATACAACTTCCATTAATTAACAATGACATGAAACACGACATGTGATGACTTTTTTTTTCTTGTGTAGTAGGAAATTTTATTACAAACTTTTTTATTTTAAAATTTAGTTACCATGCACAGGCAATTAGATGTTTTATTTACCTGCCCAGACGAATGATTTACATGCTCTGGGCATCTCTGGCATGGTATTTTTAAGCCTTGGATAGTTATTTTTAAGAGAAAAAAAAAAAGTACCTGGATCGACATGAATCTACATATTGTGGAAACTATGTTCTAAACAAACAAGATTTTTAAAATACAAGTAGAAATATATACTCGCTTTTTTTTTTTTTTTGTAAACATTTGCTTAAAATGAGAGATCAACTTTTTATTCATTTATCTAGACTTTTGTTTCCAGACTTCCTGCACTGTCTTCACAAGCTACAGCTATAATAACTGGAACTAATATATCTCATATCCGATAACTACTGGAAAGTGTGCATGCAAACGTTGGGGTGGGTGTCAATTTTTGTATGGGGAAAAACTTCTTTAATCCTTCATAGAATTAATTTTGAAACCAAAATCATAAAAGGAAAAAGCAATCTTTTTCAATAGCTTTAGTAATGACAAAACATTTGTGCAAAATTTTATACCATTGCTTTTTATATAGTTTCTGAGAAAATGGTACATCAAGTTAGTCAATTTATAATGAAACATGTACATCTTTTAAAATACATCCTATAGTATTAAAGCAATCGCTTAGATTTATTCAGTACAATCACTGCATATGCATTTGTCAGGTTCTCAAAAAATATAATAATTATTTGAAAAAATACTTTAAGAAATTATTGAAACAAATTTCAGATTTTCTTAGAAACGTGTCTTTGAAATTCTTCAAGAAACAGCTAACGGACACATAATCAAATTGTGTTTGTGATACACAAAGAACTACACAACCATAATTATTTATACATTGGCAGTTTTCCTGAATACTTCTTGAAAATCAAATTTCAGGAAATTTCTGCCAATAAGTTACTTGTATTTTTCCAGATAAAAAGAAATGCTTATATTGTGGATCCAAATAGTTTTGCTTAATGCTACTAATATACTTAATACAGATGTGTTGAACTTTGACAAGGTAACTTTTTTGAAATAGTGCTCTGGAAGACAAAAATGATAAACTTTATATTTTCTTATCAAAATGAAGTTGTCCAAACACGTTACTAGATGGTACTAAAATTAGGAAAACTTGTTATGTCATTATTGTACGTTTAATAATGTAGCAATTGCATAATTTTCTTGAAATCCTAATTTATTTGATGCAATCAGTGGATCAAGCAGCATTTTACTGTATGTATGTTAAAACGTGTTTTATTGAGCCTTTGGTAATAATCAAAAAACACAGAAAAAAATTCTGTGTTTTTCTTGACCTTTTTTTATATATTAGTGATCACGGATTGCATATAAATTGCTAGTTACTGTCTGATGTGAAAATACATTTTCACTAAAGGAATTATTTCATTACTAAAATTTTCATAGTCAAGTTTGCAATGAATGAAAAATCTGATTCCTTAAATATGTCAATCGACATCTTTTGAAACGACGGCGATACTTCGTAATGGACCCTCAAACTAATGTTTCAAGTACAAGAACGATTTGTTCACAAGTACAGGAATCATTCGGCTAACTATAAAGACACTAACTTCAAGTGAAACTACGACAACAGTTTATAATTTCGATTATAGGAATGGTTTATCACTTCCAGTGAAATGACAGTGATGCTTTCATTAAGTTGACGAGTCTGTCTTGCTTACTCTTTCAAGTCGAAATTATTGCTACGCTAAATTTTACGCTGTAATTTCTTTTTCTTCTGTATTTTAGAAGAATATTAAACAAACCTGTTAACTCTGCAGTTATTTAAAAACTAACACACAAGTTCTTATTTAAATGCAGTGAAACTCTAAAAGAACGCACAACCTTATTAGTTGGTGTACGTAAAGATGCGTTCGTTTCGCACATCGCAGTAATGCTCCTCTCCGCGACTACGGACTACTCTAGTGACGTCACAAATCGGTGGGCGGGCCTGTTAAGCTATTAGGGGGTGATGGCCCGGCACGCCACCAAGAAGCACTATAAGAAGGGTGCACAGAAAGCGGGGTGTAAGTATACTTACACCCCGCTTTATATAGTGGAAGTGTGTTGTGCTGCCGGACCTGTGCGTGTGAAGCTTCCTGATGCCTCGTCGCAGAATACGGCTGTCATTCCAGCACGTTTTGGAATTCGACAGAGGACGAATAGTGGCTTGTCGCGACAGCGGTTTATCGTACCTTGACATCGGCGTCCGTGTGGGACAACATCCAGTCAAAGTGAGGCTAGTATGGATTCGGTGGGTGCAGGAGGGACGGACCAACGTGAGCGACTGCCGGAGCCGCGGCACACCACCGAACGAGGAGACTGGCATGTTGTGCAGCGGGCATTGACGGCTCGCACCGCCACATCACGAACGTTAGCGCATGAATTAGGGTGGGTTGCGCAACAACCTGCGTTAGCACGTGCTGTTCAACTTAGTCTGCAGGAGCGGGGACTTGTCGCACGGCGCCCATTGATCCGATTACCATTGACGTTACACCACCGGCTAGTGCGGCAACAGTGTGCCGTTGAACGCCGCACCTAGACTACGGAATGGCACGACATTGTCTTCTCCGACGATTCCCGCTTCTGCCTGCAACACCACGAGGGTCGGATCCGGGTGTGGCGGCACCGCGGCGAGAGACTGTATGACGCCTGCATTATGCATCGCCATCCGTCGCCTGGCGTTATGGTTTGGGGCGCAATTGGATATGACACCCTCAACCCTCTGGTACGCATCGCCGGTACACTCAACCACCGCTACATCTCCGACGTTTTGGAGCCTGTAGTCCTCCATTACCTGCAGGACCTGCCACGTTTCAACAAGACAATGCACGCCCGCACGTGGCACGCATCGTGCAACAATTCACGGTCCACCAGGTGTCACTGCTGCCGTGGCCCGCCTGTTCTCCCGATATGTCGCCCATCGAACACGTCTGGTCGCTGATCGACAACCGAGTGGCCCGGCAAGCACCACCCGCGGCTACGCCTGATGAACTGTGGCAACGTGTTTAAGTAGCCTGGAACGACATACCCCAAGCCCACATCCAAAGCCTCTTTCGTTCGATGCCGCGGCGTGTAGCGGCCGTGTTTGCCAGCCATGGGGGCCACACGAACTATTGACGTCTGCGTGCTCCGCAAGTCGCACGGGCCTGTAAGCTCAATAGTTTCATCTTTGTATCTGTTGTTGTGTTCAGTAAATCTGACTTTGGTATCTCGTGTCCTTCTTGGTGCTTCATTTTGGATGGCCAACAGTGTAGTTCGAAATTTAATATTTCCTCTCGTCACTTTTGAGTAAATTTCAGAAATTTTTTTTACGTTCTATTCGAAAAAGATTCATAAAGTTTAACATTTCAGTTGTTATCGACAAGAACGAAGTGAACAATTTATTGAAATATTAAACAGTAATGCGATGAAATTACCGATAAGTTCATTGAAATTTGCGCGGTAGGAAGATATCGCTTTCGTGTCTTCCATGTGAATAAGTAAAATCAAGCACACTGAGTTCTGTCGACTGGGCTTCATCTAGAAATCGAATAGAATGAATGTCAGCTCTGGGGTAGTCTTTAACCCACAGAGCATATTTTCAGTGATGCCATCTCAGAATTGGGTTACATTGAGTTTTTTAGGTTGTAAATCATCATTTAGTCTTCCTTTTTTGATTTCAGGGCTTTTTTTCTTTTTAAGAGCTTACTGCACGTGGACAGTTTTTTCTTTATTTTAGTGGGGATATTTATGCTTCTGTCTTCAAGCTGCGCTTAGAACAACCACACTGTTAAACATTTTGTAGTTGGTTGCACCAAAAAGTGGTGCTACACCAGCTGCACCATTTTTTTTGGGAAAAGATACACATTGTGTGGTGCAAACAAAACCCAGCAACATGGTGTAACTTTTAGTTTCCTTGTGTTAAGAGGTTGTACCACTTTATGGTGCATGGTTGCAGCATGTTAGTTTTGTTCGACCCAAACAATAGTGTATCTTTTCTCAGAACGTCGTACAGCTGATGTAGTACCAATTTTTGGTGCAAACTACCACAAATGTTTTTAACAATTCAGAATGAACGGCAGTTCTCTA
Source organism: Macrothele yani (assembly GCA_039090855.1). NCBI lineage: Eukaryota > Metazoa > Arthropoda > Arachnida > Araneae > Macrothelidae > Macrothele > Macrothele yani. Next base: position 91,469,355 of record CM076989.1, on the reverse strand, counting down.
TCTATGTTGGATCTTCGAATATTAATGTGTTGAGTTAAAAATCCTGCTGGAGAAAGAAATTCAGCTTTATTGATTAAAGTAATCATTAACACATAATATTGTATAATTTTAAACAGAATTTTGTTTCTATTCATTCCCTCCCATACTCCCTGTTGTAGGATCCTTTCTCTATAGTGAATTCAAATACACATTTTAAAAGAGAAAAAAAAAACGAATATTTTTCTCAAAAAACAGATTTGGTTTTAAGTGCCTGAATTATCTAGCTCCCAAGCTGTGCAGCTCCTGTGGTTCAGTGGTCTAAGCGCTGGCTTCTGACCATTAGTCAGAGATGGGACTGGGTTGGACTCCTGGTGAAGCATGGATGTTTTGTTTTAAGGCACCTGATCTCTCTCTTCCATGGAATCAGTTACCCTAAATTAGGGACGGGTGGCTGGTTTCAGGTAGCGAAACCCGCTAAGCGATCTGACCGGAAAGAAGGAGTCAGGAAAGGTTATTTGGACACCCGAACTGGAGGAGGCGTTCACAGTTCTAAAGGGGCTATTACGCACGGCGCCCGTGATGTTTACCCCAGACTTTAATAAACCGTTCGTATTACACACGGAAGCCATCGCTTACGCCGTAGCGTGTTGTTTGGGGCAAAGAGATGAAAGGGGAAACTCTGACCAGTAACATATGCTAGTAAAAAATTTACTAGCACTCAGGGACGCTGGGCGGCGAGTCATAAAGAAGCCTACGCGATAGTGTGGGAGTTACAAAAGTTTGTGGGTTGGATCTTCGGACATCAGATTGAGATTATGTCTGACCATAACCCTCTAACTTATTCGACCAGCGCTGCTTCACAAAGTTCAAACCTACAAAGGTGAAGCTTGGCCATCGCCCAGTTTAACTTGACCATATCTCATATCGCAGGGAAATTAATTCCCCATGCAGATGCACTATCACGTTTAGCTTTCAGTGAAGGGGAGAGTTTCACCCTAGATAACTGAAAGGGGGAGTAGTCACCATTCAGGTAGTAATCCAGCGAGGTTCTTTGGTGTATGTCGCAACAGAAACTTGTGGGAGTGTCTGCTTAAGGAGACTCCGTAGAGAAACTACAGAGCGAACTTTGCTTATTTTGTTTAAGACTACATGTGAAATATGACATCCCACATGTTTCGTCTCGGAAGTAGGGGGCCTGTAAGAGCGGACACATTAACTATGATAAGCAATAATGAACTGAACATTGTGCTACTTTTACACAAAAGAAGAGGAGGAGAGACATATTAAGGGCTTGTGGAGGTGATCAGAATGCTGATTTTATACTGTGTTAATGTGTGCTTTGTTCGACACCAGAAGTAGGGATATCTGTAATTGTTTAATTATTTACGAAACTGAAAACAGTACAAAGCCCACGAAGGCAATAGAATGTTCGAGAGCATTTTTCGATGTCGATGGCCTCGAAGAACTTCAGTTTTCGCACGCCTTAGAAAGGGATAGGCCTTTCCAACGGACTGATAAACATCTGCAATTATACCGCGACTTCCGCTGTATATTGTCAGCGTTGAACAGACACCTAAAAGTCTGAAAATCCATCCATTTACCTTTGTATATTTATAGCAGTATCATCATCATCATCATCATCATCATTGTCAACCATTATCAATCCACTGCTGGACGAAGGTCTCCCCAAGTTTCCTCCACAACGGTCTGTCTTGTGCCAGTCTCCTCCATGTCACTCCCGCATATTTACGAATTTCATCCACCCATCTCCCACGTGGTCTTTTTCTGGGTCTTTTCCTGTCCCTTGGAATCCAATCTAAAATTTCGGCTGTCCATCTATGGTCTGTCCTTCTGGCAGAATGTCCAGCCCATTGCCATTTCAGGGATTTAACTCTGATCATGATGTCTTCCACTCTTGTCATTTTTCGGATCCACGAGTTCCTCTTCTTATCTCTCCTGGTTATACCAAGCATGCACCTCTCCATGCTTCTTTGAGTTGTCTGCAGCCTTTGTATGTCTCTTTTAGTTAAGGTCCACGTCTCTGCACCATACGTAAGCACTGGAAGGATGCATTGATCAAACACTTTTCTTTTAAGACATAATGGCATATTGCTCTTGAAAATTATGCTGTTTCTTCCAAAAGCTCTCCAGGCAAGTTTTGTACGCCGATTAATTTCTTCATCAATGTGACCCTCACTTGATATCTGCTGTCCAAGATAAACATACGTATCTGTTATCTCCAGTTTTTCTCCATCAATCGATAAATCTTCATTTCTTGTAAAAGCACTGAACATCACTTTTGTCTTCTGAAAGTTCATTTTTAATCCCACTTCTTTACTCTTGTCAGCAAGTTCCTGGATCATACTCTGCAGCTCTGATGGGGTAGTTGCAAAAATGACTACGTCATCAGCAAAACGAAGGTGGGTTAGATAATCTCCATTAATCTTTATCCCTTTGTTTTCCCAGTTCAGTGATTGAAAGACATTTTCCAATGTGGCATTAAAGAGCTTCGGAGATATGGTGTCCCCTTGTCTCACTCCCTTTCCAATTTTTATGTGTGTTGTATTTTCAAACAGCCGAATCTTTGCACTTGCATTTTCATAGATGTTATTAATAATATTAATGTATGCATCTTCAATACCGCAGGATTTCAGAGCCGTGGTAACTGCTGATGGTTTCACCGAATCAAAGGCTTTTTCATAATCGATAAAAGCCATGCACAATGGAAGTTCATATTCCCTCGCTCTTTCAATTAGTTCTCTCAGTACGTGGATATGATCTATTGTGCTGTAGCCACTCCTGAATCCAGCTTGTTCTCTCGGTTGAGCCATGTCCAGTGTTACCTTCAAGCGGTGTGAAAGAACTTTAGTGAAGATTTTATAAACCACTGATAGGAGGCTGATAGGTCTGTAGTTCCTGAGATCCTCAATGTCACCTTTTTTATGTAGCAGGATCATTGTAGCATTGTTCCAATCCTCAGGAATCTTCCCTTCATTAAGGCATCGAGTGAAAATTTGGGCGAGTACTGTTTCAATTTCTCCACTTGCTTCTTGTATGATGTCTATAGTAATTCCATCTTCTCCTGGAGCTTTCCCCCGCTTCATGTTCTTGATTGCATGTGCAACTTCTGCTGGGAGGACTGGAAGAACTCTGGTACCTTTCATGATGTCTGGAGTACATGTATCATCCCTTTCATATAATTTGGAGTAGAAATCTTTCACTCTTGTCAAAATTTCACCTCTATTTCTTGTTATAGAACCATCTTCTTTTCTCAGAGCCATAATCTGTTTTCTTCCCTTACTGAGATGTCCCTTTGCTATCTTTAGGCTTTGGTTGTTTTCAATTGCTTTCCTCACTAGCTCACAGTTGAATTTCCTTACGTCTTCAGTGATACTTTTTCGTGCTGTCTTGCATAGCTCTATATATTCCACTTTGGAAGTCATATCTTCTTTAGTTGTCCTCATCTCTCTTCTTTTTTGCATCAACATTTTGGTTTTTCCTGATAATTTGTTTACATGCAACTTGTTCTTAGACCCAGCTAATTTTGTTGCTGTTTCCATAAGAGCTTTGGTTACTTTTCTGTTAACTTCCGAAATATCCACTTCTTCCGATGTTAGGCCTTCTAAAGCAGAGAATCTGTTCTTCAGTTCCAACTTGAAAGTATTATGGTGTTTTTTAAGGTTGGTTATGTCAATACATTGTTTGTCTTATGAGCTTGCCACGTTCCAGTTTAGTGTTGAGGTGCATCTTACATCTCACCAATCTATGGTCACTACCTGTGTTGAACTTGTTTAGCACACTGCAGTCTTCGATGACGAATTTTTTGTTACACATAATAAAATCAATTTCACTTGTCGTCCCAATTGGATGTCTCCATGTCCATTTCCTGTGTGGCTTTTTCTTGAAAAAGGAATTCAAGATGAAAAATCCTTCTGCCTCTGCAAACTCAACGAGAGTATTTCCACGCTGGTTTCTGTTGCCGTGACCGAATTTACCTACTGAAGTTTCATTCTGTTGCCGGTGCCCTATTTTTGCATTGAAATCTCCCATAATTATCTTCAAGTGCTGCTTACCTTTATTATTTAGATGACGAATTTCCTCATAAAATTCTTCAATTTCTTCTTCAGGATGACTTGTGGTGGGTGCATAAGTTTGAATAATCTGAGCCTGGTATCTTCTCGATAGTTGGATAACGAGTCGTGCAGCTCTGTCCGAGGAACTTTCAACTTCTACCACTTTATCCTTCAGTTTCTTGTTTATTATAAATCCAACACCACTAGTTCTGCCAGTATCTGTCCCACGATAATAGAAGAGATGTCCACTTTTCAGTTCAATGAGATCTTCTCCTTTTCTCCTTACCTCACTCAGCCCGACGATGTCCCACTTGATCCTTTGTAGTTCCTCTTCCAATTCAAGAAGCCTTGAATCAGAAGATAGGGAGCGTGCGTTGTAGGTAGCCAAGGTCAGCATCAAATGGCAGCCTAGTCCGGTCCTCCGGGGATTCTTAGCACCCTCTGCCTTCATGTCGCACTGGCCGCTGCCTTGGCCAGGTACATTCCAGCTGCCGGAGACTGAGGGCCAAGATTTAAGTTGTAGAGTCATTTTGGAGGTGTTTGGCCATAACTCACCACGCTGGCCAAGCGGGTTGGTGAGTGTGGGATAGCATTTCCTCTGATCCCGATGGTATAGTTATACCGTTGTGTTAATGTAAGGATGTACTTCGGCGGTAGGATTACTTTTTCAAAGAGTGCACTTCCTAATGGATAGACCTGACGGACCGACGGGAAGCGAAGGATGGGAGTAAACACATCGCTTAAGTACGCTTCGCCGACGCCAAGGATCAGCGGACGCGTGGGGTCAGGAGGGACGCTTGACAGGGGAGGAACGCCATGTCAGCAGGTTGGCGAGAGGAGTGTTAACGCCGGAGGCTTCGCGCATGCGTAGTGCTGAGGCGGTGAAGAGCACGAGGCTCTTAGGAGGAACGAGTTAGTTAGTCTGATGTCGTCTAGCGGAGAACGTAGTTCTCCGGTAAGGAGACTGGAAGCGTTTTCTTCTTGTTGAGCAAGCGGTCTCTCCAAGTATACAGAGGTCAGAAGCTCTCAATGATTTTAACCAGCGTACTATCTTTGCGGAGATAGGGTTTATGTGGAAGCGGCACAGGTCCCGGTCAGAGAATCCCGCTTGCGTTAGAGATATTTATTCACTACAAGATAATTTATAGTACTTACGAAGACTAAGTTCGCAACGAAGTTGAAGCTTGAGTTAGAAAAGTAGTAACATTCTCAGAGACACAGATCATATTCTCCCTGGAACGTCACAACGTCTAAAGCTAGAAAATACACATTTTTCTTCAAGAATGATTCTCCTAGACTTCTAATCCCAATAACAGTCAGATCTAGAACTTAGTAAAACCTGCTTCAGGAGGATTAATCCACCGCCGTCAGAACCTAACTGTCATTCAATAAACTTTTTTTTTTTTGTTGTTGGTAAATCCTCTTGAGATTCTTTTATTGTAGTAGCGATCATTCTGTTCGTTCAGGCGTTTCTATCCGCCTTCCTGTTTCACAGATATTATGTCAAAGTGGGGAAGGATTCGTTTGCTTGTCCGAACATTCAGGGAGTGTTTCAGATAAACAGAAATACTTCCTTGTGACTGTGAGAAGCACTTATAGCGAGGACGCCACCGAGTCATAAGTAGGAGGCGGGACCACAGCAAGAGACCAGTACTTTCGCTCTCTCACCAACAATATTGCTTTTTGCCACTATCCAAAAGACAGTTATTTCTGTGGTTTTAAAGGAATCAGATGTCCGTGAGGATAGGCTGGATTTGATGACAGCAGTTTTAATTATCAAGGATCAGATGTCCAGATGTTACTGATAAATGACATTTGGGGATTTAGGTAGATAACAGCAAGAACTATGTGGTGATCAGGTAACAGTTGAAATGTGCTGAACATCTTACAGACGTGATTGAATTGTTGGAGAAATGTACACTTTGTCAAGTCATGCAGCTGATTGAGAGTGAGAAAAGCTTATTGATCTTCAAGTATAAGCTTGTGGTATCTGAATAAAATTAGAGAATTGAGTCTGAGAACTGGTAATTTTGAATAATGGACTTGAGGGTCTCTGCAATGCAGAATGCAGCTATTGTAATTCTCAATTTTTATAATATCTTCAAGTTGTTGCTCAAAGCGGTGATAAATGGCTGCCGCGATTCCAATTCTGCCAGCTGTATTGTAACTATGGTAAAAGTTATATTGCAGACGCCAACTCTTACCATGGGTGTTAAGTGTACAACGAGTTTCCTGAAAGGGTATAACATCGATGTTATAAAGTTTAAGTTCTTTATATACATGGGCATTAGCCTTCGGCGACGCACAATCTTTGCAGTTGAAAGGTGTTACATAAAGTTACATCACGAATAGGTTGAATCCCCTTTTGATCTTCTAAGTGACTTTATCTAGTGATGTATCATTTTTAAACAGACTTCAGCCTTCCGGAACACCTCGGCATCCATTCTTTTTATCAATATTTGCCATCGCAGTAGTCCTGTGGTGAATTAGTTGTGATGGGTTTCTGTGATGTTTCCTGTTGTGACGTACTACAGAGGTGAAAACATGAGTCAAGACGACAAACTTACTGCAAGACATTCTGTCCGCGTAGCTTAATTGGGAGAGCAACTTACTCTGGAGTGAGGAGGGTGAGAGTTCGATGCCCGTTGAGGACAAACTAATGTTTTCACACTGTAAAGGTCAGTATTATTCATGTCGATGGTCTGTTTACTTGTAATGAGTTCTGTAATATCTCTAAGTGTGAGTAAACCAGCCAGAATTTCTTCTGATGGCTATGTCTTTTAAAGTTAGTTCAGTAGGCTGCTTCTTGTCAATCTGTATACCATGAGGTGGTGTATTACTTAGAAACTCCGACTGTATATCCTTGTTCGCTAATGCCGCCTTATTGCCAGAGATTATTATTTTTTTCTTTTTTTTTTAATGGTGGTTGTTTCTTTTTGCTTTTCCTTTTTGCGTGGCATGGTATTAGATTCAGTACTGACACGTTTGCTTTTGGTCCTTGCTTCAAGTATTTCACTTTAAGAGACCTAAGTTTTCATCCTCCTAAGAGTCAGTAGAGGAACCAACGTCTGTGTCTGCTGTGTAACAGGGGTTGGTTAAGGGTATTGTCTGACTGATGAGGAAAAACTTGCGTCCGGGGTCTCCTTACTGATAGATCGTGGAGCTGGATGGATGCCAGGTGTCACGTTAATCAACAGGGTTGCCAGGAAAATATTTTGATTTAAAACCAAATAATACGAGGAAAAGCCAAACATTATTAAAACATGTTTCATACCTACATCATATGAAAGGCAACTAGATCCAGTTTATTACTGTCATATTCACTTGAACAAATAGAACCTGCAGCATAAACCTTGCCAGATGTAAAATCTTTTAGCATTTTCGCAGATGGAGTGAAGTCCTTACAAAATTTGTTTAAATGCAATAGTCCTCTGTTTTAGTGGAGGTGCTAGATGATGTAAATGCTGAAAATTGTGATAAGAATATCCCCATTTTTAAAAATTAGTTTATGGTTATACAATGAAAATAAGATGGGGAGGCATCGCCCAAAGTCATGGGAATCCAAGATGGCATCTATTTTTCAAAGATGGCGTCTATTTTTGAGATTTTTGTATGATGTGTAAAAAAAAGTAACAGTGTTTAGTGCAGCTTTATATATTTGAGGTCAAGGATTTCATTTTGCATGTTAAAAACAGGCTAGGAATAAATATGGAGGACATAGGTGGTCTTTCTATGCACAAGGCGACGTTCTTGTCCCAATTTCAGGATTTTATATTCGTGGCTCCTGTTTAAAATACGATCGTTGTAAAAAGATTTCAATATTACTTGTAAAAATATTTTAGTATTACTTAATATGCACTAATCTGTATTATCCAATTTTTTTTCAAATTTGAGAATGTGAAGGTGGCATTTTAAAAATGGTAAAGTGGCTCAGATTAGTTTCTGCCAGTAACCTGGGTGATGAAAAATCGAAATCTGTTGATCGGACAATTTTTATACTGTGCCAAAACACATGTGCTAATGATTTGATGTGTCCTACGAATAATAAAAATGTCTTCACGTAACACTGGATATGCAGCACTTGCGAAAAACTTTCAGAACTTTGAAGGCATTAATACCTTACCCACGGATATTAGTATAAAGATGTTTGATGAAATGAAGACCATAACGGGATGGAACAAACATTTTTAAAATAAAAAGCTAAGTGGCACAAAAATGTGCATTAAATTACAATTCCATAATGTTCGAAAGAGCAAAGAAACGAAAACTTTCTGAAGGTGAGAAAGAAGAACCGACATCAACATCGCATGAACGTAAGCACCGATCATCTATTTCTAAAGATGTGTGCTTCTTTTGTGATGGTTCTGCGACCACTAAGGATCAATTGTTTAACGTTACATTGCATGTAGATCAAAAGGTGAGGGAGTGTGCCACTGAACAAGAAAATAGTGTTCTACTAACAAAACATAGTGGTGATAATATGATTGCTCTGGATGCAAAATACCATGCAGTGTTTGGCAGGATTGTACAAGTCTAGGAGTAGTCAACAAGCAGAAGTGTTCTATATGCGAGGGAGTAGTTTTTGCAGAATTAGTAAATTTCATGGAGAAAAGTATGAAATATTCAAATAAAACAACTAGTTTTCAAGGTGAGTGCCCGGACAAAAACGTATATAAAGTGCGACTAATGCAACTAATAGGAGTGGACGAGCAATTACGCATGCCTGATGTACACATTTCAAGATTACGACAGAGGAATCTTGCATATTTCTCGTATATGACGGCATACATGTCTGGCACTGAGTACATTTTGGCATATGGCAAACTTCATCTTTACAAGCTTGCAAACGTGGAGTCAGACACTTGCTTCATCGAGTGTTGCGGAAATGGTAAGAAAACAAAATGCTTTAACACAAGAACACGTTCAATGGTGATTTCGATGATGAATACCAACGTAAATCTGTTTCTCGCTTCTTACTGGCTATCATGAATGTGCTGTTATATGGCGCCAATAAAGTTGTTACCCAACCATCTCCCACAATATCACAATTGCTGTGTTTTAGTATACAGTCCCATAAGCCAACTAGAAATATAATGAGGCATCAAACTGATAGAGAAATCCCCCTGCAAGCTTAAATGGGTCTTTCAATATTTGGAAAAACTTGAAAAAGAAATCATGGAAAGCTACATTCACTTGGACTTTTAATCTCATGTACTCGTGTGCTGGAAATAGAGTCAGCGATGTGCGAACTTGTAAATGTTAAAATCCCAGAACGAAAGTTAGTGTGTCCATCAAAATTACGTGAAGGGATCTTCACAATTGGGGAGTACCATAACATAGAACACAATCTAAGCATTTCAACCTCAGGGAGTTCCTTTCACGAGACAAGTATATCCCTATTTCAAAATTCAACACCTGAATGTTTATGAACAGTAAGCTCTACACACAAGCTATGCAGTTTGATATAAGTGCCTTCAAAAACCAAAGTGTACAAAGTCTTTCAGAAGAATTTGCTTTAATGCAACCAGCATTCCTTCAGTCAGAAGGATCTACTACTCCCGTTTGTTCTGATGCTACATCAAAACAAATGTTGTCAACCACTGATATGAATCTGAAGAAAGAGATTGCATTGCATTTTGGGATAAGCCCGTTATCAGCCACGATACCAATATTGGACTCTATGCATCGTGGGCTGTCTACCACGCAAGTGATCAAAAGGCTCCAACTGATGTCATTCCTGGAATATCAACACGTTTACCACTATCTTATGAAGACTAGTCATGAATAGCTGTGATTAAGCTTGCGATGAACATAATGAAACAAGTTACAAAATTTCTTAATGGAAATCAAATTCCTGTCATGGGTGTCGACGAACCATTATTTGCGTTAGCAAAACTGATTAAGTGGAATTATCCAGACTCGTGGCAGTCAGTTGTGGACGAAACTTGGAGGCTTTCATCCAAAAGTGGAATGATAATGGTTGATGATTATATTAGAGTATATATATATATCATCGTCGTCGTCAACCATTATCAATCCACTGCTGGACGAAGGTCTCCCCATGTTTCCTCCACAACGGTCTGTCTTGTGCCAGTCTCCATGTCACTCCGGCATACTTTCGAATTTCATCCACCCATCTTCCATGTGGTCTTCTGGGTCTTTTCCTGTCCCTTGGAATCAAATCTAAAATTTCGGCTGTCCATCGATGGTCTGTCCTGGCAGTATGTCCAGCCCATTGCCATTTCAGGGATTTAACTCTGATCATGATGTCTTCCACTCTTTTCATTTTCGGATCCACGAGTTCTTATCTCTCCTGGTTACACCAAGCATGCACCTCTCCATGCTGCTTTGAGTTGTCTGCAGCCTTTGTATGTCTCTTTTAGTTAAGGACCACGTCTCTGCACCATATGTAAGCACTGGAAGGATGCACTGATCAGACACTTTTCTTTTATGACATAATGGCATATTGCTCTTGAAAATTATGCTGTTTCTTCCAAAAGCTCTATAGGCAAGTTTTGTACGCCGATTAATTTCTTCATCAATGTGACCCTCACTTGATATCTGCTGTCCAAGATAAACGTGCGTGTCTGTTATATCCAGCTTTTCCCCATCAATCGATAAATCTTCATTTCTTGTGAAAGCATTGAACATCACTTTTGTCTTCTGAAAGTTCATTTTTAATCCCACTTCTTTACTCTTGTCAGCAAGTTCCTGGATCATACTCTGCAGCTCTGATGAGGTAGTTGCAAAAATGACCATATGTCATCAGCAAAACGAAGGTTGGTTAGATAATCTCCATTAATCTTTATCCCTTTCTTTTCCCAGTTCAGTGATTGAAAGACATTTTCCAATGTGGCATTAAAGAGCTTCGGAGATATGGTGTCACCTTGTCTCACTCCTTTTCCAATTTTTATGTGTGTTGTATTTTCAAACAGCCGAATCTTTGCACTTGCATTTTTCATAGATGTTATTAATAATATTAATGTATGCATCTTCAATACCGCAGGATTTCAGAGCCATTGTAACTGCTGATGGTTTCACTGAATCAAAAGTTTTTTTTATAATCGATAAAAGCCATGCACAATGGCAGTTCATATTCTCTCACTCTTTCAATTAGTTCTCTCAGTACGTGGATATGATCTATTGTACTGTAGCCCCTCCTGAATCCAGCTTGTTCTCTCGGTTGAGCCATGTCCAGTGTCACTTTTAAGCGGTGTGAAAGAACTTTAGTGAATATTTTATAAACCACTGATAGGAGGCTGATAGGTCTGTAGTTCGAGATCCTCAATGTCACCTTTTTTGTATGTAGCAGGATCATTGTAGTGGTGTTCCAATCCTTAGGAATCTTCCCTTCATTAAGGCATCTAGTAAAAATTTGGGCGAGTACTGTTTCGATTTCTCCACTTGCTTCTTGTATGATGTCTACAGTAATTCCATCTTCTCCTGGAGCTTTTCCCCGCTTCGTGTTCTTGATTGCATGTACAACTTCTGCTGGGAGGACTGGAAGAACTCTGGCACTGGATACATGTACTCCAGACATCATGAAAGGTACATCTCTTTCATATAATTTGGAGTAGAAATCTTTCACTCTTGTCAAAATTTCGCCTCTATTTCTTGTTACAGAACCATCTTTTCTCAGTGTCATAATCTGTTTTCTTCCCTTACTGAGATGTCCCTTTGCTATCTTTAGGCTTTGGTTGTTTTCAATTGCTTTCCTTACTAGTTCACAGTTGAATTTCCTTACGTCTTCAGTGATACTTTTTCGTACTGTCTTGCATAGCTCTATATTTTCCACTTTGGAAGTCACATCTTCATTAGTTGTCCTCATCTCTTCGTTTTTGCATCAACATTTTGGTTTTCCTGATAATTTGTTCACATGTAACTTGTTCTTAGACCCAGCTAATTTTGTTGCTGTTTCCATAAGAGCTTTGGTTACTTTTCTGTTAACTTCAGAAATATCCACTTCTTCCGATGTTAGGCCTTCTAAAGCAGAGAATCTGTTCTTCAATTCAAACTTGAAGGTATGGTGTTTTTTAAGGTTGGTTACGTCAATACATTTTGTTTGTCTTATGAGCTTTCTACGTTAGAGTTTAGTGTTGAGGTGCATCTTACATATCACCAATCTATGGTCACTATCTGTGCTGAACTTGTTTAGCCCACTGCAGTCTTCTATGACGAATTTTTTTTTTTTTGTTACACATAAAATTAATTTCACTTGTCATCCATTTGGATATCTCCATGTCCATTTCCTGTGTGGCTTTTTCTTGAAAAAGGAGTTCAAGATGAAAAACCCTTCTGCCTCTGCAAACTCAACGAGAGTATTTCCACGCTGGTTTCTGTTGCCGTGACCGAATTTACCTACTGAAGTTTCATTCTGTTGCCGTTGCCCTATTTTTGCATTGAAATCTCCCATAATTATCTTTAAGTGCTGCCTATCTTTATAATTTAGATGACGAATTTCTGCATAAAATTCTTCAATTTCTTCTTCAGGATGACTTGTGGTGGGTGCATAAGTTTGAATAATCTGAGCCTGGCATCTTCTCGAGCGTTGGATAACGAGTCGTGCAGCTCTGTCAGAGGAACTTTCAACTTCATCCTTCAGTTTCTTGTTTATTATAAATCCAACAACACTAGTTCTGCCAGTATCAGTCCCACGATAGTAGAAGAGATGTCCACTTTTCAGTTCAATGAGATCTTCTCCTTACCTCACTTAGCCCGACGATGTCCCACTTGATCCTTTGTAGTAGTTCTTCCAATTCAAGAAGCATTGAATCAGAAGATAGGGAACTTCCATTATACGTAGCCAAGGTCAGCATCAGATGGCAGCCTAGTACGGTCCTCCGGGGATTCTTAGCACCCTCTGCCTTCATGTCGCACTGGCCACTGCCTTGGCCAGGTACATTCCAGCTGCCGGAGACAGTGCCAAGATTTAAGTTGTGGAGTCATTTTGGAGGTTGTTTGGCCATAACTCACCACGCTAGCCAAGCGGGTTGGCGAGTGTGGGATAGCATTTACTCTAATCCCGATGGTATAATTATACCACTATTGGCGGTCGTCAGAGCCCCTTTAGTGAGAACAGGATGTACCACGAGGAGGCGGGGTTGACATTTGTCAAGGAGAGGCTGTGATGTTACGCATCACCTGAACTTACATCCATATATGACTCCACAACTTAAATTTTGGCCCTCAGTCTCCGGCAGCTGGAATGTACCTGGCCAAGGCAGCGGCCAGTGCGACATGAAGGCAGAGGGTGCTAAGAATCCCCGGAGGACCGGACTAGGCTGCCATCTGATGCTGACCTTGGCTACGTATAATGGACGTTCCCTATCTTCCGATTCAAGGCTTCTTGAATTGGAAGAACTACTACAAAGGATCAAGTGGGACATCGTCGGGCTAGTGAGGTAAGGAGAAGATCTCATTGAACTGAAAAGTGGACATCTCTTCTATCGTGGGACTGATACTGGCAGAACTAGTGGTGTTGGATTTATAATAAACAAGAAACTGAAGGATAAAGTTGTAGAAGTTGAAAGTTCCTCCGACAGAGCTGCACGAGTCATTATCCAACTCTCGAGAAGATACCAGGCTCAGATCATTCAAACTTATGCACCCACCACAAGTCATCCTGAAGAAGAAATTGAAGAATTTTATGAGGAAATTCGTCATCTAAATAATAAAGGTAAGCAGCACTTAAAGATAATTATGGGAGATTTCAATGCAAAAATAGGGCAACGGCAACAGAATGAAACTTCAATAGGTAAATTCGGTCACGGCAACAGAAACCAGCGTGGAAATACTCTCGTTGAGTTTGCAGAGGCAGAATGGTTTTTCATCTTGAACTCCTTCAAGAAAAAGCCACACAGGAAATGGACATGGAGACATCCAAATGGGACGACAAGCGAAATTGATTTTATTATGTGTAACAAAAAAATCGTCATAGAAGACTGCAGTGTGCTAAACAAGTTCAACACAGGCAGTGACCATAGATTGGTGAGATGTAAGATGCACTTCAACACTAAACTCGAACGAAGCAAGCTCATAAGACAAACAAAATGTATTGACATAACCAACCTTAAAATACACCATAATACCTTCAAATTGGAACTGAAGAACAGATTCTCTGCTTTAGAAGGCCTAACATCGGAAGAAGTGGATATTTCTGAAGTTAACAGAAAAGTAACCAAAGCTCTTATGGAAACAGCAACAAAATTAGCTGGGTCTAAGAACAAAATTGTATGTGAACAAATTATCAGGAAAAACCAAAATGTTGATGCAAAAAAGAAGAGTGATGAGGACAGCTAAAGAAGATGTGACTTCCAAAGTGGAATATATAGAGCTATGCAAGACAGTACGAAAAAGTATCACTGAAGACGTAAGGAAATTCAACTGTGAACTAGTAAGGAAAGCAATTGAAAACAACCAAAGCCTAAAGATAATAAAGGGACATCTCAGTAAGGGGGAAAAAACAGATTATGGCACTGAGAAAAGATGGTTCTGTAACAAGAAATAGAGGCGCAATCTTGACAAGAGTGAAAGATTTCTACTCCAAATTATATGAAAGGGATGATACATGTACTCCAGACGTCACGAAAGGTACCAGTACCAGAGTTCTTCCAGTCCTTCCAGCAGAAGTTGCACATGCAATCAAGAACATGAAGCGAGGAAAAGCTCCATGAGAAGATGGAATTACTGTAGACATCATACAAGAAGCAAGTGGAGAAATCGAAACAGTACTCGCCCAAATTTTCACTCGATGCCTTAATGAAGGGAAAATTCCTGAGGATTGGAACAACGCTACAATGATCCTGCTACATAAAAAAGGTGACATTGAGGATCTCAGGAACTACAGACCTATCAGCCTCCTATCAGTGGTTTATAAAATCTTCACTAAAGTTCTTTCACACCGCTTGAAGGTGACACTGGACATGGCTCAACCGAGAGAACAAGCTGGATTCAGGAGTGGCTACAGCACAATAGATCATATCCACGTACTGAGAGAACTAATTGAAAGAGCGAGGAATATGAACTTCCATTGTGCATGGCTTTTATCGATTATGAAAAAGCCTTTGATTCGGTGAAACCATCAGCAGTTGCAACGGCTCTGAAATCCTGCGGTATTGAAGATGCATACATTAATATTATTAATAACATCTATGAAAATGCAAGTGCAAAGATTCGGCTGTTTGAAAATACAACACACATAAAAATTGGAAAAGGAGTGAGACAAGGTGACAACATATCTCCGAAGCTCTTTAATGCCACATTGGAAAATGTCTTTCAATCACTGAACTGGGAAAACAAAGGGATAAAGATTAATGGAGATTATCTAACCCACCTTCGTTTTGCTGATCAGTCATTTTTGCAACTACCCCATCAGAGCTACAGAGTGTGATCCAGGAACTTGCTGACAAGAGTAAAGAAGTGGGATTAAAAATGAACTTTCAGAAGACAAAAGTGATGTGCAATGCTTTTACCAGAAATGAAGAAAAGCTGGAGATAACAGACACGTATGTTTATCTTGGAAAGCAGATATCAAGTGAGGGTCACATTGATGAAGAAATTAATCGGCGTACAAAACTTGCCTGGAGAGCTTTTGGAAGAAACAGCATAATTTTCAAGAGCAATATGCCATTATGTCTTAAAAGAAAAGTGTTAGATCAATGCATCCTTCCAGTGCTTACGTATGGTGCAGAGACGTGGACCTTAACTAAAAGAGACATATAAAGGCTGCAGACAACTCAAAGTAGCATGGAGAGGTGCATGCTTGGTGTAACCAGGAGAGATAAGAAGAGGAACACGTGGATCCGAAAAATGACAAGAGTGGAGGACATCATGATCAGAGTTAAATCCCTGAAATGGCAATGGGCTGGACTTACTGCCAGAAGAACAGACCATCGATGGGCAGCCGAAATTTTAGATTTTTTTTAATTATTGGAGGTTTAACGACCACAGTGAGCAACTCAATGGGCTATAAGCAGTCGCCGTCCCTAATTTAGGGCCACTGGTTCCAGGGAAGAGAGAGAGCCAGTGCCGTAAGACAAACACAACATCCATGCCTCACCGGGATTCGAACCCGGACCCCTTCCGTGCGAATGATCAGAAGCCATCGCTTAGACCACTGCGCCACCGGGGCGGCAAAATTTTAGATTGGATTCCAAGGGACAGTAAAAGACCCAGAAGAAGACCACATGGAAGATGGGTGGATGAAATTCGAAAGTATGCGGGAGTGACATGGAAGAGACTGGCACAAGACAGACCGTTGTGGAGGAAACTTGGGGAGACCTTCGTCCAGCAGTGGATTGATAATGGTTGACAATGATGATATGTAAGTATGAAACATTTGTGCTCTTTAATTGTGGAATATTTCTGCTGACTAAACTTAATTTTTTTCTTTTGCCGAAATTATCGTGCACGACATCAAGAGCCATTATTGCCCAAAACTCTTACCAAAAGCAAACGGTCAGCATAAGAGATTTAAGATTAAACAAGGCGGGAAATATCAATGCGGAACTTGCAGGAAATCTTTTGCGCAAAGTCATACATTGAAAGAACAATATTCACATACAGGGGGAAAGCCTTACGCCTGTATGGTGGATGACTGACAAGAAATTCGCGGACATTTCCACTCGTAATAAACATGAAAGAGTTCACACTGGTGAAACGCCGTATGTCTGCCCGAAATGTGGAGTGGGATATGGGGGAGGGGAAGTTCCTGGTGATATTCGGTGTATTTCACATTGAACAAGCTTTCCTCCTAGTTTTGGGTCAGAGAACGTCAGAAAAGGGTGTAATGGTGCAATTTCCCATTCTGATATTGCATCTCCTTGTGCTGCTGAAAGTTATCTAAAAGTAACCTACATGACAAAAGCCAGAGAAATTCACCAAGTAACAGCTGCAGCACTATAAATATATTTGTTGCATGATGCTTATCAAGAAAATAATCCCGAGATTGAATTTAAGATTTGGTGTGAAAAACGAGCAAAAGAGTCATGTTCAAATATTGGCTGACTTGTCCCAATATAGAAATCCTATTTCTTCTCTTTGTTCGCGGAATCAGAGAAGGAAACTACTCTTTGTATCTTGAATGTCTAAAAGTGATTCCTTGTTTTTCTTGACCATCATAACTATGCACGTTGGCAACCAATCAATCTGAAAGACCTTTTTAATGCAGAGATTCAACTACAAGTCATACATCTCAAAGTCAGTTCACTCTTGCCGCGACGTTTCCACTCAACCTCACAGTGCGATATGATCGCGGTCAGCTGCAGGCTTGTTTTTATACAGTTTGCAGCTGTACCGCACATCTTAACAATTCAGCGGATCTGTTCATTTGCTTATGAAGTGGTGTCCGGTGACTTATCAATATACTGTATATAGGAGTATAATGGAAATAAAAGGAACTCGTATATAAGGAAAATGACAAAAGTGGAAAACATCATGATCAGAGTAAAATCCATGAAATGGTAATGGGCTGGACATGTTGCCAGAAGAACGGACCACCGCTGGACATCCAAAACTTTAAACTCTATTCGAAAGGACAGTTAAAGATCCAGAAGACCACATGGGAGATGGATGGATAAAATTTGAAAACATGCCGGATTAACATGCAGGAGATAGGCTCGAGGTAGTCAGTTGTGGACGAAACTTGGAGGCTTTCATTTAACAGTGAATTGATAATGGTTAACGACGATATAAGAGCAAGGTCAGGTGATGCGTAACATCACAGCCTCTCCTTGACAAATGTCAACCCCGCCTTCTCGTGGTGCATCCTGTTCCCACTAAAGGGGCTCTGACGACCGCCAATAGCGGTATAACTATACCATCGGGATCAGAGGAAATGCTATCCCACACTCACCAACCCGCTTGGCCAGCGTGGTGAGTTATGGCCAAACACCTCCAAAATGACTACAACTTAAATCTTGGCCCTCAGTCTCCGGCAGCTGGAATGTACCTGGCCAAGGCAGCGGCCAGTGCGACATGAAGGCAGAGGGTGCTAAGAATCCCCGGAGGACCGGACTAGGCTGCCATTTGATGCTGACCTTGGCTACCTACAACGGACGCTCCCTATCTTCTGATTCGAGGCTTCTTGAATTGGAAGAGGAACTACAAAGGATCAAGTGGGACATCGTCGGGCTAAGTGAGGTAAGGAGAAAAGGAGAAGATCTCATTGAACTGAAAAGTGGACATCTCTTCTATTATCGTGGGACAGATACTGGCAGAACTAGTGGTGTTGGATTTATAATAAACAAGAAACTGAAGGATAAAGTGGTAGAAGTTGAAAGTTCCTCTGACAGAGCTGCACGACTCGTTATCCAACTATCGAGAAGATACCAGGCTCGGATTATTCAAACTTATGCACCCACCACAAGTCATCCTGAAGAAGAAATTGAAGAATTTTATGAGGAAATTCGTCATCTAAATAATAAAGGTAAGCAGCACTTGAAGATAATTATGGGAGATTTCAATGCAAAAATAGGACACCGGCAACAGAATGAAACTTCAGTAGGTAAATTCGGTCACGGCAACAGAAACCAGCGTGGAAATACTCTCGTTGAGTTTGCAGAGGCAGAAGGATTTTTCATCTTGAATTCCTTTTTCAAGAAAAAGCCACACAGGAAATGGACATGGAGACATCCAATTGGGACAACAAGTGAAATTGATTTTATTATGTGTAACAAAAAATTCGTCATCGAAGACTGCAGTGTGCTGAACAAGTTCAACACAGGTAGTGACCATAGATTGGTAAGATGCACCTCAACACTAAACTGGAACGTCGCAAGCTCATAAGACAAACAAAATGTATTGACATAACCAACCTTAAAAAACACCATAATACTTTCAAGTTGGAACTGAAGAACAGATTCTCTGCTTTAGAAGGCCTAACATCGGAAGAAGTGGATATTTCGGAAGTTAACAAAAAAGTCACCAAAGCTCTTATGGAAACAGCAACAAAATTAGCTGGGTCTAAGAACAAGTTGCATGTGAACAAATTATCAGGAAAAACCAAAATGTTGATGCAAAAAAGAAGAGAGATGAGGACAACTAAAGAAGATGTGACTTCCAAAGTGGAATATATAGAGCTATGCAAGACAGCCCGAAAAAGTATCACTGAAGACGTAAGGAAATTCAACTGTGAGCTAGTGAGGAAAGCAATTGAAAACAACCAAAGCCTAAAGATAGCAAAGGGACATCTCAGTAATTGAAGAAAACAGATTATGGCTCTGAGAAAAGAAGATGGTTCTATAACAAGAAATAGAGGCGAAATTTTGACAAGAGTGAAAGATTTCTACTCCAAATTATATGAAAGGGATGATACATGTACTCCAGACATCATGAAAGGTACCAGAGTTCTTCCAGTCCTCCCAGCAGAAGTTGCTCATGCAATCAAGAACATGAAGCGGGGGAAAGCTCCAGGAGAAGATGGAATTACTATAGACATCATACAAGAAGCAAGTGGAGAAATTGAAATAGTACTCGCCCAAATTTTCACTCGATGCCTTAATGAAGGGAAGATTCCTGAGGATTGGAACAATGCTACAATGATCCTGCTACATAAAAAAGGTGACATTGAGGATCTCAGGAACTACAGACCTATCAGCCTTCTATCAGTGGTTTATAAAATATTCACTAAAGTTCTTTCACACCGCTTGAAGGTAACACTGGACATGGCTCAACCGAGAGAACAAGCTGGATTCAGGAGTGGCTACAGCACAATAGATCATATCCACGTACTGAGAGAACTAATTGAAAGAGCGAGGGAATATGAACTTCCATTGTGCATGGCTTTTATAGATTATGAAAAGCCTTCGATTCGGTGAAACCATCAGCAGTTACCA
Source organism: Macrothele yani (assembly GCA_039090855.1). Taxonomy (NCBI): domain Eukaryota; kingdom Metazoa; phylum Arthropoda; class Arachnida; order Araneae; family Macrothelidae; genus Macrothele; species Macrothele yani. The sequence continues at coordinate 91,449,470 of CM076989.1, read as the reverse complement.
CGGCTCTGAAATCCTGCGGTATTGAAGATGCATACATTAATATTATTAATAACATCTATGAAAATGCAAGTTGAAAGATTCGGCTGTTTGAAAATACAACACACATAAAAATTGGAAAGGGAGTGAGACAAGGTGACACCATATCTCCGAAGCTCTTTAATGCCACATTGGAAAATGTCTTTCAATCACTGAACTGGGAAAACAAAGTGATAAAGATTAATGGAGATTATCTAACCCACCTTCGTTTTGCTGATGACGTAGTCATTTTTGCAACTACCCCATCAGAGCTGCAGAGTATGATCCAGGAACTTGCTGACAAGAGTAAAGAAGTGGGATTAAAAATGAACTTTCAGAAGACAAAAGTGATGTTCAATGCTTTTACAAGAAATGAAGATTTATCGATTGATGGAGAAAAACTGTAGATAACAGATACGTATGTTTATCTTGGACAGCAGATATCAAGTGAGGGTCACATTGATGAAGAAATTAATCGGCGTACAAAACTTGCCTGGAGAGCTTTTGGAAGAAACAGCATAATTTTCAAGAGCAATATGCCATTATGTCTTAAAAGAAAAGTGTTTGATCAATGCATCCTTCCAGTGCTTACGTATGGTGCAGAGACGTGGACCTTAACTAAAAGAGACATACAAAGGCTGCAGACAACTCAAAGCAGCATGGAGAGGTGCATGCTTGGTATAACCAGGAGAGATAAGAAGAGGAACACGTGGATCCGAAAAATGACGAGAGTGGAAGACATCATGATCAGAGTTAAATCCCTGAAATGGCAATGGGCTGGACATACTGCCAGAAGGACAGACCATAGATGGACAGCCGAAATTTTAGATTGGATTCCAAGGGACAGGAAAAGACCCAGAAAAAGACCACATGGGAGATGGGTGGATGAAATTCGTAAATATGCGGGAGTGACATGGAGGAGACTGGCACAAGACAGACCGTTGTGGAGGAAACTTGGGGAGACCTTCGACCAGCAGTGGATTGATAATGGTTGACGATGATATGAGTATGAAACATTTGTGCTCTTTAATTGTGGAATATTTCTGCTGACTAAACTTAATTTTTTTCTTTTACAGATATTATCGTGCACGACATCAAGAGCCATTATTATTGCTCAAAATTCTTTCCAAAAGCGAACGGTCAGCATAAGAAGAGATGTAAGATCAAACAAGACGGGAAATATCAATGCGGAACTTGCAACAAATCTTTTACGCAAAGTCATACATTGAAAGAATATTCACATACAGGGGAAAGCCTTACGCTTGTATGGTGGATGACTGACAAGAAATTCGCTGACGTTTCCACTCGTAATAAACATGAAAGAATTCACACTGGTGAAACACCGTATGTCTGCCCCAAATGTGGAGTGGGATGTGTACCGTCACATGATTAATACCCACGGCCCTGCAGCAACTTTTCTGTACAGGATGGCGAAATCCAAAGAATACCTCCCTATAGAAAAATGTACAATGGCTCTTGCCTTGACCATATATGTAGGAAGGAAAGATTGACGACACTTTTGCCTTGACGAGGGAAGTAAGAAAAGATTGACGATACTTTTGCTTTGACCATAGATTCAGGAAGGAAAGATTGATTACACTTTTGCCTTGACCATAGATTCAGGAAGGAAAGATTGATTACACTTTTGCCTTGACCATAGATGTAGGAAAGAAATGATTGAAGACACTTGCCTTGACCATAGATGTAGGAAAGAAATGATTGAAGACACTTGCCTTGACCATAGATGTAGGGAGGAAGAAAAGATTGACGACACTTTTGCCTTGACCATAGATTCAGGAACGAAGACACACACCCCTACTGATGTTCTGTAGGTGTGAGAAACTCATTTAAACTGAAATAAATATGTATATCATTTAATGTTTCTAACTTCCTTGTTTCAGTTATATATGACTGAAAAGTATGACTTAACAGTTCTATTGGTGGTTTTTCTTTGAAAGATCAGAATCCTTATAAATGCATATAATGCAGTGAGCATTTCTGTTATTTGCAATGTAAAGCTGAAAAAAACAAACTTTGAAATATCTCTTCTTTAATTTCGAGAGCGATCAAGGGAATGAGGAACATATCGTCAACCTGGCCATCGCTCATGACTTTAAGGGGAAAGAGCACGTATTTCAAGGATACGACGCTCTGGATCGCTTATGCGAATTCCTTTTCTCCTACACACTCAAGGTAATAAGGCCATCGCACATAACATAAAGGGTTATGATGGGCAGTTTGTGTTCAATTATCTTTTGAAACAAGGCCTGAAACCACATATTATTCCCAGTGGATCTGTGATCATGTTAACGGAAATGTCAGTCTTCAAGAGCCGGGTCATCGACTCTCAATTTCCTGCCAAAGACTTTTCGCTTAGACGAACTTAAGGACTGTTTTCCACATTTCTTCAACATAAGGTTAGTTGCTTTTTTCATCAAATCATTTGTGTGTTAGTCTTTAGAAAATGTAATTTTGTTTTTAACATTTTGTATTATTTAGTTAGATGATTTATAATTTCTTTTATATCTTCAGGGCAAACCAAGACCATGTTTGACCACTTCCGAACACACTTCTACTCCCCCCCCCTGATATGATGAGAGATAAGAGAAATTCCTGGAATGGCATGAAAAGCGAAAGCAACAGCCATTAGATTTCCAGAAGGAAATCTTAGAATATTGTAGGTACGTATAATATTTTAAATTTACCTTCTTTCTGCATGTTATTTTTGATTAATATTCTTCTATTTGAAGAAAAACTAAATACTGATACATTTCAATTTTTCAGATCTGATGTAGATATTCTCCGTCGCTTCTGCTTGAAGTTCCGTCAGAAGCTTCAATCAACAAAATAGGCCCTTTCCGATATACCACCATAGTCTCTGCGTGCATGGCTACCTACAGGACAAACCATATCCCCGAGATGAACGTCGCTCTTGTACCTGCTCGAGGATATATCCGCAGAGTAAACCATAGCCAATCTAGTATCGAATGGCTGTCATTCATAGCTCATTGTGGAAATGTGTCGATCGAGCATGCGTTCACAGGAGAAAGGGAGCGGTGATTCCTAGGGTGCTACGCCGATGGATTCTGTTCTGACACGAATACCATATATGAACATGAAACAGAAGTAATCACTCTTCCAGGGTTTCCCCCCCCCCAGGGATGTAGGAAATGTTACGATCCAGAAACTACTAACCCAATGTATGACAGGCTTATGTGGGCCCTCTACAAAGAGGTGGAAGAAAGAAATTTCTGGATGCTGGCTACCAATATGTCAAAATCTGAGAGCATGAATTTGAAACAATGAAGCAAAACAACATGGCTGTGTTCTTTTGTCTCCCGTTTAAACCCAAGAGATTCGTTTTATGGAGGACGTACCAATGCTGCTAAGTTATTTAATGAAGGTCATATAAAGTACATTGACTTTACGAGTCTTTATCCGTGGGTCAATAAATACTGCGAATACCCCGTGGGACATCCCGAAATAATAACTGGCAACTTTTCTGATCTACATTCATGTTTTGGACTGATCAAGTGCAAAATTCTGCCTCAACGTGGACTTGACCACTCATTGTTGCCATACCGCTCACAAAACAAGCTCACGTTTCCTTTGTGTGCCTTATGTGTGGATAACGACTGAGTGAGACATGTGTTCACAATGATAACTAAAGGTCCTTGGTTGGTACATGGGTGACAGAGGAAGTGAAAGTGGTGGAGGTTGCCTACAAAATTATAGCCGTTTTTGAAGTTATCCCTTGCCTGAGAACTCCTCGAACTTGTTCAGGTCCTACAAACACCTTTCTGAAACTAAAGCAAGAAGCTTCAGGATGGCCTTATTGTATGTCAGATGGTAGTAGGAAAAAGTTTATCTCTGACTACGAAGCTCACGAGGGTATTCTATTGGAGCCAAGTAACATTTCAGTCAACCTTGGGAAACGCCAAGTGGCCAACTATGTCAATAGTTTCTGTGGGCGATGGGGTATGAAAGAGAACAAAACCCAACTCTACAAAATCCGTGGCAATAAATTTTAATAACCACCTTCACAATGCTGTCGTTACACGATTTAAAAAGCAGGTCTCAGTTGCAATTAAAAAATGAACTTTATTTACATCTAAAACCATCGCAGGAAACATGCTGGTATTTTCGGACCCACACTGGGTCCATTCATCAGGCAACATACTGGGCCAAACTCCTGTTTATAAGGGGGTGGTTAGTCACCTAAAGTCACTAGTTTGGTGACGTATTTCCATTGACGCAAGCGCACTTCAGCATGATATACACATACACAAATCACTACAGGTTAATATGATGGTATGAATTATGAATTGTGATAAAATGTACAATGATTAAAAATGAAATGTCTTCATTACGATGGGAATATACATGGTGAGTCATCGCTACAGCATTGGTTGGAGAATAAGTTGATAAAAATGCTCTCCATAAATAGTAAATTAGTTTTGTTGGATGCTAAGTATTTAACATTGTTCCAATCCGGTATATGGCAGCCCTGATTAACCAGTAGGGACAATGCTGTAGCACACGGATCCTTTCCTTACATTGTAGACATGTTCAGAAATCCTAGTCGAAATATTCCGAAGGGTGGATCCTATATATCTGGAGTCATGCACATTAGGGAGAGTAGCCTTTAGAGGTATATAAGTACACTCCGTGTCTATGTAAAGGGTTGACTTTATCACGATCTCTTTTGACCAAAGAAAGTAATTTTTGAGTCTGAATTCCAATATCCATATTTTGCTTGGAACACGCTTTTTTCAGGATCTGTACAACTGCGGGATGTAATCAATGGAACCTACATAGGTGTTAGCTTCACCATTTCTTTGTAATGTAGAGAGTTTATAACGTTGGCATTTATGCAGTTGTTTTAACACGTAATGGCGAGGATAGCCCAATTGGTTATCCAAATCAAAAATATTTTGAATTTCACGGGTCCTTAGGGTGGCAGAAGATAAGTATAAGCTCGGTTAAACAGGAATGCAAAAGCTGCATTCTTGTGTTGTGGAGGACTGAATGAAGAAAAAAGGTATCCGAAAAGGGGGGCGGGGCGAAGGTTTACGAAAAACCCAGAAAGAGAACGACCGAATGGAGAGAAACCCAGTCAAGAACAGATCCAAGAAAGGTAAAGAATTCTGATCCTCCAATTAAACAGTAAAACTGATGGTTGGAAAGGGGGCAGATAAAAGTTCGGCGAACTCATGTAAATCATCAACAGAATGTGGTCTTGCTACCAAAATGTCAACATCTCATATAAACTAAAGGTTTTAGAAGGCACTGTTGAAAGACATTCTCAAGGTGCTCTAAAACTATCTCAGCTAAAAGTGGTGAAAGAATTGAACCCATGGGAGTGCCGGCAGTCTGACGAAACATGGTGTTATTGAATCGAAAAAATGTTTGCCGAGCAATTAGTCTTAAAGCTTCAATGATTGCCATACTCTCGGTAGGGGTTACATATAAAGTCGGGAGCATATCTTCAATAATAGAATGGGCAGAATTAAGAGGAATACTAGGAAATAGGGAAACATCCAACGACGCTAGGATGAAAGGGTGATCCCAAAAGGACCTAATTTTGGCAAGTGCTTGGTTCGAACTATGAATGGAAAAGTGAGAATGAGAAGAGAGAAAAAAAAGTTTTCAAAAATGAAGTAAGGCTTTTTTCAAAGGGCCGGGTGGAGTTAACATAACCCGAAACCAATGGGCGAATGGGTTGGCCCTCTTTATGCCATTTCACTTTGCCAAACAAATCTGGAATCCTGAGTCCATGAGGTGGATGTATATTATTAGCAATGGAGGGGGAAAGAAACCCTAATTTTTCAGTTTGCTAAAGGCAATGATAGTGGTACGAATAGGATCAGTTCTGATTACTTTATGCGGTATTTTATCGATAACTTCAGTCACATTTCGAGTATATTCAGAGTGGTCCAAAATAACCTGTTGGTGTGACATATCAGCTGTAGTGATAGAAATAGCAGGGTTTTGAGAAAGCTGGAGGAGTTGTTTCTTCTCATACTGTAAGTTCTTAGTTTGTATCGTTTGAGTTTTCGCTGCGTTGACAGAAAGCTCGGGTAATCAGATTCCGTGATGGTTCTTGTTCGTAGAACGGAAGTTTCCGTAAAATAGCTTCTGTTTGGACTATAATATGAACTTTATTGTAATTAGTGTCTGGATAGAAGAATTTAGGTCCACGATTCAGTGCAGTTCCTTGGGTGGTATTAATAAATATAGTGCTGTAATTAACATAACTACTTGATGCTATGTTATTAGGCACTGAAGATCTTGAAGGATTAACTGAGTTATAAGGTCTGTATGCCATAAGTGCAAAGTTTATTGAAGTGTCTAGTCTGCAAACGTCTAAGTTCGGTCGTAAAAATAGAATTGTGTATAGTCATGACTATCTAACAAGATAGTGAGAGTTACTTTTGTTAGCCAAACATTTCTGTCTACTGCTGAACTTAAAAGGTTAATTAGTATAGTACGATGTAAACGATCGTTCATTGACCTTAATAGGAAATCATACAACGCTTATGTTTGGCTAACAAAAAAAAAACTCACCCTATCTTGTTAGATATAGTCATACACATACACAATTCAGAGCTGCACGACTCGTTATCCAACTATCGAGAAGATACCAGGCTCAGATTATTCAAACTTATGCACCCACCACAAGTCATTCTGAAGAAGAAATTGAAGAATTTTATGAGGAAATCTGTCATCTAAATAATAAAGGTAAGCAGCACTTGAAAATAATTATGGGAGATTTCAATGCAAAAATAGGGCAACGGCAACAGAATGAAACTTCAGTAGGTAAATTCGGTCACGGCAACAGAAACCAGCGTGGAAATACTCTCGTTGAGTTTGCAGAGGCAGAAGGGTTTTTCATCTTGAACTCCTTCAAGAAAAAGCCACACAGGAAATGGACATGGAGACATCCAAATGGGACGACAAGTGAAATTGATTTTATTATGTGTAACAAAAAAATTCGTCATAGAAGACTGCAGTGTGCTAAACAAGTTCAACACAGGTAGTGACCATAGATTGGTGAGATGTAAGATGCACCTCAACACTAAACTTGAACGTGGCAAGCTCATAAGACAAACAAAATCTATTGACATAACCAACCTTAAAAAACACCATAATACCTTCAAGTTGGAACTGAAGAACAGGTTCTCTGCTTTAGAAGGCCTAACATCGGAAGAAGTGGACATCTCTGAAGTTAACAGAAAAGTAACCAAAGCTCTTATGGAAACAGCAACAAAATTAGCTGGGTCTAAGAACAAGTTGCATGTAAATAAATTATCAGGAAAAACGAAAATGTTGATGCAAAAAGAAGAGAGATGAGGACAACTAAAGAAGATGTGACTTCCAAAGTGGAATATATAGAGCTATGCAAGACAGTACGAAAAAGTATCACTGAAGACGTAAGAAAATTCAACTGTGAACTAGTGAGGAAAGCAATTGAAAACAACCAAAGCCTAAAGATAGCAAAGGGACATCTCAGTAAGGGAAGAAAACAGATTATGGCACTGAGAAAAGAAGATGGTTCTGTAACAAGAAATAGAGGCGAAATTTTGACAAGAGTGAAAGATTTCTACTCCAAATTATATGAAAGGGATGATACATGCACTCCAGACATCATGAAAGATACCAGTACCAGAGTTCCTCCAGTCCTTCCAGCAGAAGTTGCACATGCAATCAAGAACATGAAGCGGGGAAAAGCTCCAGGAGAAGATGGAATTACTGTAGACATCATACAAGAAGCAAGTGGAGAAATCGAAACAGTACTCGCCCAAATTTTCACTCGATGCCTTAATGAAGGAAAGATTCCTGAGGATTGGAACACCGCTACAATGATCCTGCTTCATAAGAAAGGTGACATTGAGGATCTCGGAAACTACAGACCTATCAGCCTCCTATCAGTAGTTTATAAAATCTTCACTAAAGTTCTTTCACACCGCTTGAAGATAACACTGGACATGGCTCAACCGAGAGAACAAGCTGGATTCAGGAGTGGCTACAGCACAATAGATCATATCCATGTGCTGAGAGAACTAATTGAAAGAGCGAGGGAATATGAACTTCCATTGTGCATGGCTTTTATCGATTATGAAAAAGCCTTTGATTCGGTGAAGCCATCAGCAGTTACAATGGCTCTGAAAACCTGCGGTATTGAAGATGCATACAATAATATTATTAATAACATCTATGAAAATGCAAGTGCAAAGATTAGGCTGTTTGAAAATACAACACATAAAAATTGAAAGGGAGTGAGACAAGGTGACACCATATCTCGAAGCTCTTTAATGCCACATTGGAGGGTGTTTTTCAGTCACTGAGCTGGGAAAACAAGGGGATAAAGATTAATGGAGATTATCTAACCCACCTTCGTTTTGCTGATGACGTAGTCATTTTTGCAACTAGCCCATCAGAGCTGCAGAGTATGATCCAGGAACTTGCTGACAAGAGTAAAGAAGTGGGATTAAAAATGAACTTTCAGAAGACAAAAGTGATGTTCAATGCTTTTACAAGAAATGAAGATTTATCGATTGATGGAGAAAAGCTGGAGATAACAGACACGTACGTTTATCTTGGACAGCAGATATCAAGTGAGGGTCACATTGATGAAGAAATTAATCGGCGTACAAAACTTGCCTGGAGAGCTTTTGGAAGAAACAGCATAATTTTCAAGAGCAATATGCCATTATGTCTTAAAAGAAAAGTGTTTGATCAATGCATCCTTCCAGTGCTTACATATGGTGCAGAGACGTGGACCTTAACTAAAAGAGACATACAAAGGCTGCAGACAACTCAAAGAAGCATGGAGAGGTGCATACTTGGTGTAACCAGGAGAGATAAGAAAGAGGAACTCGTGGATCCGAAAAATGACAAGAGTGGAAGACATCATGATCAGAGTCAAATCCCTGAAATGGCAATGGGCTGGACATACTGCCAGAAGGACAGATCATCGATGGACAGCCGAAATTTTAGATTGGATTCCAAGGGACAGGAAAAGACCCAGAAGAAGACCACATGGGAGATGGGTGGATGAAATTCGAAAGTATGCAGGGGTGACATGGAGGAGACTGGCACAAGACAGACCGTTGTGGAGGAAACTTGGGGAGACCTTCGTCCAGCAGTGGATTGATAATGGTTGACAATGATGATGATGATGATGATACACAATTCTATTTTTACGACCGAACTTAGACCTTTGCAGACTAGACACTTCAATAAACTTTGTGCACTTATGGCATACAGACCTTATAACTCAGTTAATCCTTCAAGATCTTCAGTGCCTAATAACATAGCATCAAGTAGTTATGTTAATTAGAGCACTATCTATTAATACCACCCAAGCAACTGCACTGAATCGTGGACCTAAATTCTTCTATCCAGACACTAATTACAATAAAGTTCATATTATAGTCCAAACAGAAGCTATTTTACGGAAACTTCCGTTCTACGAACAAGAACCAACACGGAATCTGATTACCCGAGCTCTGTCAACGCAGCGAAAACTCAAACGATACAAATTAAGAACTTACAGTATGAGAAGAAACAACTCCTCCAGCTTTCTCAAAACGCTGCTATTTCCATCACTACAGCTGAAAAGTCACACCAACAGGTTATTTTGGACCACTCTGAATATACTCGAAAAGTGACTGAAGCTATCGATAAAATACCGCATGACGTAGTCAGAACTTATCCTACTCGTACCACTATCATTGGCCTTAGCAAAATCAAAAATCAGGGTTTCCTTCCACCCCACCCTCCATTGCTAATAATATACATCCACCCCATGGACCTAGGATTCCCGAATTAATTGTCAATGTGAAATTGCATAAAGAAGGCCAACCCATTCGCCCATTGGTTTCGGGTTATGCTAACTCCACCCGGCCCTTAGAAAAAAAAACCTTACTTCATTTTTGAAACTTTTGATTTCTCATTCTCACTTTTCGATTCATAGTTCGAACCAAGCACTTGCCAAAATTAAGTCCTTTGACTTTTGGGATCACCCTTTCATCCTAGCGTTGTTGGCAGTTTCTTATTCCTAGAATGCTGATTCTGCCCTCTTGATTCTGCCCATTCTATTATTGAAGATATGCTCCCGACTTTAGGTGTAACCCCTACCGAGAGTATGGCAATCATTGAAGCTTTAAGACTAATTGCTCGGCAAACATTTTTTCGATTCAATAACACCATGTTTCGTCAGACTGCCGGCACTCCCATGGGTTCAATTCTTTCACCACTTTTAGCTGAGAGTTTTACAGCACCTTGAGAATAATATCCTTCAACAGTGCCTTCTAAAACCTTTATTTTATGAGATATGTTGATGACATTTTTACTTTTGCAAGGCCACATTCTGTTGATTTACACGAGTTCGCCGACCTTGTATCTGCCCCTTTCCAACCATCAATTTTACTGTTGAATTGGAGGATCAGAATTCTTTACCTTTCTTGGATCTGTTCTCGACTCTGTTTCCCTCCATTCGGTCGTTCTCTTTCTGGGTTTTTCGTAAACCTTCAGCCCCCCCTCCCCTTTTTCAGATACCTTTTTCTTCATCAGTCCTCCACAACACAAGAATGCAGCTTTTGCATTCCTGTTTAACCGAGCTTATACTCACTCATCTTCTGCCACCATAAGGACCCATGAAATTCAAAATATTTTTTGATTTGGCTATGCTCGCCATTACGTGTAAAAACAACTGCATAAATGCTGAAGTTCTAAACTCTCTACATTACAAAGAAATGGTGAAGCTCACCGCCTATGTATGTTCCATTGATTACATCCCCGATGTTATACAGATCATGAAAAAAAACGTGTGCCAAGCAAAATATGGCTATTGGAATTTAGACTCAAAAATTACTTTCTTTGGTCAAAAGAGATCGTGGTAAAGTCAACCCTTTACATAGACACGGAGTGTACTATATACCTCTAAAGGCTACTCTCTCTAATGTGCATGACTCCAGATATATAGGATCCACCCTTCGAAATATTTCGACTAGGGTTTCTGAACATGCCTACAATGTAAGGAAAGGATCGTGCGCTACAGCATTGTCTCTACTGGTTAATCAGGACTGCCATATACCGGATTGGAACAAAGTTAAACTCTTAGCAACAGCATCCAACAAAACTAATTTATTATGAAAGAAATAATGAAAGAAATACGGAATTACGCCATATAATACAAATTTTGAAGATGACAATCCGATTTTTGTCGTAAAGTCAGATAATATCCGAAAACTTGAAAATTTTCATAGTCCTGGAGCGGGACTCGAACCCGCTTCTCCCAGAAAACACCCGTATTCTTTCACGATTTACCTGCTTCTCCGGACAAACACGGGATAAGGTTCTTAATCTCCAGATTCGCTAAACATGAATGCCGGTTGCTTCGACTAGCGAATCCTGTGATGGTTAAATTCAAATTGATCGGAAACTTGAAACTTGGTCGTTCTGGGTGGTGTAGTGGTTAGCAAACCCGGGCGTTTTCTGGGAGACGCGGGTTAGAGTCCCGCTCCAGGACGATGAAAATTTTCAAGTTTTCGGATATTGTCTGACTTACCATCCTTGTCACATTTACGCAAAAAATCGGATTGTCATCTTCAAAATGTGTACTAATTTACTGTTTATGGAGAGCATTTTTATCAACTTATTCTCCAACCAATGCTGTAACGATGACTCGCCATGTATATTCCCATCGTAATGGAGACATTTCCTTTTTAATCATTGTACATTTTATCACAATTCATATTAACCTGTAGTGATTTTTATTTGTGTATATCATGTTGCAGTGCGCTTGCGTCAAATGGAAATACGTCACCCAACTAGTGACTTTAGGTGACTAACCACCTCCTTATAAACAGGAGTTTGACCCAATATGTTGCCCGATGGACCCAGAGTGGGTCCGAAAGTACTAGCATGTTTCCTGCGATGGTTTTAGATGTAAATAAAGTTTATTTTTTAATTGCAACTGAGACCTGCTTTTTAAATCGTGTAACTACAGCATTGTGAAGGTGGTTATTATACCAAACTCTCCTTCGTAACCGATAAAGGATTTTAACAAAATACTGCAAGATGAAACTATAGAGATGTGTGCAACACGTTTTTTAGCAATTTTTGTACTGTTTTCTGATTATGAACACACTATGGTTCAATGTTTTTTTGTTTAACTCCCGAAATCTTATCTTTTTTTATTTAATTTATTTCCAGGTGAAGGATCTCTACCTGCCCTCTGAAAACGTAGCAGACCTGAAACGTTGTTACAAGACATCATTTGTACCCCAGACAGATCAAACGAACATCTTTCTAGCATCGTTTATGAATGGGCATGCCAGACTCGAATTGTATTCTTGGCTGGGAAAGTTGGTGAGTCCGTGTTGTATTACGACACTGATTCTCGTATACGCTTCAGACGGGATGAATGAAGCCCCTAGCGGAGCCTATCTTGCGGAATTCGCAGATGAGCCAATAGGACACGTCATATCTGCTTTTGTGTCTGGTACGTAATCCTTTTTTTTTTTTCAAAAAAGTTTCTTTACCCGATAGTATACTCTAAATATTTGAATATACTAACGTGATTTTTTTTTGTTGTTTCAGGAGGTCCAGAGAATTGTGCCTATAGTACGGTTAGAGGGGTTGGGGGGGGGGCAAACTTGCTGTAAATTCCGTGGATTCACCCATAACTACAAATAATTTTTGCTTCTGAAATTTGATACAATAAGAAAATTTGTAAACCATAACTGGAAAATCTGAAGATGAGAGAGAAGAAAGCTTTGCGGTTTTGCAGAACACAAATATTGTGCGGGACAGTAAAAAGCGTAGAATTTACACAGCTCACGAAGAAGAAAAAAGTAAACTTGTATACAATAAACGTATTGATACAAACGTGTCGAGCGATATAATTCATTAACACTCTTCACCAAACGATACGTTCGTGGTCTCGATCCCGCCGCAATCTGCAATTAATCCGCTATTTGGATAAGAGACTTTTGGGTTCTTTTAATTCGGGAGCTGGTATATTTTGGCGAGAACGTTAGCGGCTTTCTGATGCATAGGAATTTAATACAGGAGTTATTTACAACACCAGAGCCTATAAAGAAGAAATAGAGCAAGATTAGCACTTAAACATCTTTATTTGTAGGAAGGAACTCTCCCGGGGCGTTGCCCACGGCGATACAAACACAAGTTATGCTCCTTATTCGGAGCTAATATTACCTGCCCCTGGAATCAGACTTTCACCCCAAAAGGCGTATCAAAGTTTAACTTTAAAGTCCGGCTTCAGTTAATGTTCTCAGTTCAGTTCTTCACTTAATTGCGTAGCAAATTTAACAATAAAAACAAAATATTTCAACTTGCATAGATGCTGTCAAGAATAAATCCAAATGGGGATTTAACTTTTCACCTGTATATTCGTTAGGTATCCAAGCCACCGCTCTTAGGCTACCAATTTTCCTTGCGCCGGTTTTATCCCGTCGCATTACACGTAGTGGCTGAGCTGTTTACGTAGCGCCACACACGCACACACATGAGGGGGGGGGCCTCGCTTCGCCCCGCAGAACCAGCTCGCCTCCTTCGCTGCTTCAGGGAGAGGATGGTGATTTCACACTGCCGTAGTTAGACTCTAGCCCGATCTTCGGCTTTGCTTCGCTTCGACCAACGTCCACTCGCCAACTTCAGAATTTCTCCATAACGTCATTCCAATGGGCCAACCAGTCGCTGATTTCCATTAGGCTCCCGGCCTAGAAATTGCTGCTTTATCACGCTGATTTATGCATTCCGCTGTCTTTATGGCAAACTGGCATCTCCAGCTGCCCCGAATTGTAGTCTCCGTTTCTTACCACATGCGGGGAGGTTCGTTGCTTCATCTATCCCAATTCATATAGAAGATCCAAGTCATCCAGCCTTTTCACATCGGAGAGCGTACAGACAACTGAACTTTCTTCCTTATTTTCACGCCAAGTGCGAAATCTTATTTTTCTGCACGGACCGACCACACACACAGAGACAGAGCAAATTGTTCTCGAAAATGCCCTAAACAATCGACGAATTTACGATTATTCGCTAAACCTTTTGTCCCCCATCTTCATTCATTTACACAAGTGGCCCTCTTCGAAACGTACCTCTTCCCCTTTCAGTGTTGCTTAGGCTACCAGTCAGCTGCGCCCTGATATTTATGACCTAACAGCGCGCTAGAAACTCCAGACCACCCAGCCAGAGGGAATTCTTCGCCTCTTCTTTCCAAACCCCCAGATAAAACTTTCTCTGCTGTTTACACTTTGACTCCAATCAAGCCTCGAACATAATACTTAATTTCACACATCCACCACGCCCATTAATTACTAAATTAACGGCGGGTGTGGGTCGTGACAGTATTATAAAGGACAATTTTGTGACATCTATATGGATATTAATAAAATGGATCACTTATGTAAATATTCAAAATCAGAATAAATCATAATTTATTTAATACACGGCCTTTTCTGGAAGTAATACCCACGAAGCTGGATTACAGTTTGAAAACCATTTATTTAAAAAGAAATCCACTGAATACATTCTCTTGATTTTGATAGATTGACCAACTTGCAATTATTTTGTTTTTCCACAAGAAATTCTTTATTTCTTACATATCATGAGGGTTAATTTGGCTTCTTTTGCAGCATGACTAAATTCAAGAAGACCTGGAATGGATCTCCGTAGTTTATTTCTCAGCAGATTGACCACAAGATAAACAATATTCCAATTGGGGAGAACGTTGTCTTTATACACGAATTCTCCATGTGGTGTCCAGTCTACAATGTTTGAATTCTTTTTAAAGACGTCTTAAACATTATGGGCGTATCTCCTTAAAGTTTTAGGTACAGTCTGTAATACGATTATTTTTTTTTTTAATTATTGAAGGTTTAACGTTTTTTTGAGCAACTCAGTGGGCTATAAGCAGTCCCCCGTCCCTAATTTAGAGTCACTGGTTCCAGGGCCGTAAGACAAACATATCCATGCCTTACGGGATTCGAACCCAGACCTCTTTCAGACGAACGGTCATAAGCCAGTGTTTAGACCACTGCGCCACCGGGGAGGCTACGAAATCTTCAATATCAGCTGGTAAAACATCAACTCCAGTCTTTACAGGAGAATTTTTCACTTCAGGTGTACTATATAATGGTTCTTCAGATGAATGAGCTTTCGATGGAGAGTTTGTCATACGAGGATATAAGGGGGCTTGAATTCTTTTATTAAACACTTGATTACATAATTTGATCTTCACGTCTGATTCTTTACTCAGCAAAATGTTACTTTTTTTTTTTAAATCAAGATCAGATAAAACCTCGTCCGTCGACACATGTCTTGAAACTCTCCTCCGGGACGAGCACCATTTTCTTTGCATATTCCATTACTTCGTTATCAATGACGTCAAAACCCCTCAGAGCAACGCCTAAAAATCCATCTTTTTGAACCAAAATTCTTATTTTTTTAACAAGGGAATTTTTTTTTTTTTTTTTCCGCCAATTTTCTTAGCGTGTGCGTGTCCACTTAATTTTTCTTTTTGATGAGGTGAAAGAGGTACATTGCCTTTTTAAAGTGTGTTCAAAAACACATTCGCATATTGCTTTGATTCCACTATTTGGTAGTTTTCTTAAAAAAATCTTTCAAATGTTTTTGAGAGCAAATCTCAAGCAGACAAAACTGCTAAAAATATTTCGATAATGTCATGGTGATGAAACTCATCTTTTGATTACACTCTTATTCATTTTTTGTACCAAATCAAACGTGGAAATCATCGAGGTTGATAAATAATGAGTGTTTCTCCTGGAAGTATTTCGGAGCGTAATCTTAATTCCACCTTCGTTTCAGATTCACCATTAAAAACATATGCGGAGATTTCGTAGCATCAATGTGCACTTCATGAAAATATTTCTTTTTGTTGGGGTACAACTGTCTCCCCAAGTGTGTAATTTGATTCAAGTCTCTTCGAGACTTAAACAGGAACAAATAATGCGCGTTTAAAGAAATTTCTCGCATTTCTTTGCCTTGGTGAAAAATATATTGTGTGTGATGAACATTACGGATAGTTTTTAATGATGGCTTCCTCTGGTGAACAAATGAGTTAACTTTTTATCACTTCCACATTCAGTCATGAGGTCGTCAATAACAAAGTTCTTCCTTTCACATGATCTCGAAAATTAGTTGGGAACCCTTCCACAAATGTCACGTTCGTCATTTCATCATACAATGTTTGGTGAACCCCGTAGAACCATACTAGATGCTCAGGATATGGGTGAATAACTTCGTTTTGATGTTGAAGAATACGTTTTACAAAGTGAGTTTCTCCCAGAGTTGGGCAGGAATGCATTACAAGGTAATGGAAATACAGATTGCAATTAACGTGTAATGAATTACAATGTAATCCCAAGTATGGTTTGAACAAGGTAATGGAATTACTCTAATGCATTACAACGAAGAGGATATAATTCAATTATTTAATACCATTCAAACGCAATGGAATATTTGGTAATGAATTACACAATTTGCAAATAATAATTACATACTAACAGTTTATATAAGTGTACGTGTGCCAAAAGCTATGTCTCATTGATGCCAGAGGGGAGCGGGACTGTCGCGCATTGTTCACAGCGACCGCACGGCCACACTGCGCCAACCCACCGGCAGCTACAATAGTAGTGATAAGGGCAACGTGTCACAGCACACAGTTCATCGCAGCCTTTTGCGTGTGGGCTTGCGTAGCCGAAGACCCAGTCTGGTCTCCATGCTCACTGCAACGTCATCACTAACAACGCACGAAATGTGCACAGGATCATCGAGATTGGGCCGTGGACGATTGGGGAAAAAGAGGCCAGGACTGAAGAAACCAAAAATCCTGGTGCGTCACGTAGACAGCCGAGGGGGCCGATACGTTGTTTACCAACGGAGGCTATAGCACCTGGATGCACTGTTTGGCCGAAGCAGGCCAGCGTCTTGGGGTGTTATGAAGTGGGCTGGTTTTTTTGGGGAACACTTTAGGCCCCATTATCCTAATAGCACAATCTCTGACAGCTGTCAGGTATCTGAACATCGTTGCGGACAAAGTTTACACATTCATGGCAACTGTGTTTCCTGCTGGTGATGGCCATTACCAACAGGATAATGCTCCATGGCATACTGCCATAATCGTTAAGGAGTGGTTGGAGGAACAGGCTGGTGACTTTCTGTTAATGCCCTGTCTTCCAAATTCCCCCGATATGAACTCAACTGAACATTTGTGGTGGCACTTGGAAAAGCGAGTTCGCGCTATATCACCACCACCCCGAAATGTACGGGAACTGGAGGACCTGCTTGTTGACATTATGGTACCAGATACCCCAGGATACCTATCGCCACCTCATGGAATCGATGCCTCACCGAGTGGCAGCTGATTTGTGGGATTAAGGGAGTCCTACATCTTAATAGGAAGGTGGTCATAATGCAATATCTCATCGGTGTATATATGATAACTGAATTCAGAATTCGTATTTTTTTTTTTTTTTTTTTTTTTAACTTTATTGAAGGTTTAACGACCGTTGTGAGCAACTCTATGGGCACCAGGAATGGCTGGCATTAGCTATACGCGCTGGCATCAGGTATATGTCCATGTCTATACTACGCATGCACACGTCGTATCCATATCCAAGTGTATGTAACCACACCATTCACATGCTACTAATCACATCTGAGGAAGGGTCGCATGCGGACTTAGGTCTTATGTTTTTAATCTGTATACAATTTTAAGTTTTTTTTGTTTTTTCATATTAAACATTTTATCCTTCAAGATCGTGCTAAAACAGTAGTTGTCATTTAATTTCAACTACAGCACGAAATTTCATCTCTAACTCGATGGGCTATGAGCACTCGCCCGTCCCTAATTTAGGGACCACAGGTTCCAGGGAAGACAGACCAGTGCCGTAAGACAAACAACATTCATGCCTTACCAGGATTCTAACCCGGACCCATCACTGACTAATGGCCAGAAACCAGCGTTCTACCACTGTGCCGCAGAGGCGCCCTTTGCTTTTCGTGACGAAAATCCAAATGTGCCGAAAATTAATTTCAAGATTTACGCATCATTAATAAAGTTCCTTAAAATCTCTTAAAAACACAGAAATTAACAAAAATGGCAAAAATTTCAGTGCTATTTAAAGTGAGAGAAATTAAAGAATGCGAAAATTATATATATATATATATATTTTTTTTTAATTTCTTTCAAATGGGGAGAAATATTTTTTCCTGTAGCTGAAACAAATTTCCAAAACTACACTTCAAGAATTTGTGCAACCGCAAGACCCATAAAATGTAGCAAATCAGACTCAGATTTCATTCAAAAGAAAAAATCAGAGCATCAAACCGTAAAATTTTAGCCTAGGTGAACCCCAGTGCATTAACTACAATGAAGTTAGAGTTTCTATCTCACACTACTGATAGCATATTTGATTAGGTTGTATTGATCATTTAACTGCGAAAGGCATAAGTGAACCAAGGTGGAGGATATCACCATATAGGGACGGGGCTTAAAATTTGAGAGTTACGAGGAAGGGAGTAAACTGTAAAAAATAAGTGATGTGAATTCACGGAAAATTTCTGAACATAACGTGCAGCAAAGTTGCCGATAGGCATCAGTGTTTTTCAAAAATTTCAGGTTTTTAAAAGTGCCCGTTGATTTTAATTTCGTATTTCATTTTCACAGATTTTTAGTATAAATTCAGTTTACTTCAGCAAAATCCATTTCATGTTTTTCCGTATTTAAACTGAAATTCTGCAAAACCGACGCGACCCTGCATTTTCCAGCCCTTTTCAGAGTTAATCCACCCGCTCCATTCAGCATTAAACCCGCGCCGCTTGAACAGGTAAAACAGCCTTTAACCACTGAGCCATAGACACTCGCAAATTCGAATCGCGTACGTCGTAAAACAAATTGCGCGACAATGATTTTTTTTTTTTGTCATCAATACGAGTGATTTAGTCTATTTTCTGTTTGAGCTTAGGTTTCTGAATAGGTTTGTAATATTTCTCTGTAGGACTTTTCACAAATAAAGCATTTTTCATTCTGATTTTTCGAAGCAAAATGCTTTGCAACTTGTTTATTTTATAAACTGACAATGACTTTCACTTATCTTTAAACAAGTTAGTAAAATCATGCAATGCATTATTAAGATATGCTTTTTAACATACCAGAAATCATTACTCAAGTTATTACTTAAGTATGAGGATAATGGCTGTAGAATAAATCTCGCTCCTGTGCTCTGACCTTTGACCCCCATTTCGACGACATTCAACAGGACCGGTTCAGTATACCTCCAGAACAACAAAGTTTTGTCGCAATCGAAGCATTTTTACGTAAGTTATGACGCATAAGGGCGATGGAATGGATCCTGCTCCTATGTCCTGACCTTTGAACTCATTTCGCCCATTTTCAATAGTGTTAGTCGCCAGGCTCTCTACCACATTCTAAAATTTCATCGAAATAGAGCTATTTTTCCACGAGTTATCGTGCGGACGGACAAAGCTGGAGCATATACGCTTCAACCTACGGTTGAAAAGCTTAAAAAGGTGAAATTTACTTTTTTACAATATTATTTCACAAAAGAAAATAAACCCTCCAAAACAAAGTTTACTCTTGATAGCTATAATAGTTTGTCTTAAGTTGTCCAAAGTGATTCACAGACATCGTATAACCATCTGTACAGTAAGCTGACTACTTTGTTTCTTATACGGTAACAATATAAGTCCAGTCAAGTCACGATGTTAAATCTCGTTCGCTCACTGTTAAAAAATGATACTGATAATTAGTTAAAAACTCCGAATATGTTGTGTTTCATCGGGTACTGAGTTGTGAAGGTTACAGTGAACTTCCTATATGTTCAGTTCGGTTATAGAGTATGCAGAGGTAATTATCTGATGTATTGAAAATTTTGTACCTTCGGGTTGCGTTGTGCATTGAATCTTTGGTGACTTGATGTTGACTTAACTTGTGCCTATACTTCCTTGTGAGTTGAAGTCTGCTTAATAGATGAGGAAATAGTGTCTGCTTATTCACTCAGTGGATAAAATTAGTCGAATTTTGGGCCGTTGTTGGGCTGTGGTGCTGTCTCTGCGATTTGGTTCAGGGTAACTAATTGATCACCTATAGCAATATTATAATTTTGCCTTTATAGATTAAATTGATGGTGCATTTTGATTACGATGACAAGAGTAAACTGCCAAAAGTGTGCTGAAGACCTATCACTTGACAATGGTGTCATATGTTGTAGATATTGTGGAGGCATTTTTCACTATGAATGTTGCTCGTTAGCTGAAACTACATATAGAAGGATGTCCTAGGAAAAGAAACTAAAATGGCATTGTGACGATTGTAGAAGTAGAGCTGTCTGTCCCTGCCTCTACCGTTCCCACTTCTTTTTCAGGGCATACGGGAGTGAGAATATTCATCGATGACGGACTCCAGTGATACTCGTGGTGGTATATTGTTAGAGAAATTAGTGGATACAGTAAACAAGAAACGATGTGATTGTGGAAATTAAGACACATTATAGAATTAAGAAAATCTGTAGAGTTCTTGTCGACAAAATATGAAGTTCTTTTTTGTGGTGCCAATATTCTAGACCATATTGGTACTAACTTAATACGGCTTTAAAGTCCGGAGTGATTGATTTTAGTATTAGTGATCACAAATCTGTCTTCATTCATGTTCCAGTTTTTACAAATTACCATTACTCAATTAACCACAAAACAATCTCTTATTGTGACTACACCACGTTAGCTGACCTAGTCTCAAACTTTGACTGGGACAAGTCGGGTATCTTCAATACAACTTGTCCAACTATAGCTACCGAAATTTTGAAAGGCATTTTGAATGATTTCCTTGAGATCACAACCGTTCACAAGGTAGTTAACACTAAATATGACATTAAGATCCAACCTTGGATGACCAATGGAATCATTAGATCAAAAAAAAAGGATAAGCTTCGTAAAACAAGTAGAAAGAATTTTATAACAGTCACTTACGTGATAAGTATAAATGGTATAATATTGCCCTAAGAAATGTTATTCAGCATGCGAAAGTTGCTTATTACAACCTCGCTATTTCAGATGCAGGAAATAACTCGTATCAACAATGGAAAATAATCAAATCAGCAATTCACTAACGATCCTGTGCTACCGAAACTCCCCTGACGTTAAAAGAAAATTCTGGTAATTTTAGTGTTGATTCAAAATCAGTCGCTGATTAATTCAACAATTACTTCATTAACATAGGTCATTATTTAGTATCTCAGCAAAACTTGCCCACAAATACTAAAGGTTATGCTTCTTTATCCAAAATTAAGGAAGTTCCTTTTTCAATGTTTCTTCGCCCTTTGGATGATACTGAAACCTATAATATTATCACTTCATTGTCCCTAAAAAGAAGTGCTGGTTCAGACAATATTAATAGCAGAGTCATAAAAGACTATTTTAGTACCACTTATAACACATTATTAATCTTAGTTTTTATTCAGGTCAGTTTCCTGACAGTCTGAAAACCGCTAAGGTTATTAATATTTTTAAAAAAAGGAGAGAGAATCTACCTGTAATTACAGACATGTCTTTGTTACCAGTTTTGAGTAAGATTTTTGAAAAGTCTATTCACAGCAGAATGGTTGAATTTTTACACACCCATGGTATGCTCTCTTTTGAACAGTTCGGTTTCCAAAGAAACAGATCTACTGAAATGGCTGTTGCTAAAGTTGTCAAACTTAATTTCCGAAGCACTAGATGACAGTTATTATACTATGTGTTTTTATTGATTTCCAAAAAGCTTTCGACACGGTAAATCACGACATTCTGTTACATAAATTACCCAAACACTGTTTTCGTGGCAAAATTCTTTCCCTCTTAATGAGCTATTTCTCTCATCGCAAACAGTATGTCACTGCAAATAAAATAAACTCCGATCTACTTAATATTTCATTGTGGAGTGCCTCAAGGTTCGGTATTGGGACAGTTACTGTTCCTGTTATATATTAAATGACCTTCCTCTGTGCCTGCAATCTACTCGTGCTTTGCTATACGCTGATGACTCATTTTTCAAAAATGTCATGATTTCCATAAGTTACAGATAATGATCCATATGATCTTTCAAATTTATCTCATTGGTTATGCTCTAACAAATTATCACTTAATATTCTAAAAACCAACGCCGTATATTTCCGAAACGTTCATAAAATGGAGGACATAAATTTCCAGTCAGTCTTAATGATCTCCCCCTTAAAATTATGGACAAAGTTCAGTATCTTTGAGTTTGGTTTGATGAATTATTTAACTGAAATACGCATGTTCAGTTTGTTTTAAAAAAGTTTCCTTACAGGTTGGCCTGCTTGGTAAAATTAAGCATCTCTTCCCTATCAATGTCCTAAAAACATTTTACTATGCTTTTATTTATACCCATCTCTCCTATTGTCTGGAATCTTGGTATTCAAATATAAGTGCAAACAATAAGTTATGCTTGCTCAAATTACAAAAGAAATCTGTTCGCTATATGCTGAACACAGATTACATGTCTCATTCTAAACCATTATTTCTAAAACTAAATATTCATGAAATTTTTACCTTGAAACTAGGTATGTTTTTTAAAATAATGCATCTTAATCTGCCTATTTTTTAATCTGATATCAAATATCTGGATTATTCTATCTTCGCCAGATCTGTTGCTAACAACAAATTATGTCAGCCGTTTGTTAGACTTAATTATGGTTTAAATAGCATACTGTATAAAGCCATTATCCTATGGAATAATCTCCCAGAGAGCATCCGATCCCTGGAAACCATCAAAAAGTTTTCCTTGTCTCTGCGAAATTACATTGTAAATCACCCTGATCTCCATAACGAATCTCAACCCTATCATTAAATTGTAGTTCCAAGCATGCTGCTAACAGTGCTGCTTCTGTTATAACCATCTTACTTGCTTTCATATATGCCGTATGTTTTATTCTTTTTCTTACATCTGATAGGAGGAATCGCCTTACAACCAATGTGTTCAAATTCCTCCTGGTGTATTGCATTTTCATATAACTAAGTTTTAAATGTGTGCAATAAATAATTGTATTGTATAAACTATAATATGGACAAGGCAACTGATGCAGCACATGGTAAGATTACGGAGCTGGTAGCCCAGTACACGAAGGCTGAAAATGGGAAATTATAAGAAATAAATACGAAAGTTTCGAAACTTTGCATACTTGTTTATAGGTATCTAGTGAAGTTTATACCAAAAGTCCTGACGAATCAGACATGCGCTTTAGCCGCCATCTTGAAAAATAGGTACGTTTTTCGGTTTTCCGTGAATCTCAAAAACGGTTGGTCATAGCCCAAAAATACTATGACAAAATTGAAGCTTACAAAATTTCCTACAAAAAAGGTCCTATTCACTTTTTTTGTATCTCTAATGGTTTCCGAGATAATCGGGTGTCAATTTACTTTTTCGCTGATTCCTACGTTACCGCTGCGGTTTTTCGTATAAATAAGCTCATAACTTCTGAATCGTCGGGTTTTTTTCGAGAAAAGTTCTTGAGCACTATTGTAGAGCATCAAATTATCTTCAAAATGGACATCTTACTTATTTTATTAACTCCAGCAAGTCAATAGCCATAGCTGTATTTTTACATTGCAAGCTATCGCTATGGAAAAACTCCAAGTTCTCCACAAGTCTTTGAGATTGGCATCTTGGTATTTCTGTTTCGACTGAACTTGCTGGGGTAATAACATCTAATGCCACCCATACCATGAAAAGTATTTAATCAATTGATCGTGCAGACATTCAAGCCAGCGTTGTCTAACACGAACCGACTGAATGACCCATTCATACCACGTTGAGCGTGAAAAATGGCAGAGATTTCCAGTTGTTAAGCTTCATAGTATGAAAAACAGAATCCCAAATTAGATATAAGGTTTGCCAAGTTTTTGGAGCCATATTTTCTGTATAGAAATAGGCCAAGGCTGTTTAACATGGGGGACATGAAAGACCGTGGTCACACAGCAGAGATGGAGTGTGCAATGGAAATTCTTTTCCTCTTAGTCATTTCAATGTCTTGTCTTCTTCATTATCACTTTCTCCTGGAAAATAAGTAGGGTTGTTGGAACGCAATATACTCGCGTCCTTCGGGTAGTTATCACCAGGAGGGTAGGTGGTTTCATCATGCACTTGAGACTGGATATCCTGCCTTATTATTTCTGCCGCAGTTTTCACGATTTTGAGTCGCTCCTCAGTTTGGTTTTTCTTTGTTTTCGTACCATGAATTCAAGATTTTAATACCTGTGTCAATAAAACAGACTATCGGAACCCTTCTTCCATCTCTTGCTATTATGATACGTTCTCCGTATGTTTGTATGAGTTTGGCTCTTATTGTGTGATCATCGGGGACACTCCCTGTTACTGCGGAACGTAATTCTGAGAAGGCATATATATTGGCAGTTATAGTTATTTTCCACAAACGAATGAATTTATTTCATAGCTGCTAAAACAATAGGTTTCAAGACGCTCATGTTTACCTCCTTTTGGAAAAGTATGTAGAAAAAATTTCGTGTAACAGTCTTGGTGGTATACACCTTCAGAAGCTACTAAATCACTTATGGTGGACAGGCGAAATTTCACTTCTACCCACTTATCCTTCCTTTTATCGGCTGCATCAAAAACCGCATCTTTCACAGACAAGCTTTGAACATCGTATACTACTCTACGTCTGTCCTTTGGTTTCTTCCTCCTTGCCTTGAATTGTTCGTCAATTACTTCAGTACAAAATAAAAACCTTCGTTTTGAAGTCAAACGTCGGTAGTGAAGACTTCAAAATCGCAGAATGTTCGTCGTCAGGTTGTGGTGATATTGAGGATTCAGATTGCCTCTTCACATCAGCTACTATGCTATCCGTTCTCGTAATTTTTCCGGTACATGGCTGATTTAGTACTTTTTAAGAGATACCGAAATTGGTTCAATTTAAAGGTTCGGCACGCCCAGAGAAATTATTTGAATAGGTTTGCTACTACTAGGGACTGTAGCAGAACCTGGGGGTCTATTAATCACCTATTGGGCAAATCCAGGATTTCTGCTCATTTGATTCAGCTTTATTACGATGGTGTTAGGGAGTCTGATCCTCAGAGGGTAGTAGATTTTTTTTGGATTGGAGGTTTTACGACCACCGTGAGCAACTCAATGGGCTATAAGCAGTCGCCCATCCCTAATTTAGGCTCACTGGTTCCAGGGAAGGGAGAGAGCCAGTGCCGTAAATCAAACATCCATGCCAAACCGGGATTCGAAACCCGACCCCTTTCAGACGAATGATCATAGGCTATCGCTCAGACCACTGCGCCACTGGGGCGGCGGTGGTTGATTTATTTAATACTTATTTTGCGGAACTACCAGGTAGACTGATATCAAACATTACTTTGACTGGTGATTGCTATACTGATTATTTAACGGATCGTTGTTCTTCATTTTTTTTTCTTTTTTGACACCTGTAGCGGATGATCTTTTGCAAGTACTAAATTGACTGATTCATCAAAGGGCCCTGCCCTGATGGACACCGTCAAGGCCAGTGTCCTTTGATGAATCAGTCCATTTAGTACTGAAAAAGCCTAATAAACACATCAGGGCCAGGGCCCTTTTTGACGAATCAGTCCATTTAGTACTGTTTCCCCGAGTCTGATTGTTCCATTAACTCATATTTTTAATAATAATTTCCAAACTGGTATCGTTCCCTCTCCTATGACACTTGGTCGAATGAGTGTTACTTTCAAAAGGGTTTGGTAACTGATGTGGAAAATTATAGTCCAGGTGCCAATATTTCGGTCTTTGCAAAAATATGGGAGAGGTTTACATTATATAGGTTAATTTCATATCTGGACAGTAACGATATTCTGGGTCACAATCAGCATGGTTTCCCCGTAAGGGATTTTCAACTGAGACTGATGTTCTAGAAGTTATAAATTATTTACAGGACTGATTAGATTCTGGAAATAGTGTTGTTGGACTCTTTTGCGATCTCTCTATAGAGCGTTTGATACTGTATGCCATGACATATTAACTAAGTTAGAGTGGATTGGGATTAGAGGTGTTGCACTTAACACGTTTCAAAATTATTTATTGGGCAGGAAGCAGTTTGTTCAGATCCATGATCACGGTTCTAGAGTTGAGTCTGTTTCATTTGGAGTTCCTCGGCGTTCAGTGTTGGGTCCTATTTTGTTTTTAATCTATATAAATGATATTTTTTAGGTTCCATCTGTTGCTCATTTGCTATTGCTTGTTGATGATGTAACCCTATTTTTTAGGGGAAATAACCTGAGTGAGTTGATTCCTCGAGTAAATCTCGAAATTAGGGTGTACCTTTGTTGGTTCGCATGTAATTTTTAAATGTATATGTTACTAAGACTGGGGGTGTGTTGTTTTCCAACATCAGGCCTCGTTCTTGTGATTTGTGTTTACTTAAATGATACGGCATTACAGTTCCAGACCACAATGAAATTTTTGGTTGTAGTTCTGCACGAATCTCTCAAATGGGTTTATCATGGTTCAGCTTGCGTTATGTTTAAGATCTTGCATCGGTATGATTTCGCGGATTTCTGTTTTTGTGTCAGTTAGAATTCTGTTAATTTTAAACTATTCTTTTATTTTTCCTGTATTGTACTGTATTTTAATATGAGGTGCGACTACAAGGCGTAACATAGTTTCTTTATCTATGTTGCAGAGGAAGTTTGTCAGATTGTTAAATTATTCGGTTGGTTCGGAGGTTCTTTAGTCATTTTCAGATATTAAATATTGAGCAACTGTACAAAAATACAGATTGCTGTTCATGGCACATGAATGTATTTTTACAGGAAGCTACTCCAACTTGATTGCATTACGGCGTACCACTCACTTCTATGATACTCATTGCGGGTCGAGATTTTCTGTTCCGTGGGCTGGTAAAGGTTTAATGTTTAATAATGTCAATGTGTTGTAATTGCGTGAGTGGAATGGATCATCTATCAGAGAGGAATAGAAAGAATTCTGACGTATGCTAGTGGAGCATGGTGGACTCTCACCGTCAGAATTAAGAAGGGCATAAACCAAATCCAAAGGTTGGCCCTACTGGGAATCACCGGTTGTTTTCGCACAACGTCGACCCTCGCACTCCAAATGCTGGCGGGGTGCGAGCCGGCAGACCTAGTAGTGGAAAGGGAGGCAGCAATGCACTGCCTAAGGTAAGGCGAGGACGCCTACCTTCTCGGTGTGCCACATCGAGCTTCCAACATGGAGCTGGAAAGCGTGGACTGGCAGACCCATACGGCAGAGGAAATTTGCCCACCGTGGGACAAGGAGAATCCCACGGGAGTTGGGCATGAGCTATTCACGGACGGCTCAAAGTTGAAGGGACAATTGGGAGCAGGCTTCTGTGCGTTCTCGGATGGGAACGAAGCAACTGCAGAATGCGTGAAACTATCGCAGAACGCTTCTGTCTTCCAAGCAGAACTTCTGGCGACAGAAAAGGCCCTCACCTGGGCACTCCCCAGGCGTAGCGACGAAAGGATTAAACTCTACTCTGACAGTGAGGCAGCACTGCAGACTCTGAAAAGATTCAGGGGAAGAAATCCCATCGTCCAGAGGATTAAAACCCTCCTGAGGGCAGAAGGAGATGGAGCAGTTAGTTTCCACTGGGTACGAAGCCATGTCGGGACCCAGGGAAACGAAAGGGCTGACCAGCTGGCGAAGGCAACCACGCTGAAAGAGACGGTTGACGTGCAATGCAGAACGCCGCGAAGGTGCATCCGCGCAGCATTGGCACGACAGACCATGACCGAATGGCAGGTCACAAGGGACACGGGAGAGACAGGGCGGAAGACAGTGTTTCCGAAGGTCTCGACCAAACGTGCACAGACAAACAAGTTCCTGAATCAAGTACTCAGTGGCCATGGCATCTGCCCTGAATACCTGGGCAGATTTGCCATCAGGAACTGCACTTGTCCCTGTGGAAATAGGTCGGCAAGCATAGAACACTGCGTGCTTGAATGCAGCGGCTTCGCCGAATGGAGAAACACACTGATCCCAGGTGTGCAAAGAACGCGAATATTGGATCTGCTCATCCAATCCTCCGTTAACAGGAGGGGGATTGTAGCCCTAGTTGAGAGGTTAACCCTCCAGCAACACTATTTTCCCCAGTCAAACTGGGACCGAAACACAAGAGGTGCACGTGCACACCGAAAGCGATTCGGAATGAGGGCAAAAGTCTGTTGGCAAGCAGACAAAATAACTTCCAGTGTACATACCATGTAAATACTCTTTTGAATCTCTCAATGTTGTGAGTCCTAAGCATGAGGACAGTGTATAGATGTGTGTAAGTTTTTGTTTAAGAAAATAAAAGGAAATTATTCCCCCAAAAAAGTTCGAGGGCAAGACAATCTCCCAGTCAACCCTAAATTAATTAACGACCTATCCCGTTAGACAGAGCGGGAACCCAGATAAGGTACGCTAGGTTGCCTGCCAGCAAGTCATCGCGGGCTGGTCTATGGGCCACGGGGATGGCCAGGGTCCGAACCAGCGTCTCAAGGCAGGATAATTGCCTCAACATTTCAAAATCCAAGGTGTTCAATTAGTCCCCGTGGAGCCAAGAAACATTGGCGGAACGGGACAAAGAAATCAGTATCTTACCGTTTATTAGATCAGAGACACGTTATCCGGTATTTATGGGAGTACTAATGAGTTTTATTTGACGGGAAGGGCTGCGGGTGGCCTAGTGGGCAACGTTCCTGACTGCCACGGAAAGGACCTCAGGTTCGATCCCAGACAGGTACGAACGCTCGATCCACTAAATACCCGCCGTGCGTCAGATGGGCACGTTAAGCTGTCGGTTCCCGGGTACTGCCGCCCTCCGGTAATAAATAAGGATGTCTTTGTCTTTCTACTTCGCTTCCGTGTCACTTTCCTATCGGGCACTCTAGCCCAAATCCCCCAGCTTCCCATTTCTGGTTGATTAAGACCAGGGGTCAGACACTCCCTAAAATCCTCCACGTATGATCATTTGATCACTTTTTGACGGGAAATTGAATTTATTGCTTTATGATTTGTAAAAGAAACGTATTGTAAAATTGCTTTCGTTGTCTTGACTGAGCTAAAATATTTTGTTTTTATTTAGAGGGGATCAGGGGCTTGTCAGGCAGTATTTCAGCCTTTTCCCCTGGCCCTTTACATTTAATTATTACTAACACAATATTTAATTCATATTGACAATTTATATCAATTTTCAATGGAATGTCATCGAAAACCAATCTTGCTGATATCACCAAACTATGAACATGAAGTTTTGTGCATGATAAAATGACGAAAATGGCACTTGAAAACCTTTAATGATAAGTTAAAACCAATTTCATTAGTACTTTCAATACTACTTTAGGACCATCCCCAGATGAAATGAACACGACCTAGAGATCACACAGGTTAATATAACATACACATTGCCAGATTACCGTATGCGCATGATTAAGGTTCAACACACTATTGACGTAAGCAATTAATGTCCTATGAAATTGAGTCAGCATTCACTGTGAAGAATAGGGTAGCGACGTCCAGACTGTATGAGATTCTTCCATACTCCCGATACAGAAACTGGAACCTCATCATTTCACCACCAGTCCATATTCTTAAGAATTAAACTCTCTGCAGATAACAAAGATGCCTTATTTGATGGGGTCACCACTACAGCCGCTTTGTCCTATTCCGGTTCATATCCTCCTCCGCAAACAGTCCTTGCCAACTCTGTTTTGTGCACCATTGTGGACACTGTATTTGTGTTCCATAATTCTAGTCTTAATTTCCCGGATGTAGAGCCGATGTATGCAGACTCCGAGTTACCTGCATCATTCGAACGTAATGGAATATTGTAAATTCCCCATTTGTCCTTGTCTTTCACAGAATCTCGGTCGCTGCAGATCAGGGTACGGATGTTTTTTGTCCTCACCCCAAAATCAATTTATTTTCGGCAGATATTCTTTAGGGCTTGAACAATAGGTGGCACATATTGTACTGATCTTACATATCGTGAGATTCTGTCCTCACTGGAGAGCGTTATAGTTGTCCGGTTCGAAACTCGAAATTACTCTTCGTATCACGTCCTCAAAGTACCCGAAGGCTCGAGCCTGGTCCCTGATTATCTCTAGCTCTAAATTCCTAAATTGAAAAGAGGAATTTGGAGCTAGAGATAATCAAGGACCAGGCTCGATGTTTGTTTACCCAGAGACAGAGGTTCAGGCTATTTACCAGGATCTTCAGTTAATCAAGGAAAAGTCTTTTCTCAAGTTTGATAAATATATCGGCAGTTGGAAGGGTTCTTAATGGGGTCTCCCCTGTCTCCGGTTTTAGCAGAAATTCTGCTTCAAAATTTAGAAAATCAAGCACTTACCCAGTGTATGCTTTCCCCAATTCTTTACATGCGATATGACCAATGATGTTTTACAAGAATTTGTTGACTTACTTGACTCTT
Organism: Macrothele yani; assembly: GCA_039090855.1. Classification (NCBI taxonomy): domain Eukaryota; kingdom Metazoa; phylum Arthropoda; class Arachnida; order Araneae; family Macrothelidae; genus Macrothele; species Macrothele yani. Next base: position 91,418,937 of record CM076989.1, on the reverse strand, counting down.
TCTATCCTTCCATTAATGTTTTCAGTAGAAATGGAAAATAATTTTCACATCCTTATTTAGACATTTTAATAGCTCGGGATCCAGTTTCGGTCGCTGCAGATCAGGGTACGGATGTTTTTTGTCCTCACCCCAAAATCAATATATTTTCGGCAGATAGTCTTTAGGGCTTTAACAATAGGCAGCACATATTGTACTGATCCTACATATCTTGAGATTCGGTCCTCACTGAACAGCGTGATAGTTGCCCCGTTCGAAACTCTGAATTACACTTCGTATCATGTCCTCAGAGTACCTGAAGGCTCGAACCTGGTCCCTGATTATCTCTAGCTCCGAATTCTTAAATTGTAAAGAGGGCAAAAGCAAAAAGCACGTTTGACCAAGAAATGAAAAGCTGTCATCTTACTGCAAGGGTGAGCCGACGTAAAGGGAATTAGAGATGGAACTGCAGAAGGTTTGCGATAAACCGAATAAGTAACACTTTGTAAAACTGGATCCCGAGCTATTAAAATGTCTAAATAAGGAAGTGAAAATTCATTAAAGGTGTAATCAAGAGTTACAGATACTTTACACACTTGAAAAAGAACAGACACACTTGGCATACCTCTTAAATTGTAAGAGACTTGCAGGTATTGCCGAAATATTTAACCATAAAGTGCGTGTATTGATCTAGACTGGATTCACGTATGATTTCCGAAGCGGAAAAGAAAATACTGAGCAGAAATACGCCGAAAATTATCACGTATCGACTTTCTGCAACGCAAATCGTATACAGCATTCCAGGAGCTGAACTTTATTGTTACCCAGTCATATCTGACAGGTTGATTGTGAATTTTCCGGTGGTATTCCAGAATGTGGTTAATCAACTATGTAGTTCGGACTCACATTGGCAAATTACGTCTTCTGGTGGCGAAAGAGGTAGAATCCAGGAACCTCGACAATTTAAACAGTTCTAGAGCGGACAATGTACTTAAACCTAATTTTATAAATAGAAGTGATTATAGGCTCAGTGAGGTTCAAAAAGTGGCGTTGCAGAAAGGCTTAAAAGTATGCTTACCGCAAGGAAGCAGGCAATCAGTACATTATTATCACTCAGGATTAACAAGTCATTAAAACTTTACCTTTAGATGCACAAGACATATCCCGCCTAAGGGTGGCGAGATCCTTTGAGAATCTCCATAATCAGCGTATAAGAAGTGAGTCCAGACCGCATTATGAGGAACAAAAACTCAAATTAATGAAAGTCCTGAATTGGCCATAGTGGCGACTGACAAGTCGTCACAGGTAGTCATTTTTAACCAACAAGATTATTTAGATAGGATGGGTGAAACCATAGCTGATAACCCCTCATGTCAGGATCAACAGGGGTCCCACGGCAGTAATTTTAGGAGCAGTAAGTTATTTAAAAAAACACGGAATCTTCCTAAGGAGATCGCTCAAGCAATACACTGTGTGCCAGGCCCGAGGATCTCTGAAATGTTCGGGAGAGTCGAGACGCACAAACACGGCCTTCCGATTCTCCCCTTGGTTTCGAGCCGGTCCAGCCCCACTAGACCTTTAGAGAAAGCTCTCGCAAAATTTCTTGCACCTCTGACCTCCGGGTTCAGGTTTTCTATTTCCATACAGGTTGTTGAAAAATTGCGCTCTTTTCAATTTTATATCCAACACTTCCGTTTGGTCTCTCTAGACATTTCGTTATTTCCTAATATTCCTCTTGACACTGTTCACAGCCTTATTAGGTCTCAGCTGACATCAAGATTTTACCCAGAGGTTCAGACTATTTACCAGGCTCTTCAGTTAATCAAAGAAAAGTATTTTCTCAAGTTTGATAACCAAATATATAGGCAGTTGGAAGGGTCCCCAATGGGTGGTCCCCCCTGTCTCCGGTTTTAGCAGAAATTCTGCTTCAAAAGTTAGAAAATCAAGCTCTTAGTGTAGGCTTTCCCCAATTCTTTACATGCGATATGACCAATGATGTTTTACGAGAATTCGTTGACTTACTTGGCTCTTTCTATCCTTCCATTAATGTTTTCAGTAGAAATTTAAAATAATTTTTCACTTCCTTATTTCGACATTTTAATAGTTCGGGATCCAGTTTTGCAAAGTGTTACTTATTCGGTTTATCGCAAACCTTCTGCGGTTCCATCTCTAATTTCCTTTACGTCGGCTCACCCTTGGAGAAAGAAGATGTCAGCTTTTCAATTTCTGGGTCAAACGTGCTTTCTCGCATTCGTCCTCTTTACAATTTAGGAATTTGGAGCTAGAGATAATCAGGGACCAGGCTCGAGCCTTCGAGGACATGATACGAAGTGTAATTCAGAGTTTCGAACGGGACAACTATCACGCTCTCCAGTGAGGACCGAATCTCGAGATATGTAGGATCAATACAATATGTGCGGCCTATTGTTCAAGTCCTAAAGAATATCTGCTGAAAATATATTGATTTTGGGGTGAGGACAAAACATCCGTACCCTGATATGCAGCGACCGAGATTCTGTGAAAGACAAGGACAAATGTGGAATTTACAATATTCCATTACGTTCTAATGATGCAGGTAACTCGGAGTCTGCATACATCGGCTCTACATCCAGGAAATTACAGACTAGAATTATGGAACACAAATACAGTGTCCGCAATGGTGCACAAAACTCAGCGTTGGCAAGGGCTGTTTGCGGAAGAGGATATGAACCGGAATGGGACAAAGCGGCTGTGTGGTGACTCCATCAAGTAAGTCATCTTTGTTATTTGCGGAGAGTTTGTTAATTCTTAAGAATATGGACTGGTGCTGAAATGACGAGGTTCCGGTATCTGTATCGGGAGTATGGAAGAATCTCATACAGTCTGGACGTCACAACCCTATTCTTCACCGTGAATGCCGACTCAATTTCATAGGACATTAATTGCATACGTCAATAGTGTGTTGAACCTTAATCATGCGCATACGGTAATCTGGCAATGTGTATGTTATATTAACCTGTGTGATCTCTAGGTCGTGTTCATTTCATCTGAGGATGGTCCTAAAGTAGTATTGAAAGTACTCATGAAATTGGTTTTAACTTATTAAAGGTTTTTAAAATGTAATTTTTGTCATTTTATCGTGTATAGAACGGCATGTTCATAGTTTGGTTCAATGGAATGAGTTGTTTTTGTGCAGAATTTGTAGTTATTGTGACAGTTTGGGTGATTTGTCGTATTTCGTGAGTTTCATTGGGGAATTTGTTTACTTTATTTGTACAGTTAGTTATGAATGTGGCACATTGTATTGTTACTGATTGTTATGTTACTTTTTCTATAATATTGTACAGCAGAAATAAAATAAATAAAAATAAAAAATATATAATAAATAGTTGGTACACAGAATAGGAGAAAGCACAAGAAACATCTTGTGCGACAACTTTTCACGCTACGGAACTTCAAAATACGACAGACGATTGAAATTTTAAAGTTAATCAAACCTGAATTATTCTCACCAATCTTATATCACCATTAATTTCTCGTCATACGGATACGGAAAAAGTGAGAACGGAGTTTTTCCGTTAATATACAAAAGTAATTGCGGAAAGGTTTCTGAAAACACAGAATTTTCCGTTAACATCTCTAAAACGGTAATTTACCGTCAATAAAATGAAGACTGAGGAAAAATTTCTGAAAATTCAGAATTTCCCCGTGGTACGAAAAATCAGTGAAATTCAGGTTTCTTTCAGTCATTTCCCGGAGAAGGTATCAGAAATATTCTTCGTAAATTCACGAAAAAAAAATGATGGAACAAAGTGGCTCGTAAATTTCAAAGTTTTTTTTCACTGTGTATAAGAAAGTGTTTGGTTCAACAGAACATTTACGTAATATGAAAGTTTTTCTATTATTTGCTTTTCTGAAGGCGTCAAAGTTGGAAACACAGTTCGCTTAGTATAATTTTTTCTTCTAAAAGAATATTGAAGTACAAGTTTACAAGTGTTTAGTTTACAAGTTTTTTTGTTCCTTGAGTTAGCATAAGGTCTACCGATCCAGAATACGGCGGCCCACCGGGAATCTTCCGGTATCCCGGTGTCACGGATGGAACGTGAGTACATCGAATCCGGTAAAACCATCCATGCAAGGGCCAACTGCCGTGGGCAACAGCGTGTGGATGAGCGGGGTCATCGTCGACTAGCTCACATTGTAACAGCGGATAGGCGGGCCATAGTGCAAGAAATCACTCTGCAATTTAACGCTGGTGCACAAAAACGTGTAAGCAGCCACACCATCCAGAACCATCTCCTCGCTAAGGGGTTTAGAAGCCATCGTCCCACGAGGGTACCGCTGCTGACCGCACATTACATGGTACAAAAATTAGCATGGGCGCGGGTACATCGCCACTGGGCCCTAGACATGTAAGAAAATGTTGCCTGGACTGATTAGTCGAGATTCACGTTGGTACATGCGGATAGTAGAATACGAATACGGCGCAAATCGCATGAAGCGATGGATCCTTCTTGCCAGCAGGGTACTCTTCAAGCTGGTAGGGGTGGCATTCTCGTCTGGGGACTGTTTACGTGGACTGAAATGGGACCCCCTGGTACGTGTGACATCGTCCCTCACTGGTCAACGTTACCGGGATGTCCTGGATGACCATTTGCCCCCGTTTGTGCGTCTTCAACATCCCACTGGGGACTTCATCTTTCAACAAGACAATGCATCGTGCCATCGCTCCCGAATTGTATCCGAATTGCTGGATGAACACTCCACCGACGTGACCTCGCTTCCTTGGCCAGCTAGGTCATCTGACCTCAATCCCATCGAGCACATCTGGGATGCCATCGAGGTTGGTTGGTTGATTTTTATGGCGCAAGGGCCATGGTTTGCCAAAGAGCGCCAGAAACAAGACAAACAAATAGTATTAAAAATGTGGTAAAAAGCTTAAAATATGACTGATCATGTAAAACTGAAAAATGAGAACGATGGAAGGGCTGAAAAAGATAATGGAACAAACAGTATTAAAAACATGATACAATGATTAAAATCTAGCTGATTCAGTAAAACTGAAAAATGAGGATGATGATAAGGCTAAAATCTAGATACGTTTAAAATAATCAATTTCTTTAAAAAATGAAAACACGGCAACAGTCACAGTGGTCATTGAGGAGCCGCTGCAGTGTAGCGGCGTCCTCTGTCAACAAATGAGAATGAAAGAAATGAAAACTTACATCACGAAAACGAACACAGGTACACAGAAGATGAGTGACAGTGAGTCGGCAGTTGCACGTCGCACACATCGGCGCAGTGTCGCCACACAGCAAAAAGCGGTGAGTGAAACGACAATGCCCAATGCGGAGACGCGCAAGCACCACCTCCTCCCTACGGTTCCGACGATATGAGGATTTCCAGACTTCAAGATTAGGTTTAATACGATGCAGTTTATTTTCCACCTGTTGGTCCCACAGACCTTGCCACGTTCGCTTAATATGGTCGCGTACCAGAAAGCGGAAATCCCGGTGAAACAGTGGCAAGGGTGTGACGACCAAAGAGGAAGCAGATCTAGCAGCCGCATCAGCACACTCGTTACCCGAGATTCCAACATGCCCGGGAATCCAACAAAATTGTATCTGGACACCGGCCTCGAGCAAGGAACGAAGAAGCCTTCGTACGGAAAGAAGAAAGGGGTGGTCACAGCAGTCCAACGATGACAGTGACTGCAAGACACTCAAGGAATCCGTATAGACCATAGCACGATGATGAGAACTCTACTGAACATGGAGAAGAGCGAGATACACAGCATGCATCTCTGCTGAAAACACCGTGGCCGCAGCTGGGATCCGCGCTACTGAAACGTCATCTACACAGACAGCCGCGGATCCAACGACTCCATGCATCTTGGAGCCATCAGTAAAAATAGGAGTGTAATCAGAATTTAGGTCACGGTGCTCAGCGAAGAGCTGCTGGTACACTGACGCAGGGGTTGAGGATTTATCGAAAGATGTAAAGGTGTTATCAACCATGACACCAAGTGGGTGCCATGGCGGATCCCCAAAGCCCCTGGTCTCTCCAACAAGTGACAAGTCGAGCCCTACATCACGGGCTACGGACGCCATACGAAGACCGAAGGTTGAAATGCACGAGGGCAGGTTCCCGAATAAACGAGCATGCTGGGGATGAAAAACTGCATCGTATAAAGGATGTCCTGGAAGAGATCTAAGTTTCAGGTAGAATTGAATAGACAGCCGCAGACGGCGTAATTCAAGCGATGGTTCGTTCGCGTCAAGGCTGGGAATCGGAGATGTTCGAAATGCTCCCGAACAAAGACGCAGTGCTTGATGGTGAATAGTGTCCAAAGGCCGGAGAACGGAACGACGAGCAGAGCCATACACGATACAACCATAATCCAGTTTCTACCGGATTAAGGAATGGTAAATACGAATCAAAGACATCCTTGTCTGCGCCCCACGAGACTCTCGAAAGGATCTTAAGAATGGATAGAGCCCGCAGACAGGAAATCTTGAGCCGCCGAACGTGCGCACGGAACGTAAGCGCACGGTCGACGGTCAGACCAAGGAACTTGGTCTCCGGCAAAACTGGTATGGCTGCACGGTCTAAAAACAGCTCTGGGTCAGGATGGTGGCCACGCCTCCGGCAAAAATGGACACACGCTGTCTTGTCAGGAGAAAGAACGAAACCATTGCTATTCGCCGTTTTAAAGATTTGATTAATTGCAGACTGCAACTGCCTTTCAATAAAATGCATGCTTGACGACGAGCAGAAAATGTGCACGTCATCAACATTGACAGTAGCCGAAACCGCAGGAGGAAGATTTGTGAGGAGACAATTAATGCGAAGGATGAGCAATGTGACAGATAAAATGCAACCTTGAGGAACACCTTGTTCTTGATGGAATGTTGCCGATAGCGTCGTACCCAGGCGCACCTGGAACACCCGATTGCGAAGAAAATTTAAAATAAATGTCGGAAGATTTCCTCGCAATCCGCATGCGTGGAGGTCACGGATAATACCATGCCGCCACGCTCGATCATAAGCTTTTTCGATATCAAAAAATACAGAAACCAGGTGCTGCCTACGCAAGAACGCCTCGCGCACAGATGTCTCAAGGTGCAGGAGATGATCGTGAGGTGAACGATGACGGCGAAAGCCGCTTTGTGATGGTGAAAGTACTTGATGAAATTCTAAAAAATGAACTAACCGGGAATTAACCATGCGTTCAAGAACTTTACACAGACAGCTAGTGAGAGCAATTGGACGATAACTAGAGGGAGACTTGGGATCCTTGCCAGGTTTGGGAAAAGGCAGAACTGCTTTTCGCCAAGACTCCGGGAAACTGTGCTCAGACCAAATACGATTGTAAAGGATTAAGAGATTCTCGAGAGACGACTGCGAGAGATGACGGAGCATGTCATAATGGATGCCATCGGGACCGACCGATGTAGCGCCGGACCGATGCAGAGCCACCCTGAGTTCAACCATGCTGAAGGGGGAGTTATATCCGGTGTCGAGAAAAGGCGCAAAGGAGATTCTCTGGCGTTCCGCAGTGGATTTAATCCTCAGAAAGGAGGAAGGATACGCCAGGTCACTCGACACGGAGGAAAACGCCTCCCCCAAACAATCAGCAATCTCCCCGACTCCAGCATATGTGCAGCAGTTACTCTCGAGAATGGAGATCTGGTGAGAGCTGTAGTTACCTCGGATCTTACGAATCTTGTCCCACACACTTTTCGAACTGGCACGTGAAGTGAGAGATGAAACATACTGTATCCAAGACTCCCTCTTGCTACGTCGACGCACCAACCGAGCATAGGATTTCGCTCGTTTGAATGTAACGAGATTTGCATCGGTTGGATAACGCCGAAACGTAGACCAGGCCTTATGTTGAGCTCTTCTAGCCGCTGCGCATTCAGGGGTCCACCAAGGTTTCGGACTTCTGGAGAGTGTCGTAGATGTTTTTGGTATAGAAAGATCAGCTGCCTGAAGAATACAATTTGTGACTTCAAGAACCGCTGCGTCGATTGACTCTTGGGTCACCATTGCATAAAATATCAAAGCTGACGGTGTGAAGACCTCCCATCTCGCACGCTCCATCCTCCAACGAGGAGGGCGGGAGGCAGAAGATGGCATGTTCGCATGATGAGAGAGGACAATTGGAAAGTGGTCACTCCCGTGGAGGTCGTTACACACCGCCCACGACCAGTCAACAATAATTGATGGTGATCCCAAGGTCAAATCGATCGCACTGAAGGATCGTGTCGGTTCATGGAAGTACGTGTCAGCACCGGTGTTAAAAAGGCACAAAGAGGCCGAGGACAGAAGAGACTATGCGACGACCTCTCGTGCTGATGCTGACACTACCCCACAAATGATGATGGGCATTGAAGTCACCTAGTATTAGAAAGGGTGAATGCAGCTGATCAACCAATCTCTCCAGTACAGAGACGCTCACGTTCTCGTCCGGCGGCAGATAGACACTGCAGACAGTAAGAGGTACAGGCATAGAAATACGAACCGCCACGGCCTGCACGGTTGTGGAAACCGCGACGGAAGATACCGGAACCCTGTGAGGGACGAGAATAACGACTCCCCTACAGGCTATATTTCCAGACTAGTTATCTGTCCGAAATGCACTGTAGCCTCGAACTGAAAGCAGGTCCGATGGTTTAAGCTTCGTTTCCTGTAGACAAAGGCACACCGGAGAGTAAAATGAAAGCAGATGTTTCACTTCATCAAAGTTCGTCCGAAAACCTCGGCAGTTCCACTGAATGATTGAAGCCATGGTTATAAGTGAAATGAAAATGATCAAACAAAGTCCGGCTCCATCGCCTCTGCTGGGGGTTCCCCCAGATCTGGAGGCGTGTGACCAGGGGCTAAGATGGGAGCATGTTTTGTCCCAAGTGTCTTACCGGGAGGCGCACGACGTTTAGTCGTTTCCTGAGATTTTGTACTAGAAGAAATGCTTTTCTTATCCTGGGCTTTGGTCTTTTTGTTAGAAGAAGTGGCCTGAGTTCCCTTGTTGGTGGTGGGATGAGTCTGCTTCGGCGAAGTGGTGGGTGGCGCTTTCAGACCCCTAGCTCGAGACTGGAGTGCCTCCAGTCCGGCTGCGATGATGTCGTTAACATTGAATGGACATTTAAGGGGGATCTGAATGTCGGTCTGAGTGGCAACCGTAGATTTGGCAACCACCACTGAAGCGTATGATCGCCGATCAGATGTAACAGGAACCACTTTTCTTCTGGCCTCAGGATAGGAAATATTTTCCACCGTTTTGATCCTTTGGATTTCCTTCTTCCACTTGGGACAATCTTTGGCTGATGCCGCGTGTGAACCCTTACAGTTCACACAAAACTCGGCCTCTGCCACACATTCCTGCAAAAGATGTTCTGTGGCACCACAGCGTGCACACCTAGGATTGCTCCTGCAAGACTGCTGAGAATGGCCATAAGACTGGCACCTAAAACATCTCGAAGGGTTAGGGATGTACGGGCGTACCTCGAGGTGGAGATACCCTGCCTTGATGGATGTAGGCAGGGAAGGGCAGTTAAAAGTCAAGATAATATTCCAGGATGGGACAAACTGCCCATTCCTCCTGAAAGAAATGCGTCGCACACCCGTAACATGTTGGCTCCTCAGTTCTTCAAGAAGTTCATCCTCAGTGCAATCAATAAGATCCCGAGAGGAGACAACACCTCGAGATGAATTTAGGTACCCCATGAGGTATTTTTTTTACAGGAGTCTCAAGCAGCGTGGTGGTGTTAATAAGTGTGGTATTGTAGGCCACATTGGACATCTCTACAAGAAGATCTCCAGATTGGAGCTTCTTTACGCTCTTGGGAGAGCTTGCGATGGATTGAAGAGCTTTATTGATCCAAAATGGACTTTTGGCACACAAAGGCTTTGAAGGGGTCCAATGAGTGCACAAAAAAGAAACGAACATTAGAAGAATCCGGAACATGTTTTTTGCGGAAGGGGATGAGCCTTCCTCCATACCTCTTTTGGTTGTTGGTTCGTGGGAAACAGAATTGAGAGCCATGAAAAAATTTATGAGTTCGTCCGCCGACATCCCCACCCACAATCGAGCCCAACGAGGGAGAGCCGGAGGTCCGCAAGCCCAAGTGGACGCAGGACACGGCTCTAGGGATAGCAAGCGGATATAGCAAGTTGATAGGGCAGACATACGCTCGGCGTGCACACAGACTTTCCCATGCCTGGGGAACACCCCTTTGGCATGCCCACCCTATCCCCAGACTCACCCTGTCGTGCAAAACGACAAGCCGTTAGAGGTCTGGGCTCCACTCGGCCACAGACCTCATTGACTAGGAGTGGGTTAGTTCCCAGCCGCCCGTTTAGGGTGAAGCAGGGGGCAAAGAGGAGTTTTTGCAACTGGCGACAACAACACCCAGGCCTCCAGAAACCTCAGCCTCCCCTTTTCCACCTTACGGGTCACCACACACGGCAAACGTGCAGGTAGGTCTAGCTAACCAGCTCGGAAAAACAAGAGGAACATAAAATGGAGAAGACAGGAAAGAAAACGAGAAACTAAAATCCTGAGCTGGTGCATAATCACAACCTCAGCAACCTACAACTGAGGCGGGTTCATGTCATGTGAAAAAAAACAAAAAATGTGAAAATCATCACATATAGTACATGTTGGCTCGGGCCGTGGGGACGCCATCCCCCAGCAGCTGGATGAACAGCTGTCCCTTCGGTTATATAATCGTTCAAGACTAATTGAAAAATTGATCCGTCACAAGGTCAGCTCGGGCCGTGGGGGCGCCGCTCCCCAAATAACTGGAAAACCAGTTATCCCCGTGCGGGGGATGCCATCGAGAGAGATGTTAGAGGCTCTGACCCCCTCTCCATGAAATCTTCGTGAACTTTGAGCTTGTTCAGGGGTCGTCCCAACGCTTCCGGTGTCTTGTAGAGTCCATGCAGAGACGAATCACCGCCGTCATCAGGGCGAAAGGTGGTCCTACGCATTACTAGACAGGTATCTCTAATTCAACTGCCCTTCAGTGTACATACGTGCACTTCTTCGTATAGTTAGACAACAGAAGTGACTGTTTAAAAAGGAAGAGTGTTTCGGAAAAAATTGCGATTTGTGCGGGCCTTCCTGACCCTCAAAGCCTCACCCACACTCGTGATTGGGTGAAAGGTAGATTGATTTTTTTTTTTTTTTTTTTTTTTTGTCACAAAAGATTCGTTTTAGCATTTAACTTCCCACCTGCCTCCTCGGGAAATCGAAGTTACGAGCAAGGTTTGAAAAAAGAAAAAAAGAAAGGCTGAAGGAATTCCAACTTTCTGCATTGGTGTTTCTTTTCCTCAAATATATATACAAAAAAAAAAATAACCTGGTGCGAGTTTGATTTTTTGTAAACCACACAGGATTCTTGGGGCATTTTGGGGCCCCCGTTGAGGTGGGGGCCCGGGGCATCGGCCCCGTTTGCCCACCCCTTAAGACGGCCATGGCTGCATGTAGTATTTTTCAGTTACGGAGATTAAGTATGGAAATGTTTTAGCCAAAACAAGTCTTTATTCGTAACATTTCTTCTACCTCATGTTTTTTTCTTTGTCTTAGGGCCTGGGAAAAACTTACTTCCCGTTGACAGGAAGTGGCGGACTTAAGACTGTGCCTACTAGTCGAATTTTAGAATTTAGGAGTTTACAGCAAAAGGGTAGGGGGGAGGGCGCAGCTCAGTTTTTGGTCGATTTTTACCAATCTAAGAAAAATATACCAGATAGATCTGTGCAAGAACCAGGCAGATCCGATAATAAATGGGTGAGATTAATATTTCGTGAGTTGTCCCCATCAGCGTTTAGTGCAAGTACGATGCAGGCCGATCAATAAAATTGTAATATTTTATTTGTTTATTACCAAAGAGATTTGTAAAGTTGTTTAATGGTCATCAAACAAATTTTATTAGCATTTAGTTTTTCTATCCTTTACTAAAAGCGAAATTTATGACATTTGGTGGAGAAAGGGGGGCAGCTCAATTTATTTATTGTATATTCATTTTAGGGACAAAACATACAGAAAATACGTGTCTTTTAGAGGATTTTATCTTTATAGTGGGGAATTTTTTTGCCAACCTCAGTTAAACAATATTTTTTTATAAACAGTTTTTTCTTATTTCTCACAAAATGTTGAAAAGGGAGCTGCCCCCTCCCCTTTTTTTTTTTTTTTTTTGCTGCAATCTCTTCAATTGCTGTCCAAAGACATCAGAATGGAGAAAGCCGTTTCGAGACATCGCTTCCGTGCACTCGTAGTTTCTCTTGGTATCGTCAAGTGCAATTATCACCTTTCGCTCTCTGATCAACAGTTTCCGATAAAGACGTCCGTGGCGAGCTTAAATCAGCTTTGAATGCCATGCCAACTTTCTAATTCGAGGCGATACTGTTGTGTATGTTGGAAGAGGGAAGGGAGTTATTTTCCTGGGGGAAAACAGAGGTGGTCGTGGGAGGACAAGTGGTGCAGTGTTTCTCAGTCACGGCGTTTAACCCTTGAACGACCATAGCTTCCCGAAACGTTTGTCTAGTGAGTCAGATTTTGCTACCCTTAAGTGTTTAAATTTGCACGACCTATGAGGGATTGGCAGGAGTCACCGTCAGTCACCATTGTTGTTACTAATCAAAAATGTGAAACAGTTTCAGGCGTTATGGAATTCAGAATACTAGATTTTAGAGTCATGGTCAATGTGTTGTTTAACCCTTTAACGACCATAACGCCCAAGACGCCTGTACATACAAACGACCATAGCTGCCCGAAACGCTTGTCTAAAGTCAGATTTTGCTACCCTTACGTGTTTAAATTTGCACGACCTACGAGGGATTGGCAAGAGTCACCGTCAGCCAGCATTGTTGTTACTAATCAAAGATGTGAAACATACAATTTCAGGCGTTATGGAATTCAGAGTGATACTAGATTTTAGAGTCATGCTCGTTAAAGTGTTAAGCTGGCCGAGGGTTACGTTTTCCCCGAGCGCGGGAGATAGAGGAGGTGACCGAAAGCAGGTATCGTAGGGATGAGAAAAATCTGTAAATAACTAAGATAGAAGCTTTGGCGCGTAGCATATGGACAAACATACTTCAGAAGATGAGAAAAATGGGTTTTTAAAAGATTAGAATCACTTTATCAACATGTAGCTTACTGTTCCTTATTAACAACGTAGCTTTTGATCGCTATTTACGACGTCAAGTGGAATCAAAGACTTAATACAATTTACATAGTGGAAACTAACTATGGATACGAACATCCATGGCCTTTGACAATTTATTATTTCGTCGCAATTTTAGCTTACGTTATTAATTAATTTATTTTGACCGCATTCGGTCACGCAGCTTTATTTCTTTACTGAAGCTTTATAGACCCAATTTCCCTCCATTAAGTTCACGTTGGAATTGGAGGTTGAGGGTCACTTCCTTTCCTTGACTTCCTGCTTTCTCGTGACCTTACCTCCAATAAGGTCTCATTTTCTGTTTATAGAAAACCCACCTTTTTCTCCTGTCATTATTCCGTTCTAGTCTTTTCATCCTTGAAATTATAAACTTTGAGCTTTATGTTTTTTGGTAAAACGTGCCTTTTCCCATTCTTCTTCGGTTAGGCTTCGCAGTGCAGAACTTTCTAAAGTGAAAACATTTCGGAAACATTTTCTGAATTATTGTTCAGTTTTAAGCGGTTTTCTTTTACCACACTTCTTCCTGAGGTTTCGTGTCCCCGTTTCGTTGGCTCTATTATATCTCGCCCATTGTTTCTATTTTGAAGAAATTTTGCAGAAAACATAATTTGGAGATCCGTACCACGAATGTGTTCTCACTTGCTAAAAATGATCGAGATTCGGAACAGACTCTCTTGGAGTGTACTGCATTCCACTAGTTCCAACGTGACCCCCTCTTTACTGAGAAATTTTACAGAGGCTCCACGCTTCGAACCCTTGGTGTTCAGGTAGCAGAACATAAATATGCTCTTAGGACTGGTTTTACACTCAGTCCTGACGAAAACTGAATCAAGGAAATTATATACTTGATTGGGAGAAAATCAGTATTCTTGCATCACCGTGTTACAAACGTACGTTACTTTGGTCAGAAAGTTTGTATATTACTAAATTTGGTAATACCTGCAGTAATATCGATCTGCTTATAAGCAATCGATCATTATAATATTTCACATTTAAACTATAGTTTCATTCCCCACCCGTGGAAGATACTAATCGAATCTATGTTTCCTACAGCAGATGGTATGCGTTCCTTGCCATCTACATGATTTTGGGCGTTCACGTTTGGCAACAGCAACTTTTGATGACTGTTGCATCATGGAACTATTGCATTGTATTTATTGCATGCTTGCTCGGTGACTGTGGCACTAGTGCCGCGGATGGCCTAGTGGGCAACGTTCGTGACTGCCACGGAAAGGACCTCAGGTTCGGTCCCAGGCAGGTACGAACGCTCGATCCACTAAAATATCCGCCGTGCGTCGGATGGGCACGTTAAGCCGTTGGTCCCCGGGTACTGCCCCTCCCCCGATAATAAGGGAGTCTTCCTCCCCCTTTCTATTTCGCTTCCGTGTCACTTTCCTATCGGGCACTCTTGCCCAAATCTCCTGGCTTCCTATTTCTAAGGGTTGTTTAAGACCTGGGGTCAGACACTCCCTTCCTAAAATCCTCTACATATGAACATCGACTGTGGCACTAATTCTGATGATGGGTCCGCTGCGGCCTTTAAAGATCTTGCTTGCAGTATTTAAAAACTGACTTGTGTTTTTAATTGTAAACAAAGTTTTTAACTTTGCAATTTGCACATACTGAGTTTTGCACATCGTACAGCGACAGCCTGGTTCACCCTTAGATTACTTAATACAGACATTTAACGTGGACCAGGAACATCAAACAAAGATCTTAGCTCTTTCCACGTTTATAAGTGAGACACGGAAAAATTCTCATTGGCAGCCACCGGGAGTCGAACCCAGGGTCTTCCAGTTACGCGCCGAAAGCATATCCGGCGCGTAACTGGAGGACCCTAGGTTCGACTCCCGGTGGCGGCCAATGAGAATTTTTCCGTGACTCACTTATAAACGTGGAAAGAGCGAAGATCTTATATTACTTGTTGTACGAAATACTTAAACTGTTCACCCTTAAATAAACTGTTGGTCGTGACTGTTGATTTTTAGAGTAACCTGATAAGAAATCAATCTCTCATCCTTAACTATAATTATGAAAATGGCGTCTTTTTACTACGGTCGACATTCGCTCCGAGGACTTCTTCCACTCCATAGAATAGTACAACACTAAATTTAACACACACACACACACACACACACACACACACACACACACACACACACACACAAAAAAAAATCAGTTTATATAACAAAATCTGTGAATTTCCAAAATTCACACACATTTAGAAGAGCTCCCTAAAATGTTAGATTGTTGCACTCGCAATGTGTTCTAACTTCTTAAATATTTGGGGGTAAGAGTAAAGGTGTGCTCAGAGAAAGGTTCGATATGTTGAAGCCCAGCCGTAGCGTCGCTCCTGCACGAAAGGAACAGAACTAACCCCATCGTCCAAAATACACCTATGCCTCGTTTGCGACTTCAGCAGGAGATTTCGTAACTCCAAATTTGGGGCTAAAACACGGCCACAGAATCCCCAACCTATGAACCAAAGACATTTATACCCATTCTATGAAACAAATCAACGAAAAAGACAAAAACTGGAGTCCACAACAAATCATTAAGTCCAAGACACCAAAACAGCATCAAAGTGAAACAAACATTCTTGGACGAATTTTCGATGTTGCTTCTGTAAATTTAATTGCAGACGACCCTGCCTACCGTGGGCTACTCTGGAGGGCATCTCATGTTAATGTTCGTGCTGGCCATGTGAACCTCACAGAATATAGAAACATGAGAAGAAACTAATTAATGGTAATTCATTAGAGCAATACAAAAATCCTGTTGTCACGGAGTCTGGAACCGTGTGTGTGTCTCACTACTCCCCAAACAAAAGCCAGTTGTACGTACCAGTGAGAGGCCAGCAGAAAATGTGGTTTATTGGCTATGAACAGATAAAGTGTCCTTTCCTATATTAGATTGTACCAAACTAAAGTGTGTCCCAAAATTATAGAGCCACTAGAATGGCTGTGAAGTTTCTGACCAAATGCTTGAAATCATACAATATTACAGAGATAGGCATTTCAAATAGGTGTTGCAGTGTTGTACATGAAAAATGATAGCAAGTGTCATACAAATAAATATGAGAATTATAAAGATATTGACGTTAGAGATACGTGTCCCAAAATGATAGAATAACTCGTGCATACAGTCGTGTAATGTCCGCAGCAACATACTGCAGCTATACGCAGCAGATTGTTGCTACGGCACTGCAGGCGCCAAAATGCCAATCGTTTCAGTACGTTAGAACTGCGTAGTTGGAGTTCGTTAACGGCAACCGAAAGTTTATGCGACATGGATCGTGGAAAGTCATTGACGGCGCCCGAGCAACGAAAAATTGATGCATTATACCAGAATAAACTGTCCATTCGAGGTATTGCAAGATGTATTAATCGTTTCCATCATGTGGTTGCACAATTTTTGACATCAAATGGATTGTGCGGTAGCAAGAAATCTACTGGCCGTCCTTCAGTTTTGACTTCACGTCAGAAAAGATTGATTGTGCGTCGGATGAGTAACTCAACATCCAGTATCAGGCAAGTCTCGTCTGCTGTGGACATAAACGTATTGAAATCGACAGTACATCATGTTCTAAAGAAGTGTTCATTCATCCGCTATCGGAAAATGCGATGCCGCCCTAAGGTAACTGAAACAAACAGAAAAAACAACTGGGCTGAATACCATATGTCATGGACTCAAAAATGACAAAGTTATTTGGAGTGATAAAAAGAAGTTTCATTTGGATGTCTGGACGGGTGGTAGTATTGGCACGACTTTTGAAAGAGAATTGAGTTACTCCATGCGCCAACAAGGCGGTTGAGGTATAACCCGTCTGGGAGGCATTCAGTGGACGTGGCAAAACATTGCCCGTTCTAACTGGACACTTTAATGTTGTGAGCCGCCAGCAGCTGTTGAATGAGCATCTCGTGCCGTATTTTGAATCATTAAATGACTGAAGGTCAGTTTCAACAGGGTAATGGACGCCCTCACATTGCGAACTCGACCTGGGGTGGTTTCTTGCAAATGGGATTCTTGTCATGGACTGGCCTGCATGCTCTCCAGATCTGAATCCTATGGTAAACTTATGGGCAGCTATCGCACGTAAGGCGTATGCACACGAGAGGCAATTCAACAGTATTACGGACCTTCAACGTGCAATTTTGAAAGCTTGGGACAATATTTCCCTACAGCAATGTTAAACTAGGGAACTCCATGCCAAAACGTGTGTTTGATGTCATCCAGCAAAATGGAAGTTTTATTAACCGTTAAAAATCTGGTTTGACACACATTTGTGACAGCGGTTCGATCTTTTTGGGACAATCACCAGTTCAACATATTTGTTTGGAACCCTCAAACAGGTACAAGTTTTATTTTGGGCCACACATATGTCTCACTGCATGAATACTTATATGCACTCCTGTACAGTCACTTGATTGAATTATATTTTGTTATTTATCCACTTGCACCTGTGGCTATCATTTTGGGACAAATTATTTGAGAGCAAGTCTGTGATAAAGCAAAACTTTTATAAAAACGCTGAAGACATTACAAAATATGAATACTACGGTATGTCTTCTATCTTTAAATATTTGTAGTGCAACAGAAATTGGTCATAGATTTCCAAATTTCTCACTTAAAGTTTAGATAAGAATATCCAACCATGTACAGAAACTGAAGTACTTATCAGGATTTTACTTTCGTGGTATTTAAATAGAAATTATTAATAACAAAAACCTCTGTAATATAGCTTCTGTGTTGTCCACAGAGCCGATTTAAAAGGGGGGGGGGGGAACTAGGGGGTTGTAGCCCCGGACCCCACATTTTCGAGGAACCCCAAAATTATGCAAGATGCTTGGAGAATTGACAGGGGGTTTTTTTCCTTCTTTTATTTCAAATAGCACAGCAAAAACTACAAGGAACCTGCTTTGTGAAAATTTTTTTTTAATTTTGTCCCCCTTTTTTACGAGGAGTCCACAAAGTACAGTCCATCCACCCGCCGCCCATTCTCAAAATCTTTCGAAAGCATTACAGATGTTTTTCTTGCATATGTATACAATAGGAGGAAATTTTCATACATTAGGAATTCGTTTGAATCATATTTGGATCATATTTTGTCCACCACTACAATATAATTTCAACAAGCTCAACCCTCGAGGGGCAAGCAGGGGGGGGGGTTGAAGCAAAACTAAACTGGCGTCCATTTTTCAATCTTGCATTTTTACATTTTACTAACACCGATTCATTCATGAATCATGGGATACACACTTAAATATGATGGGGATATCTTTATAGCTCCATCATATTTTGGGTATGTATTATCCTGGGTATTTTTTTCAGACACCCGCAATGAAATCATAGATGTGCAACTAATACTGGGGCCCCAAAATTCTGTCCAGCCGCCGGGCTCCCCATCGCTTTAAATTGGCTCTGGTTGTCACCAGTCAATTTTCTGTGCAGTATGATCAAATATGCAATTAGAATAACCATTTAGACTCTTCAAAAAGTTTGGCTGTAAAATATCAAATTCTAAAAAAGTAGTTAGTCTTTCTTCTTTGGTTTGTTTATTCAGATTTATTTTTAGTTTCTCGGATTAACGGCCACCACGAGCAACGATAAGGGCTATAAGCATTCACTCGTCCCTAATTTAGGGCCACAGGTACCGAAGAAGGAAGAGAGCCAGTGTCGTAAGACAAACACCATTCATGTCACAACCGGGACTCGAACGAACGAACAGAAGCTCTTAGACCACAGAGGTGGTTTATCTGTTCAAGTTTACTGCCGCAAAAGCCAGACTCAGCCAGAAATCACTTTGGCATGTCTATATACAACAGGGTGGGCTCGGAACTTCGGAAAGCCAATCCTCAAATCAACTAAAGGAGATTTTTTCATTCACTTGGGAGTGATGGGTTAGTGACCACCATGAGCATGTAATACTTCAAAAGGCAATCGCCCTAAATTCAGGACAGTTGGTTCCAGGAAAGGGGCTCGAGCCAGCACACCACAACAGATACCACACATACCTAAATTAGGACTCCAACCAAGGCTAGTTTTTGATTTTTAGCCATGAACTTACGCCTCTGGCTACTCAGTCACCACAATGCAAAAAAAAAAAAAAAAAAAGAAATCTTAGCCCTGCGGTTAGAACAGTACCTTATCACAGTAAAAACCACATAAAGGGCATGTACTTGTTCACACGAAAGTCTTGTCTGTACATAACTTTTTTTTTTTTTCAAAACCGATAGGCTAAAGACTTAACAAGTCAGAACATGTCTTCAAGCTCTTCTTTGGAAACATCGTGTCGGTTATTGACACCAAAAGGACGTCTGCACCCGATAGCATAATCATACAGACTTGAGATCAGGGTCACAATATTCTTAAAGATATTAAACTCGGGTTGCTACGATAGTATCAATTTAACATCATGTGAAGTATGCAAATCAGCATCCACAATCTCAGACTGTTTCAGTGCTTCCAGAAAAGCAGTCAGCGTCATAAGACTTATTCACAGAAACGTCAACTAAGTATTGAACTGCCCCGGATTCTTCAGAAGAACAGTAGACTAATTTAATGACCAATGGGGGCGTACCCATACGAACAGATATAGTCTTGAGCCGCCCTTTGGTTAAAAATTGCTGTTACTCTTAAGTAGATTTTCTGCAATTCACACAACAATTTGTTTTACATTTTCAGATATACACTCACCTTCATGGAGGTCGGACATCTGAACTGGCTTCTCTCATTTAGGTTCTTCCTTCTGGTTTGGCACGAGAGCTGCCTTTCGGTGCTCAAAGTTCTGCATGGCAATCAGAATTTCATCCACAATGGCACAGGGTTGAAGAAAACTCTGCTACCCCATGTCCGGGTTTGGCACACTTGTATAAACCTTCATTATTTCGATGTATATTCTTCGCTTGATAGCCTCCCATCCACAAAATGCCAGGCACTTTTTTCTTCATATGGGGATGCATAACGCGAGTCCCACACTTTAGAAGTTAGAACTCCAGGATAGTGATATTTTTCAGCACAATTGATCCTACAGTATCTCCTTAGGCACTGAAGACTTTTAACTCAATCTCCTAAGTACCGTCGCTAGGAAAGAATCTCGCCAAATCCAGTATGAAGGAATAGACTGCAGCAGTTCTTTAGCAAATTTCTCATGCCTGAAGGTAAGATCAAAACAATTTTTACTTCTGCGATGCTGAGAGCTGATAACCGCATGGTATTACGATTACAAATCACTTCAACAACAGCCTTCAAAACACTCACGCCGAAGGAGCCAGAGGAGTACCACAATCGAATCAGACGTCATTCTTAGTGGGTTCGGACGAGTATTGAACATGCAGTCTCCAACCGTTCAAATCTCGCAATGCAGTGCTACTGAAGTCATTGGAGGCGCTTTTGAAAACGCTGACCAGTAAGCTAAGTCTCACTTCAGTCACAGCAACTATGCACCATTTAAGTTAGGCAATTTGATTTAATCTACATCGGTCTGCTTTAGCAACTCAGCTAGCTACCTTCTAGTCACCATTCGCGCAATGGGCATCTGTCATGGAAGTGACTCCTTGAGAAAGGACATTCAGGATAGAATGCCGGACATCCTTCAGATTCAGTGAAAGATCACAGAGCTGTCCTCGTCGCAAACCATCCGCCAATTCCTGCCTCCAAGAAGCTGGATTACAGGAGCACGCCACGACTCCCAGCATGGAAGTGAAATAATGGGGTCTTTTTAAGTACCGTCTGCCACTCACTCATAACACTGGTGCCGCCATCTGTTTTCTGCTCCACTTTTTAAGGGATATCATTTCCCGTGTTTTGTTTTGTTTTTTCTTCTTTTTTCGTTATTATTAATTCGTGCCAGTGGTTTCCTGATTCAACGAAATAATTATTTTTGCAATTACAATTTTCTGCTTATTTTATAGAAACAGTTTCAGCCCATAGGATATCTTTTTCTCATTTGAGTTATGATTTCATTTAATTTCCTTTGAATTACAGTATAAAAACAGTTCAATCACTTTTCTCTTTTGCTGTGCTGTATTAAACAAGCTGATTACAGATTTTAATTTTAATCTGTCACATACTGTTATTTTTTTGTGTGTGAGATCACTGACGCCAACTTCAGGGGTGCACTGGGGTTTGAGCACACCTTGAAATTATTTGGCGAGTGTTCCGCACCCCTCCGAATTTTTGTTATATGTACTGGGTTCATACTTGAATATTTAGTTCCACTTTACATAAAATTAAATAAGATAATCGGAATATAGCGCAAAAATGTGGTTTCTATAAACAAAAATCAATACCTTCAAAAAATCGTGTTTTAACAACTGATGCCGAATAAACACTTAAGAAATAAGACAGCCAAGCAAACGAGGAATCGGGGGGGGGATGTGGCTTGTACCCTACCTTCAAAATTGTTTAAAGCTACCGATTTTTTTTTCGCAATCACGTTCCTTGCACATCAGTAAATTGTCAGTAGCTCACCATGCACGCAGTGAGCTTCGGTAGGATCATAAAGCGATAAATGTCAGAGCGGGAGTAATGAATGACCGTCCGAGAGCAGAAGACACACAGCGAGACTGCGAATGATCTTTTCTCGCTCAAATGATAATTTTGAAGTTTTTTTTTTTTTTTTTTTTTAGCTGTTGTTGTTGCAGTTATTGTTTGTTTGACATAATTCTGTTGAGGCTTTTTTTTCTCCCTGGCTTTATAAAACATATAAGCAGTCACCAATAGTAACGCCAATCAATCCACGCAGGGGTGACATCAAAATCGATAACAACCGATTCACATGGATTGCAAGATGAATGATGGCAAGGTGGAGGTGGAGATTTCCAAGTTGCACTTGTTGATCAAAGCAAAAATTTCTCTGTGATGTATGATGCGTTACACGCTAAATGCTAATAATAACAAGTAAGGAAAATGATACAGCGCAATGATTATGAAGCGCGTTCCATTCCAACACTTAACACGTCAGTTTGTTTGCTACTGCTAGAGCGAGCTCCTCAAAGGTATCGCTATTCGCGTACTGTCTGTTTTGACTAATGATATATACTGCCAATCTCAGCCTTTTTCAACAGGTTTGGTTTTGTGGTAGTAGTCCCCAACAAAATGCTCAAATTTAGTCCAAAAGAAAAAAAAAATTACGGCTCTTGTGCGCACATTACAGAAAATTAAATCGGAAGAATTAAAACGGGGTTCAAGAATTTGGTTGCTATAAAAAAAATGTAATATCTTTATCATGAAATCATGTATCGGTTTGTTTGCGTTTACACTGAAGACAAGGTCTATTTAAACATTTAAAATTTCAATACTGGAAACGGTACCTGCCTTTTGAATTTCAGCACCCCTCGAAATTTTCAAAAGTCGGCGCCAATGCTTGAGATATTTGTTTGCAATTATCACATATTTTTGCAGGAAAATCCATTTCTTGTTTCTTGAATCTGATAAACTCTATATCCACCCCCTACAGAATTTTACTCCTGTCTTTATTATTACCATTATTGTTATTACTATTTCTTATTTAAAACAATAGCCTAACATCTGAGGAAGTCGCTTAGCAATTGAAGCATGATATAGATGGCGACAGCAAACGCTATGGCGCTAGCAGACACAGGACTTACGTAGATCGCCAGTATTTCACACTTTCTACTATAGTACCAGCGCTTAATTTGCGCTGGAGCTTTTTTGGCGAATATTTCAATATTAGCTGGAGAGCTCCGGAGCTCCGAAATAGACGGTTTTTTTTTTTTTTTGGTTGTTTTTTTTTTTTTTTGGCACGCCGGAACGCTGGAGGGAGACCGCACGTCAACAAAATCAATTCTCCTCTTTCGATAAACTCTAGGTTATTGTACTAACTAACAATGAATATTGTATGTAAAAAACTTTTACAGAAATGCAGCAAAATAATTTTTTCATGACACGTAAGTAGTTTAGTCAAGTAGAGTGCTGAAATATTATTTAAAAATCACACACACACGACACACGCACATATGCATATACCCGATTTCCCACAGCATAAGCGTAACAAAGAATTCTTTTGCGAAAGACATTGAGTAGTTTTTTTTTTGTTTTTTTTTTTTTTGGTACCTAACGCCTGTTTGATTAAAAAAAAAAAAAGGCATTTAAGGATAAAGATAAATTTATTATCGAACAATAATAAGGCTTTTTCTCCTACAATTTTCGATGTCAAACCTCTGAAATTAAGGTGGTTCCAACTAAAATCGCTGCCATATGTTTCCAATGGTAAAACTTCTTTGCATATTTTCTACGCAATTAATGTATTCCCAATGATGAAAATTTGCACATCGGTAAAGCTAACTTTAAGTTATAGCATGGAATACTTAATACTTGCTGAAACATAACCATAACTATATTAAAAATCAATTATTTTTCTTTGAGTAATGTTCAGACCTGTTAATAGATGGCGCGACCTGTACATTGATCACGTCAGTAGACAAACAAACGTTGGATTGCTTAATTATGCTTATGTTTTAGCAAATATCAAGTATCCCATGCTGATGTGCAAATTTATCGATGTGCAAATTTTCATCCTTGGAAATACATTAACTGCGAAGAAAATATGTAAAGAAGTTTTACCGTTGGAAACATAAGGAACAGGTTTTAGGTGAACCACCTTAAACACTCTGTCGTTCAGTTCTTTTCATTTCGTTTATTATTACATGATGTAATAATAAATGAATTTACATTTTTCTATATTTACAGAAATTTTCCTAAATTTAGTTAATTGTACACTTTCATACTACATGTACATGACCCCCCCCCTCCAAAGGATAACGCATTTTACGATGCAAATAAAAATTTTGCAGAATGAACTTACTATTAATTCTTAAAAATTTTGATTTTATTCATGAAACATTTTAAATATATGTATACTCCGCACTTGTATATGGTTTCACAGCGTGACAAAGACATTTAAAAAAGAATACCAGAAAAAGTATGTTCTCTCTATTCTAAAGAAAAGTAACTGTCGCTGCTGCTTTAGAAATTTCGCGACACTCTTACTTCCAAGCTCGCAGCACAAATCGTATTGAACACAAAAATATGAAATTAACATCGTTTGTACAGAATTGTTTGGAGAACACGCTGAAATAAACAGTTTCTCGATTCTGGCGATACTTCAAGAACTATTGTATTTCAAAGTTAAGGTAAGCAAAAAAGTGCTATCAGGTCGCGTTCCGGACACACTAACAGCAACAGAACCACGAAACTTTGTAGGCATGTAGCGCGATGACCGAATTTCTGCACCTCGTCGCCCTTTTTTTTTTAATTTCGATTTATTTTACGAGAAATTAAATTTCTAAATTTCACAAAATTCTCTATTTCGCGATGGGATCCATTTAAAAAAACGGATATATGGCAAACTATAAATCATAACGCATTACAATTTTTACAGCATAAACTTACAACTATCATCCCTTTTTTACAAAAAATAAAAATAATAAGAAAAATTAATTTTCTGATTTTTAAGCATTTTTTAAAGACGCAAAGGAAAAAAACAAACGGTTTGTCAGTCATCACGATAATCACAGAGAAAGTTCTGGTCCCGTGACCTGCTGCCATGGTGACGCAGATAATTTTTTATGCATATGTTTTGTTGGTAAAGCTATCTCAGTTGTTTAAGGTGGACGTCAAGTAATTTTGCTTCCTATACTTCCAACGGAAAACTTTCTGTACACATTTTCTTCACAATCAATGCGTTCCCAAGGATGAAAATTTGAACACCGATTAAAATAGCTTCATTTTATAACTTGGAATACTTAATATTTTCTAAAAGATAACCATAATAATGCAACCAACATTTGTTTGTCTACTGACGTCATCAAAGTACAGGTCGCGCCATCTTTTTTCTGGACAATTAATGCGTTCCCAAGGATGAAAATTTGAACATCGATTAAAATAGCTTCATTTTATAACTTGGAATACTTAATATTTTTAACGCTTTCCAACCGTAGGTTGAAGAAGCGTATGTGCTCCAGCTTTTTCCGTCCGTTTATCAGTCTGTCCTTCTGTTGGCACGATAACTCACGTAAAAATGGTTCGATTTCTATGAAATTTTAGTATGTGGTAGTGGACTACTTGGTGACGAACCCTATTGAAAATGGGACAAATAGGTTTAAAGGTCACGACATAGGAGCGGGATCCATTCCATTGTCCTTATGCCTCATAACTTGCGTAAATATGGTTTGATTTCAATGAAAGTTTAGTATGTGGTAGGGGGCCGCCTGGGAACGAATCCTGTTAAAAATTGGTTAAGTGAAGTCAAAGGTCAGGATATAGGAGTGGAATGCATTCCATTGCCCTTATGCGTCATAACGTACGTAAAAATGGTTCGATTTCGACGCAATTTTAGTATGTGGTAGGGGACCACCTGGAGAGGAACTCTATTGAAAATGGAACAAATGAGGTCAAAGGTCAGGACATAGGATCGGGATCCATTCCATCGCCCTTATCCCATACTGTTAAGGTGGATGTCAAATAATTTTGCTTCCTATATTTCCAATGGAAAAATTTTCTACACAATTCCTTCACAATTAGTGTGTTCACAAGGATGGAAATTTCAGCATCGATTGAAATAACTTCATATTATAACTTGGAATACTTAACATTTTCTAAAACATAACCATATTTATATTAAAAAACAATAACGCTTCCTTTGGTGGTGTTGAAACCAGAAAAAAGATGGCGCGACCTGTACTTTCATGACGTCCGTAGACAAATGAATGTTGGATTGCATAATTATGGTTATGTTTTAGAAAATATAAAGTACTCCAAGTTATAAAATGAAGCTATTTTAATCGATGTTCAAATTTTCATCCTTGGGTACGCATTAATTGTAAAGAAAATGTGTACAGAAGTTTTTCCTTGGAAGTATAGGAAGAAAAATTACTTGACGTCCACCTTAAAGGAGCAATTCTTGTATCTATGAAAATTTTATTTTGAAAACGGCTCTAAGGATTGTGATGAAAGTCGTAAACCTACCGTTTTCTGGTACTAGAAATCGATTTAGCTTGATCTCGACTTTAGGAAAATTTGGTTAGGGGTTAAATAACCACCCCGAATTACCATGTTTTTAATACAGTGTCATGTCGTCGTCCCATTAGATGCTGTTGCGCGGTTACGCCATCTGTCTCATTACGACACGCGTTGTGTGTGGATCCCATTAAAGTTTGATGACGTCACACTCTTGCGAGCAGATGGTCGCGATTCCCATCTGCCTCATTACGTCACGCGTTGTGTGCGTATGCCCGTCCGCACGATAACTCGCGTAACCATCGTTCGATTTTGATGAAATTTCAGTATGTGGTAGGGGACCACCTCGGAAGGAACCCTATTGAAAATGAACGAAAGGGGTCAAAGGTCAGGACATAGGAGCGGGATCCATTCCACTGCTCTTATGCGTCATAACTAACGTAAAAAAGGTTCGATTTCGATGAAAGGTTAGTATGTGGTAGGGGACTACCTGGGGATAAACCCCATTGCAAATGGGCGAAATGGGGTCAAAGGTCAGGACATAGGAGCGGAATCCCTTCCATCGCCATTATGCGTCATAACTTACGTAAAAATGCTTCGATTTGGATTAAATGTTAGTATGTTGTAGGGGCCTGCCTGGGGACGAATCCCATTCAAAATGGGCAAAATGGGGTCAAAGGTTAGGACACAGGAGCGGGATCTATTCTATAGCCCTTATGCATCATAACTTACGTAAAAATGATTCGATTGCGACAAAACTTTATCATGTTATTTCGGAGGTATACTGAACCTGTTCTGTTGAATATCATCGAACTGGGATCAAAGGTCAGGGCACAGGAGCGAGATTTATTCCACAGGCATTATCCTCATAACTTGAGTAATAACTTGAGTAATGAGTTCTGGTATGTTGGAAAGCGTATTATAATCAATGCATTGCATGATTTTACTAAATTGTTTGAAACATAACCATGATTATGCAATCCAACATTTGTTTGGCTACTGACGTCATCAAAGTACAGGTCGCGCCATCTTTTTTCTGGACAATTGATGCGATCCCAAGGATGGAAATTTGAACATCGATTAAAAAAAGCTTCATTTTATAACTTGGAATACTTAATATTTTCTAAAACATAACCATAATTATGCAATCCAACATTTGTTTGTCTACTGACGTCATCAAAGTACAGGTCGCGCCATCTGTTTTTTTGGTTCCTACACCACCAAAGGAAAAGTTATTGATTTTTAATATAATTATGGTTATAGAAAATATTAAGTATTCCAAGTTATAATATGAAGTTATTTTAATCGATGTTCAAATTTTCATCCTTGGGAACACACTGATTGTGAAGGAAATGTGTACAAAAGTTTTTGCATTGGAAGTATTGAAAGCAAAATTACATGACGTCCACCTTAACGGTTAACGGTTTACGGAAATGTTTTTTGAACCGCTTTTGTTTTCTTTAGTGGTAAATTTAGTAAGTGTTTTAAGTTCAAATGACAAAAGTCCGACCTTCCAAAAATTAGCCACAGTAAAAAAACTCTGAAACTTCGGAATAACAAGCCTTATTTGCTTAGACATGCAATAAAAATTGAAATTTATATCTACTTCTAGGAGTTCGATTTGAAAAATTCCTTCTTTGTTGGATAGTGCTTTCCGTGTGACATGTTTTTCATATAATTTCAAAGTTTTCAAGTAATCCATAGACTTTTCACTAGGGGGTGTAGAGGTAAATTGCGTTTCCCCCTATATCTCTGCTTCTAAATTTCCGATTTGAAAAATTCTTTCTGCACCGGATACAGCTCCTAATGGGAAATCGTTTGCACATAATTTCTAATGTTTGTAAAAATGGTTAGCCGCCAGGTGGCGTAAGTCTTAATTTCCGCTTCTGATGTATTTGCAGCAAAATATGAGCTTCTAAAATCTCGATTGAAGAAAAAGTCGTTTGTTGACCAATGTTATTCATGTCGACAAACCTTTTAGGAAAATTTTCTTCTTGAAATAATGCATGGTTTCTATGCCAGGGGGCGTAGATGTATATCTTATTTTTGTCAATATCTCTACTTCTAAGAGTCCGATTTGAAAAATTCCTTCTTTGTTGGATAGTGTTTCCGATGCGAAATGTTTTTCCTATAAATTCAAAATTTACAAGTACATCATAGACTTTCCGCTAGGGGGCACAAAGGTAAATTGCGTTTTCTGCGTTATTTCTTCTCCTAAAGCTCCGATTTGAAAAATTCTTCCTGTATCGCATACAAGACCTGGTGGAAAATATTTTTCACATAATTTCTAATGTTTGGTAAAGAATGGTTTTGCCACCAGGCGTCATAAGTGTTAATTTCTGCTTCTGAAGTATTTGTAGCAAAATCTGGGCTCCTGAAAACTCAACTAATTTTTTTTTTTTTTTTCTTGTACCGATACCGCTTATACGGATAAACCTTTTGAGAATACCTTCTTCCTAAAATAATGCATGGTTTTCCCACCAGGAGACGTAAAGTCACATCTTATTTTTGTTGATATCTCTGTTTTTAAGAGTTCGTAAGCTCACGATTCCGTTTACAGCAATATCTGAGGGATTAAACACCCGATTGAAAATCATCTTTCTTCCGTCAGATACTATTGTCTTCCATACCGGTTCCATTGACTTTGAATAGCTTTGATAAATTTAATTTGCGTCAGAACGGATTCGAAAGACGTGCTTATTACACCCGAAAATTCGGTGTCATCTTTCTTTTTTGTAGTGTAGTCAGTACAAAGATTCACCAAGCTTTCGCACTCCACTGGGAGGCTTTTTCAAGGCAATGGTAGACATAAAAATGCTATGTCTGCCAGTGCCTTTAAAAAAGTCTCCCAGTGGAGTGCGAAAGCTTGGCGAATCTTTGTACTGACTACACCACAAAAATAAACTGATTTAATACGCCATATGCGTCTCTTGAGTATATTCACAATCTGGTGTATTTAAAATAAAATTACTGAGCATACTAGTTATAGTGTGTTCTAAAATTTTAAACTTAGACCTATCAGTACAATTAACTAAGGACGTTATTAGCTATAATCCATTCTAAACTTTTAAAATTAGACATATCCATACCATGCAATCAAAGGCAGCATCTGTAAAATGACACGCATGTGAAGTATGACGAAGAGAAAAATTGACACTGTAAACGTAATGGCTATCGGGATTTGGACCAGATGGCCCTCATTTTACGCGTGGTCCGAATTGCCACATTTCACTTCTGAATTTCTTTGCAACAGAATAAATGGAAAAAAGAAAACGAACTTGCTACGTTTTGTTTCGTTCTGTGAAACACGCTGGGTGATATAATTGTTTCCGCATAACAGAACACAGTCCTTTATTCCCAGGCGCCAACCATGATGAAGGAAATCAGGTATCTACGAAACGATGCAGAGGTGGTTCCTACGTTGTCTTTTTTATGATTTCATGGGAAGAAAGCTATCGCAAATCATCTCCGCCAAGATAACGAATAGATAAGATTTGTCTGCTTGTTGTGTTAATAGGAAAACAAGCTACCTCACAAGTTTGGTCAACAGGGAGAGTAGGTAGGCGTCTTCATATGATTCCGTGGGAGAGAGATGCATTTTTCTGGGAGACCTTTTATTTGAAGCTTTCCTCCTGGACGCCGAGTCGACGGAAACCAATAACCCTACCATCACCCACACCTTACTCTCTCACCTTTGATCGCACCGACAGCTCAGTGAGACTTCTAGCTTTCTACCAGGAAATGGGGAGAGAGAATATGGTCAATCCTTCGCGAAGTTACTTGAGTGTCCAACTGTTTCATCGCAAAAAAAAAAAAAAAAAAAAAAAATGGCTCTAGGTGAATTCATCGAAGCGAATTCAACTTCCGGGAATTCATCGTACGGAAAATTCATCGCAGATAATATTTTTTTTTTTTTTTTTTTAAATCAGAGCTTTAGGTGAATTCATCGAAAGCCAAATCACCGAAAGATGCAGCATCGAAGGGTGAGCTTTTCGAAAATCACGAATATAAGTGGGATTCAGCCAAGTGGCCACAAAAGTATTTTGGGAGCCGTATAAAAGCTGCATTTTTAATTTCTTCGTTTCCACTTTTATGTAAGAAGACCCCGAAAACCATTAGGGGGTCTCACACTCATTACACTTTTGTGTTCGCTTTGTCCATTACACTTTTGTGTTCGCTTTGTATAGATCGCCTTTAAACATTACAATTGTATTCTTGTTACCTCATCATGCCCTTTTGCTTTGGTGAAATGGAAAAATAAACTATTGGTATCAAAAATATCGTAGCGTTGCGTTTTTACTAAGTCATTGATAATGTGGGCCTCAGGCTGGGTCATTTTAGCAACTTTACTACCACTATCATGAGAACCCATAGTTCTCATGATAGTGGTAGTAAGGTTAATATACAAAATAATAATAACAATACCGCCCTTTTACTCCGTGCGCAAAACAATAGTTTAAGGTCCTGAACCTCGGCCTTTCTAGAATTTTTAAAACTGCCGTCCTAGATATTCATGTGGTTTGCATTGCACGTCAAGTTAGTAATATTGCGTTTTTACTCAAGCACAGAGCATTTATAAATAGGGCTAGGCCGTTCAAACAGTTTTTATTCCGTCCTGCTCTATTTATAAGGTCTGGATCAATCAGTTATGTTGCGCTTTAACTTAGCAACTAAACCTTAATTAGTAGGGTTTTTTTTTTACTTTTTTTATTCCGTTGTACCCATAGTTATAAGATTTGGACACCAAGTCAAGTTAGTGATATTGCGCTTACATCACTTAACAGGCTCTAGGTCTTTTTAGCAGTTTTTATTCCGCAGATCTATTTTTCATAAGTTTTAGACGTCAAGTTAGTAATATTGCGCTTTTACTTAAGCATAAAAAACTAATTAATAGGCCCGGGGCTTTTTAACAGTTTTTAAAAAGGCCCGGGCCTATTGATAATTAGTGTTTTTTCACTAAACAGTAATTATTAGGGCCTACGCCATTTTAAAATTTGTAACGTCATTAGCTTATCACGCAAATCTTATTGTAAATGAGATCTGCGGATTAAGAATTGCTAATAAGACCTATGCTAAGGGCCTATTAATAATGTTCAGTGGCTAAATAAATGCGGAATATTATCAACTTGACTTGATGTTCAAGCCTTCAAGGCTCCCCATTAAAACGAAATCTTTCACCAATATATGTATAACGCTGGAGATGTCATGTGATACACGGGACACGATATCTATTTAACTTTTACATAAAATGAGAAGGCTGTTTCATAATTCATCCTGGATAGCAAATTTGATTGTGAAATAGTTGAAAAGTAGTAAAATTGCATTCGTAATCTACGAATTTGTAACAATAATGTTCATAATCTTAGAATCTGTAATAATTTCAAAAGCAAAACCGATTGTGTGTTTTTCTAAGTAAGGTAGCAATTTCGGAAAAAAAGTAAAGGATTTTGTGAAAATTGGAACTGCTCCAGTAAGGAAAGATTGACCAATAAAAAAGGTGCAACAAAATCCCACATAAAATATTACTTTCACTGGAATAATAATAACAACAATGGTAATAATAAAGAAGTTCAGAAATGATTAGGTCATTTTGAGAAACAATTTTTCAATATAGGCTTGAATATTTGAAACGGGACGAGTTTGAATCACATGGACGCTGACACAAAAATATTTGAATATTTGAAATGGGACGAGTTTGAATCACATGGACGCTGACACAAGAGAGCCCTGGGTAAGCCGAATTGCGATTTCTCAGGGAGAGAGGGACTACATACGTATCTATGCACTTTATTCGTATCTTGAATCTGATTTTAAAGATAACACTCAGCGATGGAATACGAAAACTTAATTCATATACAACGGAAAATTAAAAAATAAACAAACTTCGATTTTAAAAAATCGAAGCTTGGGGGTCCTCCATCAAGCTGGGCCCCGAACAGCTGCATGGACTGCACGTACCTACAGCCGGCTCTGCTCGTAGAAATTCCTCCCACACGTGAGGTTTAGACCTGACAACATATTTCTGTTATAAATGTAAAAACTCAGATCAGATCATACGTAGAGGATTTCAGGAAGAGAGTGTCTGACTCCAGGTCTTAAACAACCCTTAGAAATAGGAAGCTATTTGGGCTATAGTGCCCGATGGGAAAGTGACACGGAAGCGAGTTAGAAAGGGGGAGAAAGACGCCCTTATTTATTACCGGGGGCCTGTACCCGGGGTCCTACGGCTTAATGTGCCGATCCGAGGCACGACGGATATTTAGTGGTTCGAGCGTTCATACCTTCCTTGGTTTAATGTATTAAAGTTTTTAACAACCATGTGGTTAATATTTTTAGTGTTTTAACGTACATCGTGCAGATACAGCTTTTAATTTAGTTAATGAGATCATATAGTTCGTTCGTGTGAAAGTTAGTGATACGGAAATTATAAACAATTAATAATCAAAATAAAAAATAAATATACTGAAAACTTCAGAACTATATGAAAACAATATACAAGATGTATTTCAAAACATTAAAATATTTATGTTAAACTTTGATTTATTTCATAGTGATTGACATCGTACCACACGGAAGAGTTAAAAAGCTCATCAAAGTTCAGTTCTCCTCGTTTTATTTTTAATAATATTTAAAATCATTGTGTTTTAACCTAAAAACTTAAACAGGAAAAAAAAAGCGCACATAAGAAATAACCGCTGACTAATTTTTTTCTGCTTAATAACAAAAATTTCATCAAAACCGAAAATTTCCTTGGTATTCCATGCATTCTGAGGACGAAATGAACACAAAGTGATCAGTCACTCAGCTTCTCTTATTTAAATTTTGGTATTCACATTTGTATACTCCTCAACCTAAAATTTAAGATTGCGAAGTGGTCTAAGCGATGGCTTCTGATAATTCGTCCGCGATGGGTCCAGGTTCGAATCACGGTGAGGCATGGATGATGTGTTTGTCTTACGGCACTGGCTCTCTCCCATCCCTGGAACCAGTGGCCCTAAATAAGGGATGGACGGCTGCTTAGTTATAGCTCATTGAGTTGCTCACTGTGGTCATTTCCAATTAAAATTTAAACTTGAAGATTTTACTTTTACAGTCTTAAATTCAAGGGATTTTAGAGATTTTGTAAGCGTTACTGGCTCTTGATAATATATTTTTCCGATGTTCACACTTACGAGACATTAAGGTTGTTCTCTTCTAACAATGAGTCTCTTCTGCAATTTTGAGAACGAAGTATATGATACGTTCTCGTAAAGTTGGGTAAAATTGCGTGGTTAAGCGGAGGAAATATTCTGACTAGTTTTGTCGATTGTTCAGTTTAAATTAAGATATTTCTTCATGAAATTAAAGAAGACCTCATATTTCTAACAGGCGTAAGAACACCTTTGCAACACCTAGGTATCCTCTTGTGTTTTCAAGATGCGGTCAATTTTTCCTATTTTCGAAACGTGGGCATTTCTTTTTTTTCTGTGGACATTATTTGCTCATACGCCTGCGTATGCTGCTGGTGAAACAAAAATCTGGAAATAGTGTAGGGCAGTAATGCTAGGCAAATCTATTAATTTTACCCTTTTCAGGAGCCCGAAACTCCCTGGATGTAGGCCTATACATACCAAGTATACAAGAGTGCGCTCGTGTGTATATGTGTGCACACAAATACACACGATATCCAACCAAGTTTGATTTTTAAATTAGTTTTCATTCAAGCGTTTACAAAAACGACAAAGATTAATCGATAATGCCTGCAAACTGAATTTTGTAAATTACGGACGCGCAGCCATGTTTAACTGATTCAGTGAGCTTTTCTTTCATTTGCAGTTATTTCTTGAACTTCAAGTTTTTTTAAACCAAAAGGAATTGGCATTTCAAAATTCAGACGATTTTTTGTGAGCATTTATGATGGTCAGATTATCTACAAAAATCACAGTTGCGGATATCATTGTCGGGGAAAGTTCTTAGTTGTAATCTTTTAGAAATTCCATAGAATGTCAGTGAGTTGGACAAAAAGTTTCCCTTAACCGTGTAGATTCTAGCAAAACAAAATACCCCTGGTTTTTCGTACAAGGTGCAAAGTGGGTGTAATAAAAGCTTCTAAGAGTGAATACCAAGGGAGAAATTGTTAATCCGTTATTCATTGGCTCTTGGAATTTCTTTGCTCCCAGGTTTCATGGCATTAGAAGCGGAAATCAAGGTTAGCTGATATTGTCTACCCTTTGATGCTCCTGGGAACTTTCGCTGCTTATTCCCTTACTCATTATTGGCATAAAAGTACTTCTGGAAAATTTTATTGTGTCAAAGACTGAAATTCTTTTCTACATCTAGGCTTCCAGCTTAGAGTTCCAACTTAGTAGAACCTGGGTAATCTTTGGGCAACTAATCCTCTTAACTTTTCACAGAGCCAGTCTTTAGTCTTCCAGGCCATCAAATAACCAACAACTGATTCACTTACAACAAAGCCTTCCACAGCTATCAGAAGTGGCTTAAGGAATTTGTACATCACTACGGCCTTTACGCTTAAACTGAAGGCAATCAGATTTCAACTGCGATAAGGCTACCAGAACCTAGCGGGGCTAATGTCCCTCTGTCGTCCCTTGGGGGGGAGACAACGTTTGGGGCCAACGTACCTCACTCGACCAAGGAAAGAGGGAGGTATGTTGGCCCCGCTCAAAGTAAATCACTTTCCAAAACATGAGAGCTCTGCCCCTTAATCCCTGTAATGCTGTTTTTCTTGTCCTTTCGTTTTGCACATCATGCGCTTTGGTTAGTCATTTGATGACAGCACTTATCTTTCAATAACGCCATTAAAATTTTAAGATGCGTTAGGTGTGGCAATGTTCAAATGGTATATTTGTGAAAGATTTTAAAACACAAAAATTATATTTTGTTAAAGGTACACGAAAAAAAAACTCGAGAAATAAATATTTATATGGGAGCTCTTTGTCTTATTGTCTATTATTGGAGTGAAGGTTTTGGAAGAAATTCAAATTGAATTGTTCGATGTGCTCATGCTGAAAATCAGGAATCTCTAATTCTTCTTTATGAAATAAAGCCGAACTGAGCATTTAATTCATTTTATTTACAGTTTTCGTTTAAGTAAATTTGTGGAGTGTTGCCGAGATATTTCTTCGGAATTAAAACGAGATTGCTAAAAGGGAGTAGTATCGTGGTCAGTGATGTATTCAGGCATCTTCTCGAGGGTGCTTAGCCCCCCCCCGAAAATCTATGAATGCCCCCCCCCCGTAGATTTTTGGGCGATCTACCCTTATATTTTGTCTAATTGCGTTCGTTTAAAACTGAATATTTAGAGAAATTATTTTTAAAAAATTAAGAAAATGAGGGAAAATATTATAATAAAAAAAACATCCACATGAACTTCAATCTGAATTTTCTATCGTCCTTCAACAAAACATTAAACAGTCCTCGCTGAAGAGGCAATTTTTCAAGCACTGGAAACTCAGACTGCATCAGCAATAAAAACCTAATTCGACACAGTAGAAATGTTTGCAGTGCAATACATCATCATATTTTGGAAGCTGGCATTCAGTTTTATTTCAGTCTTCTGGATGCTGACTTTCCATGTATACGGTTCAAACTCAGTGTAGCTAACGTGACG
The DNA here is from genome assembly GCA_039090855.1 of Macrothele yani. NCBI lineage: Eukaryota > Metazoa > Arthropoda > Arachnida > Araneae > Macrothelidae > Macrothele > Macrothele yani. The sequence goes on along the minus strand of CM076989.1, from coordinate 91,383,201 downwards.
TTAGTGCTTCCAATACAACAAAATATTTGCTATCTAATTTTTAACAATAGCAAATTATTAGAAATTGTTCCCATAATAAGTTTTTTTTTGTTTTTTTTTCCGGAGGTGGTTTACACTCCGAGAGAAAAAAAATCAAGGCACCTCAAACTGGCATCGAAACGGTTAGTTAGTTTATTTTTTTACTACTATTTGCTAAACTAAATAATCTAAAGGGGTTGAAACCAAAGCGCAGGGGAATGGCTTGCACCATACGTTTTCAGGTAACACGTTAATGATTCCTTGATAATCAGAAACATGCTTGTAGTAAGACGAGGGCATTTTTACCACTCCTAGTGTCTTGGGGCGAATTTTCTCCAGCACAGCCTTACCTTTTACTAGCGTCCTCAATATTTTACACCTCCCCCTGGTGAAATCCGCAGCCAATTACTGAATTAAGGCAAAGGTATAATATATTTACATTTTTAATCACTTGTATATGTAGATTTCTTGGAATCTGCATTTGCGATATAAGAGCATAAGAAAATTTTTGTACTCTATTTAAAATTTTTATATGTATTAAATATCATCATCATTGTCAACCATTATCAATCCACTGCTCGTCGAAGATCTCCCCAAGTTTCTTCCACAACGGTCTGTCTTGTGCCTGTCTCCTCCATGTTACTTCCGCATACTTTCGAATCTCATCCACCCATCTCCCATGTGGTTTTATTCTGGGTCTTTTCCTGTCCCTTGGAATCCAATCTAAAATTTCGGCTGCCCATCGACGGTCTGTCCTTCTGGCAGTATGTCCAACCCATTGCCATTTCAGGGATTTAACTATGATCATGAAGTCTTCCACTCTTGTCATTTTTCGGATCCACGAGTTCCTTTTCTTATCTCTCCTGTTTACACCAAGCATGCACCTCTCCATGCTACTTTGAGTTGTCTGCAGCTTTCGTATGTCTATTTTAGTTAAGGTCCACGTCTCTGCACCATACGTAAGCACTGGAAGGATGCATTGATCAAACACTTTTCTTTTAAGACATAATGGCGTATTGCTCTTGAAAATAATGCTGTTTCTCCCAAAAGCTCTCCAGGCAAGTTTTGTACGCCGATTAATTTCTTCATCAATGTGACCCTCACTTGATATCTGTTGTCCAAGATGTTTCTGTTATCTCCAGCTTTTCTCCATCAATCGATAAATCTTCATTTCTTGTAAAAGCATTGAACATCACTTTTGTCTTCTGAAAGTTCATTTTTAATCCCACTTCTTTACTCTTGTCAGCAAGTTCCTGGATCATACTCTGTAGCTCTGATGGGGTAGTTGCAAAAATGATTTCGTCATCAGCAAAACGAAGGTGGATTAGATAATCTCCATTAATCTTTATCCCTTTCTTTTCCCAGTTCAGTGATTGAAAGACATTTTCCAATGTGGCATTAAGAGCTTCGGAGATATGGTGTCACCTTGTCTCACTCCCTTTCCAATTTTTATGTGTGCTGTATTTTCAAACAGCCGAATCTTTGCACTTGCATTTTCATAGATGTTATATATAATATTAATGTATGCATCTTCAATACCGCAGGATTTCAGAACCATTGTAACTGCTGATGGTTTCACCGAATCAAAGGCTGTTTCATAATCGATAAAAGCCATGCACAATGGAAGTTCATATTCCCTCGCTCTTTCAATTAGTTCTCTCAGTACGTGGATATGATCTATTGTGCTGTAGCCACTCCTGAAATCAGCTTGTTCTCTCAGTTGATCCATGTCCAGTGTTACCTTCAAACGGTGCGAAAGAACTTTAGTGAAGATTTTATAAACCACTGATAGGATGCTGATAGGTCTGTAGTTCCCAAAATCCTCAATGTCACCTTTTTTATGTAGCAGGATCATTGTAGCGTTGTTCCAAACCTCAGGAATCTTCCCTTCATTAAGGCATCGAGTGAAAATTTGCGCGAGTACTGTTTCGATTTCTCCACTTGCTTCTTGTATGATGTCTACAGTAATTCCATCTTCTCCTGGAGCGTTTCCCCGCTTCATGTTCTTGATTGCATGTGCAACTTCTGCTGGGAGGACTAGAAGAGCTCTGGTACTGCTACCTTTCATGATGTCTGGAGTACATGTATCATCCTTTTCATATAATTTGGAGTAGAAATCTTTCACTCATGTCAAAATTTTGCCTCTATTTCTTGTTACAGAACCATCTTCTTTTCTCAATTCCATCATCTGTTTTCTTCCCTTACTGAGATGTCCCTTTGCTATCTTTTGGCTTTGGTTGTTTTAAATTGCTTTCCTCACTAGTTCACAGTTGAATTTCCTTACGTCTTCAGTGATACTGTTTCGTACTGTCTTGCATAGCTCTATATATTCCACTTTGGAAGTCACGTCTTTAGTTGTCCTTATCTCTCTTCTTTTTTGCATCAACATTTTGGTTTTTCCTGATAATTTGTTCACATGCAACTTGTTCTTAGACCCAGCTAATTTTGTTGCTGTTTCCGCATAAGTGCTTTGGTTACTTTTCTGTTAACTTCACAAATATCCACTTCTTCCGATGTTAGGCATTCTAAAGCAGAGAATCTGTTCTTCAGCTCCAACTTGAAGGTATTATGGTGTTTTTTAAGGTTGGTTATGTCAATACAGTTTGTTTGTCTTATGAGCTTGCTACGTTCGAGTTTAGTGTTGAGGTGCATCTTACATCTCACCAATCTATGGTCACTACCTGTGTTGAACTTCTTTAGCACACTGCAGTCTTGTATGACGAATTTTTTGTTACACATAATAAAATCAATTTCACTTGTCGTCCCATTTTAATCTCTCCATGTCCATTTCCTGTGTGGCTGTTTCTTGAAAAAGGAGTTCAAGATGAAAAACCCTTCTGCCTCTGCAAACTCTACGAGAGTATTTCCACGCTGGTTTCTGTTGCCGTGACCGAATTTACCTACTGAAGTTTTATTCTGTTGGCGTTGCCCTATTTTTGCATTGAAATCTCCCATAATTATCTTCAAGTGCTGATTACCTTTATTATTTAGATGACAAATTTCCTCATAAAATTCTTTAATTTCTTCTTCAGGATGACTTGTGGTGGGTGCATACGTTTGAATAATCTGAGCCTTGTATCTTCTCGAGAGTTGGATAACAAGTCGTGCAGCTCTGTCAGAGGAACTTTCAACTTCTACAACTTTATCCTTCAATTTCTTGTTTATTATAAATCCAACACCACTAGTTCTGCCTGTATCTGTCCCACGATAGTAGAAGAGATGTCCACTTTTCAGTTCACTGAGATCTTCTGTTTTTCTCCTTACCTCACTTAGCCCGACGGTGTCCCACTTGATCATTTGTAGTTCCTCTTCCAATTCAAGAAGCCTTGAATCAGAAGATAGGGAGCGCCCATTATACGTACGTAACCAAGGTCAGCATCGGATGGCAACCTGGTCCGGTCCTCCGGTGATTCTCAGCACCCTCTGCCTTCATGTCGCACTGGCCGCTGCATTGGCCAGGTACATTTTGGAGGGGTTTCGCCGTAACTCACCACGCTGGCCAAGCGGGTTGGTGAGTGTGGGATAGCATTTCGTCTAATCCCGATGGTATAGTTATACCGCTATTGGCGGTCAATCGGATGCTTCCTTCTAGGTGTTGCAATTTGGGTGGCCAGCAGTGTATATATATATATATATATATTCTTCCCAGTCAAGTGTATGAATAATGTAACGCATCTCTTTCTGTTCAGCATTAAGAGTTTTTTAAGAGCGACAACCAAGAGAACTCTATTTTCACTAATTTACTAAAATATTTTTTCTCTTGGACTACAAAAAAAAAAAAAAAAAAATCAATGAATTCGCTAAATTACATTTATCTTTTTTTTTTTTTTTGTTATTGAAACTTTTCGTTTGCGCTTGTTATCCAGGTGAATGAAAAAAACAAGAGCTTTCGGCAAATCAGAAAGTTTCATTTTGTTTCTCTTAATTGCGTTCTAAACACTAGAAATTATTCGTTCTACTTCCGATATGTATTGAAAGCACTAAAATTCTGAACATTTTGCTCTAATCGCTTAATTTAAAAGAACTTAGACTCAGACATTATAAAAAAAAACACACACACACACACACAGTTTTTAGAGATTTTAGCTCATGTCTGAAATAAGGAATGCACGGAATAAATAAAGCAAACGTACAAGGATGAATTGCCTAGATCTTCAAATCACTACTGTTTGACCCTGGACATCTTCCTCATTCTGACAATGGGCCTTTGTAGGAAGACTTCGTTCCTTTTCATCACACGCAAGACCTACCTTCCCGCGGCTAATACATCCCCAATTCATCCTAACGAGCGGGCGTGGTTTAGTTCCTAAAGGAGGGAGAGTGAAGATGCATATATATGCGTTCTCGCCGCTTTTGAGCAGGTTTTAGAAGGACGTAATATTGCGTGCTAGCCGCTTTTGTGAAAGTTCTTGATGGACGTATTATTGCGTCCTCGCCGCTTTTGAGCAAGTTTTGGTGAACGTATATACGCGTCCTCGCCGCCTAGAAGGTTAAACAGGGGAATTAAAATTCAAACAAATACAATCCTGAGTCGCTTTTCAAAAAGATATTACTGATGATCAGTTTTATAAAACAATACTGATCACTAAAATTAGTGTTACTGTAAATAATCATGGCATTTGCCTTCCAGTGGTGACAGCTGGATTTGTCCCACTTGTTTCCCTAAGCACAAAGAGTTATATATGGATGTTTTTGGATAAATCAAAAATTATCCGCACTCTTGTTTCTATAATATATCAAAATAACAGCAGGGGTTGAAAAAATACATAATTTTTCTGCATAGTCTCCTTGCTTTTCAATGCACTTGTTCCAGCGGCCACGAGCTTGCGTATTCCATTGGAGAAGAAGGTTTGTGGCTGGTCACACAGCCATGTATGCACCACTTCCTTCACTTCGTCGTCTGAAGCAAATCGACGCCCTAGCAAAGCATCTCTGAGAAGTCCAAAGAGGTGAAAGTCGGAATGGGCGAGATCTGGACTGTATGGAGGGTATTCCAGCACCTCGAAACCCAATTTGCCAAGGGTTTCAACGGTGTGGGAGGCCGAATGGGGGCGTGCATTGTCGTGCAACAACAACACTTGCTTCTACAATAGGCCTTGGTGTTTGATGCGAATAGCTGGTTTCAGTTCCTTTGCCAGCATTTCAATGTAGCGTACACTGGTGTCTGTAGACCCCTTGTCCAGGTAATATTCTAGTATAGGCCCTTTAGAGTCCCAAAACGGTTAGCGCCACTTTTCCTGCGGAAGGTTGCGCCTTGAATTTCTTCTTCGCTGGCGATCTCGGGTGTTCCCACCCGATTTTCTCCAAAAAAGCTTCGCCATCATCGTTGTAGCGGGGGAGTAAGCGTTGAGAGATCTCCACACGTTTGCGCTTTTGCTCTTCGGTAAGCTGTTTTGGCACTCATCTTGCAGAGACCTTACGGAAACCAAGTTTTTCGTCGATGATTTCGTATGCAGAACCATAAATGATTTGCAGAAAATAGGCAACTTCATCGGTGGTCACTCGTCGGTTCGCCAGAATCATCTCTCAAGCTTGTTGAATCTTCCCGTCAGTGGTGGAGGTTGATATGCGTCCTGCTGCACCCTCTTCATGCTTCACGCTTGTCCGGCCTTCTCGATGCACTCATACACACTTCTGCGTGGCAGAGCACTGTCCCCGTATTGTGCTGCAAGCCTGCGATGAATTTCAGCCCCTGACACATCTTCAGACTAGAGGGCTCTCTGTTCTTCCTTGGTGCACACTGCCAGCGGGGCGGCCATGTTTACTATGTAACAGAACAAAGAAAAATGTAGCAATTAAGATCAAACTTCAGTAACGTAACCACAAGAATACTACATTATGGCATGCGCGCGCAGAAGGCAGTGCGGCCAACCTAAAAGGAATTATGGCGCGACTGCGGATAATTTTTGATTTACCCTCGTACTTACACCTTTTATTAAACGATACGCAGGTGTTCACGAAGTACGTGAAATAAGTTCTATACTCAAAAAAATATCATTAATAGAGATATCGTACTATAACGAAGTAAATTTCTCCGTCATTTTTGGTCTACGCCGGGATTCGAACTCGAGTCCGCTTATTCCGGAACAAGTCGCTCTACCAACTGAGTTACGCAGACGTTCATTCCGATTGCTATCTACCTTTATGTCGTGCGCGTCCTGCTGGCAGGTACGTCACATCTCCCCCCCCCCCGAAAGAGGGCCGGGGGCATGGCCCACGGGTCAGCCGTGACCATGAATCGTTGCAGGCATCTATCCACTGTAGAACGTGCACTTGAGAACTCCCAATCCATCTGGTGTGTGGAATGCAACGTCACACACATTTTTTTTTCGAAGCGCTGAAGAAGGGATTCTCTTATTTTTCTTATCTCGCGGTGTGGAAAGAACATCACACCATTGCGAGATTTTGAACGGTCGGGTCATCCGGATAGTTCGGGCGCCATTATAACGAAGTAAATTTCTCCGTCATTTTTGGTCTACGCCGGGATTCGAACCCGAGTCCGCTTATTCCGGAACAAGTCGCTCTACCAACTGAGCTACGCAGACGTTCATTCCGATTGCTATCTGCCTTTATGTCGTGCGCGTCCTGCTGGCAGGTACGTCACAGTACTATAGACGTTTTCCTGCTATCCTATGTTTTAACAAAATTAGGGAAAATCTTTGCATGACAGACTAATTATCTAGAATAAAAAATATTTCATAATAAGCAGTATAAATTAAAAAAATAATAGATAGCAGGCGTTGAATATAATTTTAATCTTGATGAACTTTTTGTCCTTAGACTAATTCTGAGGTAAGTCTTGTCTATTTGATCAGATGATGGTGAGTACTGAAAGAACGCAGTCATTCTTAGACATGCAGACGTTCCTGAGTGTGTAGGAGATGTTAAAACACACACACACACACACACACACACACACACACACATACACAAACAGTAGATTACGAATATCTACCAGTAGATAGAGTCAAAATCAATAGATCTACTGATAAATCAGCAAAATGAAAATACTGACTTCTATACTCTGGGCAAAGCTAACCTGATTACACTGTTAAAGTTGTGAAACCGAAATACCGACATAACATTTCTTGTTTGTCATTATTTATCCGCTCACTAATGGTGTGCCATGTGTCGCGGACTCTTCCCCTTAAGGCTGACTGAATGCGAGACAAAAAAACACTTCCCGCGTTCCATCACGATTCCTCCTCCACTCGCACACCTTCTCAACCTTGCCGACCACCAGACAAACGTTTTCTGAATGAGTATTTTAAAACAGCAACCACGAAGAAAGAAGTATGCTCATTGCAATGACCGCCAAACCATTATCTCCCCGCATCCAGGTGACAATTCTTCCCTCCCATCAGTGGCAGTAAATATCCTCGTGTTAACTATATAGCCTCTCTGAAGCAAAACAGATGTGACAATGGAGCCGCTAAAATGCGAACGTTTGTATTTTTTAGAAACGCGACCGAAACTGGGATCTTCTTTTTTTAAATGTGCGCACGTACGACATTTAGAGCATATATGTATTCATGTGCTTTCTTAGGTCTCAGTTCAAGCTCGAACACGGCTTTTAAACTGGAACTATATTATGCAGCGGAAGTACACACTCCGTAACTTACAAACTCCACAGTCAGGTTAGCGTTGCCCTGAGTATAGTCACCCTAAGAGTGTACTGTTGTTGAGGGAAACCAGATCATGTCTCTCCGAGGAACGTGAGAACGATATCAACATTCCAGCTGTGTTCTTTTTGTGAAGCAATTGCTTCCACATTGACACCCGGCCCCTACCACCACCCCGTACACACACACACACACACACACACACACACACACACACACACACACACACACACACACACACACACACACACTCCGCCAGAACTGCACTTAACATCGAATTTTATGCTAATACCACAAGGAACTGAAAGAACCTCTTTATACTGGATCAGACCCCAGGGGATACAAGAGAAAAGAACAGAACAGTGCTGTGATGGGGTTCAAACTCTAAAAAAATTCTTCTACTAGTGCTGCTGAAGTACTCCCCTCCTCACTCCTTTCGAGATACCCAGATTTTCAGTTCATTGTCTGTATTGCGAGTGTTGGAAGAAATCTTCCATTCCTTCCTCGCTCTTCAAGTTACGGACATTTGCCAGAGAGACAGTCAGCAACCGAAAGGGCGAGGCTCTGAATTGAGTAACTTCTCATATAAATGTTATTTCTAACAAGATAGTACAATCATGCAATGCATTGATTATGATACGCTTTCCAACATACCAGAAATCATTAGTCAAATTATTATTCAAATTATGAGGATAATGGCTGTGATATAAATCTCGCTCCCGTGCCCTGACCGTTGATCCCATTTCGATTATATTCAACAGAATTGATTCAGTACACCTCTGGAATAACACACCAAAGTGTTGTCGCAATCAAAGCATTGTTACGTAAGATATGACTCATAAGTTCGATGGAATGGATCCCGCTCCGATGACCTGACCTTTGACCCCATTTCGATGATATTCAACAGAACCGGTTCAGTAAGTCTCTGGAACAACATACTAAAGTTTTGTCGCAATCGAAGCATTTTTACGTAAGTTATGACGCATAAGGGCGATGGAATGGATCCCGCTCCTATGTTCTGACCTTTGAACCCATTACGCCCATTTTCAATAGAGTTTGTCCGCAGGTTTTCCCTTACCACATACTAAAATTTCATCGAAATCGAACCATTTTTACGCGAGTGATCGTGCGGACGGAGAGACAGACAAAGCTGGAACATATACGCTTGTTCAACCTAACGTCGGAAAGCGTAAAAAACGGACAAATTTATTAGATAAAATCCGTTTCAAAAATCTTAATTTAGCATAAGCTTTTTATAAAATTACATAACATGGAAGACACAATATTCGGTGTACATTATGTTCTCAATTTTTAGTGGAACACATTCTTACACTAGATTGAATTACAGTAACGCCGCAGTTGATAAATGAGTTAAATAGTAATTGCAAGTACACATGCTGATCGCTTAGGTTTCACCAAATTCAGAAGGAAATGCATTGCTCGGCATAGGAAATGCTACAAAGGAAGTGTTAGTAGGAGTGACATGCAAATTGGTAGGTATATGTGTCGACAGTTATGTTACCTAAATGATCGCAGTTGCGAACCAATCACGTGAGAAGTGAGGAAGAAACAAGGGCAAAACGGTTCGGAGTAGCTAAGACTAGTCGTAATTACATGGGTGTGTGTACATCTGCAGTGGAATGATCTTGATAGCGAAAACACGTGTAAGGAGTGAGGATGCCTGGGAAACGTCATCGGAAATACCATCAAAAGGACATCTTGATCATAGGCTTCATCAAAAGGCTACATACGGCTGTATTTTCCCATGCATCGCATCGCGGCGAAACGCATATCGGAATACAACAGCTATCTGCGAAATGTGGTGACAGTGGTTGAAGGAAGGTAAAGTGCGTCGTCGTAGAAGAATGTATGAAAGAATGCCCACAGAAAATGTCCACAAAGAAAATGCCCACAGGAAAAAAACCCACGGAAAAAATGCCCACTTCTCGAAAATACACTCACGGACAATGAAATTTGCGCACCAAGAAGGAAGCATCGGTTTGAACTAAAATTTTATGAACGTAATGATATACACTGCTGGCCACCCAAAACGCAACACCAAGAAGCAAGCATCCGATTGGCTTGAAATTCGCAGCATGCGTCGCCTGCGAGAAGACATGCAAACGATTAGCATTGTAGGGCATATGCAAATCATGTGCGCCCGGCACGCCACCGAGATGCTCTATAAGAAGGGTGCACAGAAGGCGGGGTTTAAGTAGTGGAAGTGTGTTGTGCTGCCGGACCTGTGCGGGGGAATCTTCCTGATGCCTCGTCGCAGAATACGGCATTCATTCCAGCACGTTTCGGAGTTCGGCAGAGGACGAATAGTGGCTAATCGCGACAGCGGTTTATCGTATCGAGACATCGGCGCCCGTGTGGGACGACATCCAGCCACAGTTAGGCGAGTATGGATTCTGTGGGTGCAGCAGAGACGGACGGACCGACGTAAGCGATTGTTGCAGCCGCGGCACACTACCGAACGAGAGGACCGGCATGTCGTGCGGCGGGCATTGACGGATTGCACCGCCACATCACGAACGTTAGCGCAGGAATTAGGGTGTGTTGCGCAACAACCTGTGTCAGCACGTACCGTTCGACGTCGTCTGCAGGAGCGGGGACTTGTCTCACGGCGACCATTGCTCCGATTACCACTGACGTTACACCACCGGCGAGTGCGGTGGCCGTGGGCCGTTGAACGCCACACCTGGACTACGGAATGGCACGACATATTCTTCTCCGACGAATCCCGCTTCTGCCTGCAACACCACGATGGTCGGATCCGGGTGTGGCGGCACCGCGGCGAGAGACTGTATGACGCCTGCATTATGCATCGCCATACTGGTCCGTCACCTGGCGGTATGGTTTGGGGCGCAATTGGACATGACACCCGCCTCCCTCGGTACGCATCGCCGGTACACTCAACAGCTATCCGCCACATCTCCGACGTTTTGGATCCTTTAGTCCTCCCTTCCCTGCAGGACCGGCCAGCGGCCACGTTTCAACAGGACAATGCGCGCCCGCACGTGGCACGCATCGTGCAACAATTCTTCACGGCCCACCAGGTGTCACTGCTGCCGTAGCCCGCCTGTTCTCCCGATGTTTCGCCCATCGAACACGTCTGGTCGCTGATCGGCAACCGAGTGGCCCGGCAAGCACCACCCGCGGCTACGCCTGATGAACTGTGGTAACGTGAGCAAGCAGCCTTGACCGACATACCCCAAGCCTACATCCAAAGACTCGTTCGTTCAATGCCGCGGCGTGTAGCGGCCGTTATTGCCAGCCATGGGGACCACACGAACTATTGACGTCTGCGTGTTCCGCAAGTCGCACGGGCCTGTAACCTCAATCGTTTCATCTTTGTATCTGTTGTTATGTGTCCAGTAAATCTGGCTTTGCTATCTCGTGTCCTTCTTGGTGTTGCATTTTGGGTGGCCAGCAGTGCATGTAGCCTCTATGAAGCAAAACAGATGTGACAATGGCGCCGCCAAAATGCAAATGTTTGTACTTTTTAGAAACGCGACCGAAACTGCGATCTTCATTTTCTAAATGTGCGCACGTACGACATTTAGGGCTTCTATGTATTCATGTGCTTTCTTAGGTCACAGTTCAAGCTCGAACACGGTTTTTAAACAGGAACTATATTATGCAGCGGCAGTACACACTCCGTAACTTAAACTCCATAGTCAGGTTAGCGTTGCCCTGAGTAGAGTCACCCTAAGAGTGTACTGTTGTTGAGGGAAACCAGATCATGTCTCTCCGAGGAACGTGAGAACGATATCAACATTCCAGCTGTGTTCTTTTTGTGAAACAATTGCTTTCGCATTGACCCCCCCCCTTACCACCACCCCGTACACACACACACACACACACACTCCGCCAGAACTGCACTTAGCATCGAATTTTATGCTAATACCACAAGGACCTGAAAGAACCTCCTTATACTGGATCGGACCCCAGGGGATACAAGAGAAAAGAACAGAACAGTGCTGTGATGGGGTTCAAACTCTAAAAAAATTCTTCTTCTAGTGCTGCTGAAGTACTCCCCTCCTCACTCCTTTCGAGTTACCCGGATTTTTAGTTCATTGTCGATATTGCGAGTGTTGGAATAATCTTCCTTTCCTTCCTCGCTCTTCAAGTTACGGACATTTGCCAGAGAGACAGTCAGCAACCGAAATTGCGAGGCTCTGAATTGAGTAACTTCTCATGTAAATGTTATTCCTAACAAGTTAGTAAAACATGCAATGCATTGATTATGATACGCTTTCCAACATACCAGAAATCATTAGTCAAATTATTATTCAAATTATGAGGATAATGGCTGTGATATAAATCTCGCTCCCGTGCCCTGACCTTTGATCCCATTTCGATTATATTCAACAGAATTGATTCAGTACACCTCTGGAATAACAGACCAAAATGTTGTCGCAATCAAAGCATTTTTACGTAAGATATGACTCATAAGTTCGATGGAATGGATCCCGCTCCGATGACCTGACCTTTGACCCCATTTCGATGATATTCAACAGAACCGGTTCAGTAAGTCTCTGGAGCAACATACTAAAGTTTTGTCGCAATCGAAGCATTTTTACGTAAGTTATGACGCATAAGGGCGATGGAATGGATCCCGCTCCTATGTCCTGACCTTTGAACCCATTACGCCCATTTTCAATAGAGTTTGTCCGCAGGTTTTCCCTTACCACATACTAAAATTTCATCGAAATCGAACCATTTTTACGCGAGTGATCGTGCGGACGGGGAGACAGACAAAGCTGGAACATATACGTTTGTTCAACGTAAGGTTGGAAAGCGTATAAAACGGACAAAATTATTAGATAAAATCCGTTTCAAAAATCTTAATTTAGCATAAGCTTTTTATAAAATTACATAATATGGAAGACTCAAGATTCGGTGTACATTATGTTCTCAATTTTTAGTGGAACACATCCTTACACTAGATTGAATTACAGTAACGCCGCAGTTGATAAATGAGTTAAATAATAATTGCAAGTACATATGCTGATCGCTTAGGTTTCACCAAGTTCAGAAGGAAAATGCATTGCTCGGCATAGGAAATGCTGCAAAGGAAGTGTTAGTAGGAATGACATGCAAATTGGTAGGTATATGTGTCGACAGTTATGTTACCTAATTGATCGCAGTTGCGAACCAATCACGTGAGAAGTGAGGAAGAAACAAGGGCAAAACGGTTCGGAGTAGCTAAGACTATTCGAAATTACATGGGTGTGTGTACATCTGCAGTGGAATGATCTTGATAGCGAAAACACGTGTAAGGAGTGAGGATGCCTGGGAGACGTCATCGGAAATACCATCGAAAGGACATCTTGATCATAGGCTTCATCAAAAGGCTACATACGGCTGTATTTTCCCATGCATCGCATCGCGGCGAAACGCATATAGGAATGCAACAGCTATCTGCGAAATGTGGTGACAGTGGTTGAAGGAAGGTAAAGTGCGTCGCCGTAGAAGAATGTATGAAAGAATGTCCACAGAAATGTCCACATAGAAAATGCCCACAGGAAAAAACACGGAAAAAATGCCCACTTCTCGAAAATACACTCACGGACAATGAAATTTGCGCACCAAGAAGAAAGCGTCGGATTGAACTGAAATTTTAGGAACGTAATGATACAGATGAATGATACACATGATGGCAAAAACAGATCTGTGGGACAATTACAGAGGGATCTGTGTCACGCAGTCCGGTCATCTTCAATTGCGCGTCGCACCACCTCGTGCGGCGATACATGCTGCAATACGGTCCGGCATGGAGGCAAACAGACGCCTGATGTTGTCCTGCAGCAGACTGGCCCACACGTGTTGGACAGTGTGCTCCAAGTCCCGGATAAGGTGGTACGGCGGCAGCCGGCGTTTCAACTTGTCCCACACATGCTCAAGAGGGGACATGTCCGGTGAGCGGGCAGGCCATGGAAGTGTCTGAACATGACGTAGGCAGTCCTGGTCAACCTGAGCCGTCTGCAGGCGGGCATTATCCTGCTGGTATAGCGCACTTGGAATCCCGGCCAGGAAAGGGAGCACATAGAGCCGTAGGATCTCATCCGCATACCGCCGGCCCGTCAATCATCCACGTACCACTACTAGAGCTGGTCGCCTATCGTAGGCAATGGCTCCCCAGACCATAATGCCTGCAGTGGGGGGGGGCGCTCGATTGCAAGGTTGGGATTGTGCCGTTGACCCGGGGGCCTCCGCACCTGGACACGATGAACATATGTCCCCAAAACGAAGCGGCACTCATCGCTAAACACCACACGTCGCAAGTCTGTGGCGTTCCATGTCGTTCTGGCCTGGCACCACTGCACACGGAGACGCCGATGTTCTGATGTTAATGGCAGCACACGTAAGGGGCGCTGGGATCGTGTGCAATGGTTCGTTGACACACAGGAACCGCTACATCTGTCTGTACAGTAGACCGGGTACACTTGGGATCCGTTCGTGCCTTGCGCGCGATCCGTCGATCCTCTCTTTCGGTGGTCCTCCTGGTCCGTCCAAAGCCGCTCCGCCGTGTGGCAGTGCCGTCACGTGTCCACTGATCCCAACACAGTCGGACGGTATGGTCAGAACGATCCACGTGGCCAGCTGTACTGCGCGCCGACCACCCTGCGGGTTTTAGCCCATTGATCAGGCCTCTTTCAAAGTCTGTAAGTTGCGTAAATCGACGTCTCTGGCGTCTACTCGACATTCTTGTCACTCTGTACCCTTGCTTGCGTCGGCCGGTGCTTTTCGCTTTTATGGGGCATCGACTACACGCCAATTTATAAGGCTGCCGGTTCATGCTTGCAGCGTCACCACAGGGTGTGCGATCATGCGCCAAACGTGGATCATTTGCATACTAGCACGCACTCTAGCTATTTTCAAAGTTTCGCGGTTGTGGCATGTTTTCTTCTATTGTCCGTGAATGTATGTCAATTGTCGACTGATATCTCTTACGTCTGTTAAAAACATGTTGTTTTTTTGGATTTTTTAAAATTTCATTAGGAACAGTGCTCGAAATGGAAATTTTGAAGTGCTGGTATGCTAATATTTAGCTAAAAACCCTAAATCATCCAACCATTCGGAAAAAATAACTGAAAAAGTAAAAACAAAATCCGTGGAAGAAAAACTCCTTTGTTTGAAAATGTAATTGACAATTACGTTCAATGCTATTGCACCATAAGTCGATGGCGGTCGATTTCAGTTGGTTTGTTTGTGGATCCAGCGGACACTACTTATGCAACCCTGAGAACTGCGATTAGACTTCAGATCAGGTCATATGTAGAGGGTTTTAGGAAGGGAGTGTCTGATCCCAGGTCTTAAACTACTCTTAGAAATAGGAAGCCACAGGAGATTTGGGCAATAGTTCCCGATAGCAAAGTCACACGGAAGCCAGGTGGAAAGGGTGAGGAAGACTCCCTTATTTATTACCGAGGGGGGGGGAATAGTACCCACGGTCCGACGGCTTAATGTGCCTATCCGATGCACGGAGGATATTTAGTGGTTCAAACATTCGTACCTACCTGGGATCGAACATGAGGTATCTCCGTGGCTGTCACGAACGTTGACCACTAGGCCATCCGCAGCCCGGGGTTAGATTTTCGGAACCGACGATTATCGAAACTTTCAGATCTCGGCTAATCATTAGTGATTCCGCTGAACTTGAACCCCAAGCTTTAACGCCCCCAGCCGAGAAGACAGCTACCTTCCAAAATCGGACAATTAGAATATCCGCAATCAGAAAGAATTTTCAGTCTTAAATTAATAGCAATCGCACCCCCTAAAAAAAAACTCCATTTCTTCTGTTTCCACTTCTAAAATTAGTGCTGGTATGTACATTCCGGGTAAAAAAAGTGTTCGTATGAAATACTAGGAAAAAGAAGTGCCGGTACGCCATACCGGCCCATTTCGACCACTGATTAAGAAAGAGGCAGTCGGATATGCGACCGGCTTGGGGGCCTCGGGTGGCCGCCATGGAGATAACCTCAGGTTCGATCCTGGGCAGGTACGAACGCTCGAACCACTAAATACTCGCCGTGCGTCGGATGGGCTTGTTAAGCCGTCGGACTCCGGGTACTGCCCCCCCCCCCAGTAATAAATAAGGGCGTCTTCCTCCCCCTTTCTACTTCGCTTCCGTATCACTTTCCTATCGGGCACTCTAGCCCAAATCTCTTAGCTTCCTATTTCTAAGGGTTGTTTAAGGCCAGGGGTCAGACACTCCCTTCCTAAAATCCTCTACATATGATATATCATTATCATTGTCAACCATTATCAATCCACTGCTAGACGAAGGTCTCCCCAAGTTTCCTCCACAACGGTCTGTCTTGTGCCAGTCTCCTCCATGTCACTCCCGCATACTTTCGAATTTCATCCACCCATCTTCCATGTGGTCTTCTTCTGGGTCTTTTCCTGTCCCTTGGAATCCAATCTAAAATTTCGGCTGTCCATCGATGGTCTGTCCTTCTGGCAGTATGTCCATTTCAAGGATTTAACTCTGATCATGATGTCTTCCACTCTTGTCATTTTTTGGATCCACGAGTTCCTCTTCTTATCTCTCCTGGTTACACCAAGCATGCACCTCTGCATGCTACTTTGAGTTGTCTGCAGCCTTTGCATGTCTCTTTTAGTTAAGGTCCACGTCTCTGCACCATACGTAAGCACTGGAAGGATACATTGATCAAACACTTTTCTTTTAAGACATAATGGCATATTGCTCTTGAAAATTATGCTGTTTCTTCCAAAAGCTCTCCAGGCAAGTTTTGTACGCCGATTAATTTCTTCATCAATGTGACCCTCACTTGATATCTGCTGTCCAAGATAAACGTACGTGTCTGTTATCTTAAGCTTTTCTCCATCAATCGACAAATCTTCATTTCTTCTAAAAGCAAATGGACGATGTCATCGCTCTTTCCACGTTATTTTTTGAACAACGCATAGCGACTGAAAAATTGTATTCCGGCACCGCTGGGATCGATCCCCAGAACTCTCGATAACTAGTCGAGTGCGTTCGACTGATGAACCACGCATGGCGCTGAGAATTGTTGGTGCCATAGCGTAAATTCGAACGCACTCGACTAGTTATCGAGAGTTCTGGGGTTCGATCCCAGCGGTGCAGGAATACAATTTTTCAGTCGCTATGCGTTGTTCAAAAAATAACGTGGAAAGAGCGATGACATCGTCCATTTACATTATCTCCACGTATTTGATATATATTAACCATTTCTTGTAAAAGCATTGAACATCACTTTTGTCTTCTGAAAGTTCATTTTTAATCCCACTTCTTTACTCTTGTCAGCAAGTTCCTGGATCATACTCTGCAGCTCTGATGGGGTAGTTGCAAAAATGACTATGTCATCAGCAAAACGAAAGTGGGTTAGATAATCTCCATTAATCTTTATCCCTTTGTTTTCCCAGTTCAGTGATTGAAAGACATTTTCCAATGTGGCATTAAAGAGCTTCGGAGATATGGTGTCACCTTGTCTCACTCCTTTTCCAATTTTTATGTGTGTTGTATTTTCAATTTTTTTATAGATGTTATGAATAATATTAATGTATGCATCTTCAATACCGCAGAATTTCAGAGCCATTGTAACTGCTGATGGTTTCACCGAATCAAAGGCTTTTTCATAATCGATAAAAGCCATGCACAATGGAAGTTCATATTCCATCGCCCTTTCAATTAGTTCTCTCAGTACGTACCGAATTAACGCAGAGTGATGGGGAAAGAAAGAAGGGCGGTCAGATGGAGGGTGGGGGTAGGAAGTGAGCTGCTGATAATGCGGTGTGACAAAACGGGTAGTATATCTTCCGCCATCACGTGAACTACGGAAATGCGTTTTTTCTACACCGTAAAAGAAGTTGCTTTGTACGAAAGTACGTGCTTCTGTTTGAATGCGACGGAACTTCAGTGTTGTGAACGCGTGTTTGGGGGCTCACGATTTCTTCCACGTGAATTTTAGATCTACAGAAAATATTAAATAATTAAACGGCTTTGTCATTTTTAAGAATAGCTTTTTTCATGCTCTGACTTTATTGCAACCATATAAAAACAATTGGTTAGAAAATGTAGAAAATACCATTCCCCAGAAAACATTCCTGCCTTCATGTATTGCTCTTTTAATTTTTCATAGATTATTTTAGACGTACTCGGAATTATTATTCCTAAAAAAATTGCAGAAATAGCTGTTGTAAATTTCAGATCTTCATACGAACGCTCAGTACCGGACTGGCGAGCAGCCCTGGAAGCAGATTCTTTGCGGCTCAATGTTTGCAAAAATATCCAAGTGCCCCAAACCTAAAATTAGCGGTATGCTGAAATCACCATCTCGTTTGTTTGTTTTTTTTTAATAGAAAAAGTCTGATTGTATTGTTTGCATTTACAAAATAAGGTTTACTAATGGTTCTGTATTGCAGCTGAAGATACCCATAGTAAAACTTGATCTGTATATAAACAATAAAGCTGTTCCTTTTCCCAAGCAATAGCCATAGTACCTTCTCTACGACAAACTGCCGGAGATCTTATTCCATTCGTGTGCGAATTTTATTGTGATAGCTGCATTTAGAATTAATTGCAAGTTTCTTCGCTTTTTAGTAAGAAAAAAAAATCGAAATGTTCCCAAATTTCTTTTTTTTTTTTTTTTTTTTTTTCAAGACTGTGAAAAACGAAATAGTTACGAAAGCATCAAAACATTGATGACAAAATCTAAAATTTATGTTACTGCAAGAATTTTAATGGTAATTCATATATAAAGTAAGAGAAATTAAAGAGTGGGAAAATTGTTTATTCAATTAATTCCTACAAACGTAATCTGCTAGGCCCTACCTGAACCCACCTACCATTCTAACCTTTCCACCCCGTCGCATTTAAATTTGGGTGGCATTGACCGTTGGAAGACCCCAGGTGGTCAACATCTAATCTCCCAACCCTGTCTCCCTACTTTCTAACCCTCTCCTCTTTGCCCATGCCTGTTGCATATGTTACCATTTCAACCCCGGTCGCAAATGCGACGACACCATTAAGAAGGGCCTTAGTTTCAACAAAGAAGCTGACACAGCTGGTCAAATCGGGGTTCGGACAATTGTCTACAAAAGTTTAAGGGGCAGTATGAGAATTACAGTTTCTTGGCTATATAATGATACTTGAATCAGGAACTTCAAATAAATTTCGAGAAAACGTTCTACATAAGTCAAGTGAGAATTGTACTTTAATTTGGGGAAATAAATTGCCATGACTTAGTACATTTTTTTTTTTTAACTACGGTGTTCAACGAAACAACGGAATCACAGCATCACTCATGATATGTTCGGAAAAGGACGATAAAGTGGAATTCTTTAATAAAGCTGAGCTTTTATGTAGGCACTAAATATTTACATAACATGCCAAGTTATTAATATTTCTCTTTTACTTAGACACAAAATATTAATCGCTAGGACTTATGCCTAGGTCCGTCTAACAGTAGTTTTTCTTCGGATGTTATATTCATAACATTTATATACGTAATGGGTAAAGTTAATAATATTGCGCTTTGACCTGCACCAAACATTAATTAATAGGCCCTAGGTCTAGGCATTTTTAACAGCTTTTAATCCGTTGATATCATATTCATACGTTTGACGTAAAAAGTTAAGTTAACGCTGTGCTTTTACTTAGGCCCTAAATATTAATTTATAGGCCACAGGCCAAGGCCTTTTTACAGTTTTTATTTCTTCGGTGTTATATTTAAAACGCCTTTATCAAATTAGTAATGTTGCGCCTCTACTTTGACATCAAACATTAGTTAATATGCCCTAGGCCTTTTTAAACAGTTTTTAATCCATCACACTAAGTATTCACGACGTTTACATAACATGTCAAGTTATTAATATTGATCTTTTACTTAGGCATAAAATATTAATTACTAGGGGCTAGGACATCGGTAAAGAAAATATTAAAAGGGCCCAGAAATTAATATTTAATGCCTACGCAAAAGTGTAAAACTATTAATTTGTCTTATTGCGTAAACTTCATGAATATGATATCGGTGGAATAAAAACTACAAGAGGCACGAAAATGGTGATGGGGCAGAAATAAAACTGTTATCTATAGAGGCGACCTACTTGGAATTCGACATGGTAATATTAAAAGTGCAATTCTTGGGCTACCCGGTTAACAGTTTTCTGGTCATCGTACATGAAAGTTGATACGAAAGGAAAAAGGGCAATATTTATGCTGCTCCTTAAACTTTTGTGGCCAGTTGTCTTAAACTCTGTCTAATCATTAGTATGCTTAAGTAAATGATAAAAAGTAGTAAATAGGAGGCAATATATCAGTCATCGAGTGATTAAAAAGGGCCCAGGCTGCAGTCCCCTTTGTAGTTATTTTGTAATTTCCCTATTTGGGGCACTGAAAGTCGTGGATTTATGAATTAACATTTTCAAAATATCTTTCTGGGTACAGACTTATTACTCTGGTGCACCATGACACCTGTACTTAACCTATGAGATATCTAGTGAGCATGGGCGGCGGAACCTAATATTTTCAGGGGGGGGGGGTCCAACTACTCCGAGAGTGAAAATAATTTTAAAAAAGTAAGGAGAGAGAGAAAGAGAAATAAAACAACGTAGGGTAGATGAGTATATACTCGTACATATCATCATCAACAACCACTGTCAATTCACTGGTGAATGAAGGTCTCCACAAGTACCTTCCACAACTTTCTGTCTTGAACCTGTCTCGTCCAAGTCACTCCAGCACGCTTTCGTATTTCATCCACCCATCTTTCACGTGGTCTTGTTCTGTGTATTTTCGTGCCCCTTGGTATTATATCTAATATTTCAGTTGCTCAAGCACGGCCATTTTTTTAGCAATATGCCCAGGCAATTATCACTTGAGCGTCTTCACTTTGATCATGACGTCATCAACACCTTTCCTTTCTCTAATCCATGTCTTCCTCTTCCTATCTTTATTGATTACACCAAGCATGCACCTTTCTACGATTTACTGAGTTGTCTTCATCCACTCTATGTCTTTTTCAGTTAATGTTAATGTCTGCGCTCCATATGTAAGAAATGGAAGGATGCATTGATTAAACACTTTTCCTTTAAGACATAGTTATAAACTGCTCCTGAAAAATATACGGCTTTTTCCAAATGATCTCCAACTAAATTTTGTACGCCTACTTACCTGGGCGAGTCAAACGTTCGTTCCATTTTGAGCTCCACATAATGTTGGGCCTCCATTTCTGTACAAAACGCGCCCTACCGTCGACTGCGTACAGTGATGGCGTCAACACAAAAAGCTAACGACGTGCGTTTGGCATTGAGCCACATTGCGTTATCAAGTGAGCAGAGGATGGAGGTCGATAGACGCACTGTTTGAGTTCACCTACGCCATTATTGGAAAAACGGGTTAAACGTGGCAGCAGCGAGACAAATGTCTGCACTTGAATGCGAGAAAACAGTGAACAGCAGCACTGCAGGAAAATGGTTCCGGCGTTTCAATGCTGCGGACACCAGTCTCGAACACAGATCGAGGTCAGGAATCGATCACCAAGACCGATACCCTGGCGGAAGCTGTGACAGAGAACCCAGGTACCAATACATGACAAACGGCAGCTGAGGTGGTGCTTTCCCAATCCATTTTTATTCGTCATCTGCACAAGCTTGTTTTCTCTTCCCGGTGCCATCGAATGATTCCCATGCATTGACATCCCAGAAAGCGAAACAAGGTGTTGCTCTCTGTCGAAGATTGTTGTCATATACACAGGACGATAGGTTTTGGCGTCGTATCGCCACAGACAATGAAAAGTGTATAATCCTGCGTTATCCTACCAGTGGCTGAGGACACACCAGGAAGCACAGCCAGTGGCACAAAGAGGGAACCTCAAGTGGAAAGTCATACTGTACATTTGGTGGAATTGTGAGGGTCCTCAACACTGGGAACTTGTGCACGATATCTAGGCTCCGGACGGAATCTCTATGCGAAATAACCGCCGCCACCCAGTACTCATGAATAGAAAGCGGTCGTGGATAATTATTGTACATGAATTTGTCAAATCTAAGTTCATTTGTAAACCCCTTCTTTGCTCTTGTCACCAAGTTCCTGCATCATACACTCTAGCTCCGAGGGGGTACTCCCAAAATTGACTATGTCGTCAGCAAAGCCATGGTGGGTTAGATAATCTACATTACTCTTTTCCTCCCCCTTGTCTTCCCAGTTCAATGATTGAAACACATTCTGCAAAAATGGCATTGAAGGGTTTGGGAGATATGTTGTCAACTTGTCTTACTCTCTTTCAAATTTTATAAGTGTTATGTCCTCAGACAGTTGAACCTTTGTGCTTGCATTTTCACAGATGTTATTATTAATGGTAATGTATTCATCCTCAATACCGCAGGATTTCAAAGAAATCAAAACTACTGATGATTTCACAGAAGCAAAAGCCTTTTCATAATCAGTAAAAGCCAGGATTTCATATTCATTCTTCCTTTCAATTAGTTCTCTCAATGCGTATATAAGATTAATAGTGCAACTGCTACCTGAATCCAGCTTCTTCTTTTAGTGAAGTCAATCCAGCTTGTTCTTTTAGTTAAGTCAAGTCCAATTTTCCTTCAAGTGATGCGACAGTGCCTTCCTGAAAATGAAGTGAACAACTAATAGGAGTTCTTAGGTCATCAAGGTCCAATTTTTTATGTGTCAGGATCAAAAAAGCATTCTTCCAGTCATCAGGAATCTTTCCTTCTTTGATGCATTTAATGAAAATTTGGGCGAGTGCAGTTTGTTTCTCCATTGGCTTCATGTATGATGTACTATACCCATGTAAATTCCATCCTCTTCTGGAGTTCTTCAGTTCTTCCCTGTTCTGTGTTCTTAATGGCATGAGCAACATGAGCCAGGATTGGAGAGACTACTGGCAGAACCTGAGCACGCAGTTAAGAACATGAAACGGGAAAGAGCTGATATTTTATCAAAATAATGGAAACATTGTTTGCAGAGAACTTTTTATTTATAAGCTATAGCCCCATCTCCAGAACAGAAGCAATTTGATTTGAGATAGACTTATTTAGTCCTGCACATACGATAATGTAATTACGAACCATTCTTCTTGTAAAATATATCCCAACAGTGCCAGTGAAATTGAAGGTGGAAAATGGGATGGACTGACCTTTCGTTCCAGATATTCCCACAAATGTTCAACAATAATATTGACGTCTGGAATAGCTGTAGCACCTCATCTTTATACCCTACAAACCAGAACTCGACACGTTACGCATAATGCACGAGTGTATTATCTGCTTGAAACCAGCGGTGACCGTTAGGGAACCATGCCTTCAACATTGGGTGCAGGTTCTCCGCAGGAATGGAATAGTACATTGCATATGTTACACGACCCTGCAGAACAACCAATGGCTCTATTAAAATGCCATGATATGGCATAACAACGGCATCAGGAATCAACCTCCGTTCTTCACAGTGGGAATCAAACAGTCAGGTTGGTACGCTTTTTCAGGTTTTTGCCAGACGTACACTATACTAATGGTGGGAAACAATGTGAAAAACGATTCACCAGACCAGATGACACGTTTCTAGTCTTTAGCATCCCAGTGTTTATGTGCTTTGCACCACCTTACATGTTTTGTTGCATTGATGTTGGTAATCAGAGGTTGTGGAATGTAGAACGGCCATAAATATCGGCACGATGGAGTTCTCTATGAAACGTTATGACGGAAACGAATCATTCCGATTGGTGTTCAACTCTGCTGTTATTCGCAGTTGGTTTTATGCTTCTGTTGTACAGTCCATACCAATTTTCACCTACCCTATCTGACATCTTCGTATGGCGTCTACAGTTTGCGCGTTTGGAAGCAACCCCCGTATCTTCTTTGATAGGTGTTCATAATCTTCGATAAAATTCCTTGTGTTACACTACTGTTTCTACCGTTCTAGTTAGTAAAGCCCCTGAAGGAGTGCACCAATGACCATGCCTTTTTTGAGGTCACTGAGATCTGGCGTTCTCGACAATTAGCTGTTCCATCGGCGACTATGGCGGCGCTACGTCGCCGATGGAACAGCAAATTATATACATCACATCGAGAGTAACGTCGTCCCCTTGATTTGCGTACAGCGCATTGCGTGTACTCTAGTCTCAGTCGGTGTTTCCATTATTTTGATAAACACCTGTACATATATATGTATGTAAATATACACTGAAGAGCAATTGAATTAAAAACAGCTGGCGTTATGCAAATATAGCTCTGTGGGCGGCCCTGTAAACGGAAACGACATGACGTATGCAGCGATCCGACAATACAAGGAGTGATGCGATGGGAATCAGTAATAGTCGGACGTAGTATGGGTAAGACGAAGGATCTAAGCGCATTTGATTGTGAGCAAATTGTCGGAGCCCGACGAATGGGTCACTCCGTCTCGGAAGTCATTCAGGCACTGGGATTTTCACGAGCCACTGTGCCACGGGTGCACCGTGAGTTCATCAAATCCGGTTAATTGTTTGTTTGTTTATTGGAGGTTTAACGACCACCGTGAGCAACTCAATGGGCTATAAGCAGTCGCCCGTCCCTAATTTAGGGTCACTGGCTCCAGGGAAGGGAGAGAGCCAGTGCCGTAAGACAAACACAACATCCATGCCTGACCGGGATTCGAACCCGGACCCCTTACGGACGAATGATCAGAGGCCAACGCCTTAGACCACTGCGCTACCGGGGCGGCCAAATCTGGTTAAACCATCCCTGCAAGGGCCAACTGCCGTGGACAACAGCGTGTGGATGAGGGGGGTCATCGTCAGCTAGCTCGCATTGTAACAGCGGATAGACGGGACACAGTGCAAGAAATCACTTGGTAATTTAACGCTTTTGCAAAAAAACGTGTAAGCAGCCTCACCATCCAGAACCATCTCTTCGCTATGGGGTACAGCAGCCATCGTTCCACAAGGGTACCGCTGCTGACCGCACATCACAGGGTGCAAAGATTAGCATGGGCGCGGGAACATCACCACTGGACCCTAGACATGTGGGAAAATGTTGCCTGGACTGATGAGTCGAGATTCACGTTGGTACATGCGGATGGAAGGATACGAGTACGGCGCAAACCACATGAAGCGATGGATCCTTCTTGCCAGCAGGGTACTCTTCAAGCTGGTGGGGGTTGGCATTCTCGTCTGGGGGACTGTTTACGTGGACTGAAATGGGACCCCTGGTACGTGTGACATCGTCCCTCATAGGTCAACGTTACCGGGATATCCTGGACGGCCATTTCCTCCCGTTTGTGCGTCTTCAACATCCCACTGGGGACCTCATCCTGCAACAAGACAATGCACCGTGCCATCGCTCCCGAACTGTATCTGAATGGTTGGATGAACACTCCACCGACGTGACCTCGCTTCCTTGGCCAGCTAGGTCACCTAACCTCAATCCCATCGAGCACATCTGGGATGCCATCAAGAGAGATGTTCGAGGCTTGGACCCCCCTCCATCAAATCTTCGTGAACTGTGGGAGCTTGTTCAGGTGTCGTGGATCCGTGTCGCTTCCTAACGTTTCCGGTGCCTTGTCGAGTCCATGCCGAGACGAATCGCCGCCGTCATCAGGGCGAAAGGTGGTGCTACACATTACTAGACAGGTACCTCTAATTCAATTGCTCTTCAGTGTACACAGCTGAGTTGCATTATTGTGACCACCTCCTACTTTTGACGTCAACAATGCGTAGCCAATGAAAGAAGGCGCGTGTCGCGAGCTGGCTTTAAGGGTATGTAAGCTGTGCTGTAGGCATTCTGAAAACATATCACTCGCTGCTGTCATGGATAAAAGGAGCGATTTATCAGATTTGCAAAAAGGGATGATTATCGGCTTTCGCGCCAAGGGTGGCAGTATTTCTGAAACAGCGCAGTTTGTGATCTCTTCGCGTGCTGCTGTGTTTAAAGTGTATCGTGATTGGAGAAATGCGAATAAGTGAACTGGAAACTGCGGCGCACCACGTGCCTTTGCTGTGAGAGGTGAACGTCGGCTTCGAAGGTGCGTGAGGGCCGATCGACACGCTACAGCGGAGCAATTCACTGGCCGAATGAACCAGGGATCTGCCGAAAGTGTGTCTTAAACGACAGTTCAGCGAATCCTGCTGCGTATGGGGCTCCGATGCAAACGGATGGTCACTGCACCATGCTGAAGAAGGTGCATCGGCAGAAAAAGTCTCATATTTGCACGGCGGTATAGGAATTGGACATCAGCTGATTGGCAAAGGATTGCTTTCTCCGATGAGTCACATTTTCTGCTTCATCGAACGAATGGGCGTTGGCGTATAAGGCAAGAAGCATCGGAAAACAAACACTCTTCAACCATTGCTGGAAGAACACAAACTGGTGGGAGCAGCGTTACGGTCTAGGAAACGCTTTCGTGGCATTTGCTGGGTCCACTCATACATCTGGAATGCACTATCGACCGAATTCGTTATGAATCTTTCTTTGCAGACCACGTACATCCATACATGCTGATTGTGTTCCCTGGGGCGGATGGGATCTTCCAGAACGACAATGCGCCGTATCACACAGCTAGAAATGTTCGAGAGTGGTTGGAAGAGCACGATGAAGATTTTAAAGTACTTCCCTGGCCCCCTAATTCTCCAGACTTAACCCATTTGAACATCTGTCGGACTACCTCGATCGTGTTGTTCGCTGTATGGATCTTCCACTGCGCACCCTCCAGCAGCTGTCAGATGCACTGCAGTCAGCATGGCTGCACATATACCTATGAACACCTTCCAGCACCTTATTGAGTCACTCCCAAGCCGTCCAGCTGCTGCCCGCGCTGCACACGGCGTTTACTCGGGATATTAGCTGGTGGACACAATAATGTGACTCGACCGTGTATATGTGTGTGTTGATAGAATATACATATTGCAACCTACTGTAGCTCAGAGAAGAAAAAAAGTACAAAAAATATAATTTTTCCCAGCAATTGCAACTTCGAAATTTTAGGGAAAAGCAATTTGACAATTTTGTTAGCACAAAATTGAGGGACAGACTAAAGAGCTTCTAAAAATGAAATAAGTTGAGAATATTAAGTTGTGCCCTAAGTTTAATGTTTTAATAGAATTTAATATATGGTAGCATATCATATGTCGATTTCTTTTACACCGCTTAAATGATTTTTGTGTTTATTTAAGAAGAATTCGCCACGAGAAAGAAAATTCCTCAGTGGTAAAATATTTCATTACTCGCAATTTAAATTTAAGTACAGAATTAGCAATTAATTTAAAGTGAAAACAGTGACGGAGCTCTTGAAATTTTTTTTTAATAAAAATGTACATGACACTGCTAGATAAGACAAAATTAAATTATACAGTATACTGCTCTAGTTATTTACATGTAATAGTAATATTAAATTAAAGGTTAAAAATGTTATCTGCGGCGCATGTGTTAGTATCGGTGTAGATAACACAATGCTGTTCATGATTGATAAATACAGAAGGTTGTGAAAATAAGCCCTTTTTGCCAGTGGTGGAATTCAAATCCTCAAATCTCCTCGCTTCTGAGCCAGTTTTTCTCCCAACCAAACTACACCGACTTTGGCTTATCACTGTAACTTGCCGTTCTGACTCTCGAGTCACCTCAGTGGTACGTCATGTACTGTATAAATCCCCCTACCCCGTAAGAAAGACTAGGGCACGAAATCGCAGGTTTAGAATCTGCCTCAAACCTGGAGTATCCCGCTGTAGAAAAGGAACTCTTCCTGGGGTGTTTTTACCTAATCCCTTCACCGCTTATGTACTTTTTATATTAGACCTACATCACTGATTACAGGCTTTAGGTATTTTTTCCGACATTTAACGAAATTAAACAGAAAGGATTTGTCAAACAACGAATCTCAACATCACTTCATATTATTTATTTCATAAAACTTTCAGTACTTCTTTCCGTGTATTTGTGTATTTAGTTTTGTTGCACAGGCTTTAGACACATGTAGTAACAGCACATTTCTCGTAAGCGAAATGCACAAACATGAGAGTAGACTATGTAAATAGAGAATAAGTTAACATCGAGAAACCTTAAATGTTTTGCATAGTCAGCGTCCGTTTCATCAGTGCCAGGTTTATGGACCTTTCTCGGAAAAATTTCAAAACACCAGCAGACCCAGTGACGCACTTTGTGTGTGCTCCCCCCCCCCCCCGTTCGCCATAAGGTGTCGCTTGCTCCTTCGTGCTTAGTTGTTTGACATTCACTACTTATTTTTAAACATAGTTGTATGTATTTTTAAATATATTTGTATGTATTTTTAAATACATATTTTACGAATCATTGGAAACTCATTTTTAAGTAACGGAGATTTTTTGTTTATCGCTCCCCAATGCTTTCGGGGACATTTTCTTTAAGTTGTTTTATTTGCATCTTCAATATTTTGGGCCACCCCATAAAGATATTCCTGTTGCGCCACTGAGCAGATCTTTCATTTTCCAAAAAAAAAAAAAAAAAAAATGTGTATCCAACCTGAACAGCTAGACTAAAAACAAATATTAGAAAACGTTGGACGCAACTGGAAATACATTATCACCTGTAAGCTGATATCCAGAAGAAAGTGCATTCCAAAGCCAGTTTGTTGCTTTGCCGCATCTGCCTGCTAAATTGCAGGTTGTGGACTTATAACGAAGTAAATTTCTCAGTCATTTCTGTCCACGCCAGGATTCGAACCCGGATCCCCTCATTCCGGAATAAGTCACTCTACCAATTCAGCTACGCGGACGTTTGTTCTGACTACTATCTGCCTTTATGTCGTGTGCGTCCTGCTGGCAGGTACGTCACATCTCCCCCCCGCCCCGAAAGAGGGCCGGGGGCATGGCCCACGGGTCAACCGTGACCATGAATCGTTGCAGGCAGCCATCCACTGTAGAACGTGCACTTGAGGACTCCCAGTCAATCTGGTATGTGGAATGCAACATCACACATTTTTTATTTTTCGAAGCGCTGAAGATGGGATTCTCTGATTTTTCCTATCTCGCGGTGTGGAAATAACATCACACCATTGCGAGAATTTGAACGGTCGGGTCATCCGGATAGTTCGGGCGCCATTATAACGAAGTAAATTTCTCCGTCATTTTTATCCGCGCCAGGATTCGAACCCGGGTCCCCTCATTCCGGAATAAGTTGCTCTACCAATTGAGCTACGCGGACGTTTTATTCTGATTCCTATCTGCCTTTATGTCGTGTGCGTCCTGCTGGCAGGTACGTCACAGACTCGATTGGAGGCTAAATGCTCAAAGAGGTGCGGCGATTGGGAAATGGCCCCTCCCTTCCCCCCATTCCATCCTGTGAAATACGAAACGTGTGAAGCACGCAGAAATCCTTTCATCATCCGACTGTCAGTAAATGTCATAAATTAATTAAAAAGGGTGACTGAATTTTTCGGATGTTTACTGCAGTTAACAAATGTCAAGATCTGGTAAACTATAGTTATACAGTATCATCATCATCATCATCATTGTCATCCATTATCAATCCACTGCTGGACGAAGGTCTCCCCAAGTTTCCTCCACAACGGTCTGTCTTGTGCCAGTCTCCTCCATGTCACTCCTGCATACTTTCGAATTTCATCCACCCATCTCCCATGTGGTCTTCTTCTGGGTCTTTTCCTGTCCCTTGGAATCCAATCTAAAATTTCGGCTGTCCATCGATGGTCTGTCCATCTGGCAGTATGTCCAGCCCATTGCCATTTCAGGGGTTTAACTCTGATCATGATGTCTTCCAGTCTTGTCATTTTTTTTTTTTTCGGATGTATACAGTATATGAACACCTAATTGTACCTGTGATGCAACAACCATTTAGCATTGCAATTGCAGATCTCTTGGATTACACGGGTAAGTCTGATGTTGAAATGGCAGGAGCCAGTTCTTACTCTGGCGCTTTTAAATTCGCATCAAGCCCAGTGCCTAAACAAATTTCTAGACTTTTCTCTAAAACACACGAGCATTATGCATGAAGAAGACGGGTGAAAACACAAACATCAAGGAAACGCCGATAGATTGTTTCTACTCTCGGCAAAATCATCCAGAACGCGCCACAGAGTGTGGGAAGCAAGCGATTTTGTTACTCATTTAGTTCGACAATAGTTCTCGCAGCAGAAACACTCACATTCGTCCAGGGTCGTTTATGTTCTATGTAAGGAAACACCAAGAATGACCTGTGCTCTGTGCACAAGTAGTATACTCACCGCTTAATTTGAGTTTGAGTACTTTAATTCAGTTATTTATTTTTCAGATGTATTTCATGGGTTTTCTGATTTCGATAAGACACATTTGGACTTGGAATTAAAGAAAAAAAAGAACGCATAGAAGAAAGGAGAGAGACCCATTCTCCGTCGTGGTTATTGCTTTGAAGGAATTTAAAGAATTTTTTAACGATCTGTTTTAAGGAGAAAAACAGATCATTGAATTAACTTTTCAGAATATTTGCGCGAAATCAATTTTCAAAATTGTACTTGAAATAGTTTTCCAGAAAACGGCGAAGCATGGTGACGGTATCCAGGAAATCGTAAAAACAAAACAAAACAAAACAAAAACCCTATAAATTGTATGTGAACCACATGGCGTTAGGACGTTTCCTGGGTGGATCCCCTCAGTGAGGGGGACCAAGAAATTCCAGAGGGGGTGCGGACCCCCGGGTCCCCCACCATCCGCCGCCTATGCTAGTGAGTTCTTTTTATTTTACCAGGTGTTTAAGACTCATTCAATTTGGGGCTGAGATAAATCCGCTACCCCTGTAATGCACCACTCCTTTCTCCAATTCCCCATGTAAACAATGCTGGAATACAGTGCCTTAAGCGCAGTTACTGTTCTTGAAAGAGCCAAGCACGTGTTGATTCTAACTAACAAAGAACTTCTTCAGCCATTTTGAAACAAACTATGATGGACTTATCATACTAGATAACGTTATATAGTTGAGCGGAGGAAATGTTCTAATCAGTTTTGCCCATTGCTTTGTTGAAATTGAGATATTTTTTCATGAAACTAAGAAGTACCTCATGTTTCTGCTCGTAAAAAGCACGTGTTCATTTGAACAATGAACAGCTCCCGCCGTTTCGGAAACAAACTACTATGGCCTAACAATGTTACGTTAGATAACGTTATATGGTTGAGCAGAGGAAGTGTTCTGATTAGTGTTATCTATTACTTAATAGAATTAAGATACTTTTTTCATGAAATTTAGAAAGACCTCATTTTTTCTGTGAACATTTCCCCCTAATTTAGAGAAGTGGGCATTTTTTCCGTGCGCGTTTTATTCGTGGGTATTCTTTCCTCATACCCCGTAGAGTGACTGGTGAAGGTAGGCAGACGGACGATATGAAGGCAAACTGTAGCCTCCAGAGTCCATAGTGGACATTTTCTGATGAGATATGAACATCGCCGAATCGACAAGGATTGTGATTTGCGGATTGACTGAGACAGGTTTACGTTTTAGTCAGTAGTTGCAAACTACTGTTAGCCGCCCCGGTGGCGCAGTGGTCTAAGCGATGGCCTCTGATCATTCGTCCGAAAGGGGTCCGGGTTCGAATCCCTGTGAGGCATGGATGTTGTGTTTGTCTTACGGCACTGGCTCTCTCCCTTCCCTGGAACCAGTGACTCTAAATTAGGGACGGGCGACTGCTTATAGCCCATTGAGTTGCTCACGGTGGTCGTTAAACCTCCAATAAAAAAAAACTACTGTTACTTACAGCGATACATCGACACGCAAGGTTCTAGTAGTGTCGTACAAAACTTGCATGGCAAGGTGATATGTGCTACAGATGAGTTCGGGCTCAATTTTAAGAGCCCAGGCCCGCTTTCTTGATTACATGTGTTTGCTGAGCCCGGGCCCGGATTCTTAGAAAATTTTGCTTATCAAGGCTTGCATTTATGCATTATTATACAGTGGCCAAAGATATGGCCCAAGCAAGGATTAGTTTAAAAATAATAAGTTTAAAAAGTTTAGTTCAGTTAATCCACTTCACAATACTAATATGTTTTTAGAAATATCTACGCGTAAAGCCAAATGTTCTAAAATGTGGATTTGAAAACAAATAAACAATCAACGTGCCCTTCGACCGTATCAGGGAATCAATAATTTTGGTAAAAGCTGAAGAAAAGAAAATCGTTTAAAAACAAAAGAATCCATTCGTTATTTTTTTTTTTTAATTTCTATATTTACTTTTATTTTGAATAAATTGCAGTATAAAACGTACAACGCCGTACAGACAGTTGCAAGTGTTTGAAATTTTAACTCTAGAAAACTAATCTTTGCAATATAATTTACATATATGCTAATTGGTAAAGGTAGTTTAGAGTGATGTAGTAGAATATAAAAAAAGCATGTAGGGAAATTTCCAAAATTAAAAAAAAAGAAGAATGTAAAAGGATTCCAGACCAGATTATTCTGCATTTTGTAACATTAACAAAGCTTTGCGCTTAATAGTATAATAATCACAATATTGTCATATGTGAGTGCAGTTTCCAGATCAAATTCATCATGAAAAAAGAAAGAGAGAGAATTACATCTATAATGCCTCAACGCTTCAACTTGATCTTCTTTCCTCTAAAACTCGACCTGCTGCACTAAAAACCAACGTCACCCCACAAATCGCGGAAGTGAGGAAATTTTAAAAACATAAATAACAATACTTCTAACTGCACAATTTTGGAAATTAATACATCATTTTAAAGATAAGATTCTTGATTCTTAATAAAATACAAGAAATTGGAATGTGATTTTTTCGCAGTTTTTCGATACCAGACCTCCTTAAACTAATCCTTGCTTGGGACATAGCTATGGACAATGCATATCTTGCTAAGCAAAATTTGTCTTGCAATGGCAGCTAGCTTAGGAAATTGAAAATCCTTCCACCATGGTAACAAGTCCACAATGAAATTCAACCGGGCTCGGAATTACACGTGTTGAATTAATTTCAGTAATGAAATTCAAGATGTGTAATTCCGAGCCCGGGTTTTCGGTAGTTAAAGAATTCTGAGCCCGTCTGAGCCCGGGCCGGGCCCGAGCTCATCTCTAATATGTGACCGTGTTGTATTCAGCGATGAGTCAAACTTGTGGCAACCATCGCCGATTGAGAGTCTGGAGAATACGTGGTCACCGGAATGACCTTACCACCATCCGTAAGCGTCATGTATGTATCTCTTCATCCTGGTGTCTTGGTTTGAGGCGCAATCAGTATCAACCGCCGTTCGCCTCTCGTACGCATAGTAGGTATAACGACTTACGATACTTCAATGAACTGCTGCAGCTTGTTTTGTTGCGGTATCTTCGTGGTATCCCTGATGCCCAGTTTACACAAGATAACGCCCGTCCGCATACTGCCAACATCAGCAGACAGTGTCTATAAGGTGTCCAGGCGTTGCCATGGACAGCGCGATCCGCAGACTTCTCCCTAATAGAGAATGTGTAGGACATCATTGGCAGACGATCTAACGCCTCTGCACAACCCCCTCGCAATGTCGATAAACTTGTCGATAAAGATATTGGTCAGTGATACTTCAAGACACCATTCGGGAACTTTTCTACTCGATGCCAGGGGCACCAGGTGAATTCATCGAAAAGCAAATTCTTCAAAAATTAAGGCTTCAGGTGAATTCATCGAAAAGCAAATTCTTCAAAAATTAAGGCTTCAGGTGAATTCCTCGAAAAGCAAATTCTTCAAAAATTAAGGCTGAGGGTGAATTCCTCGAAAAGCAAATTCTTCAAAAATTAAGGCTTCAGGTGAATTCCTCGAAAAGCAAATTCTTCAAAAATTAAGGTTTCAGGTGAATTCATCGAAAAGCAAATTCTTCCAAAATTAAGGCTTCAGGTGAGTTCCTCGAAAAGCAAATTCTTCAAAAATTAAGGCTTCAGGTGAATTCATCAAAAACGAACACATCGAAAGCGAAATCACCGAAAGATGCAATATTCGTAGGTTAAGTTTTTCTCGAAAACTGACTGGAAGTGGAATATATGGCTAAGTGGCTACAAAAATATTTGGGGAACGTATACCCCCCCACACCCCCACACACACCTTTTTTTTTCTTCGTGCACATTTTCATGTAGGATGACCAGAAAAACGTTATAGTGAGTCTTACAAGAATCAGACTTAATATCACCGTCTGTACTTTCCCCGTACGTACGTAGATCGCCTCTAAAGATTACAATTTTATTGCTGTCACCTCATCGTGCTTTTTGGCATTAGTTGAATGGGAAAATAATTTATTTTTATCGAAATGATTTATCCTAATGTTGCATTTCTACCGAGACATTGATAATATGAGCCTCGGGTAAGGCCATTTTAGCAACTTTGAACCCACAGTACTCATGGTTGTAAGGTAAATATAAAAAATTAAAATAATAATGCCACACTTTTCTTTTTCAATAAATATTAAAATTAAACAATAATGCCATGCTTTTTTTTCATGAAAAAAATATCAATAGTTTAGGAGCCTAGACCTCGGCCTTTTTAGAAATTTTTAAACTGCTCTGCTCATATTCATGAGGATTGTATAACATGTCAAGTTGGTAAATTTGCGCCCTAACTCAAGCACAAAAATATCATCAATACGGCCTAGGACTTTTTACCAGTTTTTATTCCATCGTGCTCATATTCATGAGGTTTAGACACCAAGTCAAGTTAGTATTATTTAACTTTTACTTAGGAATTAAATCTTAATAAATAGGCCTTAGACCTAAGACTTTTTGATAGATTTTATATCGTCCTGCTCATTTTCATAAGATATGGACACAAAGACAAGTTAATAACATTGTGCTTTTACTTTGGCATTAAATATTAATATTCGGTTGATACATATGTTCATGCCGATTTTTCACCGTACTGTATACGGGAATGTATTATATTAGAAAGGAAAACGGAATCAATCACCTATGTATTCTCCTCCAGCCCTTCCATTGTTTAACGATGGTGCCCCAACGTCTGGATAGGTCTGCAACGCCATTCTTGAAAAAATCGTACAGGTTTTGCTGCAAAGATATCATCAAGGAAATTCTAGAGATCAACATCATTGTTGAGCGTTCTTTCTCGGAGTGTATTCGACATAGATCGGAACAGATAATAGTCTGAAGGGGGCGACATCTGGGGAATAGGCCGGATGTGGAAGGATCTCCCATTTCATGTCCTGAATGGCCATTCTGGTCATGTTTGCACTGTGAGGGCGTGAGTTATCATGTTGGAGAAGGACACCATGGCGCCGATGTGGCCGTTCCTGCTGAATTGCTCCCTCCACACGACGGAGTTGCTCACAATAGAGTACATCGTTAATGGTCCGATTCCTTGGCAGCATTTCTCAGAGAATAAAGCTTCTATGTTCCACCAGACACACAACATGATCTTCGCAGGATGAAGGTCATGTTTTGGACGTGGTGTGAGCGTCTCGTTTGGGCTTAACCATTCCCTCCGATGTCTGAAATTCACGTACATGCACCACTTTTCATCTCCAGTAATAACACGTGACAAAGGATTTGTGTTGCTAAGAACATTCGTGATAACGGTCGAGCAAGGAACCACATATGGCAACACGCTGATTCTTGTTGTCCTCGGTGAGAGTGTGAGGCACCCAAGACCCCAATTTCTGGACCTTTTCCATACGTTCCAGGTGTCGCACCACTGTGGCCTGATCACAGTCCATCTCAGTGACCAATTAGTTGATTATTGTTGTCCTCGGTGAGAGTGAGGCACCCAAGACCCCAATTTCTGGACCTTTTTCATACGTTCCAGGTGTCGCACCACTGTGGCCTGATCACAGTCCATCTCAGTGACCAATTAGCTGATTACTGTTGTCCTCGGTGAGAGTAAGGCACCCAAGACCCCAATTTCTGGACCTTTCCCATACGTTTCCAGGTGTCGCACCACTGTGGCCTGATCACAGTCCATCTCAGTGGCCGATTCGCGTGTCGTTTGACGCGGATCCAATTGGATGAGATGCTTCAAATGACCCTCATCAAAGTGAGATGGACGACCTGAGCGTGAAGAGTCGTTTGAGGTCAAAATTGCCACTTCGGAACCGCTCAGACCACTTGCAGGCTGTCCTCGGAACAATAGCGTCCTCCCCATACACAGCACAAATTTGTCGAGTAGCCTCGGAGGCTGTGGATCCCTTGTTAAACTCGTAGAGGAGCAGATGTCGGAAATGTTCATTCCTCTCTACTTGACATTCCATACTTCCGGACCTGAAAACCAGAAACCCATTTGCCACAATCACACAACGCAATATGATTTAGATACACGATATTACTGGCTACATTTTGATATACAACTGGCCATCTGCACCGTCACTACTGACCTGGGAAACACTCGTGAAATAAAACGGCATGAACAATAAATAGGTTTTATTTTATTTTAACAGATTATAAAACAATAAATAGGTTTATTTTTATTATATTTAACAGATAATAAACAATAAATAGGTTTTATTTTATTTTAACAGATAATGAACAATAAATAGGTTTCAGGCGCCCTTTTAACAGATTATAAAACAATAAATAGATTTATTTTTATTATATTCTAACAGATAATGAACAATAAATATGTTTTATTTTATTTTAACAGATAATGAACAATAAATAGGTTTAAGGCGCCCTTGTAACAGATTTTGTTCAAGTGTATGATTATTTATTCTTAAGTAAAAGCGTAATATTGTTAACTTGGCTTGGTGTGCAAAGTTGACGAATATGAGCGTCACGGAATGAAAACTGATAGAGGCTGAGGGCCTGTTTTTTAATAATTGATCATTAACTACAGTATTAGCGGTATATAAGTTGTGGTGCGTTCGAGTTAGCTCCAATTGAATTTCGGACTCGTGGGATAAAAGCCGCACACAACCAGGGCCGGAGTAAACTCTTCTTACATGGGAAAGGGGGACAATTGAAATTGCCTTCCCCCTTCGAGTTTAAAAGTTCTGATTTCCACTCAAATAGTACGCAGTTTTTACTTTCTCTTACCGCTGTCATAGAAAAGCATTGTGATCGTTCAAAATTCGCACTTCTGCTTTTTGATATAATTTTACTACAGTTGCGAAAACTGAGTAAATACTCAAGAGCTAATGGTTACAAATATAAAATAAAATGTAAAAGTCAAAATCCTTCAAATATTTGGAGGATTTTAACTTTGGATCTCGCCCTTTGGATTTAAGTGCTATAATTAATATACACACACATGTGTATAGCCCACCAGATGGAGACGTCTCAGTAGCTGAGCCCATCTTACGGATTTATGATGTCAGAAGCTGACTTAAAAAGGTGTAAGGCTAACGCGCTCGGCTAGATATCGAGAGATCCGGGCAATCAATTCCCTGGCGGTGACAGAATAACAATTTTTCGGTTGCTATGTGTTTCTGGAACGTAGAAAGAGCGATGTATAACGTAAAAGTCATTTGAACGCCGACTACACAGCACTCCGCAGAAATGCAGAATGGAAAATTCACTAGAACAGACAGAATGAGTACGAATTACTGAACGTAATAATAGGAAGATTCTTTCGGGGAAGGATTGAGAATTTTTTTTTTTTTTTTCAGTTGAACGCTAAGAACGACTTTCTGCGACAGCATTGACGCGTATTCAGCAAGATCACGCAGGTTAATCATATCTGCATATTGTTTTATATACCTTTCCTATCTGTTTTGAACATATCCTGTCATGCATGAAATTAGTCCACACCTTACAAAGTAGGTTTTTCTCTGTACCAGGGGCGTATTTAGAGGGGGAGGCAAGGAGGCCTTGGCTCCCCTCGAAAGTGTTTCATTTTTTAAGTTTTTGATTAAAACGTAGCTTACATTAGAAAAAAAAATGCCTTAATTTAATAAAAATGCATTGACTCATATTAGAAAAAAATATTTAATTCTTTCACCTACTTTTCATTAACTTTAATTTTGTTTGCCGCCCCGATGGCGCAGTAGCCTAATCGCTGGATTATGACCATTCGTCCAAGAAGGGTCCGGTTCGAATCCCTGTGAGGCATGAATGTTGTGTTTGTCTTACGGCATTGGCTCTCTCCGTTTCCCTGGAGTCAGTGACCCTAAATTAGGGACGGGCGACTGCTTATAAGCCCATTGAGTTGCTCACGGTGGTCGTTAAACCTCCAACAAAAAAAAAGAAGAAGAAGAAGAAGCGCCGCTTTCCCCGCTTACCTACGGCCCTGTACACAACGAAAGATTTGAACCTTGGTACGCGTATAAGTTTAGACGGAATAACTTTTGTTCACTTTCACACAGTGCCTGTATGTAATACCAGGCAACAAGGAAACATGTGAAATTCAATATAAGATAGTCTTGCCTGCCATTCGCAAACAGAAAACATAGCACTTTAAATACAATGGATTAGTGGGTCAGAGTTTTATGCTAATAATTTTCTCCTACATTTTATAAACATACTTCCAAAAACATTTTTAATAGTATCCCATTCTCATGCGATTTAAACACGTCAAAATAATTTATTCTGGGGTTGAAAGTTAGCGAGAGACGTTTCTAAAGTGATAAAAATTATAGTTTAGGTTATGATATAGCTTAAAGTAATTGCAATGAAGTATTTACATTTTTGGAGCAATAAAACACAAATTCAATTATTCTCATAGGCGTGTGTTCTGCAAATCTAATCTTCTGTATTTAAGATGTACTTAGCTTTATACTTGGCACCAATAAAAATTGGTTAATCCTTTAATCATCACTGACAAAATTCCACTACATTTTGCCTAAGTTAAAACTGAACCCCCAGCTCAGAGTAAATCCCCGTGTTTCTTGACTTTGCTACGAATCAGTGGCGTAGGAACGGGGGGTGGGGTACATGGGTACAATGTACCCCCAAATATTCGAGAGGGGTACATTAATATCTACTGAACCCCCCCCTTCAATGGTACTATCTTCGCGGGTAGAGCAGTTTTTATCTTACTGCGGTTTTACTTTATTAACGTAAACAAAAGTGATAAGAAATTTAATTCGTTCTTGTAAAGAGTTACATTACATTTCCTGAGAAATCCCTCTTTTCCAAACCCTGCTGACAGAAATTCATCCTAATGTTGACCTGTCCCTGCTCAATATTTTAATGGGAAAAAAATTACAAAAATTAAAAAGAGAGAACACAAAAAAAAAATTCTCCATTCATTTTCTGATAAGAAATTAATAATATGAACTTTTTGTCAGCAATAAAAATAATAATGGTAATAATTAATAATAATATGATGATAACAATGTTCATTCGGATGAATTCCTGATCAGTATACGTATTTTATAAAAACTCTAATATACTACCCCCCCCCCCAAAAAAAAAAATTCGGAGGGGGTCATCCATAGATGGCTTAATGTTTGAGATGTAATGCTCATGAGCTTGTACCCCCTAAATCAAAAGCGTTCCTACGCCACTGCTACGAATGTTTCCCGGTTCTTTCCACTTCTCAAAAAATTGAATCCAAGAATGTAAAATATTACATGCTACACGGCGTTTCAGTGTTAACTAGAAATAACAGATAATGCTGTGCGTATGTCTTTAAAATGTTCTGCCTATAGTACTGCGTTCTTATTTTTTCTGATAATTGCTAACACAATTGTGGAACGTGTGATTTCATAAGCAAGTGAAAGTTTGACTTTCACTCCCTTCCCTTTGTGTCCTTCCAAGGCAAACAATTCGGTCAACAGAAAGACGTTCGTGAATGCACTTGATAGATAAGCTATATCAAGATCCTAAATTTAGAAGTAGCTATTTATACTTCGATTCACCCTAAGATGACATTGCAGTTTAAGGTTTACAAGTGCATACGCACTCACTGAACCTTCGGGGAGGGCCTATGTTCATCCTCATCACTCTCCACTGTGTCTTGCTGTTAGCAGCTGTCAATCACTTCCCCCAATCAACTCATTGGCATCCTTGTCTCCCGAACACTGCGTGCTTGTGTTGGTCTAATCTAAAACTTAATTTCTGAAGATAGATCATTTTTAGATTTGTCTAAAATAACTATATGTACTTATAATTATAAGTAAAGAGCTAGGACAATTCAAAGTATGATTCTGGGCAATGAATGCGTTGGATTTCACGGAAAATGTTGGGAACTATTTTTAGTCGCGGCGATAGTTTTCACGTACCTTCCCCTTCACTGTCATCTTAGAGTGAATCAAAGTACAGGGTGTCCGAGAATTATTGGACACATTACAAAATTATATAAAACAAGACATTAAACAGATAGAAAGAAACTGACTGTACTAACTTACAATGCAACTATACACAAGTTAATAAATTTCGATGTGAGATCCCTTGGTTGCTCGTAGTACGTCCAAGCGATACTCGATTTCATAATAGCAGCTGTGATACGCTGCTTCAGTTCCTGCGAATCAGTACAAGGCGTCTGATAGACACGATCCTTCACACAACTCCACATGAAATAATCCAATGGAGTTAGATCTGGAGAGCGAGGAGGGCACGGAATGGGACCACCACGCCCAATCCATCTGTTGCGGAAATGCTCATTTAGGCACTTACGTACACACGTTGATCAACCGTCTTGTTGGAAAACAACGTTGTCATATCTTTTGATCTGGGGTATAGCGAAATTTTCTAGCATATCCAAGTAAATGTCACCATTTATGGTTTTTTCGCAGAAGAAGAAAGGGGCAATCACTTCTCTTTTTGATAGGACGCACCACACATTAACTTTTGGAGAATCACGTTCCAGTTCAATAGCAGCATGATGCGGTTCACTGCCCCATATCCTACAGTTGTGACGATTCACAATGCCTGATACATGAAATGTGGATTCATCACTAAAAATTACAGTACTGAGAAAGATTTCGTCGTTTCCCACTCGATTCAGCATATCCACAGCGAAATCGTATCGCATAGTGATCATTTATATGCATCTTTTGCACCATTTGAATTTTATAAGCATAAAACTTTAATTTCTGATGCAAGATATCATGAACTGTCGATTTCGGAATGCGCAGTTCTCTGCTTGATTTACGAACGGATTTCCTGGGGCTTCGTCGGAAACTTTCATTAACTTGGTCAACCGTCTCACCGCTGAACTAGGCCTACCGGCTCCTCCACGATGTTCCACATTGCCAGTTTCTTTAAACTGTTTCATCCACCGCTTAATTGAATTCGTTGACGGAGGATTACAACCATACTCTAACCGTCTTTTAACTTTAATGACAGACTTTAATTTCGCAAGCCATAACACACACATCGCCTTCTGCTGTACGGAAGACATGACTACTGATTGTGCATTTCTCATACATTCCTCATCAGGCCACACCTAGCGCCATCTATCAGATTCTGGGAATAACAATTCTGCAAAACAGAAATATAGAAACCGTGTTAGTAATACGTGACATAGAAAAACAGACAATGCTCATAGGTTTTTTTGTACATAATTTTGTAATGTGTCCAATAATACCAGAGGGGTGCGGGTGTCATATGCAATTGCGCCCCAAACCATAACGCCAGGTGACGGAACGGTATGGTGATGCATAATGAAGGCGTCATTGTCTCTCGCCGCGGTGCCGCCACTCGCGGATCCGACCATCGTGGTATTGCAGGCAGAAGCGGGATTCGTCGGAGAAGACAATGTCGTGCCATTCCGTAGTCCAGGTGCGACGTTCAACGGCCCACTGCCGCCGCACTCGCCGGTGGTGTAACGTCAATGGTAATCGGAGCAGTGGGCGCCGTGCGACAAGCCCCCACTGCTGCAGACGACGTCGAACGGTACGTGCTGACACAGGTTGTTGCGCAACACACCCTAATTCCTGCGCTAATGTT
Organism: Macrothele yani; assembly: GCA_039090855.1. Classification (NCBI taxonomy): domain Eukaryota; kingdom Metazoa; phylum Arthropoda; class Arachnida; order Araneae; family Macrothelidae; genus Macrothele; species Macrothele yani. The sequence goes on along the minus strand of CM076989.1, from coordinate 91,341,814 downwards.
CGTGATGTGGCGGAGCGAGCAGTCAATGTCCGCCGAACAACATGCCGGTCCTCTCGTTCGTTGGTGTGCCGCGGCTGCGGCAATCTCTCACGTTGGTCCGTCCGTCCCTCCTGCTCCCACCGAATCCATACTCGTCTCACTGTGGCTGGATGTCGTCCCACATGGTCGCCGATGTCTCGGTACGATAAACCGCTGTCGCGATAAGCCACTATTCGTCCTCTGTCAAACTCCGAAACGTGCTGGAATGACTGCCGTATTCTGCGACGAGACATCAGGAAGCTTCCCACGCGCAGGTCCGGCAGCACAACACACTTCCACTACTTACACCCCGCTTTTTGTGCACTCTTCTTATAGTGCTTCTCGGTGGCATGACGGGCGCACATGATTTGCATATGCCCTGCAATGCTAATCGTTTGCATGTCCTCTCGTGGGCGACGCATGCTGCGAATTTCAGGCCAATCGGATGCTTGCTTCTTGGTGTTGCAGTTTGGGTGGCCAGCAGTGTATATCAGATAGCTGGTGCATAAAATAGGAGAGAGGAGAAGAAATATTTTGTGCCACAAACAAAATTCATGCGATATGCTATGCACAATATCCAGTCTCTCTACGGTATTTCAAAATTCGACAGGCGATTGAAATCTAAAAGTTAATCAAACCTCAAGTATTCTCACCAGTCGCTCCTATTATCGGTAATTTCCCGTTATACGGATTTGGAAAAAGTGAGAACGGAGTTTTTCCGTTAATATACGAAAGGAATTGCGGAAAGGATTCTGAAGATTCAGAATTCTTCCATGGTACGAAAAATCAATGGCATTCAAGTTTCTTTCCGTCATTTCATGGAAAACGTTGTATGTCAGAAATATGCTTCGTTAATTCACGAAAGAAATCATGGAAAGTTGGGCGTGAATTGCAGATTTTTTTTTTACTGTGTGCCTACGACGACTCAAAACGTATCTTCGAAACACAAATCAGTAAAAATGGATTAGCAGTATTAAATATACGTGGAGATATTATGATTACAACTGAGGCAGTACTTGATGAACTATCTAAAACAGCACGTTGAATTGAGTTACGTTTGAAGTCAGTCAGGAAAGAAATATTTCATACTGTATTGGGGTCATTGTTTATTTTTAACCTTGAAGATTCCGTATACCTTGAATTGTTGGGGTGTGAATCAACTGAAAAATTTAACTGATTAATAAAAAAATTCGTTAGTCGATTAATCGTGTCTTCGAAAAAAAAAAAAAAAAAGTCGTCTGCAACGATATTTCTAGGAAGGCAAACCCTCCCTATACCAGCGTCCTGTATGTACGCCAATGCTATAGTGGATAGAAACAAGTGCCTCAAACATCTCACTCCTTTTTTAAAATTCGTTACTATTTTTTGTAGTCCTTTTAGCAAGGAATCAAAGAATTGACGTCAGAACAATCACCTAAATAATAACAAAGATAAGGTTAGAAGCAACATTTCTAATGAGCAGTTTCACTCGTTACAGCTTAGTTTAGCCCATTTTCCAAATTGCGAATATATTGGTTCTAGATTTCAGCCTATTTTACTGACCCCGATTTAATTCATTCTAGCCGATTAAAGTGTTAATTATGGTTCTATACAAATTTTGAAGACGACAATCCGTTTTTTGGTGTAAATATGACAAGGATGGTAAGTCAGATAATATCCGAAAACATGAAAATTTCGTCATCCTGGAGCGGAAATCGAACTCGCGTCTCCCAGATAGCGCTCGGGTATGCCGTATGCCAACCATTACACCACCCATAGCGACTAAGTCTCAAGTTTCCTCTTAATTTGAATATAACCATCGAAGAATTCGCTAGTCGAAGCAACCGGCATTCATGTTTAGCGAATCTGGAGGTTAAGAATCCTATCTCGTGATTGCCAGGAGGAGCAGATAAATCATGAATGGAATACGGGATTGCACTATGCCATAGGCGCCGACTAAGCGGGGGCAACGGGGGTGATCGCGATTACACCGCGGGGGCAAAAGTATGTTTTGGCCCCCTCGGTCTTCTCTGGAAATGCAGGCTGTTTAAATATGTTGGTTTTGTATCAACATTTTAATTTTATCTAACAATGCTGAGTTTTTTTCTTTTAGTTTAACTGTGCTCTTTCTACAAAGAGAGAAGGGGAGATACTGGGATGCTCGAACGACGACCTTATGAGGTATGTGAATTAAGATAGAATACACTGCCGGACAATTGCTAAGGACGGATGACAATAGCAACGATAGCAACCATAAAATGGAAGGCAGGAAAATGTGGAAATTAGCATAAGTGCGGGATACAGTAAGACGTGTTGTGCGTATGCAAATTTTGGATTGCCGAACTTGTTCGTGACGTCATAGCGCTGATAAGAGATATAAAGAGATTTGACGCGTATTGACCGTTGTTGTTCAAACGCAAAGTTGAAAGGGAAGGAATGAATTGACGAACTTGCAATTTTCAGTATGTCTTCCCGACATCACCTAGATGATTTTACGCGTGGCCGTATTATTGGCAAGATTGAAGAAGGGCGAAAAATAACAGATGTTGCCAGGGAGTTCGACGTCAGCCACAGTGTTGTTTCAAGGCTTTGGAAATCATTTCAAGCAAATGGAGAGTGCAGCAAACGTCACGGGGGAGGTCGTGTTCGCAGTACAACACGTGCAGAAGATCGGTACATAGTGCTATCAACAAAAAGACACCGGCGCAGCACAGCTAGTGAGGTAGCAAATCAGTTTATGGCTGCTACTGGCAAGCGGATCTCCCGAAAAACTGTTGCCAGACGTTTGCATGAAGGAGGACTATACGCCCGCCGTCCTGTTGTGTGCATCCCATTGTCCAGACGTCACCGTACCGCCCGTTTGCAATGGTGCCATCAACATCGCAATTGGACTGATAACGACTGGTCTGCTGTCCTCTTCTCAGATGAGAGTAGATACAGTCCATCGTCTAATTGTCGACGACAACTGATCTGGCGTGATAGTGGTACTGCATATTGTCTAGCAAACATACAGGAAAGGGACTGATATCCGACATGTAGTGTCATGGTATGGACTGGCATCATGATCAATGGCCGTACGTCCCTCTATGTGCTTCCAACTGGGACTATGACTGGCCAACGATACATTAATGATGTTCTACTACCTCATGTTCGCATGTTCCGTGGTGCTGTTGGTGATAGATTCATTTTCATGGACGACAACGCAACATGTCATCGAACAATCGCTGTCCAGGAGTGTCTTGAGAGCAAGGATATTCAACGCCTCGTATGGCCAGCACGTTCTCCAGATCTGAATCTTATTGAAAATGTGTGGGATGCTTTGGGGAGGAGTCTTGCTGGTCGCCAATGCCCTCCAATAAACAAGGACACCCTCATCCGTGCACTGACAGAGGAATGGGATAAATTACCCCAACAGCTGCTTGATAATGTTGTGCAAAGCATGACACGACGTGTGGAACCTTGCATCGCCCTCCATGGTGGCCATATCCCGTATTGATATCTTACGCCGGAACGCCTGCGGACGGTAATTGCATTTTTTAACGTTTACGTATTCTGCAGAAAATGGCCTGTTTGTCCCTTGAACACGTTCCAAAGCCTTCTGGATTTCAGAGCACAATAAATTGTCTTTCTTGTAATGTCCTGGCATTCTGACATTAATTTATTTCACTTGGCATCCAACCACACTTACTTTTTTATGCGCTATATAGCCGTTTTTGATCCGTCCTTAGCAATTGTCCAGCAGTGTATAATCACCGATCAGTTTAATAGGAACAAATTCATGTAATCCCTCTGAGAAGAAACATTCAATGTCAGTAAATTTTTTAACTAACATTTTAATAGAAAAATTAAACAGAGTAAAAACTGTACAACTCAACGAAATATACCAAACGCGCCAAAATTTAACATCAATTGCTTATTAAATTAAGAGAAAATATATACTGAAAGATACAAGGTTTCTTCCCCATTTTATAAATTATTAATAGAAATGCAATTAAAACAGAAAACAAATATACCAACAATTGTGGAGAATAACTTCATTCACTACTTAAGCATGTTTCATGATAACAGTGAGCATCATTACCTATAACTCGAAGAAAACCTTAAGATCGCTTCAGAAAAGAGTCCAGCCGCTTGCGTTTTTCAGGCTCCATTTCCTGTTAATTCAATTAGGAAGTAATGCTACTTTTGAAATTTGGAACATTTCACAGAGATGAACAATATTTGTTGTGTGGCATTTTTTCATTAACATGGTATTTAAAAAGTTACTAGTCATCGAATGTTTCTTCTCACAACTAGGAATGCACACTGGGATGACAAGAGGATTAAAGGAAAATGGAAGCACGGTACGACGCACAGGGCCCGACTTAGGTCAGTCGAGACCCTGTGCAAATCCTATGTCTGGGGCCCCCTCAATTAAGATTTTCAGTCAAACAGTCAAAAGAACCAATTATTCACTAAGATTACCGTCTAAAGCACAATTTTAATTTTGCTTTAGACGATAATTTTAGTGAATAATTGGTATCATTTCGCACAAGTCTTCTTGTAATTTTGAGTCGAAAAGAATATTTACTGGTAAATATTTTTTTGCAAAAAGTTTTTCTAGCAGTAAAAACATTAAAACACATCTCACATGCTATATAATCAACTTATAGCCAATGTGTCTTGTAATAGACGATCATTCACATCGCTTGTACTTCCTCACACCTGCAAAGCTTACAGCTGTAACATTAATTACTTTAGAATTCTTTTTTTAGCACGTCTTTTGTAAAAAAAGATCGTGCTTCTGTTATCGGTTTGTCCGTCCGTCTGTACCCACGATATCTCACCAACTATTAGTCCGATTTGAAAAATTCTTTTTGCATTGGGAAGCTTGAAATATGCAAATGATGATCCTTTATTTCGTTTTTTTTTTACGATGTACAATTTCGCCGGTAGAGGGCGTAAATGCAGATGATGTCGAATTCAAAAATACGTTTTATTCCACATATTTGCTTCTAAACATCCGATTGAAAAAAAAATTATATCTTTCGATTCCATTTATGTCGAAGAGTATTTTAGATATATTTACTTTTTCAAATTACGTATAGATTTTTCGCTAGGGGGCGTAAAAGTAAATTAAATTTTCCCCGATAACTCTTCTTCTAAAACTCCAATTTGAAAAAAATTTCTTCAGCGGATACATCTCCTGATGGAAAATCTTTTCCATATAATTTCAAATTTTTGGTGAAGAATACTTTGGCCACCAGGGGGCGTAAGTGTTAATTTTTGCTTCTGATGTATTTGCCATAAAATCGTAGCTTCTGATGTATTTGCCATAAAATCGTAGCTTCTAAAATATCGATTAAAAATTCTTTCGTGGACTGATGCCACTCACATCGATAAACCTTTTCGGAATATTTTCTTCTTAAAATATTCCACAGTTTCTCCGCCAGGGGGCGTAGAAGTACATCTTATTTTTGTCAATATCTCTACTTCTAGTAGTCCGATTTGTAAACTTCCTTCTTTGTTGGATAGTGTTTTCCGTGTGACATGTTTTTCACATAATTTCAAAATTTTCAAGTAGTTCATATACTTTCCGCTACGGGGCGTAGCGGTAAATTGCGTTCCCCCTATGTCTCTGCTTCTAAATCTCCGATTTGAAAAATTCTTTCTGCACCGGATACAGCTCCTAATGGGAAATCGTTTGCACATAATTTCCAATTTTTGTAAAAAAACAGTTTGGCCACCAGGGGGCGTAAATCCTAATTTCGCCTTCTGTTGCATTTGGAGCAAAATATGAGCTTCTAAATTCTCGATTGAAAAAAACGTCGTTTGTTGACCGATACTACTCATGTCGACAAACCTTTTAGGAAAATTTTCTTCCTGAAAAAATGCATGGTTTCTACGCCAGGGGGCGTAGATGTATGTCTTATTTTTGTCAATATCTCTACTTCTAAGAGTACGATTTGAAAAGTTCCTTCTTTGTTGGATAGTATTTCCGATGCGAAAGGTTTTTCCCATAAATTCAAAATTTTCAAGTAAATCATACACTTTCCGCTAGGAGGCACAAAGGTAAATTGCGTTTTCTGCGTTATTTCTGCTCCTAAAGCTCTGATTTGAAAAAGTCTTCCTGTATCACATACAAGACCTGATGGAAAATATTTTTCACATAATTTCTAATGTTTGGTAAAGAATGGTTTAGCCACCGGGGGTCATATGTGTTAATTTCTGCTTCTGAAGTATTTGTTGCAAAATCTGGGCTCCTGAAAACAAGACTAATTTATTTTTTTCTTCGACCGATACCGCTTATACGGATAAACATTTTAAGAATACTTTCTTCCTAAAATAATGCATGGTTTTCCCACCAGGGACGTAAAGTCACATCTTATTTTTGTCGATATCTCCGTTTCTAAGAGTTCGTAAGCTCGCGATTCCTTTTACAGCAATATCTGAGGGATTAAAAACCCGATTGAAAATCTTCTTTCTTTGGTCAGATCTATTGTTTTCCATACCGGTTCCATTGACTCTGAATAGCTTTGATAAATTTAATTTGCGTCAGAACGGATTCAAAAGACGTGCTTATTACACCCGAAAATTCGGTGTCAACTTTCTTGTTGTTTTATAGTATCATTTACGGAAACAAATAACTGCCCTCACAACACATATAATTTAAAACACCTAGTTTACCATGAATTTAATGGAAATTACGAATCAATGGTAGTTTTTAATCTGTAAGAAGTAATCCCTCACAAAGTCTTACAGATGACCACACATATTGTGGGATAAATTATTGCAACACTCCATGTAAATTATTACAACAGTCTTTAAATAAAGTAGTGTCAATTGAAATTTTTTTGTATTTTTATTTATTTAAAAATAAACCTTACATGATTATGAATATTGATTAACAATTTTTGTTCTCACAAGACTAATATTAATAATAAAAATATTTTTAGTAAATTCTACATGTTTGCTGAAATGCTTTTTATGTATAATATACCGTATTGCTCCCAATATAGGCTCTTCCCATTGCATTTTGATTGTTACAAATAAGGGTGACATTAAGATGTTACACTGGCCAATCACAGCTCAGCGTAACGCTTGAGCTTTATTATACGAAATAATAAGAATTTGGTTTCCAAATTCTCATCCTAAATTTGGAAACCGAAACTTATATAATTTCGTGCTATAACGGAAAATAAATTTTGTTTCTGAAAATTCGTATTATTGTTAAGGTAGTTTGGAGGCCTCTCCAAATTCTGAGGCACTGTGCACCTGCACCGCGTGCACGTGCAGAAATCAGGCCCTGACGACGCAATAGATGTAACTGGTACATTAACAAGACGTGATGAACCATGTTGTACACAGGGATGACCAAACAAGAGAGTTGAAGAAGAGAGGTTCAGAAAGAAGCTCTAGAGTTGAAGAGGGAGGGGAGCGAATGAGCGGGAGAGAGCGAAGGTGAGTGAGGGCTTTAGAATATGCAGGTGGGAGTTTGAAGGGGGGGCGGTGAGGACAGCAATCCGTGAGAACCAAAGAAAGAAAGAAAAAATGTGGGTTACGCAAGGAGGCAAGAACATCACGTACCTGAACTGCGGAAGCCACTGCAGCCGTGAAAAGGTTAATGAAGTTGATCACTCGGCTTGCTTTGTAGCACAGCTGGACATCAGGTAGGCCAGCACTGCCATAGGAGGGGGAGCACAGGGCTTGTTGACGTTGACGTTAATCCAGTGATGACACGCCCACAATACTCGAGTAAGGCAGCGTGTAACCTCCTGGAGACAGAAAAGCGGGGTCGTAGATGCAATCCAAGAATGCTTGCAGATGGACAGAAGGTGTGTCCTGGTGAGGTTTGCACGCTGGTAGTAGGACGTACAGAACCGCTCAGGACACCAGTATGCAGCTGTGCGTACTGGTGTCGTCCAGTGTAACTTCGTGCGAGTTACACTGGATGTAGCTTGTTATGCGCCTAAGTGCACACCCAGGAAGCGTTGGGTAGTGGATGACCATGTGGCCCCTCATGGAGCATCTATGCGATTGGATCACGCCCCGCACCACAATCCTGTGCTATTAGACGTATTCAGTTCAGCTATAGATCATGAAGCATATGCGGAGAACAAGCGACGAAGGAGTTGAAACTGTGAGTCGCGACGAATGCAGACGGTATTGCCATCTGTATAGGCAGAGTAAATGAATGAGTGATGCCGTGTGCTGGCAACTGGTGGTGCAAGTTGTGCCAAGAGAGATGTTTGCAGAGAGCGTAGAAAGGGCTCGACGGCAATCTCAAACAGTTGACCAGAAAGCGGGCAGCCCTGACGCACTCGCCGCTTGAAGGGAACAGGTGCTATGAGAAAAGATGCCGTCTTGACATGGAAAACGGCGTCCCGGTAGAGGGAGAGAAGAAAAGAGGCAAAATGTGTAGTAAAGCCAAAGTGCAGCAGGGTTTGTGTTAAATAGGCGTGTGAAATATTATCGAAAGCGGAACGGAGGTCTAAGGAAAGGAGAGCAAGAGGTTCAGAATGAGTCTTGGCAAGATGAATGAGATCGCGAAGAAGTTGAACATTGGAGGAAAGAGAACGGTCGGGAACAGTATAGGCTTGAGAGTCAGCACGGATGTGAGGAAAGACAGAATTTAGTCGACGGGAAAAAAGCTTAGAAAAGAGTTTATAATCCTGATTGAGAAGAGAAATGGGGCGCCAATTTCCCAAGTCAAGAGGGTCACCCTTCTTGGGAAATAGGACCATATGTGCGTCCGTGAAACTCCTCGGGTGGGGGAAGCAGTTAAATGCAGCAGAAAAAGCGGAGAGGAGAAAAGGCAACGGAAAAGGCAAGAACGCACGATAAAAAGGAAAGGGGGGCCGTCCGGAAGCGGAGCGGCGTGGGAGTTATGGGAAGAGAAGGTGTCGGACACCTCCGTGGATGTGAGTCGGATTGACAGGTGTGAGCAAGATGAGGCGGAACTTGAGGCAATAGCAACAGATCGGCTCCGAGGGGCGAGAGGTCTTCTCTGAGAAGATGGGAGAGAGCAGAGGGAAAAGGGGGAGGAGTTTCACTGAATATGGTGGTACAGAACTGACGAACTTGAGAGCAAATCGCTGCCGAATCGGTTGTGATTTCGCCAGAGGGGAGGCGAAGATGACGAAGCGAGGTAGAAAACTTGCGTACAGAATCCACTGATGTTAGAAAATCATAGGTGTATTCCTCCGGATTGAGATGTTTAATACGCAGACGTAAAAGTGCCTGCTGCGCTAGAGGTTTCAGCAAATCCTGGAGCTCCGACTGATATGCTGGAAACAGCGGATCCGACAACCCAATCAGTGCGAGCATCTGCCTGTCGTGATCGAGGCGCATGTGACTGGAAGTCGTTATGGTGAAGGCCAGTTGCTTGATATGTAAGAGGAGCTGATGCTTGATTTGAAGCCAATACGTCAAAGCACAGGGTGAGGAATGCAACCCCGCGCGACGAGCAGCAACGAAAGAACGGACATAGGCACAAAAGTCAGAATCGGTGAGGAGATTGGAATCAAACGTCCACGAACGTAGAGTTCGAGGGAGTGACGCCGCAGCAAACACTGTGAGGGTGACCGTGCAGTGGTCTAAGGAAGCAGTAGGTTTATGTCGTAACTCGGTAATAGGTGCAAGAAGCGGTGTTGAAACGCAGACCCGATCTATGCGTGCAGTCGATGGAAGCTGACTCCCAGACGAGCGCCACGTGTGTGAGGTCTCTTGTGGATGTAGGCGCCCATAAGCATCGGTGAGGGAGAAATCAGCAACAAGGTCATGGAGTAGTGCGACGAGATCCGTAGGACGCTCTCGTGACGAAGGAGAGCGATCCAGTGCCGGGTCAAGGGTACAATTGAAGTCTCCTCCCAAGTGCACACGATCCGAAGGCCAGACTTCAGAGAGAGCTTGACGGAGTTTGGTAAACAAGATGGATAAATGAATACAGGTGCACGGAATATACACGTTAAAGATGTGAAATCGAGCTCCGCCAACTGGGAAGGAGACTCGCTGGAGTAAATCTCGGACTAAGTTCCGCACTGTTAGTGCAGTGAGGGTGGATCGGAACTGTTGATGTATTCCGATAGCAAGCCCATCATGAGATGAATATCGAAATGCATGATGGAACACATAATAATCGCTAGCATGCCAGTGATTAAACAGAGTGGAGAAATGGCAGTTTGTTTCTTGCAATAGCAACAGATCGGCCCCGAGGGGCGAGAGGTCTTCCATTACAAGAGAATTCGCTTGGGGGCTAGCGAACCCTCTGCAATTAAGGGTCGTGACCTTAAATGGACTGGTCGATCGTTGATTGGAGGAGTCGGGGAGCAATTGTAATCGGTTTACACAGCCAAGGGTCCATGAGTGGTGCAGGGGGTCATGTACAAACCCGCAAAGATACTTAGCAATGCATCCGGTTTGCAGGAGCAGCGCGGGAAGAATATCTTCGCGCTCTCGGAGGTAGTCATACGTCGACTCCAGGTTCGTGGTGTGGGTGCAAAACTAATAGTAATCTCCAAGATTGAGAGGTTCCGACGAAGCACCACATTTGGAGAGCACACTAGAAAAGACCTCAAACGAAGGTGGAGACCCATCATCATCAGTGTCCCTTACAATTTCTGACGGCGGAGGAGAGCAAGAAAGATCTCCAGAAGATTGGGTAGCCCGGAACGGTCGCCCATCCGCAGGGGTATGCTTCTTCTTCTTCTTCTTCTTACGTCGGGTACCGGTACGAGTGTCAGAAATGCGTTTTCCAGGGAGCGACAATGCTCGGGAAGTAGACGCAGAGTCCGAGGAGGGATCGGTGCCGCCGTCACACTCGGAGACACCAACAGTGAAGACTGGTGGGAAACTAGCGGTGATGTCTCCCGATGTTGCCACGTGATGAGGAGAAATAGGTGAGGCGAGCACTGGAAAATGTAGGTGGGAGGTGAGGTCAGTATAGCACTGGAAAAATGAAGGTGGGAGGTGAGGTCAGCATCAAAAGGCGCTCGTTGAAGAGAGGCTTTAGATATACTTCTTGAAGAACTCGGCCCAGGGGCAGTTGGCACTCTAGAAGACGGTGCAGGTCGAGAGCGAGATGTAGCAGGAGGCTGCTTAGAGGCGGGAGGCGCTCTAAAAGCCGTGGGAGCTGGATATTCGTTGTTGGGGCAACGAGCACGCTGATGCCCAAGTTCTTAGCAATTAGCACAGTGTTCTGATGTCAGCATGTCAATCCTGTAGGAGAGCTACCCACATCGGACGGTCAGCATCCGTGGGAACTTACGGAGATGCTCCTCTGATAGAAAGATGAGTCGAACACTCCGGCGAAAACTACGAACATTCTTATTTGCAGGATCCTTGGGCACCGCTGAATGTGTGATAACAGGACCAACAATCTCACCACACTTACTAAGTGCAGTACATATCATCGCATCCGAGATTTTGGGGGGCAGCGAATGCAAGGAGACCTGAACAGGGCGCCTGGCGATCGGTTCAGCTTAGAGGTGGTGATCTCCCAGTTCAAGACCAAAGTTTCGAAGCGTATCTGCATGCTCTTTTGATGTGAAATAAACAATCACCGTCCGCGGCCGGCGGGTGAGGTGAGTAATTGCTCCGGCGGGAAGAAAAGCAAGGAGCGTATCACAATAGACCTTCAACGGTGGTGCATTCGGAAGTGCATCTAGGCACACTCCAACTCGCGGGTGGAGTGAGGTTCCTGCGCAGCCGGTGAGGAGTGATTTTTTTTTTATTGCATGTTTAACGACCGCCGTGAGCAACTCAATGGGCTATAAGCAGTCGCCCGTCCCTAATTTAGGGTCACTGGTCAGAGCCAGTGCCGTAAGACAAACACAACATCCATGCCTGACCGGGATTCGAACCCGGACCCCTTACGGACGAATGATCAGAGGCCAACGCCTTAGACCACTGCGCCACCGGGGTGGCACGGCGAGGAGTGCGGAACGTCCAATTGAAGTCAGTCACCATGTATCTGTACATGGGCATCCACAAGGGGGAAACGAGTCGCTTGCGTCGGTAGGGACGCACCTGAGGTAACCCTAGAATAAGAGCGGGAAGGCAATATTCCACTGGAAGGCAGAGGTGCAGCGCTGGATGAAGAAGCTGACACAACACTAGGCAAGGCTCCCGAGGGTAGAGAAGCAACACCATCGGAGATATCCATTACGTAATAGGCAGCATCAGAAACGAGCGACGTAGCATCACCACCAGGAAGGGTGGAGTCAGAGAGTCGAAGAGTAGAAAAAGAAGAACAATAGTCATCAGGAGGAGGACGATATTCCTCATCATTAAGGACGGGCGCTGATTGGTTTGCTCCGTCAGCGATAAGGATCGACGTAGTAGGAGAAGCCGTGACGAGAGCGGGAACGCCGCTCTTATCAGCAGTCGCCATCGCCGATGTCGAGGCCTAACTTAGTAAAAACGACCAACTGGTCGAGAAAATAAAATGCTGATACCTAACTGAAAAGAGTACTCACCGACTCGGGAGATGTCTTAAATGAAAAATATAGCCTTCGTCTTGGAGGCACGCGCAAAATTATAACGACATAGCACACAAAACACACTCAGTGGACGGCTAAACACGGAGCTCAAACAGACACGACTTACGTCTCATAACGCAAGGACTGTTACGGCGTGATTTGAAGATAATTCCGTATCGTGTGGGGAATGGCCAGCACACCCTTATCTTAATCTCAGAGGGCACCTATGGGATGAATTAGAGCACCGCGTAAGAAGTTTGGAACCAAGGCCTGCTACTAAGCAACAGTCAGCGGCAGCATTATGTACTGAATGGAATGACATACCTATCGCTGTGTTCCAAAACCTTGTCGAAAGCATGTCTCTAAGGGTCAGTGCATGCATTAAGGCTAAAGGTGGTTTCAGAATAGCTTTAATGTAACAAAACAGAGGAGACGAGCAACATGGAATCGTCTCAAAGAAAAAAACAAAAAACAGGAATGATACAAACTGATAAAAGCGATGATATGTATATTGAATGAGCAATGACAAATTTACAACGTGATGCAAACAGAGCAATGCTTGAGGAAGAACAAAATGATCACAGGCGGGGCACCGCAGTGCGAAAAGAACATCAAAAAGTTGACGCAGAGCCTTAACTCACCGTTAGATGTAACGGACTTGGTGTAACAGCGAACTACAGGGTCACTGGAGAACACGTAGCATACAAAGAGCTTTCACGGCTTGCGGAGATGGCAGACTGATACTCCTGCTGTACCACCGTGCACAGAGTAACGAAAAGCATGGTGAAAGGTGAAGTCCCAAGTGCGCCATCTATGAAAAAGTGTCGAGGAGTGGCAGTTCGTTTCTTGCAGAAGGAGTAAGTCGGCCCCAAGTGGCGAGAGATCTTCCTGAACGAGAGCGTTAGCGAGGGGGTTAGCAAACCCTCTATAATTCAGAGTGGCGACCTTGAATGGGTAAGTCCGACGTCGGATGAAGGGCCGCTATGGCAGCTTTCTTGAATGTGTCGAGGCGATTGATGATACCACGACACCACAAGACGTAGTCGGGTTGCTTGGGATTATGCCCGAGGAATTTGAGGATGGAGGTTGCTTGGTCGAAGACCTCGAGAAGAACTGCTTCAAACTGCTGTAAAAAGATGAGAGAAGCCTCCGGATTTGTTTTATGAGTGAGAAACTCGTAAAGATCTTCAGATGAGAAAGGTTCTGAAGGAAGAGAAGCATTGGTAAGCAGAGTCGAGAAATCTTCAAACGTCGGCAGGACTTTGAAGAGGAAGAGATAGAACGTGACAGGGGAGATTTGGAGCCCGCTAGACGGGTGGAACGATGTGGGCGGCCAGTCGGAGAAGGTGACTTCTTCTTTTTCCTCCCTCGGCCTCGGTACCGGTAGTAGAGCGACGTTTGCCGTAGATCGATTACACACGAGATGTGGAATCAGAGGAAAGGTCCACCTCATCGCCAGGAGCAAAAGTGCCGACGGTGAATGAAGCTTGAGGATCAGCCGTGATGTCCTCTGATGGAGAGAGAACATGGGAAGGCAAGGAGGAGTCAAGCTGAGGAATATCCGATAGAGTGGAGAAAGCAGCATCGGAAGACGTGTGTTGATCGAAGGCTTTAATCAGATTTTCGGCAGAACGGGGTTCAGGAGGTGCAGACGCCGGAGAAGGCATGGTAGCAGAAACGGAGGAAGAGGTAGAATGCTGCCTTGGAGCTGCAGGAGTCATTGGCTCTGCATGGGGGCAATGAGTCTGCTGATGGCCGTAAGCCTTGCAGCGCGAACAATGAGTAGAGGTGAGGAGTTCGATCCAGCGGCGCTCGTTACCGCGTTACCGCAACGAACATCGAGGAACCGTGGAAACTTTATGAGATGCGCTTCTGACGGGAAAATGATGGGACCAGTTCTACGGAAGCCACAGATATGTTAATCATCTGGGTCAGAGGGGGAAAAGGAGAGACCCTTCACTGGGCCGACTACTCTGCCGCATCGACTAAGTGCAGCACACAGCATATCATCAGAGATCTCGGGGGTACCGGATGTAGAGAGACCACAACAGGACGCTGGGCGATTAATTCGGCCAAGAGGTGACGACGCCAATGGATAGGCCCCGAGACAAGACAAGCTCGGCGTATTCTTTCTTCGAAAAATAAACAATCACCGTTGGTGGTTTTCGGGTGAGGTGGCTGATCGCACCAGAAGAAAGCATCTTCTTGAGAGCAGAGCTGTACTGTTTCAAAGTAGTGTTGGGCAGCGCATCAAAACAAACCCCCAACTCGAGGGGCGAATGAAGACGTTGACCAGCAGGAGAGTTATCGGGAATGTCTAATAAGATGGTGTCACCGTTAAGAGTAACATAAGAATCCATAGGGGACAGACGAGACGAGGAGGAAGCCGGTGTAATACCAGAGGCAGCCGCAGAATACGTGCGTGCAGAAACGCCTCCTCTGGAAGGCATTGACGCAGCATGAGACAATGTACTGGAAGCAGAGGCAGTAGAAACTATAAAGGGCAGATTAGCGACGACAGCAGAAACGTCCATGAATTCATCATCGTCAGCAGAGGCCAGGGACGTCGCATCCACGTTTTAAATGGCAGAGTCGGAGACCTCAGCAGGAAAAGACGTGCAAATGACAGGAGGGAAATTTAGAGGATCTCCACTAGCAAGCGAAGATGATTGATCGGCTGCGTCTGTCGTTGAAGAGGCGACGCGAGGAGCTGAAGCGATGCGGGTGGGAACAGCGCCCTCATCGGCAGATGCCATAATCAATGGCAAGGGTTAACGAAGAAAAACGACCGACTCGGTGTGGAAATTAAAACACTGATAATGAAAAAAAAAGAAGCACTCACCAACTCGTGAGGGATCTTAAACGAAAGCACAGACCTTTAACTTTGGCACACACACACACACACAGAAGAACATTGATGGGACACACAAATCACGTACGTGAAGCACTCAAACACGGAGCTCGTGAAGACACGTGTAGGCCAAAGGTGGACCGAAACCGTACTAATGTATGTCAATAAATGCTATGTTGTATTTCTCTTCTAGGTGTCAGGTGACTTTTGTCAGTATAGCGTATATACCTGTACAAATATATCGACTGCATCCCCGTGTACAAACACCATGAAAAAAAGTGGCCTGACTGGTTCAGGCTTCGACTGCAATCCTGTTTGGTATGCATGAAAGGAACTGTCGGAAACCGCGGAGAGGGATATCCACACAACTGAAAAGAATTAGGGAAGAAAGAGATACTCTAACGAAAATCATATGCGAGTGACGTTGAACGTAAAATATTAATTTTATGTGAGGCACAGAAGACTATTCAGTAATATGGGTAAGATAAAGCGCATTACCGAATTTTTATACTGTTTTATCATTTAATGCTCGTGATGCGATATGCTACATCTGGTACAACAAGGAAATATGACTTTTTGAAGTTGGCAAGGAACTTTTGTTTGATATGTTAATTTAAAGTTAATTTTATCATTTTAACAAAAAACATTTAATGAAATATTCTGATTTAACGGGGAAGGGGAAAGCTGAGATGACTTACAACCAAGGCAGCAAAATTGAGTAAATTCTGCAGTTAACGAGGCAGAAAATATTTGCGTTATCCTGGAATGGAGAAATAGAAATTTTGTAGTATGCAGGACCGCAATGGCAACAGAGCAGGAAAATCTTGGCGTGCTGGTGGAAGAATGTTAATAGAAAAGCAATGAGAAGGGAATACATCAAATGCTGAAAAAACGAGATATGCAAGAGATTATCTCAACCACCTACTCGAAGAAGTTGTGCCTCCGGAGTACCGCGTCAGAAGAGTTGAAACAGGAGATCAATCCCTAGGCAAAAAAGGTTGAAGGGTCACGCACATGGATTAAGTAGACTTCTGGGCGACGATTGCAGAACGGGATAATGGGAATAATGAGACGTCAGGGATAGGGATAACGAAAATGTTATACCTCGAACAATGTAAAATATAACAGTGAAAGTGTTCTTGTTTTCAAAATGTTTCTACATTATGTCTGCTTTTATGACTCCCTGATGATCTACACTCAGTAGGCAAAATATTTGAAAGATGGGTGATCGGCAATTGACATGGGCATTCCCTCACGCTGAGTGAAACAGACCCAAACCGAACGCAGACGATAAATAGGCGGACAGCAGGGCTTTCTAACGGTGAGGGCCGCGGGTGGCCTATTGGTCAGCGTTCGTGACTGCCAAGGAGAAGACCTCGGGTTCGATCCTGGGCAGGTACGAACGTTCGAACCACTAAATACCCGCCGTGCGTCGCATGGGCACGTTAAGCCGTCGGACCCCGAGTACTGGTCCCCCGATAATAAATAAGGGCGTCTTCCTCCCCCTTTCTACCTCGCTTCCGTGTCACTTTCCTATCAGGCACTCTAGCCCAAATCTCCTAGCTTCCTATTTCTAAGGGTTGTTTAAGACCTGGGGTCAGATACTCCCTTCCTATAATCCTCTTGATCTGAGCTGATCTGATCTTTCCAACAGTGGGGCCACGGATGGACACACATTAAGCCGTCGAGCCTCGGGTACTGCCGGTTATAAATAAGGCCGTCTTCCTCCCCATGTCTACCTCGCTTCCGTGTAACTTTCCTGTCGGACATTCTAGCCTAAATCTCCAAGCTTCTTATTTCTTAGGGTTGTTTAAGACCGGGGGTAAGACATTCTCTTCCTAAAATACTCTACATATGATCTGATCTTATCTGATCTTTCTAAAAGTGTGTCACAATCGACGATCATGGGTAAACGAGGTGATCTGAGCGACTTTGGTCGTGGACGCATTGTCTGCGCAAGGCAGGTGCGTGATTCTATCGCCCAAGTGGTAAGAACCGTAGGGTTCCCAAAGGCAACCGTGTTAAGGGTGTACCGCGAGTATACCATCAACGGATGTACCAGCACCCGGAGAGTAAGAGTGGCCAACCACACGCCTTTGATGACCCTGGTCGACGTAGACACTACAGGCTCGTACAGACCGACCGCTTGGCAATGGCGGCGTAAATCACATCCAGGTAAAGTGTCGGAGTCCCAAGCAGCGTCAGCGAGCGAACGGTGCGACGCACGTTTCATAGAAGTCGGAGCTCTACTCGTGTGCTACTGTTGAGTGCTCGTCATCGGACATTACGCATCGCCTGGTGAGGGAACATCAAAACTGGACCTTTGCAGAGTGGCGCCGCGTCGTGTGGTCTGATAATCCCCGTTTTCAGCTGTACATAGCTGACGGGAGGGTCATCAAACAGAAGTCATCGCTCTTTCCACGTTTATAAGTGAGTCACGGAAAAAATTTCATTGGCCGCCACCGGGAATCGAACCCAGGGTCTTCCAGATCTGGCGCGTTACTGGAAGACCCCCGGGGATTCAATTTCCGGTGGCGGCCAATGATAATTTTTCCGTGACTCACTTATAAACGTGGAAAGAGGGATGACTTCTGTTTGATGTTCCTAATTCATGTTAAATGTCTGTATTAATGACGGGAGTGTGTTGGTGTGGCGTCAACAGCATGAGGCCATGATCCTGTTGTGCAAGGTTGGTTCTGTTCAAGGCAGTAGTGGCTCTATGATGATTTGGGGGGTCTTGTCAAGGGGCACATTAGTCCCTTAGCACGGGCAGGGCTGGCCTGCCAAACCCGAGTCCGGCCCAACTCGGGCTATTGCAAGTTTAGAGAACAAGCAGCGGGCCGGGCCGGGCCGGGCCAGGGCCGGGCTTTTTCCTAGACACTTACAACTGGGCAGGGCCAAGTCGACCCATTCTTTTTATCACAATGGTAAAGAAAGAAAAATGTCGTATTCCCCGATTTCCTGGTCTGTTTATCTGTTTTGTTGGTATTACTTACTTCCATGACATAGCCCAGAGCGTATTCACAAAAGCAAGGAGAGGCACTGACAGTGTTTTTTCCATCTGTAGGTAATAATATGGTAAAAACTACTTTGGGGCTTGTTGACAACAAAAAGATTCGATCCCTAGCGAGTGTCTATGTTGTGTAAAGTGGGGAACGGGAGTGTCTGCAGTGATGTGGGGTGTGCGTGTGTGCGTGTGTGTGTGTGTGTTGGTATCAGAGAGTGGGACGACATCGATTGTTTCTCCTATCCCTAATCTGTATAGGGATTGAATTTTGTAGTGTTATCACTTGCTAGTTCAGAGAAAAGGTGATTTTGAACGTGCTTAGTCTTCTTTTTTTGTCTCTCTTTAAAGGTTATATTCTTCGATAATTGTTAAAATTTAGCTAAAATATTTAGGCTTATATTCAATTACATATTTTCATTGATATTTCATTATTTAGTTATCACAATTTAATAAAATACAATTGAAAGACAAAAAACCAAATGACACATCACGGGCCGAGCCTAAATAAAAGCTGCGATTGACGGGCCCTGGCAGGACCGAGTGTCTAATATTTGAAACGGGAAGGGTCCGGGCTCACCAAATAAGGCCTGTGCAGACTTCTACCCTTAGCGTGTCAGAAGAGTATATGCTAGCTGTTCACTTACACGCTTTCATGGCCTTCACGCATCCTGAGGACAAAAGTCTGTTTCAGCAGAACAATGAGCAGCTCCAACGGGTCGCAATCACTCAGACATGGCTGAAGAACACTCATCTATCTTTAGAACCATCCAATGGCCTCCAAGGTCACCGGATTTAAACCCTGCGAAAGCTCTCTGGGTGCCGTGGAGAGAAACATGAGATCCATGGATCCTAGACCGAGGTCTAAGCCGGAGTTGTTGACAATGCAGAAAAAGGCATAGTTGCATTACCTCCGGAAACTCTCCGGCATCTGGTGGAGTCGATGCCTCGGCGAGTCATCGACTCCATCAGATGCCGGAGAGTTACAGAAGGACCAACATGCTGTTAAGTAGGTACAGAGGCGTAATTAGGGCGGGGCGACTGCAGCGGGCGCAGCTCAAGAGAAGGCACAAAAATCACTGCTTGTAATCTGATCAAAACTGGAATTGAAGCCTTTGCACCAGTTTCTGGTATATTTTTGACACCATACTTTGTAATCTGTCTATTTACAGAATTTGCTCATGGTATGGTTCGCCAGTTTCAGTAGCCTTTACAGAGTAAAATTCGCATTTCTTCAAAATATTGAGGTGATGTCTGTTGCTTACATTAAGGAATGAAGGTGCGGTTGTATAGTCCGTTCAACCAAAGAAGAACCACGGCCTCAGTCGACAACAATGGAGCTTGCGGGTTTTCTTTAGCTGGGAACGTTGCAACATAATGATGTAGTTTACATTGCTGAAGATTCTATGGGAGCTATTCGGTAATTGCTATGGCTTTGAGCCTCAACTGACAGCTGCATTAGGTTCGTTTGATGTGGTACTAAAGGTCTGGACTCCGAAGCATTTAGCAAAAGTTAGTTGATATGACGTCAATTTTGATTTGAAGAAAAAGAGTTTGATATGACGTCAATTTCGATTTGAAGAAAAAGAGTTTGATATGATGTTCATTTTGATTTGAGAGAAAACGAGAGAGAACTGTTAAATTGATAATATACACTACAAAAGTCACCGGACACTACAAAAGTCACCGGACATCCCTTCAAAAGCAAATGAATGGATCCGCTGCGTTGTTAAGATGCACGGTACAGCTGCAAACGGTATGAAAACCAGCCTGCAGCTGACCGCGATCATATCATACTGTGATTTGAGTGAAAACGTCGCGGCGGGAGAGAACTGACTTTGAGAATGGAAAGATTGTTGAGTGTTATATTAGTGGGTTGTCCGTAAGAGAAACCGAGAGGCGTTCAAACATACCCAAGTCAACGGTTTTGGATGTACTGAATAAGTTAAAACATACCCAAGTCAACGGTTTTCGACGTACTGAATACTACTCAAAGTCAAGTCAAGTCTTCTGGCCAAGGTGGAATGCTTAATGGATCCTCTCACTAAAAATAGTCTAAAACGTCCAGAAATATTAGCTATGGATTTCTGCTGTACCTAATTCATGTCTGCGTTAACAATTTGACATATTATTAAGATTCTTTGGTATTCAGTGATGAATTTCAGTTAGTTTACGTCTTATATAGAGTGCTACCAACATCTTGTGATCCTATGTTGGATGTGTGGTTCCGGTTGGACTCCGATTGAGAAATTATACTTTTATGGACTTGGAGTTAATGGGGTACGTACTCTTGTTTTTAAACACTTTTTACACTGCTTTGAATTCTACAGTTGGTGAGTCCCTGTGAGTTGAACCACTTTCTTTGACGTTCTGATTTAATTAGCTACTGATTGTTTGTGTCGCCATCTGTTGTACCGAATAGCTAACGTGCTTAAAACCTATTGAAATCTTTGGAATGCCTATAACTAATCTTGTGTTTATTGAGTGTTTAAGATTAATTCGGACGAACTGATCAAATAGTACAGAGGTTATCATCTATTACATGACATTGTGGAGCAAATTTACCTGGTCAAAAATACAGACTCTCTGCAACAGAACAACAACCACATACTCTATTTTATTTTTCTTGTGACCTGCTAGTTCGAGTCATGAAGTGTGGTTCTTGTCAGCAGAGTCAATTGGATGCCATTAATTCGGTAAGGTGTTCTCAGTGTAGCAAACCCTATCATCCCCAATGTATAGGAATAACAGAAAAAAATTTAAAACATTAACACCAAACTTAAAAATTTCATTCAGTGTCAGGATTGTTCAACACTTGGGTTGCACCTGGCCCAGAAAAACAGCCCAGCTGTGCCCATTCCTTCTAGGACAAAGATTAATTCAACTAATGTTAAAGAAGATCAAGTACAAGAGTTACAACGCATTTATCAAGGAATACTTCAGATAAATTCTAAACTTGATTGCATCCCAGAACTAAAAAAAGAAGTACAAGAATTTAAACACACTATAGAATTTATGACAGCTAAATACGATGAACTAATTGATGAGTGTAATCATTTGCAGCAGGCCAATAATACTCTAAAAAGTAAAATTGAAAGGATGGAAACTCAAGAAAATATTAGTTGCCTTCAGATAAAAAAAATCTAAAGACTGAACTGCTTTCAATGAACCAATATTATAAGAATAAAAATATCGAAATTCGTGGACTTTTCTTTGAGAATATAAATTGTGAAAGTGAAATGAGGAAGGAAATAGACATATTAGCTGATAAACTAAAAATACATAATCACCAACTTAAGCACATAGACATTGTTCATGCCCTACCAGCAAAGCAAAATATGGAACTCCCATCTTGGTTCAATTTCGATCTAGGTCTGTCAGAAACCAGTGGATTGCATCCCGAGGGACTCCTATTATTAACTCTGATTTAGATATCAAATATGAACATAAAAAAATATTTATCAATGAAAACCTCTCTCCATACTACAAACACGTGTACTGGCAAGCCAGAAGATTGGTGCAACAACAAAAAATTAAATACGCCTGGATCAGCAATGGATCTCTGTACATAAGGCAAGGTGAAAATAACAAAAAAAGAAAAATTGTTTTGATTGAGGATCTGCAGCAATACGGCCTTGCCTAAATGACTGATTTTTCAAATTACATGTCACTATTTTAACAATATAATTATGACTTGTAATGCAATCTCAATATTACACCGTACAACATTTATATCACTTATTAACCCTAAATACAGATACAACACTCCAAATAATACATATAAATACTAGATCATTACAGAACAAAATTACACTTTTAGAAACACTTACACAACTAATTTGCACACCACTGGATGTAATAAGTATTACCGAAACCTGGTTCCCTACCCAGCATTATACTATTCAAATCAATGACTTCCAGGTTTTCTATCTCAACCGTGAATACTCAAGGGGAGGAGGGATAGCAATTTATGTCAATAAATAACATCTATATTACACTTTCATTAAAGTGTTTACATTTCTAAATAAAAATATTGATATACTCATAGTTCAAAATGAATTTTACATTATTACCGTATGTTACAGACCACCTAACTCAGACTATAGCGAATTTTTAATAATTTTAAATAGCCTTTTAGAATTTGCAAATCTTGCAAATAAAAAAAACATTTATAATGGGAGATTTTAATATTGATATTTCGTGTGACAACTCAATTACTAATCAATTTAACCAACTACTAACTACATATGGGTTTCTGAATACAATTAATTCCTCAACTAGAATCACCCCCAATACTAATACTACAATTGACTTATCTATAACTAATGCTCCAGTTCAATATACAACAACAGGAATATTACAATATGATATTAGTGAACACTTACCAATTTTTTTAATCTGCAGGAAGCGAAATACATTTAAAACTACACCTATACTTCGCAAAAGTCTATGTATAAATAAAATAAATCTCGATAAATTCAAAACACTTTTAGAAGCAGTAACATGGGAAGAACTTGAAATGTATGAATCTCCAAACTTAGCTTATAATAGGTTTTTCACGATTTTAAAAGAAACCTGTGATAAAGCCTTCCCAACAATTTTAAATAATACAAGATGGAGAAAGACATTTCGCAAACCTTGGATTACCTCACATCTCTTAAATCAAATAAACAAGAAAAATAGGTTATACTCAAAATTTATTAAAACAAAATTACAAAGTGATTTTAACAAATTTAAGACATTAATAAATTCCTTAAATTACACTATTAGAACAGTAAAAAAAAACTATTATGCGCATATATTTGCTCAAAATTCTTCGAAACTGACTTGGAAACACTTAAATACTGTACTTGGTAATCAAACTGGAATCACAACTCCTGAATACATAATTGATAACATGCAATCAAAGCGAACAAGAACACAAGGTGTTGTAAACTACACTGCTGGCCACCCAAAATGCAACACTAAGAAGGAAAATCCGATTGGCCTGAAATTCGCAGCATGCGTCGCCCGCGAGACGACATGCAAACGATTAGCATTGCAGGGCATATGCAAATCATGTGCGCCCAGTACGCCACCGAGAAGCACTATAAGAAGGGTGCACAGAAGGCGGGGTGTAAGTAATGGAAGTGTGTTGTGCTGCCGGACCTGTGCGTGGGAAGCTTCCTGATGCTTCGTCACAGAATATGGCAATCATTTCAGCAAGTTTCGGAGTTCGACAGAGGACGAATAGTGGCTTATCGCGACAGCTGTTTATCGTACAGAGACATCGTCGACCGTGTGGGATGACATCCAGCCACAGTGAGGCGAGTATGGATTCGGTGGGTGCAGCCGCGGCACACCACCGAACAAGAGGACCGGCATGTTGTGGGGCGGGAATTGACTACTCGCACCGCCACATCATGAACGTTAGCGCAGGAATTAGGGTGTGTTGCGCAACAACCTGTGTCAGCACGTACTGTTCGACGTCGTCTGCAGGAGCGGGGACTTGTCGCACGGCGCCCATTGCTCCGATTACCATTGACATCACACCACCGGCGAGGGCAGCGGCAGTGGGCCGTTGAACGCCGCACCTGGACTACGGAATGGCACGACATTGTCTTCTCCGACGAATCCCGTTTCTGCCTGCAACACCACGATGGTCGGATCCGCGTGTGGCGGCACCGCGGTGAGAGTATGACGCCTGCATTATGCATTGCCATACCGGTCCGTCGCCTGGCGTTATGGTTTGGGGCGCAATTGGATATGACACCCGCGCCGCTCTGCTACGCATCGCCGGTACACTCAACAGCCACTGCCACATCTCCGATGGTTTGGATCCTGTATTCTCCCCCTTACCTGGAGGACCTGCCAGCGGCCACGTTTCAACAGGACAATGCGCGCCCGCACGCGGCACGCATCGTGCAACAATTCTTCACGGCCCACCAGGTGTAACTGCTGCCGTGGCCCGCCTGTTCTCCTGATATTTCGCCCATCGAACACGTCTGCTCGCTGATCTGCAACCGAGTGGCCCGGCGAGCACCACCCGTGGCTACGCCTGATGAACTGTGGCAACGTGTGGAAGCAGCCTGGACCGACATACCCCAACCCCACATCCAAAGCCTCTTTCGTTCGATGCCGCGGCGTTTAGCGGCCGTCATTTTCAGCCATGGGGCCACACGAACTATTGATGTCTGCGTGTTCCGCTAGTCTCACGGGCCTTTAAGCTCAATCGTTTCATCTTTGTATCTGTTGTTATGTGTCCAGTAAATCTGGCTTCGCCATCTCGTGTCCTTCTTGGTGTTGCATTTTGGGTGGCCTGCAGTGTATATTAATCATCATTTTATTTCTATTCCGCATACTCTTAAACAAAATTATTTAGCTGGAAATACCTTATATACACAAAATTCGAATGCAGTACACCTTTTTAATTAATTCTTCCTTACAGAAATTACATACTCTGAGCTGTGGCATATTTTACAGCAAATTAAACTTAATAGCCCTGGACACAATGATATTCGCCCTATTGCGATCAAACATGTTGCTGAATTAATAATAACCCAATTATTAATAATATTTAACTTAATATTCCAGACAGGAATTTTTCTGGATGCGCTAAAGATACCAAGGGTTGCTTCCAAATATAAAGCTGGCTCAAAGAATGATGTTAATAATTATCGCCCGATTCCAAACCTGTCCATATTTGCTAAAATTTTAGAAAAACTAATGTACGCAAGGTTAATAACATTTACACTAAAATATAGTATTATACATAAAAATCAATTTGGCCACCAACCCCATAAATCTACTGAAATTGCAGTCCTTCATTTACAAAACACTATTCAAAAGAATTTGGCACTTAATAATATAACACTAGCTATTTTTTTAGATCTAACAAAAGCATTCGACACAATAAATTATAAAATCCCTCTTCGTAAATTATATACTTTGGGAATAAGGGGAACGCCTTATAACTTATTCAAAAACCAATTTAACAAACAGGCAACAATATACACAAATTAATCAATTCCATTCCACTTTAGAGCAATCACAATATGGAGTCCCGCAGGGATCGATTTTGGGACCTTTGTTATTCAATTTATATAATAACGATATTTTCACCATAACATTATACAATGATCTCATACTAATTACAGTAATAAAAAGAAACTGTACACCAATTACACTTAAAATAGTACTAGTGATCCGAATTAGAAGAGCCTTCGCCGTTTCTTCAGATGTTCATTCTAGAGATTCGGAACCAGAAAACATCGTCGATTTGGCCACTGAGGCAGGATATACGTTGAACCAGATGCATAACTTTATCGAAAAAGCCAGAACCAGCCGTGTCAATCTTTCTATGCCACAACTTTGCTACCTGGGCTCTATTCCCTACATACCAAAAGTTTCCTATCAACTCAAAAACGCGCTCAGAAGGATGAGCTTCGGTGTCGGCATAAGGTCTCTGGCATCTTTTTATACGATGCTTAAGAGCAATATTGACAAGCCCCTCTTCTTAATGATGCAGGTATTTATGCAATCTCACTACAATATCCGGACGGCTCTAGGCGATACTACATCGGAATGACCAAACGTTCGTTTGGAATTAGAATCAGCGAACATAAAAGGGATACAAGAGACGGTAAAATAACCACTTACTTATCAAGAGAGGTGAAGTTCAAGTCCGCTGATCCTATGTGGAATGATATCAAGAAATTAGCTTCATACTCCACATCTAAATCTACTACCATTCGCGAAACCTTGGAAATCTTAACCAGCAGCAGCGAGGCTTGTAATGATAGCATCTCTCTCGAGTTGCCACGCATTTGGAATCAACTCTTCAAACAATGCTGTGTTTTCTACCACAGTACCGCGCGCCCAACCAACGTGACCTCGTTTCTTCGAATGTCTGATCACATTTGCGCCTATTCATTTATTGTCTAGTCAAGTCCCCAGGTTCGAATTGTTGAAGTGTTCCATTATCCAGTCTGCAGTTAGCTGTCTACCTTCCTTGAAAAAGCCATCTGGTTGATGTGCGAAAGCTTGGAAACTCTTATTTATATTCTACGCCAAGAAATTCGGATCACTAGTACTATTTTAAGATCTCATACTATATGCTGATGACACAACACTACTTTTCAGTGGACATAATATAAATGACATTATTACTAAAGCTAACACTTATTTACATCTTTACTCAAATTGGCTAACTACTAATGAACTGATAATTAACATTTCTAAAACTAAGGCTATTGTCTTCACTAGACAGAGATCTGAACGGGGAGATACCATAAATTTATTATTGGAAAATCAAATAATTTATTTAGTATCACACGTTAATTACTTGGGAGTGATTTTTATCCCTGACTTACGTTGGAATAAACACGTAGAAATACTTTCGCATAAATTATCAAGAAAACAACTCTCTCAGTTAAAACGCTAACTCTCCTGTATCACTCATTAATTCAGACTCACATTAACCATTGCTTTTTATCCTGGGGTCAAACAACTAAAACAAACTTAAAGAAATTACAGATATTACAAAATAAATACATTAGATTAATGAACCTACTTTCAAAACGAAGGACTGCTATGACAACACACATACACCCAAATTTAGACCCTCCAGTTCATCTTAATGATTTCCGAATCTAAACAATATATCAACTTTTCCATTACAACCTAGGTAAAATTATGTTTCAGACTCAAGATTAATCTACATGTAGACTTAATTGAAATTCACTGCAACAGACATAACTACCAAACAAGAAATAGATTACCGCTTCGCCAAATACAGCCTAAAGCCCAGCTATTAAAACAAAGCTTGATTTACTCTGGACCGGGTTATTGGAATTCATTACCTGTACACTTAACAAATATCAATGGCCAAAATCTCTTTTAAAAAACACTTAAGAAACACTTACTGAGTTAGAAAATAAAAGATACTTTCCTTAATTAAATCCAAATACCAATGCTGGTTAATTACTAAAAACACAAAGTCATTTCTAAATTTATTATTCTGAATTGGATTTATCTACTAAATCCAAACTCGCTTGTCTTACAATTTGAGGGAACGAAGGGATTGTCAGAACTCCTAAGAGGAATTTTCTGTTGTTCCCTTTGCTGTTCAATTAATAGCCTTTGTATGCATAATTTATTGGAACTTAATATTGTCATGTAACAGCATAAGTAAATAAAAATAATAAAAGTGGAAGACACATGGTGTGCCTGAAGCAGCAAAACGTACCGGCAGACCAAAGAAAATCAGTGATAGAGGACGTCGAAGCCTCAGGAGAGTCGTTAATGTGAATCGACGGAGTACTGCACAAGACTTCAGTGTACAGTTTAGTAAAAATGCTGGAACCTTCGTATGTACACGTACCATTCGCAGATAACTTCATTCCATGGGTTATCGTGGTGGTGCGGCTGCTCATAAGTCTTTCATTTCCACTCGGAATGCTACTTGTCGTTCAGCAGGTGTAAAGAACATTTATCGTAGACTGTAGATCAATGGAAACGGGTCCTACTGACTGATGAATCCAGTTACACGATCCATCTGTCTGATAGCAGTGTGTGGGTATGGCGGCTACCGGGGAAACGCTACTTACCACAGTGTACTGTTCTTACGGTCAAGTTTGGAACTCGCAGTGTACTCGTGTGGTGGCGTTTTTCGTGGTATGGTCCTGGCCCATTGGTTATCGTGGACAAACCTGTTAACCAGCACGTCTACCTCGATATTCTGGACAATTATGCCCTACCAACTCTGTGGCAATACTATGGAACCGAGCTTTGTTGGTACCAGCAGGATAATGCACCGAGCCATAAAGCAAGGACGGTTACGTCGTGTACTTCCGTATCGTGTGTGTACTGGCCAGCACAGAGCCCTGATCTTAATCCCATAGAGCACCCAACGGACGAATTAGAGCGCAGCATAAGAAGTTTGGAACTAAGGCTTACTCCTAAGCAACAGTTAGCGGCAGCATTATGTACTGAATGAAAGCGCATACCTATCGCTGTGTTAGAAAACCTTGTCGAAAGCATGTCTCGAAGGGTCAGTGCATGCATTAAGTCCAAAGGTGGACCGACACCGTACTAATGTATGTCAATAAATGCTGTGTTGTGTTTCTCTTCTAGATGTCCAGTGACTTTTGTCAATAATGTATTTACATAAGAGGGAAATGCAGATAGGGGCGGAATAATTTGAGGTTGCTCCGGGGTTAGAAATGCATAATTATTCCTCTGAGTAGGTATCTCTAATGTTTCGCCCATTAAATGTAAACGTATATCCATATTACCACTAGTATTTTTCACTTCACCCCATAACGGGTTCAACGAAGACTATCCGGAGCCGCTCGTTGTTAGCCGTTCTAGTGTGTTAAGTTTCTTGAAACAGTGAAAAGACAGTTTGCATGAAAGAAAAGTTATTTATTTCCTTTTGTACAGTATGAAAGCTTATTTTAAAAGATACTTATATCTAATATTTACACAATTTAAGCATTTTCAGTCGTCTATATGTGACGTTAAATGAATTACATTTGGGAATCATTATAGCTGGAGGCTTTACCAGACATTTTGATGATTTTTTTTTTACTACTGCCCAATCTTGACTTCCGGAGCTGGTTTAGAGGGAGTTTTCGCAACGCTTTGAGTAATCTGCAACATCACGCCATCCTTTCCCTCTGTGAATTTTCGTCCTAAGCACAATCCCGAAGAAAGGCAGATGCTTCTACCAGGGCAGCAGCGGTCGTTAGAGCAACACACGGCGTTGGGCAGCGGGCAGCATCCTTGAATTCCATTACGCAGGCGACAGCAGGTATTCCCTGTACATCAAGAGCGAATAAAAATATTAAGTTATGCAAAAAGTGTAAGAAAGACAGGAAAATTTTTTTGAGAAAAAATGATTTAATCTGCAAAGAACATATGAGGCATAAAAGATTATTTTTTGATGGTATGCATCTTTCACGACAATAATAAAGTAAATCCCAAATAAAACATTTCGATGTAACGAAAATGGATGACGGCGCTTCATTATCAAAACCACGGTTGAAATCTCATCGTGTCGTATGAAGTGAGTGACTTAACAACAACTAATTTCATTGTTACTCAACATACACTGACGGAAAAAAATATCACAACACCACGAAAAAATTGTTGTAGAGGAATGAAATGGCGGCAATACATTTGTATAGGTAACATATTTAATCCATTAAAGTTTCAAGATAAAAGCTTAATGTAGGCGCGAGAAGAGCCATTTTAAATGTGAAATGCTGGTACATTAATAACCGGTGTAACCGCCAGAATGTTGAATGCAAGCATGCAAACGTTCATGCATTGTGTCGTACAGGTGCTGGATGTCAGTTTGTGGGATGGAGTTCCATGCCTGTTGCACTTGGTCGGTCAATACAGGGACGGTTAATGCTGGTTGGTGGTGACGCTGGAGTTGTCGTCCAATGATGTCCAATACGTGCTCGATTGGAGAAAGATCTGGTGATCTAGCAGGCCACGGCAACATGTCGACACTCTGTAGAGCATGTTGGGTTACAACAGCGGTATGCGGGCGAGCGTTATCCTGTTGGAAAACACCCCCTGGAATGCTGTTCATGAATGGCAGCACAACAGGTTGAATCACCAGACCGACGTACAACTGTGCCGTCAGGGTGCGTGGGATAACCACGAGAGTGCTCCTGCTGTCATAGGAAATTGCTCCCCAGACCATAACTCCAGGTGTAGGTCCAGTATGTCTCGGCCGCAGACAGGTTGGTTGCAGGCGCTCACCTGGCCTCCTTCTAACCAACACACGGCCATCACTGGCACCCAGGCAGAACCGGCTTTCATCAGAAAACACAACAGATCTCCACTCCGTCCTCCAATGAGCTCTAGCTTGACACCACTGACGTCGCAAACGGCAGTGGTTTGGAGTAAGTGGAATGCACGCTACAGGGCGTCTGGCTCGGAGCTGTCCTTCAAGTAACCGATTTGTAACAGTTCTCGGTCTCACTGTGGTGGCAACTTCAGCTCGAATTGCTGCCGCAGACGCAGAACGATGCGCCACGGCCATACGCCGTACACGGCGGTCTTCCCTCTCAGTAGTGCCACGTGGCCGGCTGGAACCCTGTCTTCTTGAGGCAGTACCTTCCCTTGACCACCGCTGCCAACAATCATGCACAGTGGCTACATTCCTGGCAAGTCGTTCTGCAATATTGCGGAAAGAAAATTCACCTTCTCGTAGCCCTATTACACGACCTCGTTCAAACTCCGTGAGCTGTTGATAATTGCTTCTTCATCTTCTTAAAGGCATTCTTGACTAACATCAACACACTACTTCGAATCTCAACGATAACTAACGCTCACGAACGTTACAGCGTGTATTTACAGCAAACCTGCTTTGCATGTTCCGAGGGGCGCTACTAGCGCCACACGTATGCGCCGAGCGCGAAATTTGCATAGACCTCATCTTACAGATGTACTCTCACCGCCTACCAACTGTCGTTTATCTAACACAACATCTTCTTGGTGTTGGGATTTTTTTTTTCCGTCAGTGTATTTTACTGACCTATCTCCGAACATTATTTCATCACGTTTTTCATAAGGGTAATTTGCGTAAATTACGAGAAACCGGTTGATGCTAAATGCGATAAAATCCAATACAAAAATGCATTTTGATGCTATGAATTTTTCCCGATGGTACGCGTCGTAGCGAAATTTGTCTTTCTCTCCACGCCCAGAGGGGGGTGATACTTGCTATTGATTGACGAAAGCTTTAAAATGATATTTTTACTACTGTCCGATCTTAACACGCTGGGGTGTAACCTCTATATATCCTAGATTAAATGTTACCAATCCCCCTCACTAACACCTTGCGGTTCTGCTTTTCTTTCTATCTTGAGGTCAGATTTTGGCTTGCGCATGCGCCGATGGACTTTCGTCGCTACACATTTCATCGGTGTCAGGGTCGTTTCTTACGTTCGACAAAATTTGTATAATACAACAGCTGTTCCCTAAAACAACTGTGAGTAAAATCACACAAAATGATGAAATATAGGTACACCAAAATATATGTTATTCTTTCTCAAAGTGTCTTCCCTCGGATGACATGCAACGGTTCCATCGTTCAGTCCATTCAGGGCCGAATGGAACTTTTGCGAGGCCCGGGGAGTAATTTCATAGCTGGGCCTGAGCAAAAATTTCATTAAGCGCCCTAGAAAATAAATCTCATAGTTTAATAAAATCGTTACGTGAAAATGAAAACACACGAAAACTATTATAAAGAAAAATGATTATTTCAAATTACCGTGATCTTAAGAAAAAGACCATAATATGGATTGAAAGTTCAGAGAGAGAGAGAGAGAGAGAGAGAAACAGACAGACAAAGAGAGAGAGAGAGAGAAACAGACAGACAAAGAGAGAGAGAGAGAGAGAGAAACAGACAGACAAAGAGAGAGAGAGAGCTTAAGAAAAAGACCATAATATGGATTGAAAGTTCAGAGAGAGAGAGAGAGAGAGAGAGAGAGAAACACACAGACAAAGAGAGAGAGAGCTTAAGAAAAAGACCATAATATGGATTGAAAGTTCAGAGAGAGAGAGAGAGAGAGAGAGAGAGCTTAAGAAAAGACCATAATATGGATTGAAAGTTCAGAGAGAGAGAGAGAGAGAGAGAGAGAGCTTAAGAAAAAGACCATAATATGGATTGAAAGTTCAGAGAGAGAGAGAGAGAGAGAGAGAGAAACACACAGACAAAGAGAGAGAGAGCTTAAGAAAAAGACCATAATATGGATTGAAAGTTCAGAGAGAGAGAGAGAGAGAGAGAGAGAGAGCTTAAGAAAAAGACCATAATATGGATTGAAAGTTCATAGAGAGAGAGAGAGAGAGAGAGCTTAAGAAAAAGACCATAATATGGATTGAAAGTTCAGAGAGAGAGAGAGAGAGAGAGCTTAAGAAAAAGACCATAATATGGATTGAAAGTTCAGAGAGAGAGAGAGAGAGAAACAGACAGACAGACAAAGAGAGAGAGACAAAGAGAGA
This sequence comes from Macrothele yani, assembly GCA_039090855.1. NCBI lineage: Eukaryota > Metazoa > Arthropoda > Arachnida > Araneae > Macrothelidae > Macrothele > Macrothele yani. Next base: position 91,309,503 of record CM076989.1, on the reverse strand, counting down.
GAGAGAGAGAGAGAGAGAGAAACAGACAGACAGACAAAGAGAGAGAGAGACAAAGAGAGAGAGAGAGCTTAAGAAAAAGACCATAATATGGATTGAAAGTTCAGAGAGAGAGAGAGAGAGAGAAACAGACAGACAGACAAAGAGAGAGAGAGAGAGAGAAACAGACAGACAGACAAAGAGAGAGAGACAAAGAGAGAGAGAGAGAGAGAGAGAGAGAGAGAGAGAGAGAGAGAGAGATAAACAGACAGACAAAGAGAGAGAGAGAGTAAAGACTGCTAAAATCTATGGTTTTCTTTCCGGGTAGAACGGTGATTTTTATAAAAACTTCCCCACAAAATGGTAAAACGATAAAATTAACTAATCTGCGTAGCGAATGTTTTTCTATAGCAAACATTTTTACGTAGAGAATATAAGGATCCTTCTTAAATAAATTCGTTTATATATCTATATATATATATATTTTTTTTTTCCTAGCTCATTTTGTTTTAGTGATCGATTTTTGAAGCAAGGTGGTATAACTGACAAATTAGTGAGTTACCTTGCATCAAAAATCAATTAGTGCTTTTTCTTATCTTTCATACGCGCTCATGTATGAAATTTTCTTTTTTTTTTTTTAAATTTCTAATACTGTTTTTAAAGTCACTCAACAATTAGCGTCCATATATAGCCCAAAAATAAACGTCAACATTGTTCTTTTCATTTTTTTAAAATTTCAGTGTCTGGTTTACACACAAATTGTGGAGCATATAGTAGGGAGGGATAAAATGTGATGAAATTTAATTTTCTATTTCATGAATGTGGAAAAGTTTACGTCTAAAACAGTGGAGGGAGGATTGTAAACTGAAAAAAAAAACATTGTAAAAATATATTTTAAGGGCATCGCGCCCCAAAACTTACTAAAAAAATGGCAATAAATATAGAGAATTCTAGGAAAAATTTTTTTTTTTTCTTTCTAAGATGCGGGGGCCTGTGAATACGCTGGGCCCGGGGCGACCGCTCTGGTTGCTCCTATGGTCCAGCCGGCTCTGTCCACTTTTCAAAGCATGTGGCGAAGGCATTTTGTGGAAGTTGCTTTAGCACCCCCTGTACAGCTTGAATAACGTCAGCATCTGTGTTGAATGTTGCGCCACGGAACTTCTCCTTCAATGTTGGAAACAACCCAAAATCGCAAAGAGCGAGGTCAGGGCCGTATGCAGGCTGTGACATGATTTCAGTACTGCATTTCATAAGAAACTGTTGAACACAAGCAGCTACATCTGGGCACCCGTTATTATGGTGTAAGGTCCACTTGCCCATCAGTTCCGCTCGCTTAATCGATATGTGTCGTCACAGATGCTTCAAGACTGAAACGTAATAGTCAGCAGTGACAGTAATTCGTGGAGGAACGGCATGCTGCTAGACTACGCCTTTATGATCAAAGAAAATTATCATCACCACCTTGCCAGCTGATTTGGTTTGGCGGACTTTTTTCGGAGGAGGCGAGCCTGTGTAATTCCAGACATTCGTTGCGTGCTTCGTGAGGGGGTCGAAATAGTGGACCCATGTTTCATCGGCAGTTATTACTGTGTTTAGAAAGTTTGGATCCTTTGCAATCCTTTGTTTCCACTTATGGCACACCTGAACTGTGGCTAATAATTTTTCTCTTGTCAGGTGATGAGGTACCCATCTGGAACACACAGGATGCAGCATTAATTTGTAAATTTGTAGCGTAGAATGCGGAATACCGACATTTCAGAAGTATTAGTTGACGCCGATATGTCTTCATACGTCATTCGTTGATCTTCTTGTAGGATTGCCCAAAGAGTGTACACTTTCAGGTCAACCTGGCCAATAGGAGCGAGTTCTGCCAACGAACGCCCTTTTTTGAAATCATGGTGTCATCTAAAAATCGGTGATTCACCCAAACATTTATCTTTGTAAGCTTTCATTAAATCAACTGTTTCTGGAGCCGTTTTGCCCAAACGATAGAAAAGCTTTATCGGACAACGCATTTCACTTCTTAACTCTGAATCACCCACCTCCATAGCTTTATGGTGAAATGCAGACGTACCTTAAACAACTGCGCAATAACAAAAGCAGAATCGTCTGCCACGGCTAATAACTGTTGCCATAGATACTTCCTTAATTCAGTTAGTCGTCTGCGTGGTTATTTTTTCCCTTCGCACTCTTGCCAACTCAAAAAAAATATTCTCAATTTCTATGAAATGGCATTTGTATATAATAATAAAAACAAATATTGTTTTGAAAAACTAAACAATCGAAATACTTACAATTGCCACTGTCATAGTTTAGTAAATATTTACTTGTATGACTCATATATCTTTTTTCGTTGGTTTTACGAAAATAACATTCATTAATTCCGTACCTAAGTATACCACTCAATGTCAGAACTTAGTAAACCTTATTGTTTGTTGTTATGATTTAATTCCTTTTAGTATGTTCCGGACTGTGGCTTGGTATGGTCGTGAATGACGCGAATAAATACTCTCAAATGATTTCTTCTATTTCAGGCCCACAAAGATCTTGGCACGCGAAAGATGTATAGCGTAAATTGTGTACTCTCGATTTTTTTAGTTAAGGTCTCTGAGTTTGAACTGTTTGTGAGCATCAGCTCCATAATAGAATGTAATGTGTTACAGGTTCCGCGCACCATTTGCTTACTCCTACATTGGGAAGTGCCCTGCAGGGTTATGACGTTCTTTATATTCGATAATGATGCGTATAATAATATTTCTCAGTAATAAGAAACACCCGCTGCTACATAGAAAAGTACACTGAAGTGCCAGAAAAACTGGTACAGACGAGCTTATGAAAAATACATAGCAAAGTCACCTATATGCGCGTACTCGGTTGCGTCCGCCATTGCGCATATAAAGCGATAGACATCCTTGCCAGCAGTCAGAGCTGTTTTCGGCATGAGAATGACAAGTAATAACGATTTAAGCGATTTTCAACACGGTGTCATAGTTGGCGCTCGTGAGATGGGCCATAGTATTTCGGAGGTCGAAACGAAGTTCGGATTTTTACGGACGACCATTGCAAGGGTGTACCGTGACTACAAGAATTCCGACAAAAACCTCCAACCTACGATACCAGTGTGGCCGTAAAAAGACATTGGGTGAACGTGACCATCGTCGGCTGTCAAGAATCGTTTCACCCGATAGGCGTGCAACACTCTCGCAGGTATCATCGGAATTCAATGCTGGAGCTTCAACAAGCAACAGCGTCCGGACTGTGCAACGTACCCTGCACGATATGGTCTTTGGGAGCCGACGCCCAACTCGAGTCCCCTTGATGGGTGCACGACACAGAGTTATGCGCCTGACTTGGGCACGGCAACACTGCCACTGGACACTTGATGGCTGGAAACAATTAGCCTGATCTGACGAGTCGCGTTTCCAACTGTATCGGGCAGATGGAAGAATTCGTGTGTGGCGCAAACCCCATGAAGCCATTTATCCCTCCTGTCAGCAGGGAACTGTACCGGCTGGTGGGGGGGGTCCGTAATGGTATGGGGTGTGTTTAGCTGGGCTTCACTGGGACCCCTGGTACGGTCTACAAACGTCTGTGACCGGCCAACGCTATGTGCGCATCCTTTCTGACGAGGTACACCCGTTCATGTTCTGCATTCATGCTGATGGGTTGGGCCTGTTCCAACAGCACAATGCACCTCCACATAAGGGTCAGGACGCCACACTATGGTTCGAATAGCGTTTATGTGAGTTTGGGGTGCTGCTATTCCCACCCAAGTCCCCAAATCTGAACTTGATAGAACACATTTGGGATGACATGCAACGCGCTATCGAACACAGGAATCCGATACCGGAATACACCCTAATTGCGGAACGCTCTGCAGGAAGTATGGTGTTTATTGCCTACAGCATATTTTCAGGAGTCCATGCCCCGTCGTATTTCTGCAGTCCTGCGCTCCCGTGGGGGATCTACCAAGTATATGACTGGTGTACCAGTTTTTCTGGCACTTCAGTGTAAGTGTTGCACACTCACTAACAAAGCTCCCAGTGTCAACTTGAAAGTAATGTAGTCTTTCAGCTTCAGAGGTGCGACCAGCATTACACCCAGGTGTAATTATAAGTGATACTGCAAGTTTCTTCATGTGATATAATGTATTTAAATAACCTGGAATTATGGGCAACCACATTTTTAAATATTTGTGTAACTGAAAGAGAAATATATATTGTATTGAATATTTAAAAAAAATATTTTCGTTTGCCAAGGAATTAATTTACTTTTCAAGATTTCGAAAAAGTGGGAAGCAATCTAAATTTCATGGTGTATGTGTTTCCTATTTGATCATTAGTTAAAGGCGGTTTTTAATGCGTTTGCAGGTAACTCGAAGGTGAAACCCTTTTTTGCTTCACGACACTTACAGACATAAGCTGCAGCGAATAAAATACACTGCTGGCCACCCAAAATGCAACACCAAGAAGGACACGAGACATCAAAGTCAGATTTGCTGGACACATAACAACAGATACAAAGATGAAACAATTGAGCTTACAGGCCCGTACGACTTGCAGAACACGCAGACATCAACAGTTCGTGTGGCCCCCATGGCTGGTAATAACGGCCGCTACACGCCGCGGCATCGAACGAAAGAGGCTTTGGATGTGGGCTTGGGGTATATCGATCCAGGATGCTTCCACACGTTGCCACGGTTTATCAGGCGAAGCCGAGGGTGGTGATTGCCGGGCCACTCGGTTGCCGATCAGCGACCAGACGTGTTTGATGGGCGACATATCGGGAGAACAGGCGGACCATGGCAGCAGTGACACCTGGAGGGCAGTGAAGAATTGTTGCACGATGCGTGCCAAGTGCGGGCGCGCATGGTCCTGTTGAAACGTGGCCGCTGGCAGGTCCTGTAGGTAAGGGAGGACTACAGGCTCCAAAACGTCGGAGATGAAGCGGTGGTTGTTGAGTGTACCGGCGATGCGTACAAGAGGGGTGCGGTGTCATATCCAATTGCGCCCCAAACCATAACGCCAGGTGACGGACCGGTATGGTGATGCATAAGGCAGGCGTCATACAGTCTCCCGCCGCGGTGCCGCCACACGCGGATCCGACCATCGTGGTGTTGCAGGCAGAAGCGGGATTCTTCAGAGAAAAACAATGCCGTGCCATTCCGTAGTCCAGGTGCGGCGTTCAACGGCCCACTGCCGCCGCATTCGCCGGTGGTGTAACGTCAATGGTAATCGGAGCAATGGGCGCCGTGCGACAAGTCTCCGCTCTTGCAGACGACATCGAACGGTACGTGCTGACACAGGTTGTTGCACAACAGATCCTAATTCCTGCGCTAACGTTCGTGATGTGGCGGTGCGAGCCGTCAATGCCCGCCGCACAACATGCCGGTCTTCTGGTTCGGTGGTGTGCCGCGGCTGCGGCAATCGCTCACGTCGGTCCGTCCGTCCCGCCTGCACCCACCGAATCCATACTCGCCTCACTGTTGCAGGATGTCGTCCCACACGGGCGCCGATGTCTCGGTACGATAAACCGCTGTCAATAAGCCACTATTCGTCCTCTGCCGAACTCCGAAACGTGCTGGAATGACTGCCGTATTTTGCGACGAGGCATCAGGAAGCTTCCCACGCACAGGTCCGGCAGCACAACACACTTCCAGTACTTACACCCGCCTTCAGTGCATCCTTCTTATAGTGCTTCTCGGTGGCGTGCCGGGCGCACATGATTTGCGTATGCCCTGCAATGCTAATCGTTTGCATGTCCTCTCGCGGGCGACGCATGCTGTGAATTTCAGGCTAATCGGATGTTTCTTTCTTGGCGTTGTATTTTGGGTGGCCATCAGTCTATATATGCAGTGTTGTACAACATCAAAAAAAAAAAAAAAAGAATCGAAACAAAAAAACAGTAAACAGTAGAAACAAACCAAAGTATGTTTGCTTTCGCTTCCAGTTAACCAGGATATTTCAAAAGTTAAGAATCAGTCAATAACTTTTTTTAAAAAAACTGATTCTTATGTTTTTGCACTAAGCAAAGGTCGATGTGGGCCCAAGTCTTGAACGATTTCTTTACCTTCATCCCTTAATAAACTGAAAGGGTATTCCAATAAGAAGGCCCTTTATTCATTTTTCTTAAGCGAGCAAACTTTACAGCTTGGTTAACTCCACCAACGAAAATTAGTCGCTCACTGACAGACGACGCGGAAGCAAAATTGCTACTGTTAAACAAAAAGGCGAACAGGTCCGAAAGACAGTTTTACGCATTCGCAGTTCAGAAGGCATCTGCTCATTCTTTAATATTCTCTGAAGCTTCGTCAAGTCAGCCAAGGCGACGAATTGACCTGTGCTGCCTCTACCACTACGAGGTATTGCACTCTAGTGAACCGATATAGAAGGCTGTAATGTTATACCCAATAACTCAACTATTGCATTGGCTCACATTTGCATTCAGAAAATCTGGGAACTGGCTACTAATATAGGTTTTCTTTCGGAATTTTTCCAATTACTAGAAAGAACTTTTTTTTTTCTCATTTTCACGTGTGGCATAGCCCCAGATCCCCATAATAACCCGACTCCACTGCGAATGGTGATGAAACCGGAGTGCACAGTCTCTTTGGTGAATCCAAGGGTAGAAAGTGCCCTTCGGCTTCACTTTCTACCCTCGGGCCAATCATCGTTCGAGAATAAATAGTGGGACAGCACAAGACCTGAATTTTATCAGATAAAACAATTTCTGTGCGGTGCGCTATATACACTATCCACCAACAAGTAATTGGACACCCCTGCAATCGACGATATCTGTGGTCCTGACACACGTCACGGCCGCAGCCGTTAAATATCGTGTGGGAAACAACAACGCAACCAGTCGCATGCAAGATGACACGCAGTTCGGAGCTCTCTGATTTCGAGAAAGGTGTAATCATCGGGTATCACAGAAAAGGCCGATCCATACATAACATATCCAGCGAGTTGAAGTACCCAAAATCGACAGTGGCCTACGTGATTGGCAAGTGGAAGATGAGAGGTGACTGTCGGAATGTGCCCCGACCCAGCAGACCGACAGAACTGGGAGTTAGAGACCGATGGGTGCTGGCCAGAGAAATTCGGAGGAACCGCACCAAATCGATGGGCCACATCCGCGAGGAGTTTCAACAGGCATCCGGGAGTATTCTTTCGATGAATACCATCCGTAAGGAAGGCCCATCTGTTCGGTTATCATGGACGTGCTGCCTCACACAGGCCTTAGATCACCAAAGTCCAATAGCGCTGCTTGGCTAACGTGGTGCAAAGAACTTCGACAGTGGACCGTTGAACAGTGGAAACAGGTTCTCTGGAGCGACGAATCAAGGTTCACTTTCTACCGTTCGGATGGCAGGGTCTGGGTTTGTCGTCTGCCTGGAGAACGCCTCCTGCCGGAATGTATTGTGCCAACTGTGAAGTTCGGCGGCGGTGGAATCATGCTATGGGGGTGTTTCTCCTGGTATGGCACGGGACCCTTGGTCGCAATTCCTGGTAGACTCAACGCCGAGACATACTGCACCATTTTGGATGACCATGCGCTTCCTGCGTAGTGGCAGTTTTACAGGGTGGACCCATGTTACTTTCAGGATGACAATGCCACCTGTCATGTTGCGAGGTCCACCATGGCTTGGTATGGTGACAATGGGGTTAATCGAATGGAATGGCCTGCGCAGAGCCCGGACTTTAACCCTATCGAGTACCTCTGGGACGAGTTGGAGCGTCGACTTAAGGGGTGCCCCACCGTCCGAAATCGGTGAAGGAACTGACCTGTCTTCTCCAAGCCGAGTGGAAGAAAATACCGCTAGCCGTCGTACAACGCCTGATGGTTGATAGTATGCCCCGGAGGGTCGCAGCTGTAATCGCCGCTCGTGGAGGCTCCACCAACTGTTGAAGGTGAATAAACTTCGTTTTCCTTTACTATCACAGGTGTCCAATTACTTGTTGGTAGATAGTGTATTAAGTCGCTTCGAATTGCATATAAATAAGCGCGTTATTATCGAACGCGTGTTTGGAGTTTCGCGATTCATGATTACCAAAATTAGAAAAAATATTGGAACGCATGTAATTATTTGAAAACAAAAAAGTGTTAATATTGTTTGCAAGTGCATTAATTTTATTCATAATATGTTTTTAATAAAATGATAAGGATGTTTATCTAATTCCTAGATATCATTTCTCTATTTACGTAAAAAGAAGCACTTCTAGTTACAATACTTCTATATTATTGACCGATGTTGTCCAAAAAAAAAAGTGATAGCTTTCTCACAGTCCAGAAAAAACACGAAATAATACAAAGGACGTCCAAAACAGAGATAAATACGAATATGCATAAAGACTGTATGCATTCAAAAACGACAATCCGCAAGTTTATGGTTACTGCATGAGAACTTTTTTGTAACAGTAGGGTAAGAATTTTCTTTAGTATCTGTCATTAGAAATCTTAGTCTGTGCATTCTGTCATTGGGTGGACTGCACAGCTATTTTTCGGCTGGAATATCAAGTACGACATAGATGTCGGAACTTTATTGGAGCTGGGTTTCTTTCTTCCCTGGAACAAGTAGTTCTGAATTAGAAGTAGGAACGGACTGGGCAAAATATCAGTCTCACAATCTCCATTATATCCGGAGCGTGATCCCACCTGCATCGTTACTAGACGAAAGACATACTGAACTTGAGATCATGGTGCTCTGGCCATTCTTCCGGGACGGGTCCAGGTCAGAGATGGAAACGGGTCAACGGGTCGACAATTTTTAGCGGGTCAAACGGATCCGGGTAAGGTTTTTCTGACCCGATTTCGACCTCGTTTTATTTTCGTTTTATATTTAAAAAGCAAAACAAAATTCTTTTTCAAAGAAAAATGCACACTGCAGAATTTTGTGTTCGATACTGGTGCCCGCGGACTGAAAAACGATTTGTCATGCAATATGAAGGAAGAGTGTCCCTTCCTTCTGAGGGACAGTGATTAAAACAACATCCGCATTTCGGAAACTTTCAACGCATCTTAAACTTCTGAAAATTGGTGTTGCGTGAAACATATTCTGAAGCTTGATATGTTATGGAAAAAAGCAAATAGCAAAAACTTAAATTTAACATACAACAAGTTAAAACACTTCCTTTTAATGGTGTAATACTAGTACAATATTTAAGCCGCCCTGGTGGCGCAGTGGTCTAAGCGTTGTACTCTGATCATTCGTCCGAAAGGGGTCCGGGTTAGAATCCCGGTGAGGCATGGACGTTATGTTTGTCTTATGGCACTGGCTCTCTCCCTTCCCTGGAACCAGTGGCCCTAAATTAGGGACGGGCGACTGTATAGCCCATTGAGTTTCTCACGGTGGTCGTTAAACATCCAATTAAAAAAAAAAAAAAAAAAAACAATATTTAAGCAGAGTATTCGCGCTCCACCGGTAGGCAGCCGCGGATGGCTTAGTGGTTAGCAGTTCAGACTATCGATGCAAGGTCCCCTGGTTCAAGCCTGGGCTGATCTTTCGGAGATCGTGTGATTTACTAACAATCGCTGAATATACGCCGTGCATCGGACGAGCACGTTAAGTGACGGCCCCCAGGCTGGACCCACTGCTTAAATGGGTATCCTTTCCTATATCCCCCCCCTGAAATTATCTCACCCCTCTATGTGCAATATCGTATTTGTATGGAGGCGCCATCTACTGTACTCTAATCTCACTACAAACTGTTCTGTCAAAGTTGCTAGACTTGCTCTCATTCCTTCCGTTTCTGTGTCCTGCCCAAAGGGCGATCTCGTTGCAGGTGGCTGTGACCTAAACTCTACTCACTGTGGATGGAAGTCCTACAAGAAAAACGACAAATGGATCCACCGGTAGGCTTCGACTGGGCTAAGCTTTCAAAGCCTTCTTAGAGATAGCAACTTACAATGTTGTTAACTCTAAGATGATTGTAACAACGTTGTAAGTTGCTATTGTAACGTACTACAGAGTTGAAAACATGTGTCAAAGCGACAAATCTGCGGTGAGACATTCTGTCTGCGTAGTTGAGTTGGGAGAGCGACTTACTCCGGAGTGAGGGAACACAGATTCCATGTCCGTCGCGAACAAAACGTATGTTTCTATCTCTAAGAAGGCTTTTGAAAGCTTAGCTCAGACGAAGTCTCCCGGTGGAGCGGGAATCTCTGCTTAAATTGTGTATTAGTTTTACGCCATTAAAAGAAAGTGTTTTAGTTTATAAACGGTGCAAAGTCTTCGATAATACAACGAGTTGCTTTAATTCAAAAAATTTGAGTGTATCGCCATCAAAATTAGGTGGAACAGCCTTAACTGCGAAGGGACTTTTCGATTCTTACAAATGTCTTTGAAAACATGTGTAAAACAGTTAGGTTATGTTTTACAAATGGAGGACGACAGTTTAAATACTTCCTGTAAGTAAGAGAGTAAATCACACGTTTCTGTAATATATTTGTTTGATTTCCATGTAACCTAAGATACCCGCTGCGAGCAGACTTTTTGAACGCCCCGTATATATATATTATAATTCAAAGCAGATTTGCCCAGGTCATTTACAGATGCGGGTCGGGTACGAGTAGGGTCCGGGTCCAAAATTTTTGACCCGTTTCCAACTCTGGTCCAGGTACGAATCCCGCTGAGGCATGGATGTTGTGTTTGCCTTAGGACACTGGCTTTCTCCCTTCTCTAGAACTAGTAATCCTAAATTAGTGACTGGCGACTGCTTATAGCCTATCAAGTCGCTCACGGTAGTCGTTAAACCCTCAATCAAAAAAAGGGGGAAGGAGTACTAGAAAATACACCGCTGGCCACCCAAAATGCAACACCAAGAAAGGCACGAGATAGCAAAGCCAGATTTACTGGACACATAACGTCAGATACAAAGATGAAACAATTGAGCTTACAGGCCCGTACGACTTGCGGAACACGCGGACATCAATATTTCGTGTGGCCCCCATGGCTGGCAATATCGGCCGCTACACGCTGCGGCATTAAACGAAAGAGGCTTTGGATGTGGGCTTAGGGTATGTCGGTCCAGGCTGCTTCCACACGTTGCCACAGTTCATCAGGCATAGCCGCGGGTGGTGCTTGCCGGGTCACTCGGTTGCCCATCAGCAAGCAGACGTGTTCGATGGGCGACGTATTAAGAGAACAGACGGGCCACGACAGCAGTGGCACATGGTGGGCCGTGAAGAATTGTTGCGCCGCCCCGGTAGCGCAGTGGTCTAAGGCGCTGGCCTCTGATCATTTGTCCGTAAGGGGTCCAGGTTCGAATCCCGTCAGGCATGGATGTTGTGTTTGTCTTACGGCACTGGCTCTCTCCCTTCCCTGGAACCAGTGACCCTAAATTAGGGACGGGCGACTGCTTATAGCCCATTGAGTTGCTCACGGTGGTCGTTAAACCTCCAATCAAAAAAAAAAAAAAAAAAAGAATTGTTGCACGATGCGTGCCACGTGCGGGCGCGCATTGTCCTGTTGAAACGTGGCCGCTGGCAGGTCCTGCAGGTAAGGGAGGACTACAGGCTCCAAAACGTCGGAGATGTAGCGGTGGCTGTTGAGTGTACCAGCGATGCGTACCAGAGGGGTGCGGGTGTCATATCCAATTGCCCCCAAACCATAACACCAGGCGACGGACCGACATGGCGATGCATAATGCAGGTGTCATACTGTATCTCGCCGCGTTGCTGCCACACGCGGATCAGACCATCGTGGTGTTGCAAGCAGAAACGGGACTCATCGAAGAAGACAATGTCGTGCCATTCCGTAGTCCATGTACGAAGTTCAACGGCCCACTGCCGCCGCATTCGCCGGTGGTGTAACGTCAATGGTAATCGGAGCAATGGGCGCCGTGCGACAAGTCCCCGCTCCTGCAAACGACGTCGAACGGTACGTGCTAACACAGGTTGTTGCGCAACGCACCCTAATTCCTGCGCTAAGGTTCGTGATGTGGTGGTGCGAGCCGTCAATGCCCGCCGTACAACATGCCGGCCCTCTCGTTCGGTGGTGTGCCGCGGCTGCGGTAATTGCTCACGTCGGCCCGTCCGTCACTCCTGCACCCACAGAACCCATACTCGCCTCACTGTGGCTGGATGTCGTCCCCCACGGTCGCCGAGGTCTCGGTACGATAAACCGCTGTCGCGATAAGCCACTATTCGTCCGAAACGTGCTGGAATGACTGCCGTATTCTGCGACGCGGCATCAGGAAGCTTCCCACGCACAGGTCCGGCAGCACAACACACTTCCACTACTTACACCCCGCCTTCTGTGCACCCATCTTATAGTGCTTTTCGGTGGCGTGCCGGGCCCACATGATTTGCATATGCCCTGCAATGCTAATCGTTTGCATGTCCTCTCACGGGCGACGCATGCTGCGAATTTCAGGCCAATGGGATGCTGCTTCTGTGTGTTGCATTTTGGGTGCCAGCAGTGTATTTTAAAAAATTTGTAAATTCATCTTCTCATTAGTCTTTCTTTCTTGTACTGTACAATTACCGTTACTATTTCTTTTACGGTAAATGTCGACCAAACTGACTAGTGAAACGGTTTCTTCTGGTTCCTTTAAAATTACTGGACGTGAAAGACATCTCCAAGGGAAAATGAAAAGGAACTGAAATTGAGAAGGTTTACTCCATCACCAATGGCTGTAGCGTCTTTTCGTTTCCAAACATCTGAACCGGTCTCATTGACGTTAAACCTAAACGCCAATAATAAACGCGTTAGAGTGCAGCGACAAAACCCTGATGCCGTTTCGGTGCCTGAGTGGTTAGATGCGCTAGATTCTGTCTAGTCGACTCCTCATATCGCTTCGAGTTGCTCACGGTGTTCGTTCAACTCCAAAACAAAGAATATAAAGAAATCCTGATGAGGGAGATGTGTTCTCTCCGTAAACCTGTTAGAATTTAAAGGCAACAGTGAACACTGGACACAATTTTGTTGAACGTAATTTTGCAAAATACATTTGGACATGGTTAAAGAACTACTTGAATTTAAAGAAAGGTTTTGACTTTAACCGCATCTTATATCATGCACTTTTAAAATATACTAATTCAAAAAACAATGCGATTCATTATCTAATAGCAATTAGAAATTATAATCAATGGAAAAATAGAAATTTAATGTCATTTAATCAGAAATGTCGAAATTCGGAACAAATAAAATGAGCAACAAAATGCGATTTTCGAAGAGTTTCAAAATTTGAAAATAGGAAATATGGTGCAAATAAAACTTGTAAAAAACGGATAGCTTTGAAACTAATAGTTCATAAAAAAGGTAATGGCTTCTTCAAAAAATATTGGAATCAAATAATGTTGAATAAGCCACGAATTTGTAGTAGGATATAATGTGTTGGAAATTATTTCTCTTCCTGTGGTTATATTGTTTTCGTACTTTTACTTTCTTTCATTGTTATTTCCCCTTCCCCCCCCCCTTTTCTTTCATTTTTAAAGAATCACTTCAATATGGGTCTCTTCATAGTGCCCCCTGGAGGGGTGACTCTAAATAAATTGTATGAAATCTGTTCCGGGTGGTTTTTTCCCTGGACAGGCAGCCCCAGCAAAGATGTTTTAGCAGATCTATATGAAAGAAGTGAAAGAGTATTGCTATCATTTATAAGTACTTATTGTGAGATTTTATCTCTTGGATCCACATGAAATTTAGTTTGAATGGTATATCTGTGAGAAATATTTAAACTTGGTGTTCATTGGTTTTTTAATCCAGGAACTCGTTTATACACTGAAGAACAATTGAATTAGAGACAGCTGGCGTTATGCAAATGTGGCGCTGTGGGCGGCTCTGTAAACGGAAACGACATGACGTATGCAGCAATCCGACAACATAACGAGTGATGCGACGGTAATCAGTAAGAGTCGGACGCAGTATGGGTAAGACGAAGGATCTAAGCGCATTTGATCGTGGGCAAATTGTCGGGGCCCGACGAATGGGTCACTCCATCTCGGAAGTCGTGCAGGCACTGGGATTTTCACGAGCCACTGTGTCACGGGTGCACCGTGAGTACATCGAATCCGGTAAAACCATCCCTGCAAGGGCCAACTGCCGTGGACAACAGCGTGTCGATGAGCTGGGGTCATCGTCGGCTAGTGGCGTTGTAACAGCGGATAGACGGGCCACAGTGCACGAAATCACTCGCTAATTTAACGCTGGTGCACAAAAACGTGTTAGCAGCCACACCATCCAGAACCATCTCCTCGCTATGGGGTACAGACGCCGTCGTCCCACAAGGGTACCGCTGCTGACCGCACATCACAGGGTGCAAAGATTAGCATGGGAGCGTGGAACATCGCCACTGGACCCTAGACATGTGGAAAAATGTTGCCTGGACTGATGAGTCGATATTCACGTTGGTACATGCGGATGGAAGGATACGAGTACGGCGCAAACCACATGAAGCGATGGATCCTTCTTGCCAGCAGGGTACTCTTCAAGCTAGTGGGGGTGGCATTCTCGTCTGGAGACTGTTTACGTGGACTGAAATGGGACCCCCTGGTACGTGTGACATCGTCCCTCACTGGTCAACGTTACCGGGATGTCCTGGACGACCATTTACTCCCGATTGTGCGTCTTCAACATCCCACTGGAGACCTCATCCTGCAACAAGACAATGCACAGTGCCATCGCTCCCGAATTGTATCCGAATGGTTGTATAAACACTCTACCGACGTGACCTCGCTTCCTTGGCCAGCTAGGTCACTTGACCTCAATCCCATCGAGCACATCTGGGATGCTATCGAGAGAGATGTTCGAGGCTCTGACCCCCTCCATCAAATCTTGGTGAACTGTGGGAGCTTCTTCAGGGGTCGTGGATCCGTATGGCTTCCCAACGCTTCCGGTGTCTTGTTGAGTCAATGCCGAGACGAATCGCCACCGGCATCACAGGGCGAAAGGTGGTGCTACACGTTACTACACAGGTATCTCTAATTCAATTGCTCTTCAGTGTAATGTTCCTTACCTATCTGTTCTGCAAAATAGTGTCTAAAATAAATTGCGCATTTTTAGATAAATGTTTGGATTAAGTAAATGGTAGGAAATTGAGTAATATGTGTTTAAATGTGATTCAGGAAAATAAAAATAGATCCTTAACAATTATTTATGAACCTCTCATGGTCGGCTTTCATTAAAGTCGGGAATGATACATAAAATAAAGAAACTGAAAGCTCTTTAATGTGACCAAGATAGTTTCAAGAACCTCCTTTATTCATGATATCCAAAGTGTGAGGATATCACTTCGCTAGAATCACTGTTTTAGTCTATCTTGATTCTGTAGTATAATTTTCTTACCTGAAGGTATCAAATTAGGAAGTAAAAAAAACAGGTTTGGTATGTTGCTATTTGTGACCTACGAAAGCATTGATTTATCGTAATGAAATTACGATCAAACACAACTTCTCTTAATAGAATTTTTATCCCACTTGAATGCACCTAACAACTAAACAAACAATTTGCACCATACTCAGAAGAGAACTTACCATCAGGACAATAACTGTAGTCCGGGCAGACTACTATTGCTAAAACACATGCAGGAGCCAGGATGAGAAATGCAGCTACAAGTTTCATTTCCATTTCTTCTTTCAATTTGCACTCAAATTACGATCTAAAAACAAAGAGGATAATGTAGAAAAAAATCACATACTGATGTAATTTAAGGTTATGGCAACATTGCATTACTTCCGAGCATATTGTTTAAAAAAAATAATTTATATAACTGGAAGTCTTAAATTCTTTAAGTGCTGTATAGCAGCAGAAGATTGTGTGCGAACTCCAAACTTTCGCGTTTCAAACGGACAGGGCGTTCTCCGTTTAACTACTGTATAAACCGTTTTACGCGTACAGAAGAGACAGATTCAACCCTCGTCATTTTGTTAGCGCCCAACTGATCGGACATGAAACCACATTAGCGTCTGTCATGTAATACAATACCAGGGGTACATAAACAGCATCTCGGAGACAGTTGTAACTCTTGAAAAAAATAAAAAAGCTGGACTTTCACTGTTATTGCGCATTAGTTCCATTTCCGTCCACTGGCGCGCTGTCGACGGACATGGAACTAATGGTGCCTACAGAGATTTAAATCTTCAGCTTCTATAGAAGATTTACCGCTGGGTCTCATCCTGCTTGATTTAGCGCATGGGAGACTTCCAGTTTCGTATGAGTTCCTTATTTCGTTTATTTTTTGTATTGATGTAAATAATATTGTAATTAATAATTTTATTATTTATTACATAAATAATTTTGTTGATAGCTGCTAACAAAGCGCAGTAGGTATTTTTTTTTTTTTTTTTTTTTTTTTTGAGTAAAACCTTTGACAAAATAGTCCCGCAGCTGTCACAGGCTGGAGGGGTTTCAGCCTCCCTGGACAACGGGCGTTGTTGCAATTATACTGATTATTTACGCGTTCGAGTTACATTATTGTGACCACCAGCTAATATCCAGAATAACCGCCGTGTGCAGCGCGCACAGAGACGGGCTGGGAGTGACTCAATAAGGTGCTGGAAGGTGTTCACAGGTATGTGGAGCGATGATGACTGCAGTGCATCTGACAGCTGCTGGAGGGTGCGTGGTGGAGGATTCATAGAGTGAACAACACGATCGAGGTAGTTCCACAGATGCTCAATTGGGTTTAAGTTTGACAAATTAGGGGCCAGGGAAGTACTTTGAAGTCTTCATCGTGCTCTTCCAACCACTATCGGACATTTCTAGCTGTGTGACACGTAGCATTGTCGTTCTGCAAGATACTATCCACCCCAGGGAAAACAATCAGCACATATGGGTGATGTACGCATGGTCTGCAAGGATGGATTCATAACAAATGCTGTCCATAGTGCCTTCCACCAGAATGAGTGGACCCAGGGAAGGCCACGAAAACATTCCTCAGACCATAACGCTGCCCTCACCAGCTTGTGTTCTTCCAGCAATAATTGAATAGTGTTTGTTCTCCGATGTTTCTCGCCTTATACGCCAACTTCCAACCGTTGGATTAAGCAGAAAACATGACTCATCGTAGAAGGCAATCCTTTGCCAATCAGGGAGGTCCAATTCCGATACTGCAGTGTAAATGTAAGCCTTTTCTGCCAATGCACCTTCATTAGCATTGGCGCAGTGACCATCTGTCTGCATCGGAGCCCCATACTGAGCAACGTTCCCCGAACTGTTGTTTTAGACACACTTCCGGTAGCCCCTTGGTTCATTCGGCCAGTGAGTTGCTCCACTGTAGCGTATCGATCGGCCCTCACGCACCATCGCAGGCGACTTTCACCTCTCACATCAATGGCACGTGGTGCTCCGCAGCTTCCACGTCGCCTATTCGCAATGGTACCATTTCTTTAATCACGATACACTTTAACCACAGGAGCACGCAAATAGTTCACAAACTGTGCTGTTTCAGAAACACTGCCACCCTTGGCCCCAAAGCCGATGATCATCCCTTCTTGCAAATCTGATAAATCGCCCCTTTTATACATGACAGCAACGAGTGATATGTTTTCATAATGCTTACAGCACACCTTATATACTTTTCCAAGTTAGCTCACGACACGCGCCTTCTTTCAATGGCTACGCTCTGTTGACGTCAAAAGTAGGAGGTGGTCACTTTTGTGTATCACTATAAGTATTACCAGCATGCATTTCAGTACGTTTAAAAAACTCTGAGTATGTTGGGAGCGTTATTTAATAATTGATAAATTAAGTAACATCTCCGCATTACTTTTATGAAACGTAGCTAAACCGCTGTCTCTATGAAATTTGCAGAAGTTTTATCGAATTCGAAGTGAACGGTGGCAGTAAAAGCAACTTACGGTAGATTATTGCACTTACAAATCATTCAGCAAGTGCTGAATTTTAGCAATTAAAAGATGCTCCCGTAGCTGTTAAAGTGTATTTTCAGACGACACGAGAATCTGTCAAGTTCTAAAATCAATTCATGAGCAAGCCACTTTTGAGGTAACTTAGAACAGCATCTCTGGAGTACTATAATACGAGGTAAATCGTTAAAATGTATACCTGGGGAAACTGGTATGTAGTAGTGGCCAAAATTGTGGAAACCTTTTGGAAAAAGTGCATTTTTGAGGTTTGATGGCTCATAACACCCGTTTTGTTTAGAGTAATACCATAAAATTATATATCAATGGAAAGATAATTTCATCAAGAATGTAATGCAACAAAGTTTGTTCAATTATCTGTATTCTATAAAAGCTATAGCCAAATAACCAGAAAAAGGAAGCACAACTTGCTTAGGTTGATATAAAGTAGCTTTTCTTCATTTGAATGTAGCCAATGAGCATGAGTGTTTAAAAAGCCAATCAGGTGTCCTCTTGTTTTGGCAATGAGACAATTAGGTCACAGTAGGATTCAACTATTGATGTCATATATTGGAGCTGAGTGGAGGACATTTGCCAGTGTGTTATGTGATTGCTATCAAGTTGGTTGGGTTTTTTTGTGTTCTTTCATTTAGTGAGCTTGTAAAACGTAATAAAATGAACGAAATGTCGCAAAGAGTTTACTGGTCACCCAGAAAGCGATGTAAAATAATACTATTTAGTGGACAAGGGTTCAGTTATGAAGAAATTACAAGAAAAATTGGTGGAAACTTAACCAAAGGTGGCATTTCTAAATTTTTGAAGAGGTATAAGGAGACTTAGTCACTACAAAACCAGACTAGTAAAGGCAGGAAAAGGTGCACAACAGCAAGTTATGATAGAAGAATTAAGAGACTGTGCCTAGGTGACAGAAGAAAATCATCTGGGTGTATACAAGATGAAATGGCGCAATGCAATGTGTAATTGGGTGCAAGAACTGTTCAGCGCAGACTGCAGGAATTTGGTCTAAAAGCTAAAATTCCACGAAAAAAGCCATTTTTATCTCTCAAACAAAGGTTGAAAAGATTAAACTCTGCTAAAAACACATGTTAACTGGACAGCCGAACAATGGGACAGTGTTATTTGGAGCGATGAGACCAAAATCTCCCTGTTTGATAGTGATGGCACAAAATACATGTAAGGAGAAGAATCGGAGAAGATTTGCATCCTGATTGCATTACATCTACCGTGAAACACCCAGTTAGTGTTATGATCTGGTGGAGTATGACATCAAAAGGTGTGGGTAGAATTTCCGTGATTAATGGGAATATAAATGGCCAAAAATACATTAATGAAATACAATACTTGAGCCCAAACTCAAGCCTTCCGCACATGATCTTTTCCAAGATAATGAAGCATTTATATTTCAACAGCATTCAGCTCCAAGTCATGTTGCTGTTGTGTGCAAAAAGTGGTTTCAAGATAATCATATTCCGCTGCTGGTGGAATGGCCTGGGAATAGCCCAGACCTTAAGGTGGACCTCAAGTAATTTTGCTTCCTATACTTCCAATGGGAAAACTTCTGTACACATTTTCTTCACAATTAATGCGTTCTCAAGGATGAAAATTTGAACATCGATTAAAATTGCTTCATTTTATAACTTGGAATACTTAATATCTTCTAAAACATAACCATAATTATGCAATCCAACATTTGTTTGTCTACTGACGTCATCAAAGTACAGGTCGCGCCATCTTTTTTCTGGTTTCACCACCAACAAAGGAAAAGTTATTGATTTTTAATATAATTATGGCTATGTTTAAAAAATATTAAGTATTCCAAGTTATAATATGAAGTTATTTTAATCGATGTTCAAATTTTCATCCTTGGGAACGCATTAATTATGAAGAAAATGTGTACAGAAGTTTTTCCATTGGAAGTATAGGAAGCAAAATTACTTGATGTCCACCTTAAATCCATCGAAAATTTATGGAGCCGACTAAAGAAACTTGTTAGTCAGAAGCAACCGAGCAAGAAAACCCAATTAATAGAAACAATAATTCAATCTTGGTTTCACATTATAACAGCTGCAAAACTAAAATACTTGGTTCACATCATGGGAAGGCGTTGTAAGGCCGTAATTAACGCTAAAGGGTACCCAACTAAGTATTACTGACATGGTGAGAATTTTTTTTTTTTTTTTTTTGTATGTTTTTCACTTTTTTCTTTATAACTGCTGTTCTAATATAAAACCCTTCAGAAAAGTTATTGCATTACGTTCGTGATGAAATTATCTTTACATTGATATATAATTTTATGGTATTACTCCAAAAACAAATAGTGTTATAAGCCATCAAACCTCAAAATACACTATTTCCAAAAAGGTTTCCACAATTTTGGCCACTACTGTACATTGGAAACTTCTAATTCCCGCATAACAACACATTGTTAAAAATGCGATGGCCCCTGCAAACCCCGCGTCGCGGTTTTTCCTCAAGGCTAAGAGGGCCTCTAGTCGCAAAAGATTTTACGAAATCTTTTGTGGAGACTTCACATGAAACTGGTTAAAGAAATAGAGAGGAATTTTTACTGCAGCTTTGAAAAAGTATTAAAAGTAAAAGCAATATTTGGTTGGTTTTATCGCGGTTTAAATTTATAAAAACTGGATGACGTGGAAGCAATTATTCCAGAGGAATCTCAATTCCTCTTCAGTCATAGGAACACTGTGAAAAATAAGTGGTGTGAATTCACGGAAAATTTCTGAAAATAACGTGCAGCGAAGTTGTCGGTCTTTTATCGGAATTTCCGTTTTTAAAAGTGCCTGCTTTTTTTTTTAACTTCCGTATTTTCACAGATTTTCCGTCGTCAGCAATTCTGCTTATTTCAGAAAATTCCGTTTCAAGATTTTTCGTCTTTAGACTGAAATTTTGTAAAAACAAACGCGCTGAAGAATTCAAACCTTTCGTGAAAGGTGTCTTAACCACTGAACCAGAATGTCACATGTCTTTCAAGGTAAAACTTAATTGCACGATGGTGATCTTTTTTTTTTTTTTCAGTAAT
The DNA here is from genome assembly GCA_039090855.1 of Macrothele yani. Taxonomy (NCBI): domain Eukaryota; kingdom Metazoa; phylum Arthropoda; class Arachnida; order Araneae; family Macrothelidae; genus Macrothele; species Macrothele yani. The sequence continues at coordinate 91,288,667 of CM076989.1, read as the reverse complement.
GCGGGTGATTTAGTCATTTTATTTTCTGTTGGAGCTTGTTATTTTTTTTAATACGTTTCTAACAAATATTTTTTCTGTACGTGGTCTTATTATAAACTACGTATTTTTTCAACGTGATTTTTCGAAGCAACACAATGATTTGTAGTTTGAGATATTTTTTTCAACTGGCAATAACTTTTAATTATCTTTAAGAGGAGGTGCAAAGTACTGTTTTATAATATTATTTCACAAAACTTCTAAATATAAAACTTACGCTTGATAGCTCTATAGCTTTTATCTTAAAGACTCCACATACTGATACATAGACATCACCTATGCAATAAATTAAGTACCCTGTTTCTTACGGTAACACAAAATATAATAGCTGGTGCAAAAAATGGAGGAAAGAAGAAGAAATATCCTGTGACACAGTAAGAAAAATGCATGCAATATGTTATCACAATATCCGATCTCGCTAAAGATCTTCAAAATCAAATACTTCGACAGATTATGGAAATTTAACAGTTCACCAAACCCCCAAGTATGCCTGTAAATTCTCCTATTACCGGAAAGTTTTCGTCATGTGGATACGGAAAAAGTGAGAACATAGTTTATCCGTTAATATAAAACAGTAATTGCGGAAAGGTTTCTGAAAATTCATTATTTTTCTGGAGTAGGAAAAATCCGTGAAATTCAGAGTGTTTTTCCATCCTTTCACGGAAAAAGTTGTATCAGAAACATGCTTCGTTAAGGTGGACCTCAAGTAATTTTGCTTCCTATACTTCCAATGGGAAAACTTCTGTACACATTTTCTTCACAATTAATGCGTTCTCAAGGATGAAAATTTGAACATCGATTAAAATTGCTTCATTTTATAACTTGGAATACTTAATATCTTCTAAAACATAACCATAATTATGCAATCCAACATTTGTTTGTCTACTGACGTCATCAAAGTACAGGTCGCGCCATCTTTTTTCTGGTTTCACCACCAACAAAGGAAAAGTTATTGATTTTTAATATAATTATGGCTATGTTTAAAAAAATATTAAGTATTCCAAGTTATAATATGAAGTTATTTTAATCGATGTTCAAATTTTCATCCTTGGGAACGCATTAATTATGAAGAAAATGTGTACAGAAGTTTTTCCATTGGAAGTATAGGAAGCAAAATTACTTGATGTCCACCTTAATTCACGAAAGAAATCACGGAAAGAAACTCGTGAATTTCAGAATTTTTTTTTTTTTTTACAGTGAATTGTGTCTACAAATACACTCTCGCAACATTTTAATCTTCAAGGGGATTTATCTGTTCTGCCTAACCTTACTTTTTGATGGTTCACATTCACCGCCGCGAATATCTCTACCCCCCCCCTCAATCAATATTGCTTAATTAGAGAAACAATTACCTTCTCCAGAGTCTGTTAACTTGATCTAATTATGACCGCTCCCATTTTCCTTGCTTCTGTTGCCACCGCAGCTTTCGCTTTTATCTTGTATTCTAACATTACACACAACTTTAAACCCACTTCACTTCTCCTCCACCCCTCTTCCTCCAAAACTTTCCTCAGCCTTTTCATACCCATCACCCTCCTGGTAATAATCTCCGTGAAACCCGGCACAATCTGTGTCATCTTCATGGATAGTTTAATAAAACATAAACTTGTAGAATTTAAAATTCTTTATCATTATCCTGGCAAAAACTATTTCCTCCTTGGCCGCGACCCTTGTTACACTTGCCTTCAGCTTTCTTTATAACAACACAATTCTCTCCCTCTATTTACCTATGTTATCTTTCTCTTTCTTAGAGCTTAGCCTAAGCCTTATTGTTCACTGGATATCATTGATATTCTCTTCTATTGCAATAATCATCTCCTCCCGCTATTTTTTATACAGTTTTAGTTACACCCCCCCCCCCAAGAGTACGCCTGATTCTCTATCATTTTATTAACGTTCATCTTTTCTATATTAATTTTAATTTTTAAAAGCAATGTATTTTTTATTATACTAGGATGAGGCGATCTAAGTCTCTCCTCCTATATCCTATAGTTATCTACAGAATGTGAAAAAAATGTCAGTTCAGTGAATGAGATTTTGTACCAATGCGGATAAGGTTTTGTGTATTAATGTTTTTCGCACGTAACTACAATGGTTCATAATATTAAAGAACTGAAAGATGTTCTTTGCGGGGGCGAAGAAGAAGAGACCTGTGTAATTATTTTTTATATCACTCAAGAAAAAAACTTTTTACCATGTGCAAAACATTGTGGCATGTGTGTGTGTTTTTATGTTCAAAAGCAAATAATTTAAGTGTTTTTACTTTTTCTTTCTGTGCCACAATTCTTAATTGTTACTTATTTATTTCCTTACTTATATTCTGTATTTTCGTATAAATTGGAAAAGGTCATTCGACAGTACTGTTACAAGAAAGTTACGTGCTTTGTGTGAGTGATTGCGGGCAAGCCTTTCAAAGAGGCTGTTCTTATTTCCCTAAAAATAATAACATTTGCATGATATGATTACCTTTGGCGTAAAGAATTTGTAGTACAGTTCTAATGATATAAAACTCCTATTCGTATAAAACTAGGGTAATCATTTTAATTACAACGTGCACATTTGTATTAACCCAAGCGGTGGTTTTACGAAAAATACCCAGTGATGTAGCAGAGCCTTAGCGTGGCTTAGTGGCGCTAAGGCACTTTTCGTGGTTAGTTGAGAAGAAAAGCAGGGAAAATATTTTTATTTTTTTTCAGATGATCATGTAAAAAGAACACTGATTTATATCGATATCCTATCTTAACAGAAAGTTCGTATTGCAAGGACGATACTAAACTCTCAGATCACGCAGTAACGCGTGAATATCCATGTATACAGTGTGAAAGGTGGCCGCTTCGATGTGGTAGACAATTCTCCGTTCCTCTGGGTGGGCCTGGGTTCGAGTCCCAGTCGAATCGTAGGTAATATGCTTCTCTTACAGTCCTGCTTTTTTCCCTTCCTTAGAGCCAGTGAAACTAACTCAGGGACGAACGACTGCTTATATTCCTTAAAGTTCCTCAAGTGGTCGTTACTACCTCCCCTTCCAAAGGTGACAAGTGTTTCATAGTTGAGAAGGGCATTTTAGCTAATCTTGCCACCGACTTCAACAAAAGTACTGTAATCCCCTGAGCCCATTATGTGATTCATTATGTGTAGAGCATAAAGACGCTCCGAATGGTCAGAAGCACTGGCTTCTGGCCATTCCTGAAACCAATAGCTCCGAATCAGGATTCGGCGACCATGACCCTAGACGGCCGTGCTGGTCTTTATACGTGGAAAGAAATAGAAATCAGCACAAAAGGTATCTGCCACTCCTACCCCATAACCTTAACAAAAGCGACATCTAAGTTTCGTGTGTTTAGTGTGACTGACACATTATTCATACTGAATATTTGGAATGATACAGAACTGCAAAGAGAGAGAGAGAGAGAGAGAGAGAGAGAGAGAGAGAGAGAGAGAGAGAGCAGTACCTAAAGAAAAAACCATTCTTACAATCTGACTCCCACGTAACTTTTATCTTTATTTTAAATTTCTCCGATTAAACAATTTTAATAAAAGTCAAAAACATAATTAGTAATAAAGCTTTTTTTTTTTTTTTTTTGATTGAAGGATTTGCCTCCCCTTGTACGAGAATATTTTTAATTTTTAGTCAATTTTACATGAAATAAAGACATTTAGCAACATCATTTCCTATTTCTCGTAAAGTAAGAGTTTTCATAATATACATTACATTGAACATAACGGGCGTCTGTTTAGCTGACCTAACGAGCTAACCAAAAAAAAAAAAAAAAAATCTCTCATATGGGTGATACATATACAAATAAGTTGTTTAAAACTAAAAACAGAATTCCAAATAATTGGTTTTCGTATTTAAATAAAAATATTTTTACATATAAAAATAAGTTGCATAAAACCAAAAATAAAATTCGTAATAACTGGCTTTTATATTAAAAAGTTGTTGTTTTTTTCCTCTAAACCTCGAAGCCCTTATTGCATCGATTTCCACCTTGTTTCAGAGCACGGTTGTTTTACGATCAACGCTGGAAGCTCTTTCTTTAAAATTTGCCAACGACAAGGTAATTCATAAAAGAAAGCTTACATTTCTTGAATAATGCTGAAAATTTCTAGTGAAATTTTTTCATCGTTATTTACGACCAGATTTAAAGTATGAGCCGCTCAAAGTACATAAAATGCATCAGAGTTTTAGATCGAAATACGTTTTTTTGACGTCCACTGTGTTTTTCCTTCATATTGGCCCCGTTGTCATAACGTTGGCCACGCTTATCATGATACTGAAAATCTTCAAGATTTAAAAAAGATTTAGAAAAAAAATTGCTAGTACTTTGCCCGCGTTATACGTTACTGAACGAAACAATAAAAAATATTCTCTGATTTCAAGTACTTTTCCGTTGAATTATATAATGAATATTTTTACTAGAAAAATATACGTGCCACACTGCATTACGATTTCCCAGAGTAAAACGTTTTCTTAACTTCTCCCACGTCACTGATATTAATTTGTCAATGTAAAATTTGAGTGAGGCGACCTGCCACCCCCGAAAACTGGCGCCCAAGCTACCACGTTATGCGCAACCTACCACAAAATTTTTAACAGTGTACAGTGTATAGCAAATATTAGGAAACCGAGAATGTTTCTCGACGAATTATGTCCAACACTGTTAAAAACTTTGCGTTAGGTTGCACCAAAAGGAGGTGCTACACCCGTTTCTGGGAAAAGATACACAGCTGTGTGATGCAAACAAAACCCAACAACATGGTGCAAATGGATGGCCAGGAATATAATCATTAAAATGGATGGCCAGGAATAAACTGCAATCGAGCAAAAACACCCATGGACAGGTTAAGGGCGCCTGTTACACGATAATGCCAGACTACATATCGGTGCCACTACAAAATTAATATTTGAAACAGTTACACTGGAGATTTTACCGCACCCGGCATACTCCCCGAACATTGCACCCTCAGACTTTCATCTGTTTCGCTCTATGCAACATGCCCTAGCCCAACAGCAGTTCACCACAGTTCCAGAGGTGGAACATTTCGTCACTGCGTTCCTCAGCTCAAAACCAGAGTCTTTCTATCACAGGGGCATACATTTGTTGCTTGAAAAATGGCAAAGGTTATTGATGCTAAAGGCCAGTATTTCGTTGAATAAATGTGTACTGGTTTCCTGATTGTTCCTGTCTCGTTTCTCCTTAAAATGGCGGAAACTTTTCCATACCCCTAACATTTTGCTCCTCAGCAATGAGAATGCTGCTGGCACAACAAATAAGTCTAAAATTCACAGAGGCTAATAACTCGTACCTTCTAGTTCCTTCCAATATATTATTAGTTAAGCAGTCTGCATGCATGCTTTGTTTGAATAACCATTGTTAGTATATTTTTTTATCGATGCATATATGCCACGGACTGCAAGAAGCTACTCACGCAACGAAAAATTTTTCGTTCAAATTACCCCCGCCCAATGAAGCGTACGCAGTCGCTGATACGTGATCTGAAAAGTCAGATGATTTCTCCAACACCAAAACCACTGAAATTTGGAAAGAAAGTCAAGTTTCTTTTCATGCATCAGCGACGGCGTACTCTTCATTGGACCGTATGACGCCACTTAGGGGACAAGTTTGAACGAAAAATTTTGCAGCGTCGTGCGGTCCGTGGCCAGGGCCCGACTTACACAGAATTGGGCCCTAGTCACAACCCAAAACGAGGGCCTCTCCACTCGACATTTACTTTACGGAGTCGAGTAGGTAGTGTGACCATCATTTTGGGCGACTGTATTACAATCCAGCGTAATAATTTAATAAACACAATACATTTATAAGACTGACATTAAATTACGGTGGTACCTGGTAAAAATATTGTTTTCTCCTAGATTTTTATGCTGTCCTACTGATTTACATCTGAAAAGACTTGAACCTTCATCGATGAAACAGTTGTGTGTGACAAAGCCATATGACGGGTAAAATTCAATTGGACATTGAATTTTTTGCCAGGTGTGTCCAAACTATACTATTACCATATTAACCAGGGGTGTATTCAAGCGAGAGGTTTGGGGGGATTCAAACCCTGCCCGAATTAAGTCCAAAGATTTTTCAAATATAACTTTTGGGAGCTAAAATGTCAAAATGTTTAAAAATTGTTTCAGAACCATGCAGTATTTGAAATTGAAGTATATAGTTGATCTTAGTAAGCCATAATTACAAACATGCACATGCTGCTAGTTTTTATTACACAACACGACAATTTTTTGTTTAATCTCACACAAAAACCATCCCCAAATCATCTGGAAAATGTTACTGATATTAACTAGAAATATCACATATTAGATAGCCAGTACTTGCTTGTGTTTTTCCAGCAATTTATATATAGTTACTCCACATCACATCTACCCACATATAAATATTTTGAAAAAGGGAAAGTTTGTTTTTTTAACCAAGATTTTTGGGGCCCTTTCAATTTGAGGGCCCTAGGCATTTGCCTTGCATGCCTAGGCGTAAATCAGGCCCTGTCCGTGGCGTAGATGTATCAATATTATTATTTATTGATTGGAGGTTTAACGACCACCGTGAGCAACTCAATGGGCTATAAGCAGTCGCCCGTCCCTAATTTAGGGTCACTGGTTCCAGGGAAGGGAGAGAGCCAGTGCCGTAAGACAAACACAACATCCATGCCTGACCGGGATTCGAACCCGGACCCCTTACGGACGAATGATCAGAGGCCAGCGCCTTAGACCATTGCGCCACCGGGGCGGCATGTATCAATACAAAATATACTGTATTAACAATGGTTATCCAAGCAAAGCATGCATAGAGTCTGCTTAATTAATTATGTATTGGAAGCACTAGAAGGTACACAAGTTTTTATATCTATCGCATACGTGAATAAAACACGCATTCATAACTGGTGCGATCCATTGGGCAGCACTACTCCACTTAAGGGTTGATCCAGCTGTTAGAAATAGCACTAGAATTCTGAAAGCGTACACCATCTTTCCAATGTTGCTAAGATTTAAAGACATTTTTTTTAAGGTCTGGCGTACTACAGAGGTGGAAACTTGTGTAAAGACGACAAACCTGCAGCCAGACATCCTCTTCGCGCAGCTCAGTTGGGAGAGCGACTTACTCCGGAGTGAGGGGACGCAATTCGATGTCCTTCGCGGACAAACTTGTGTTTTCACAAAGGTTTCACGGCGTTAAACACCACTATGGACAACTCTAAGGGGAACAAGCAGTGGCCCGTCCCTAATTTAGCGTCACTGGTTCCAATGGGGGAGATTTAGTATCACTGGTTCCTTGGTGGGGGTGGGGGAGGGGAGTGTAAGACAAGTACACCACTCATGTCTTATCCGGGACTCAAGCGTGTGTTCAGCTCGGACGAATCGCCAGAAACCAGTTTCTGACCTCTCTCTTTCCTGGTTGCTGATATAAAGACAGTAAAATCATTATCATAAGCAATATAATTTGCTTTGGCTGAACGTTTGTCCCACTTTGGTGGCGCAGTGGAAAGCGTCATCACTATAGCAACAACCGAGAAAGAAATATTTGTGACGTAATAACTTTTCGTTTTTTTTGTTTTGTTTTTTTTGTGCAGGTGGTCAGTGAATGGAAACTGCTTTCCGGATTAAATTATGAGGTTCCATCACCTTAGCAATAACTCAGAAAGAAATATTAGTGACGTCCCACTTAGCTTTTCATATTTTCGGGGAGGTGTTCCATGAATGGAAACTGCTTCGGGGATTAAATTGTGACGTCATCAGCGTAGCACCAACTGAGAAAGAAATATTTGACTTCCCGCTTAACTTTTCGTGTTTTCGGGGAGGTGTTCCGTGAATGGAAACTGCTCCGCGGATTAAATTGTGACGTCATCACCATAGCACCAACTGAGAAAGAAATATTTGTGGCGTCCCACTTAGCATTGGTATTTTCGGGGAGGTGTTCCATAAATGGAAACTGCTTCGTGGATTAAATTGTGACATCATCGCCATATCACCAACTAAGAAAGAAATATCTGACTTCCCGGTTAGGTTTTCGTGTTTTCGGGCAGGTGTTCCGTGAATGGAAACTGCGAATTACGTCAGCGTGTGACGTAACAACTGCATGACGTATACCTTTTTTTTTCTTATTGTTGTAATGTTCATGAAACATACTTTCACATTTGGACATCACAAACAAAGAGAATACGTAGTTATAAAAAAATTATTCTACATATCTTATTTTCCCCTGTCATTATTGACGGGCTTTCACATAGTTCAATGATAATTATTTACTTTTATAAACGATGTTTTGCTTTCTTATAAATCGCAAAATTTATGTGAAAATTAAAATCGCGTAAGGCCAAGTCAATCATCAATCATTCGAAATAACTAAACGAATACCAAAACTTCCGAAAAACAGAAATAAAGAGCCGGAGGGAAAAGTAACCAACTCAACAGAAATGTCTTGTGCGAAAACTTAAGGGCATTAAAAAAGTTAATTTAGCATTGACTGACAATTCCTACATTTTTATAGATGCTAACGCAGGCAGCTAAATGAAATCCATGAGTGTATTATAAAAGGAAATGAAAACTTACCAATTTTACAGGAATGTTTTTCTTCCAAGGCAGGGTGCTACTTTTAAAAGCACAACTACTGATTAAGAAATTGAATATTTTGCACGTATTTATATCCCTTTTTATCTTGAATGACTGATTTAATTTCACCGCAGCTTTCGGTTTGAGATTGTTAAGTACTTCGGTGAAATGCAACATCCTCTTCAACTTCCTTATTTCTTATAAAACATTATCTTGTTGCTGATGCCGAACAATGAAATTCAAAGAACTGTTTATTCTTTTGGAAATGAAAACGCATCAAAGTGCACGGTTTCACAAGTAATCTCACCAAAATAATCTCCGAAATTTGACAAATAAATATTATCTCTGCAAAAACATGAACAGTATAAATAAAAGTTGTTTACGCACGTGTGTTCCTAAGTTCATGAGGGTCATTTCATCACAAAGGACGCACCTGTCATGAAGAGCCACTGCGTCTGTGTTCTTTTCAGTTTCGTTTTGCCTTTCAAAATAACGCACAGGTGTTTGCCTGTTGTTATTTGCGATATGCTGAAAAACTTTATCTGCAGAATTTTGACATTTCGAATATCTTACACGTGCAATGTAAGATATTCGTATATTACATTATTGAATTTCTACCTGCGAAATATCACGTCCACTCTGCTCAAAATACACTGCTGGCCATTAAAAGTGCAACACCACGAAAAACGAGATATCAGAGCCATATTTAATGTATAGAAAGCAGATGGTATTAGGGTGAATCGATTACAAATACAGCACGGTGAGACGAAGGGAACACACAACAATCAGTATCGGGTATAGCCACCCTGGGTGGCAATTACCGCTGCTACACGGCCCGGTATCGATAGGAAGAGATGTTGGATGTGTGCTTGGGGAATGTCCGTTCACGCAGCTTCGATACGATGCTACATTTCCTCGGTTGTAGCAGGGGGTCATCGCTGGCGTTCCAGTCACCCGGCGATCATGGACCACACTTGTTCGACATATCCGGAGACCGCGCAGGCCAGAGAAGACGTAGAACAACATAGCGATCCAGCAAGTCTTGGAAGTTGTGTGCCACATGCGGTAGCGCATTATCCTGTTGGTAAATGGTACCAGACAGTCCCTGAGGATATGGTACAACAATGGGCTCCAACACCTCTGTGATGTAACGATGGCTGTTCAACTGCGGGCAATGCGCGTGCGGTAGTGGAATCCAACTTAGCATAACGCCGAGTACCGGGCCGGTGCACTGAGAAAAACGTTTTGTTAATTCAACAAAAAACTTTGTTGATATACAGTCAACAAAATATTTGTTGAATTTGCAAAATTAGTTTGTTGAAAACTATTGTTGATTTAACAAAATTTATTGTTGTCACGACAAAACGTTCTGTTTATTTAACAAAATGATTAGGTCGTTTTTTGGGAATTTCTTTGATCAACAAAACATTGTTATTATGACAAAATGTTTTGTTGCTGCAACAAAACATATTGTTATAGCAACAAAACTCATTGTGTCACGATAACAATATGTTTTGTTGGATCAAACAAATTCTCAAAAATCTACCTAATCATTTTGTTAAATGAACAAAACGTTTTGTCGTGATAACAATAAATTTTGTTAAATCAACAATAATTTTCAACAAAATAATTTTGCAAATTCAACAAAAAAATTTTGTTGAATTAACAAAACGTTTTTCTCAATGTATGGCGTAGCATAATACAGGACTCACTCAGCCGGTCGCCGTGGTACCGCCAGACCAGATACCGATTTGTCCATCATGGTGCTGCAAACTGAAGCGGGATTCGTCGGAAAACACGATGCCTTGTCATTCGCTCCTCCGTGAATGACGTTCTTGACACAATTGCAGTCGCAGACGCCGGTGTTGTACAGTCAAAGGTAGCGGAAGCAATGTGCGCCGTGCAAAAATGCCCCGCTGCTGCAGACGACGTCGAACCGACCGTCTGTGAGTTGTGCCTCACACCCCAACTGTTGAGCTACGATTGTCGATGCAGCTGTGCGATCCGTCAGAGCCATGTGCACTAGAGCTGAGTTCGGGCTCAATTTTCGGAGCCCGAGCCCGAGCCCGTCCGAGCCCGTGGTATATCAGCCTGAGCCCGCCCGAGCCCAAATTTTATATTGAAAGATAGAGCCGGGGCCCGAACGAGCCCGAAAATTGACTAACCTGTTCAACCATTAATAAAAAACATCTGTTTTTCCACACTTCCATTATCTCCTCCTCCTGCAATTAAGCAATGTATTTCCCAAATAAGGACTGGGGAAGGGACCTCTATCTATTTTCACAGTGTAACTGTACGATTTTCTTTGACCATTATTTTTCATCTGAGTGCTTCGGGCGGGCGGGCGGCCGGCCGGCCGGCCATCCAAAGTGATTATGCGGTGCTGCAATTGTATGTTGCTGAAATAAAGCTAATATTATCGCTCCATAATGCGCTGAAATATGTACTTTGCTAAATAGCATTAGCAGGAAGCTACTGCATGGAGATTGGGGGTAAATTATCATCGGCAAGCTATCAACTATCCAATATATATAGTTCTTGGAAAAGTTTTTTATTCGCTGCTGAAAGACACTAATGCGCGGTCTATGTCATTTTCCACCCAAGCCCGGAATAAATAGCCATCTGGAATGCCCGCTCCCTAACCAGAACCAGTTGCCGAAGAATTCCCTTTACCAACTATAAAGTGTTGCATTTGCTAAATCATATGAAATTACATTTCTACATAAAAAAAAATTCTCTCGCTCTCCCTCTCTCTAACAGCCCTAGCCCGCCCGAGCCCGAGCCGCAGTATATATTCTACAGCCTGAGCCCGATTCTGGCCCGGGCTCTGCTTCGGACTTTCGGGCTCGGGCTCAGCCCGTCTCAGCTCTAATGTGCACCATATGTCGATCCTCTCGTCCGGTTGTGTAACGGGGCCGTTGGAATCCAGCACGTGATGCCATATTCTCCCCACCGTGGCGGCATGCCGTCCCACACGAGCACCGATGTCTCGGAGTGATAACCCGCAATACCGTTATGTCACAATTCTCCCGCGATTGGAGTCGGAAATCTGCTGGTAGAGCTGCCGTTGTCTTCGAAGGGACGTGCTGCAGCTGTCCGTTGCCAGGAACGACGAGCAAAAACACACTTCGAGTGCTTAACACCGATACCATGTTCACCCTCTGATTCGACTTCCAGGGGCGTTACTGTCCCACATGATTTCCGTATGTGCTGCCCGGTAAATCACTTACATGCGCGCCGATGTGCTGCCTTTCTTCCAACTTTCGAGTCACTGGAATGCGATCTTCCTGGTGCTACACTTTTTGAAGTGTATATTTAATCAAATTTTGGTTACTGCGTAGGCAAATTTTTTCCATCGTGGTTTAACAACCACTATGTGCAATTCTACAGGTTATAAGCAACTGCCTGTCTCTAATGTTGGGCCATTGAGGAAAAGAGTAAGAGTTGTATGACACCCTGCAAAATAATACCGGAAATTCATCCGCTATTTTCCATGATTCCTTTCGTAAACTAAAGAAGCATAAAGAACCTGAATTTCCTGATTTTTTTTTATAAATGAATTGACAAAAAATACTTTATCATTCTTTGGCTAAAAAATGGCCACTTTAGGGAGGTGCTTTCGAAAAAACCTAAATTTTGAAGGAACATTTCCATGATGCTTTCGTACGTTAGCGGAAAAATACTGTTCTCATTGTTTACGTCTCTGTATGACAGAAAATGAATAGTACAGAAGGTGTTCAGAATGTAGTGCCTTCATATTTGCATACAAGACCAGTGGAAAGGTATCAGATTGAAACAAAATAAGAACAAAGCTCAAAATTTCTACTTTAATCCACGCATTTTATTTTTTGACATAGTCCTTCTCAAGCACGATACAGGTAGGGCAATGTTTAACAAGTTTTTAAACCCGTCTCTGTAAAAATCTTCAGGTTGTTTTCGGAAACATTTCCTCGTAGCGGCTTGAACATATTCGTCACAGGTGAACTGAATTCCTTTCAGATGTCTCTTGAGAGCAGAAAACAATCAGAAGTCTGACAGGGCCAAATCTGGGCTGTAGGTGGAATGTTCAAGAATTTCGAATCTGTATGGCCTCTGGAGTGAAAAAGTGAAAGACTCTGTAAAAGTCGTCAGGTTATTCACGGAACCATTTCTTCGTAGCGGCTTGAACATCTTCGTCACGGGTGAACTGAATTCCTTTCGGATGTCTCTTGAGAGCAGAAAACAACCAGATGTTGTAGGGGCCGAATATGAGCTGAAGGTAGAATGTTCAAGAATTTCAAATCTGTATGGCCTCTGGAGTGAAAAAGTGAAAGACTCTGTAAAAGTCGTCAGGTTGTTCACGGAACCATTTATTCGTAGCGGCTTGAACATCTTCGTCACGGGTGAACTGAATTCCTTTCGGATGTCTCTTGAGAGCAGAAAACAACCAGAAGTTGTAGGGGCCGAATATGAGCTGAAGGTAGAATGTTCAAGAATTTCAAATCTGTATGGTCTCTGGAGTGAAAAGTGAAAGACTCTGTAAAAGTCGTCAGGTTGTTCACGGAACCATTTATTCGTAGCGGCTTGAACATCTTCGTCACGGGTGAACTGAATTCCTTTCGGATGTCTCTTGAGAGCAGAAAACAACCAGAAGTTGTAGGGGCCGAATATGAGCTGAAGGTAGAATGTTCAAGAATTTCAAATCTGTATGGCCTCTGGAGTGAAAAAGTGAAAGACTCTGTAAAAGTCGTCAGGTTGTTCACGGAACCATTTCTTCGTAGCGGCTTGAACATCTTCGTCACGGGTGAACTGAATTCCTTTCGGATGTCTCTTGAGAGCAGAAAACAACCAGAAGTTGGACAGCGCCAGATCTGGGCTGTAGGTAGAGTGTTCAAGAACATCAAATCCGATTTTCTGTATGGCCTCTTAAGTGAAAGCATTGGCGTGGGGTTTAGCGTTGTTGTGTTGCTGACTTTTTTCTCCACAACGCGGTTTATTTTTTGCTTTAACTTTTTAAAGGTATACACGTAGCTCTGAGAGTTGATAATTTTACTTTTCGCCATGTACTTTTGATGACTAATGCATCTGTAGTCCAAGAACACAGTGAGCATGCACTTATCAGCAAAAATTTAAGTTTTGTTTTTTTCGCTCGAGTGGAAGATGGGTTTCAGTATTCCAGCGATTGATTTTTCATTTCTGGGCCACAATGGCAAACCCAACTCTCATCACCATTAACTTTTAGATAAAATACTCGAACCTAACCGGAGCTTGTCTCTACATATAAAATCGTTCAAAACAGACGTGGGTCAATACCAAATCAGATCTCGCCCAGCGACCCGATTCAGTCTGTCTGCCGACAGGATTACTGATCACAATCGTTTCTGCGGGCAAACAGAGAGACAAAGTGGTGCTACAGGCAGGTACTTTTTCAAAAGACGTACTAAAGCTACAGTGATGTCCTGAATGCCGCCGAAAGTACGTTTTAAAACAGAACTTTTTTCCCTAAATCACAATGCCCGGTCAGGATGATGCACTGTTGTAGAAGCTTGCACGGCCTTAATTTGGATAACCCGGCCCGGTTAGGAATTTCCAGTTTACGATCCGACCCAGTTCGAAACTTCCAGCTTACGGCCCTGCCCGGTTCGGAATTTCCAGTTTACGGCCCGGCCCGGTTGGGAATTTTTGGCTTACGGCCCGGTTCCGAATTTCCAGTTCCATAGCCCGGCCCATTTCAGACTTTCATCCACCGTTCTCTATGACTTATTGCAAATAACGCAAGGCTTCCTCAAGAGGAGAAATGTTCAACTCGTGATCAGCGCAGCACTTTTTTATTGGCCAGCAAAACGTCCGCTAACGAAATTTTAAAATGACAAAAAATATTTTTTCGAAATGGAGAAATAAATATCCGGATGCCTTGGGTACAGGGACTTTGAATTCCTAAATCAGCTATGAGCGATGCTACGATAAATTATATAACTGAAAATTTTAGAAAGTACTGAAAGAAATAGGCACGTGTCGTACCTACTTCGGGATTTTATCATGTTAATTAAGGCATCGCTCATTTTTCCAATATTTTCATTTGCCGAAAGTTAAGTTTTTGGATTCAAAATCGCTCTGAAAAAAAAATCATAAATACATGCATTGTTACTCTTCTCTATCATGAGATCCGTAAGTGATATTCCATTTTGTCATAGTGTCTGTGATTCAGGAAAGGCTGAGACCTTTGCTTCTATGTTGGACTGACTTACCTTAGTAGTAAAAAAATGTAACGATCAGACTACATCCTCCTGTTACATATATGTAAACGATTTTTCTTTTCTTCTCTTAAGAATAAACAAAGTTGCCCTTGTTTCCCAAATACGAGGGTCGATAAAACAAGAAAGATGACAACGAATTTTCGGGTGTAATAAGCACGTCTTTTGATACCGTTCTGACGCAAATTAAATGTATCAAAGTCATTCAAAGTCAATGGAAAACAATACTATCTGACGGAAGAAGGAAGTTTTTCAATCGGGGTTTTTTTTAATCCCTCAGATATTGCTGTAACCGGAATCGTGAGCTTACGCCCTCTGGTTGCAGACTTGTGCGTTAATAAAAACATGAATTTATATGAGAAACATTTCGCACCAGAAACGCTCTCCAAAACAGAAATTTTTTTCAAATCGAACTCTTAGAAACAGAGATATCGATAAAAATAAGATGTGACTTTACGTCTCCTGGCGGGAAAACCATGCATTTTTTAGGAAGAAAGTATTCTCAAAAGGTTTTTCCATATGAGCGGTATCGGTCCAAGAAAAAACAAGTTAGTAAAATCATGCAATGCATTGATTATGATACGCTATCCAACATACCAGAAATTATAACTCAAGTTATGAGGATAATAGCTGTGGAATAAATCTCGCTCCTGTGTCCTGACCTATGGCTCCATTTCGATGATATTCAACAGAACTGGTTCAGTATACCTCAAGAATAACATACTAAAGTTCTGTCGCAATAGAAGCAGTTTTACGCAAGTTATGAGAATAATGGCTGTGGAATAAATCTTACTTTTGTGCAATGACTTTTGACTCCATTTCGATCATATTCACCAGAACCGGTTCACTGTACCTCCAGACCAACATGAAAACGTTTTGTCGCAATCGAACCATATTTACGCATGTTATGACGCATAAAGGCAATTGAATGGATCCCGCTTTTATGTCCTGACCTTTGACAACATTCCGCCTATTTTCAATAGGTTTCGTTCCCATGTGGTTCCTTACCACATACCAAAATTTCATCGAAATCGAACCATTTTTACGCAAGTTATGACGCATAAGGGCAATGGAATAAATCCCGCTCTTATGCCCTGCTTGACCTTTGACCCCATTCCGCCAATTTTCAATAGGGTTCGTGCCCAGGTGGTTCCCTACCGCATACTAAAATTTCATCGAAATCCAACCACATTTACGCATGTTATGACGCATAAAGGCAATGAAATGGATCCCGCTTTTATGTCCTGACCTTTGACCCCATTCCGCCCATTTTCAACAGGGTTTGTTCTCAGGTGGTTTCTTACCACATACTAAAATTTCATTCAAATCGAAACATTTTTACGCGAGTTATGATGCATAAAGGCAATGGAATGGATCCAACTCCTATGTCCTGATCTTTGATCCCATTTCATTTATTTTCAATAGGGATCGTCCCCAGGTGGTTCCCTACCACATACTAAAATTCCATCGAAATCGAACCATTTTTACGCAAGTAATGACGCATAAGAGCAATGGAATGGATCCCGCTCCTATGTCCTGACCTTTGACTCTGTTCCGCCTATTTTCAATAGGGTTCGTTCCCAGTTGGTCCCCTACCACATACTAAAATTTCGTCGAAATTGAACCATTTTCACGTGAGTTATCGCGCGGACAGACGGACTGACAAAGCCGGAGCATATACGCTTCTTCATTCTATGGTTGGAAAGCGTAAAAAAGTTCAGTCGAGTTTTCAGGAGCCCAGATTTTGCTACAAATACATCAGAAGCAGAAATTAAGACTTACGCCACCTGGTTGCCAAACCATTCTTTACCAAACATTAGAAATTATGTGAAAAATATTTTCCCTCGGGTCTTGTATGCGATACAGGAAGAATTTTTCAAATCGGAGTTTTAGAAGCAGAAATAAAGCAGAAAACGCGATTTACCTTTGTGCCCCCTAGCGGAAAGTCTATGATTTACTTGAAAATTTTGAATTTATAGGGAAAACATTTCGCATCGTAAACACTATCCAACAAAGAAGGAATTTTTCAAATCGAACTCCTAGAAGTAGAGATATTGACAAAAATATGATATAAATCTACGCCCCCTGGCGTAGAAACCACGCAATATCTTAAGGAGAAAATGTTTCTAAAAGGTTTGTTGACATGAGTAGTATCGGGCTACAAACGACGTTCTTTTTAATCGAGAATTTTGAAGCTCATATTTTGCAGCAAATACATCAGAAGCGGAAATTAAGATTTACGCCCCTGGTGGTCAAACCATTTTTTACAAAAATTAGAAATTATGTGCAAACAATTTCCCATCAGGAGCTGTATCCGGTGCAGAAAGAATTTTTCAAATCGGAGGTTTAGAAGCAGAGATATAGGGGGGAAAGCAATGTACCTCTACGCCCCCTAGCGGAAAGTCTGTGAATTACTTGAAAATTTTGAAATTATATGAAAAACATGTCACACTGAAATTACTATCTAACAAAGAAGGAATTTTTCAAATCGGGCTCCTAGAAGTAGAGATATTGACAAAAATAACATATACATCTACGCCCCTGGCGGAGAAACTGTGGAATATTTTAAGAAGAAAATATTCCGAAAATGTTTATCGATGTGAGTGGCATCAGTCCACGAAATAATTTTTTCAATCGATATTTAGAAGCTCAGATTTTATGGCAAATACATCAGAACAACGAGATAGAAATACGTATTTCTATCTCGTTGCATCAGAAGCAAAAATTAACGCTTACTTCTCCTGGTGGACAAAGTATTCCTTACCGAAAATTTGAAATTATATGCAAAAGATTTTCCATCAGGAGGTGTATCCGCTGAAGAAACAATTTTTCAAATCGAAGTTTTTGAAGAATAGTTAGCGGGGAAAAAAGTAATTTACTTTTACGCCCCCTAGCAGGAAATCTATGCATAATTTAAAAAAGTAACTACACTGGCGTGCAAAATTAAAGGACGAGACGGTTTTTTACGCTTTCCAACCGTAGGTTGAAGAAGCGTATATGCTCCAGCTTTGTACGTTTGTCCGTCCGTCCGCACGATAACTGGAGTAAAAATGGTTCGATTTCGATGAAATTTTAGTATGTGGTAGGGGACCACCTGGGGACGAACCCTATTGAAAATGGGACAAATGGGGTCGAAGGTCACGACGTAGGAGCGGGATCCTTCCATTGCCCTTATGCGTCATAACTTGCGTAAATATGGTTCGATTTCAATGAAAGTTTACTATGTGGTAGGGGACCACCTGGGGACGAACCCTATTGAAAATGGGTGAAGTGAGGTCAAAGGTCAGGACATAAGAGCGGGATGCATTCCATTGCCCTTATGCGTCATAACGTGCGTAAAAATGGTTCGATTTCGATGAAATTTCAGTATGTGGTAGGGGACTACCTGGGGACGAACCCTATTGAATGTGGACGAAATGGTGTCAAAGGTCAGGACATAGGATTGCGATCCATTCCATCGCTTTTATCCCATATTATTAAGGTGGACGTCAAGTAATTTTGCTTCCTATACTTCCAATGGAAAAACTTTTGTACACATTTCCTTCACAATTAATGTGTTCCCAAGGATGAAAATTTGAACATCGATTAAAATAACTTTATTATAACTTGGAATACTTAATATTTTCTAAAACATAACCATAATTATATTAAAAATCAATAACTTTTCCTTTGGTGGTGTTGAAACCAGAAAAAGCATGGCGCGACCTGTATTTTGATGACGTCAGTAGACAAACAAATGTTGGATTGCATAATTATGGTTATGTTTTAGAAAATATTAAGTATTCCAATTTATAAAATGCACAGATATCATATAAGAGACTAGATTGGCCGAGGAGCTGCTGACGCATGTAACGCATGGCGCCATTATGAGCGGGTCAGGCAGCAACGATTCACGGCATTTCCATCACTGAGAAACACAGCAGCGTTGCGACTCATACAAACAGAAAATTTTATTCCTTAGTGATATGCTTAAAAACCACTTTCACTTACTGTAGAAATAATAATTTACGGATATAAATAATGTTCTGAATAGTTAAAAAAATATATGAGAAGAATTATTACTCAGTACTGTTTGAGGGCAACGATCTAACAGCAAAACATTCACAGAAAACTGCTTACTCGCGATACGTCGTGCCATCAGTCAAATAAGAGGGAAGGGTGCCTTCATGAATACTTTTGGAAGCTTCAATGTTATAAATTTTCAAACTTATTGTAATGTTAATAAACACTTCGCGTGTTCGCTTTTGCCCCATACGGATTTACAGTACGTCGCTAAAAATAAATAACAGGTACTTACTTTTTTCCAGTCTCCTGTAGTAGCATAAAAACAGAACAACTTCCAGTTTGTCTAGATTACACAATTTATTTGCCGCAGAAGTTCATTTAAAACGTTCTATACCTACACAATTTCAACAGAAACATGCTCTTCATAGATATATTTGAAATCCATTAGTAAAACGAATAGGGCACATTGGTGATGCTTTTCACTTGGGTGAAGAAGCATATACCATGAAAGATAACCTTTCTGAGCAAATTGATTTGAGCATCCATCAAATCCTGAAGTTTTTCACCTGTGTGAAGAAGCATATGGGTTGAAAGACCACTTTTATGGGCAAATTGTATTGAGCATTCATCGTGATGGAAAGATGTTTTACTTGTGTGAAGTGGCATGTCTTGCATTTAATAAAATAACTGTCAATATTTTGTTCGAACTATTGCAATATTCATTATAAACTGTAATTAATATTAATTAACTAGACTTTAACGCTATTACAAATTAACAGGTGGTATATTCCACTCAGATGAATCTTACACACTACCATTGGATCAACTTAATATTGGACAGAAATCTTTAAATTCGTAAAATTAACTACAAGCCACTAACCTGTGAAATGAAATCCCACTTTGTTTGCTGTTTTCATTGTCTCGGGCACTGCAATTTAGTGCAGAATAAGCTTTCACCATTTTTTGATATCTCGTAGCACACATAGACATCGCAGAACACTCTCTCAAACTGACCCGCTCAATGTGGCTCGTTGATGCCACGTCGTAAGAGTGTTACACAAATAGCGGGCAGCCAATCTAGTTCCTTATATGATATCTGTGATAAAATGAAGCTATTTTAATCGATGTTCAAATTTTCATCCTTGTGAACGCATTAATTGTCCAGAAAAAAGATGGCGCGGCCTGTATTTTCATGACGTCAGCAGACAAAAAAAATGTTGGTTTGCATAATTATGTTTATATTTTAGAACATATTAAGTATTCCAAGTTATAAAATGAAGCTATTTTAATCGATGTTCAAATTTTCATCCTTGGGAACGCATTAATTGGGAAGAAAATGTGTACAGAAATTTTTCCGTTCGAAGTACAGGAAGCAAAATTACTTGACGTTCACCTTAAAGGAGCAATTCTTGTATGTATGTAAATTTTATTTTGAAAACGGCTCTAAGGATTTTGATGAAAGTCGTTAACTTACCGTTTTCTGGTACTAGAAATCGATTTAGCTTGATCTCGATTTTAAGAAAATTTGTTTAGTGGGTTAAATAACCACCCCGAATTACCAAGTTTGTAGTGTGGTGTCATGGTGTCGCCCCATTAGATGTTGGCGCGCGGTCATGCCATCTATCTCATTACGTCACGCGTTGTGTGCGTATGTTCGTCCGCACGATAACTCGCATAAAAATCTTTCGATTTCGATGAAATTTTAGAATGTGGTAGGGGAACACCTGGGAAGGAACTCTATTGAACGTGAACGAAATGGAGTCAAAGGTCAGGACATAAGAGCGGGATCTATTCCACTGCTCTTATGCGTCATAACTAACGTAAAAGAGGTTCGATTTCGATTAAATTTTAGTATGTGGTAGGAGACCACCTGGGGACAAACCCTATTGAAAATTGGCGAAATGGGATTCAAAGGTCAGGACATAGGAACTGAATCACTTCCATCGCCATTATGAGTCATAACTTACGTAAAAATGGTTCGATTTGGATGAAATATTGGTATGTTGTAGGGACCTGTCTGGGGACGAATCCTATTGAAAATGGGCGAAATGGGGTAAAGGTTAGAACACAGGAGCGGGATCTTTTCCATAGCGCTTATGCATCATAACTTCCGTAAAATTGCTTTGATTGCGACGAAACTTTATCATGTTATTTTGGTGATATACTGAACCAGTTCTGTTGAATATCATCCAAATGGATCAAAGGTCAGGGCACAGGGGTGTGTTTTATTCCGCAGCCATTTTCCTCATAACTTGAGTAATAGCTTGAGTAATGATTTCCAGTATATTGGAAAGCGTATCAAAATCAATGCATTGCATGATTTTACTAACTTCTTCGGATGTAACGTCTTGCAGAAGTGCTCCACATCGACTCAAATCATACCATAAGATCTCCAAGATGCAAGAATATGGGACAAGTGAGCAAAACCGTTCAAACAAGGAATTTAAAGGATACAAAGGCACTTTATTGAAAAGGTAGCTTCGAGCACAACTGGGCAGAAGACAGAAACGTCCATGTGACAGGCGGCTGCCAAGAAAAATCCAGTCTTTAGTAGGGGATATGATCACCCCTGACTGCGTTGCAGGATTTACAACGTCTGCCCATGCTGAGGACGAGGTTGTCAAGCAGCTGTTGAACCATCGCGGCCCATTCCTCTTGTAGCGCCAATCGCAGCTGCGGAATCGTTGCTGGCGGCTGATGACGTGCAGCCAAGTGTATCCCGAAAAGGTCTCACACATGTTCGATTGGATTTAGGTCCGGGGTCCTTGCGGGACTATCCATGCGTTGAATATCTTCACTCTCTAACAGCTCTGCGACAGCCACTGTTCGATGAGGTGTTTATCGAACAGTGGCTGAACACCTCAGCGAAATGAGGAACTCAGGAACTACAGCACCTCTAAACAGACGCACGTGAGGCAGGAGAACCGGTACAATAGCGGACACCAGTGACTGAACCTCCTTGGAAGATGTTGAGGTCAGTACGGGTACCAAGCATGATACCACCCAAAACGAGAACTCCGCCACCTCCTAACCGGTCCCTTTCGATGATGTTGGAGGTGTGATTGCGTGTTCCCTGCTCTCTCCAGATGTGTATACGTCCAGAATCGCTCGTCAGACTAAATCGGCTCTCATCCGTAAAGAGAAGACGACCCCATTGCTGATGTGTCCAGTTCTTGTGTTCCTGGCACCACAGAAACCGCCGTCTCCGATAAGCAGGCGTTAATGGCACACACCGTACTGGTCGTCGTGCAAATAGACCACCTTTGTGCAGCCTCTGGCCACGGTAAAACGCGATAACGGACGTCCAGTTGTCTGTTGCATGTGTCTTGCGATTTCTCCCGCTGTCTCTTCTCGCGTGTAGGACAATATACCGGTCGTCCGCCGCCGTGGTTGCTCGTGGACGACCACTGCTAAACTCTCGGACAGCTGTTCCTGTCGTTTGAAATGCTCTCCAAGCTCGTGAAACGATGCTGTGAGCGATCCCGAACTCCTTGGGTACACTAGTCACACTTCGACCTTCTTCCAACTTCCCAATGACGCGACCTCGGGTAAAGTCATCCAGATGTCGTCTACTGGATTGCCTGTTGGCTATATCACACGGTGGCAGCAACTCCAATTCATTCAAACCGATGTACACCGTGCAATAGCTTTCACCGAATTGCTGAGCGTACACCGCCCGTGTGCTTTATACCCTTCCGACACCCCCCCCCTACGTCATGCTGCATATATGCGCATGCCCTACCGTACCGGAGCCTAGTCTATCTTCTGAGTGGTCTTTCGGTCCGTTCTGCCTGCTCGTTCCGCTGTTATGCTAATTTCTCCTCTTCGTCCTTAATTTTTGCACACAAGTGTATATCTAAAATACTCCTCGACATAAATGGAATCGAACGATAAAAAGAAATTTCAGTCGGATGTGTAAAAGCAAATATGTGGAATAAAACGTATTTTTGAATTCAACATCTGCGAAATTGTACATCGTAAAAAAAAAAAAAACTAAATAAAGGATCACCATTCACATATTTCAAGCTTCGCAATGAAAAAAGAATTTTTGAAATCGGACTAATAGTTGCAGAGATATCGTGGGTACAGAGAGACGGACGGACAAACTGGTAACATAAGCACAATCTTTTTTTGCAAAAGACGTGCTAAAAAGTAGGGAGAATTTAGTCGCCCTTGGTGCGGAAGCAAAGCAGAGGTGTTTGATGTATGCAGTCATTAACCCTAATCTCTTGCGCATGTCGCCTGGCCAGAAACCAACTTTGCAGAAAATACCAGTAGTCCTCCAGACAGTAAAGAGTGTAGAAGCGTGTTTCACGTTTGCTCAAGTTCTCGAGATGTCGAGTTTCGCAAACACATGAAATTCTGTTGCCCCCTTAGATATTTGCTGAGAAAAACGCATGAAAAACTGGCAACTGTTTATGATGAAAGTTCTGTGACCCAAAAGACAGTGATTAAGTTGTTTCCCATGTTTAGAATTGGCGCTTCTTCCATTGAAAGACTATCAACGGTGGTAACCGACGACAACGTCATGGAAATTCACTCTCTGGTATACCAATCGTCCGCCACCGTGGTTGCTCGTGGACGACCAATGCTAAACTCTCGGACAGCTGTTCCTCATCATCAGAGAAACTGTAACAGAGGTTGGTCTGTCTTTTGGTCCTGTTCAAGCCATCACCACCGACAAATTAAACATGAGACGCATCAGTCCCGAGTTCATTCCTCGTCTTCTGAACGATGATCAGTAAAGCAATCGTGTCACAATTTCGTCTGAGTTGTTTCAACGTACAACACCAGATGCAAACTTTTACGGACAACTGTGACTGGTGATGAAACCGGGGTCTATGGTTACGACCCTGAAACAAAAGTCCAAAGCTCTTAGTGGAAAACCCCTTCTTCCCAAGAACCAGGAATGCGCGTCACTCTCGATCGCGAATTCAACAGTGGCGTGGAACCGCCCAGGCTGCCAGGGCCTGGGCCCGGTCAATTATTTCAATAATTTCAGCCAAGATTTTTATTTTTAATCTGTTGTTATTTGGCATATGTGCGATTGTTGTGATGTTCCTTAGAAAGTTCCTCTAGGTAAGTGTTTGGGTGGTCCTAATTTCCAACAAAGCTCCTAAGGCATTGTTTTTTTCTGTTTGTTCCGGGCAGCGAAAAAGTAGAGAGCTTCCCACGATTCGAAATTTCGGGCCCGAAATTTTGATCGTGGGACGGTCAACGAACTTCCCTTTCCGCCGACCCTGGAATTGAAGTCCTTCTTGTGTCATTTTTGATATCGAAGGACTGGTTCATTGAGAATTCTTACCATGTGGCTCCACTGTTATGTTGCACGTTATTTGGAAATCCTGAAATGCCTGAGGAATGCAGTCCATCGTAAGAGGCCGGAGAAGGCCAGTGGATGGATGCTTCACCACGACAACGTGCCAAGTCACACTGCTCGGTCGATCATCCAATTCTTGGCTGCAAAATCCATTTCGGTGCTCCCCAAAACAAAAGTTTTGACTCTGTAGAAGAAATCAAAGTTTACGTGACGAGAGTCTTAAAGGATATTTCGAAACAGGACTTTTGACTTTTGTGGGTGTTTCCAACAATGCCAGAACCACTGGAGTAAATGTGTGTGTGTGTGTGTGTGTGTGTGTGCGTGTGCGTGTGTGTGTGTGTGCCGAGGGGGATTAATTTGTTTTACTCTATTATTTAATTTTTGCCTTCTGTAAAAACATGCACTTTATTTTTATTTTTTTATTTTTTTTTATCACACCTTGTACGTAACAATTATTTCGAACTTCCTCATCTCCGTTGTAAAACCGAATGTCACTGGAAGTTGGTTTTGGTTTCGTGTAGCTGAAAACTCTGTTCATCACGAACATTTCTTGGATAAGAAAAACAGCCACGTGTTTTAATCGCCAAGGCCAAAGAAGTGAAGAAGAAATTTCGTTTCAACCAGTAAAGAAACCACCGTCCCGTTATTGGTACAGCCCGGCTTATCGGTTCCAGCAGCAATTAATCAACGCATCCGGTGTCGGATGGGGTCTGCCGTTTTATTCCGTGACCTTGAACTGTGCCATTTTTTTATTTGACAAATGAGTCTTCGTTTCGGAGCAAAATGCTAAACCAGAGGTGGGAACCTTTTCATATTAGAAGGCCGCATTAAGTTAGCTGAAATATAACAAAGCCGTATTCAAGAAATTTCAATTAGATACACTTGGAAATGCACATTATTTTGTAAAAATCTTACTATGCATTAACTAATTTCAAAAAATGAAAAAAATTTTAATTCTAATGTTAACTAACCTTTTAATCACTTTGTTGTGACTGCTTTTTGTTGGTAAGCAATTGAATATTTAGTTGCAACATGGAGGTCCGCACTTTTAGCTTATCCTCGAGATTGGTATCCGTCATTTGTGATCTTAAGGGCGTCTTGATTTGGGTTAGGTAGGAGAATGTAGATTCGCAGCAATAAGTGCTTGAAAAGCAAGAAAGCATTTTTCGTGCATGTGTCCGAAGACGTGGGTATTCTATTGCATTTTTCCATATTTCAATTGGATCTTTCTTAGTGTCAATACTTTAAAATCTCATCTTCTGAGAGCTCAATTAATTCCGTGCGTAGTTCTTTAGGAGCTAGAACAAAATTGTGACCGTAGCCGGTGTAAAAATAGTCCTTATGACTTATTAATATTTTAATTGTGACCGTTAGTCGAGAAGCATTATTTCGTTGAATCTTCTTTTACTCTTTGGCATTTTAAATACGGTCATTTTAACATTAAAATAAAAATAATAAAGACGAACAAAAACATACTGTATTAGTAAAAATAAAAGGATTTGTTCTGAAAATTTTGGATTCACTCAAAAGGGTTCCCCACAACAGGTTTCCCCACCTCTAGGGCTCCCCATCCCTTTGCTAAACCTTCCAGTACAGGCTAGGCCCAAGCCCGCATCTTTTTTTTTTTTTTTTTTTTACTTAACTGATGAAAAAATAAAGCCCGTCCTGTGCAGACCTCTACACTGTTCTAACCAGAACACCGCCGAAGTCTATCTAAATGACTTTTGATAAATTAACAGACAGAACAATGTAAACAACCCTGAAAGCAAGTTCGTGTGCGAAATTCAAATACCGGTTTAATTTTCCCTAGTATTGCATTAAAGTCTCCTGTGTACTAGAATTCTTAAGGATTCAGACAGGATTAGGATGAAATATGGAAAATGAATCTTTGTACTCATATATTCATCCCCATGATGATATATGCACGGAGTGCTAATATTAGACTGCTACAGAAAACATGTCATTATTCTATGGACCTTTGATTTGATAATTCAGTGTAAGTAGCACTAACGGCGTATTCTCGAAGCAAGCCACTGGGTAGTAGCATTCCCAAGAGTATTGTTATGTACTCAACTAGAGAATAAGTGTCAGCAAAACTCATTCTCAAGGTTAAATTGAGATTATGCATTTGTATTTAATTTTTTTATTTTTCTAAAAGGATGAAAGACACTGAAAATTCGGGGGAAATATTGGAAGTAACTTATAAAGAAAAAACACACAAATATCTAGTTCGAAGTTAAAATTCGTTTTTGGAAATATCATAAAGCCAAGTCTCAGAATATCTTTATAGTACTTTTATACTCTGTGCTTATTGTAAATTAAAAAAACAGATTTCTCTTTTTTTGTTTTTTTTAATGAGGGAGGTGTTAACCGTGAGCAACTCAATGGGCTATAAGCAATGGCCAGTCCCTAATTTGGGGCCGCAGGCTCAGAGAGAGAGAGAGAGAGAGAGAGAGAGAGAGAGAGAGAGAGAGAGAGAGAGAGAGAGAGAGAGAGAGAGAGAGAGAGAGAGAGAGAGAGAGAGAGAGAGAGAGAGAGAGAGAGAGAGAGAGAGAGAGAGAGAGAGAGAGAGAGAGAGAGAGAGAGAGAGAGAGAGAGAGAGAGAGAGAGAGAGAGAGAGAGAGAGAGAGAGAGAGAGAGAGAGAGAGAGAGAGAGAGAGAGAGAGAGAGAGAGAGAGAGAGAGAGAGAGAGAGAGAGAGAGAGAGAGAGAGAGAGAGAGAGAGAGAGAGAGAGAGAGAGAGAGAGACTGCCGTAAAACAAACTCACCGTCCATGCCTTCGCGGGGCGTCATACGTATTTAAAATGTGCATGATGATTTTGTACCAATATTATGCTGTTTGACAATGGTAATTGGATAAATAGTTTAGGTATCACGGCCAATCCAAATGGTAGTAAAGTGCACAATAATTGCAAGTGCGCCAAAATAAAAAGACATAGTGAATGTGGAAAATTGCATGAATGGTTATAAAAAAAAAATTAACGCAGAACAATACACTACATTAAATGAAAAAATAATTATGCTTGTCTAGATTTTGAGGGAAGTAAAAAGAAACTTAAATATTCTAGAGCAATCAATATAACCTAGCTGTATACGTGGCATTTTACACGACGATCTAGAAGTCTCATTTCTTGAACTGTGAGGTTTATATACAAAATATTTCTGGAAAGATGAAGTTTTCGTGGAACAATTCCCAGACAATCTTCATCTTAAGAGAATAACACACAATTGGCCACGACTTGAGAAAGTTTTTTTATTTTTTTTATTGGAATTTTAACGCCCACCGTGAGCAACTCAATGGGCTATAAGCAGTTGCCCGTCCCTAATTTAGTGTCACTGGTTCCAGGGAAGGGAGAGAGTACCGTAAGACAAACACAACAATCATGCCTCACCGGGATTCGAACCCGGACACTTTCGGACGAATGATCAGAGGCGATCGCTTAGTCTACTGCGCCATCAGGGCAGCAGAAAGTGCTTTAGAAAGAAAAAGCATGTTTCACGAAACGTGATTGTCATATCTTTGTCAGTGCGCTGACTTCGAGTATAATGTGTACACCGTATCATAAATTCGATCATGTATTCTTCAAGGTTAACGCTCAGATGATACCTTTATCTGCGTTCCCAGCTTTGCAAATGGTAGTCAAAATTCTACTTTGCGCAACAGTTTCGGAAATTTAGTGATTCTAGTTTAAGGTCAATCAGTAGTTGCATCCTCTTCATTATTTTCAATAGAAAATTGAAAGCTAACAGAATATAAATTCAAAATTTGCTTGTGCCACTTACTGGTCATCCATGAAACACCTAGCTCTCAGAAAACTTGAAAATCTCATCTTCGCCCTAGAGCGGTAATCGAACCCGCATCTCCCTATTTCCGTTCGAGTATGCTAACCGTTTCACCACTCAGGGCAGTGAAGTTCCCAAGCAAAAGAAACTAAGCAAACTTAATAGTTTAGGAATCTGACATCCTCAGATTTTCGCCGATCGAAGCAACCCTGCTCCCTCATAGCGTTTTGACCAGTGGCGTAACTAGCACAACGTGCCCCCCCCCGCGCAAGATTTACTTAGCACCCCTAAGCACAGTAATTCTTAGTAAGAAGGGCTGGCTCATCGCTTTGTGTTTCTGTTCGTTGAAGTGGTCCTCGTCTGTGCCGCTCAGTGACGTCACAGGGATGCATGTCACTTGTCAGTGCGCAATGTAAAGCGCTCGGTAGATGCTGTTAACCCACCTTTGTTGCGTTCGGATTAGCTATCTGCTGTTTATTTGGTTGTATTTCTCACATTGATTTTTTTTTATTTAATTTCTTTAGTACATCGTTTTCGTACAATGGCTTCCTGCGCTGTTGCTACGTGCCGAAATAATTGCAGGATTACGAAACATATTTGTTCACTGTTTCCCTCGAAACGATCCAATAGTTACAAAGACTGGGTTAACAGGTGTTGCAGAGCAGATTCTGTTAGTTAGAAAAATAACAGGATTTGCTGTGAGCACTTTTTAAATACTATAGTAAGTACGAAGACGATATGATGAATCGCCTGCTTGGTTTACCAATGAAAAAATATTGATATCGTCGGCTATACCAACAGTCAATTTACCGAGATCAAACATTGAAAAATGTCCCTGCAAGAGGTGAAATACAAAGATAGAGAAAAATACTGCAGGAACCTTTTGATAGACTTAAAAATCTTAGTACCAAAAAAAGGTCTTCTTCAGAAAATGTGGCCCCAATTCAACCTGCATAAGATGAAGTAACAATTTTCTGCGTGAAATGTGATATGTTCAAAAAAAAAAAAAAGTTAATTTTTTAAATGACAAATTGTTAATAACGAAAAAAGAGAAACTTTCTGAAAACAGTTAAAAAAAAAAAGATATTTTAAAGAGCTTTTCTAGCAAAGCCAGAAGATAAAATCGTTTGCGTCGGCTTTTATTGAAACAAATCACAGAACTGAAAATTAAGGTTTAAAACCAAAATGCGAAAAATCAAAAATTGAAAAAAAAAAAATGGCAAATGCTTTCGAAACATACTTACAAAAACAAAGGTAACCTCTCTTGTAGAGGGTAAAAGTCGAATTAAATGGACACTTGAATATCCGAAACGTTTCACAAAAATTACAGTAGCCGAGGTTTTAAAGAGACAATTTTCTGCTTGAAATGTGATATGTTTCCCCCCCCCCCCACGAATGAATTTTTTAAATGACAAATTGTCAATAAGGGCTTTAAAAAGAGCTTAACTTTCCGAGAAAAAAAAAAGGATATTTTAAAGAACTTTTCTAGCAAAGCCAGAAGATGAAATCGTTCGCGCCGGCTTTTATTGAAACAAATCAGAAAACTGAACATTAAGGTAAAAAAAAAAAAAAAATACGAAAAATCAAAAAGTGAAAAAAATGACAAATGTTTTCGAAACATGCTTACAAAAACACAGGTAACCTCTCTTGTAGAGGGTAAAAGTCGAATTAAATGGACACCTGAATATCCGAAACGTTTCACAAAAATTACAGTAGCCGAGGTTTTGTTATTAATAAAAAACATTTTCGCTTTTAATGGAAGTAATAAATATATATATATATATATATATAGGAGTTCAAGATGAAAAACCCTTCTGCCTCTGCAAACTCTACAAGAGTATTTCCACGCTGGTTTCTGTTGCCATGACCGAATTTACCTACCGAAGTTTCATTCTGTTGCCGTTGCCCTATTTTTGCATTGAAATCTCCCATAATTATTTTCAAGTGCTGCTTACCTTTATTATTTAGATGACGAATTTCCTCATAAAATTCTTCAATTTCTTCTTCAGGATGACTTGTGGTGGGTGCATAAGTTTGAATAATCTGAGCCTGGTATCTTTTCGAGAGTTGGATAACAAGTCGTGCAGCTCTATCAGAGGAACTTTCAACTTCTACAACTTTATCCTTCAGTTTCTTGTTTATTATAAATCCAACACCACTAGTTCTGCCAGTATCTGTCCCACGATAGTAGAAGAGATGTCCACTTTTCAGTTCGATGAGATCTTCTCCTTTTCTCCTTACCTCACTTAGCCCCACGATGTCCCACTTGATCCTTTGTAGTTCCTCTTCCAATTCAAGAAGCCTTGAATCAGAAGATAGGGAGCGTCCATTGTAAGTAGCCAAGGTCAGCATCAGATGGCAGCCTAGTCCGGTCCTCCGGGGATTCTTAGCACCCTCTGCCTTCATGTCGCACTGGCCGCTGCCTTGGCCAGGTACATTCCAGCTGCCGGAGACTGAGGGCCAAGATTTAAGTTGTGGAATCATTTTGGAGGGGTTTGGCCATAACTCACCACGCTGGCCAAGCGGGTTGGTGAGTGTGGGATAGCATTTCCTCTGATCCCGATGGTACTATACCATCGGGATGGTACTATACCATCGGAAGAGGAACTACAAAGGATCAAGTGGGACATCGTGGGGCTAAGTGAGGTAAGGAGAAAAGGAGAAGATCTCATCGAACTGAAAAGTGGACATCTCTTCTACTATCGTGGGACAGATACTGGCAGAACTAGTGGTGTTGGATTTATAATAAACAAGAAACTGAAGGATAAAGTTGTAGAAGTTGAAAGTTCCTCTGATAGAGCTGCACGACTTGTTATCCAACTCTCGAAAAGATACCAGGCTCAGATTATTCAAACTTATGCACCCACCACAAGTCATCCTGAAGAAGAAATTGAAGAATTTTATGAGGAAATTCGTCATCTAAATAATAAAGGTAAGCAGCACTTGAAAATAATTATGGGAGATTTCAATGCAAAAATAGGGCAACGGCAACAGAATGAAACTTCGGTAGGTAAATTCGGTCATGGCAACAGAAACCAGCGTGGAAATACTCTTGTAGAGTTTGCAGAGGCAGAAGGGTTTTTCATCTTGAACTCCTTCTTCAAGAAAAAGCCACACAGGAAATGGACATGGAGACATCCAAATGGGACGACAAGTGAAATTGATTTTATTATGTGTAACAAAAAATTCGTCATAGAAGACTGCAGTGTGCTAAACAAGTTCAACACAGGTAGTGACCATAGATTGGTGAGATGTAAGATGCACCTCAACACTAAACTTGAACGTGGCAAGCTCATAGGACAAACAAAATCTATTGACATAACCAACCTTAAAAAACACCATAATACCTTCAAGTTAGAACTGAAGAACAGGTTCTCTGCTTTAGAAGGCCTAACATCGGAAGAAGTGGACATCTCTGAAGTTAACAGAAAAGTAACCAAAGCTCTTATGGAAACAGCAACAAAATTAGCTGGGTCTAAGAACAAGTTGCATGTGAACAAATTATCAGGAAAAACCAAAATGTTGATGCAAAAAAGAAGAGAGATGAGGACAACTAAAGAAGATGTGACTTCCAAAGTGGAATATATAGAGCTATGCAAGACAGTAAGAAAAAGTATCACTGAAGACGTAAGGAAATTCAACTGTGAACTAGTGAGGAAAGCAATTGAAAACAACCAAAGCCTAAAGATAGCAAAGGGACATCTCAGTAAGGGAAGAAAACAGATTATGACACTGAGAAAAGAAGATGGTTCTGTAACAAGAAATAGAGGCGAAATTTTGACAAGAGTGAAAGATTTCTACTCCAAATTATATGAAAGGGATGATATATGCACTCCAGACATCATGAAAGATACCAGTACCAGAGTTCCTCCAGTCCTTCCAGCAGAAGTTGCACATGCAATCAAGAACATGAAGCGAGGAAAAGCTCCAGGAGAAGATGGAATTACTGTAGACATCATACAAGAAGCAAGTGGAGAAATCGAAACAGTACTCGCCCAAATTTTCACTCGATGCCTTAATGAAGGAAAGATTCCTGAGGATTGGAACACCGCTACAATGATCCTGCTACATAAGAAAGGTGACATTGAGGATCTCGGAAACTACAGACCTATCAGCCTCCTATCAGTAGTTTATAAAATCTTCACTAAAGTTCTTTCACACCGCTTGAAGGTAACACTGGACATGGCTCAACCGAGAGAACAAGCTGGATTCAGGAGTGGCTACAGCACAATAGATCATATCCACGTGGTGAGAGAACTAATTGAAAGAGCGAGGGAATATGAACTTCCATTGTGCATGGCTTTTATCGATTATGAAAAAGCCTTTGATTCGGTGAAACCATCAGCAGTTACAATGGCTCTGAAAACCTGCGGTATTGAAGATGCATACATTAATATTATTAATAACATCTATGAAAATGCAAGTGCAAAGATTAGGCTGTTTGAAAATACAACACACGTAAAAATTGGAAAGGGAGTGAGACAAGGTGACACCATATCTCCGAAGCTCTTTAATGCCACATTGGAGGGTGTTTTTCAGTCACTGAGCTGGGAAAACAAGGGGATAAAGATTAATGGAGATTATCTAACCCACCTTCGTTTTGCTGATGACGTAGTCATTTTTGCAACTACCCCATCAGAGCTGCAGAGTATGATCCAGGAACTTGCTGACAAGAGTAAAGAAGTGGGATTAAAAATGAACTTTCAGAAGACAAAAGTGATGTTCAATGCTTTTACAAGAAATGAAGATTTATCGATTGATGGAGAAAAGCTGGAGATAACAGACACGTACGTTTATCTTGGACAGCAGATATCAAGTGAGGGTCACATTGATGAAGAAATTAATCGGCGTACAAAACTTGCCTGGAGAGCTTTTGGAAGAAACAGCATAATTTTCAAGAGCAATATGCCATTATGTCTTAAAAGAAAAGTGTTTGATCAATGCATCCTTCCAGTGCTTACGTATGGTGCGGAGACGTGGACCTTAACTAAAAGAGACATACAAAGGCTGCAGACAACTCAAAGAAGCATGGAGAGGTGCATGCTTGGTGTAACCAGGAGAGATAAGAAGAGGAACTCGTGGATCCGAAAAATGACAAGAGTGGAAGACATCATGATCAGAGTTAAATCCCTGAAATGGCAATGGGCTGGACATACTGCCAGAAGGACAGATCATCGATGGACAGCTGAAATTTTAGATTGGATTCCAAGGGACAGGAAAAGACCCAGAAGAAGACCACATGGGAGATGGGTGGATGAAATTCGAAAGTATGCAGGGGTGACATGGAGGAGACTGGCACAAGACAGACCGTTGTGGAGGAAACTTGGGGAGACCTTCGTCCAGCAGTGGATTGATAATGGTTGACAATGATGATGATGATGATAAAAGGAAACAATCAATGATATATTATGCTTCACTCTTTTTGTTTCTTTAAATCATTTCACCATTTTGTTTCATATTCGGCAGCTCAGTAGTTGTATTTATCATCAGAGTTCCCAGCACAGAGCAAAGCAAACGCGATTCCTAACCCACAGTGATGCATCCCAGCTACGTCACCAGCCGCAACTTCCTGGGACAACTAAAATCTGCCGTATGAGCCAGCCCTTGTATCTAGAGCCCTGTGCAAAAGTAATGGTAGTACCTAGAGTCCTATAGTTTTAACTTTTTAAGTAATAGATTTGACAATATGTGTAATTGTTTTGTCCAAATCTAAAATAAATCACTTAAAAAATCGCTCTTTTACACATGGTAGATCTGCGGCTGCTGTGAATAAATGTTGACGCTTGTCGTGCACGTAATCCTAGGTAACGGACTGTTTCTTCACATCCTCCGCGGGGACTCCCACTGTGGCCTCGCGCTTTTCCTCAGCAGCGCAGAGAGAGGGCGATTGGAGAGCGATCGTATTACAACCCGGAGCCAAAGAGCCGAACACTTTCAATCTGTAGGACATTCAGTGTTTTAAAAGTGAAACTAGGCATTTATTTAGGCAAATCTAAATATATCTTAATACTGCTATCTGCCTTTATCTCATGTGCCTGCACAGCACGATGCACATGAGATAAAGGCAGGTAACAGCGAGAGCATACCTCCGCGTAGCTCAGTTGGGAGAGCGACTTATTCCGGAATGAGGAGACCCCCGGGTTCGATGCCCGGCGTGGACGAAAATGACGGAGAAATTTCTTCGTTATAGAAACTTTGGGCTAATTATCGTGCGTGTTCGAATATTTTCATAAAACTATAACTGGCAGCTGCAGTACGCCCTTTCGTTACCTACGTCCCCCCCCCCCAGCTGCGGGGGTGGTAGTTACGCCACTGGTTTTGACTCATCTCCCATCCAGAGACTGATGTAGGTCGGAATTCACCAGTGTCACAGATAAATCAATGAAGTAAGAAATATTCCTCATAATACATGGGAAATCGATAGAATATCCAAAGCAAACAGAATATAAATTCTGAACCACTTACTGATCACCCATGCTACACACCTCTCAGTTTCTGGATGGGAGATGGTGTGACGTGCCTGCCCCGCAGGACGCACATGAGATAAAGGCAGTTAGCAGTGAGAGTACATGCCAGTGTGGTATAGCGGATATAGCACTCCAAGCTACGGAGCCGAGAGTTGCGGGTTCGAATCCCGCCCCTTGCATAAAAATGGAGAAATTTACTTCGTCACATTGGCGCCCGAACATGGACCTATGTGAAAACACAAGATTGTCCGCGACGGACATCGAATTCGTGTCCCCCTCACTCCGTAGTAAGTCGCTCTCCCAACTGAGCCACGCGGACAGAATGTCTCGCTGCAAATTTTTCGTCTTGACATATGTTTTCACCTCTGTAGTACGTCACAATGGGTCAAAACGCTATGAGGAAGCAACGATGCTTCGACTAGCGAAAATCTGAGGATGTTCACATTCCTAAGCTAAGTTTGCCTAGTCTCAGTTGCTTGGAACTTCCCTGTCCTGGGTGGTGTAACGGTTAGCATACCCAAACGGAAATCGGGAGATGGGAGTTCGATTCCTGCTCCAGGGTGATGAGATTTTCAAGTTTTCTGAGAGGTGTTACATGGACGACCAGTAAGTGGTACAAGCAAATTCAGAATTTATATTCTGAATTCTTTTCAATTCTGCAGGTGCTTCGGTTAAGTATTCCAGAAAAGATTTCAGTGTAGATAGCATTTCTGTATTAACCTGAAGTGCTTCATTCATTGTTGCAATGTGTTTCACAAAACGTGCATTCACTTCTTCAGTGGCCTATGTTATCTTCACTGTTTTTCACGCATATTGCTTGATAATTGGCACCAGGTGCTTTGGTATACGTAATCTCGGTTGGCAGAAAACTCCTGCACTTTCTCATATGAAAAAGGGAATGCACACAAATTGCATTTCGATCGGAGATCTTGTCAAAGTGTAAAGCTTTCCTAGTAGAACAAAGCGAAATATAGGAGTTTTCATCATCGTCATCATCACTGGCTCGTTAGCCCTGTGTAGGCCCTGGCCTTCTTCAGAAACTTCTGCTAGCCTTTCTTATTCAATGCCAAACTCCTCCAACTTTTGAAGCCGCCTTAATATCTTTACATCACTCATCTTCCCATCTTAACTTAGGTGTTCCAATTTTCCTTTTATAGTAACATAAAAGGGTATGTAAGATCCTAATGACACAAAGCAGGCGCAGACTGGGTCGCCGGGATGTCGGGATAACTCCCGGTGGGCCGCCATGTTCTGAACCAGTGGGCCGTATGTTTACAAATTTGAAGTTGTGATACCGTCTATTAGTGTAAATTATGACGAGAGTGGTAAGTCATATAATATCCGGAAACTTGAAAATTTCATCAACCTGGAGCGGGAATCGAACTCGCGTCTTCCGGTTTGCGCCCGAGTATGCTAACCACTACGCCACCCAGAACGACCAAGTCTCAACTTTCCGAGTAATTTGAATATCACACTAGGAATCGCCAGTCGAAGCAACGGCATTCATATTTAGCGAATCTGGAGGAATAGAATGCATTGTCTCCCGTTTACCGGGAGACGCGGTTTCGATTCCCGCTCCAGGATGATGAAATTTTCAAGTTTTCGGATATTTTATGACTTACCACTCTTGTCATAATTTACACCAATATACGGAATCACAACTTTAAATTTGTCATGTATTCAAGGCATTATGCTTACTCAAGAAAAATATATATACGTATATACTTGTACTTCAGTGTTCTTGTAAAAGAAAACCAAGTTATGCTGAAACGGCAAAGTTTGTTTACCACTTTGACGGCTTCAGAAAAAAAAATCTACGTAGGTAAACTAATGTTCTGTTGAGCCAAACAGTATTCCCCCCCCTCCTTCTCGACTTTCAAATTTAAGCCCCGTTCCCTTCCATCTATAATTTCTTCAAATTATTCAACTGCGTTTGCCAATTGCAGTTGAATAATCAATGCAATATAATCAAATACGCTTTGAATAGTCTTGGATAGAAAGTTGAAATTCATTGTGCACCTTAATGCAATTAGATTATCCAACGGTAAAATATTTGCGTTGTAGCTTTTTATATGCACATGATTTGTTTGATTTTATTTTAACGAGATCTGCATCTGATTTACAGCTTTTGGGGAATTCTTGAACTGCAGTTCTCGAAAGTTTGAACAGCAAAAATACCTTTTCCATTTGAAAGTAATTAAATAAAAATTCATTTTCGCATTTTTTAATTTCTCTCACTTTATAAATTTGCACTGAAATTTTTGCAATTTCGGACCTTCAATTTTTCACAGTTTTTTTTTCAAAAGACTTTTTCGTAATTCTTTTATTAATGATAGGTAAATCTTGAAAATGAGAAATTAATTTTTGGCACATTTGGATTTCCGTTCTCACTAAAAGCAAAGAAACTGTAACAAATTCTAAATTCAGCTATCGCAATAAAATTTATAAAGAAAATTTTTCAACAGCATCTCTCAGAGAATGTACCATGATGTTAATGTCAAGTGCTTTAGCAACGGGAGTAATTTTGTTTTTAAATTGAATTTTATTAGGGTTTGCGATCCAGTAAAATCCGCGTAGCCTCGCTTCCCCTAATCCATTTCCCCTAATTCCCGTTTGCCCTAATCACGTTTACCCCAATGGCGTTTCCCAGAAATCGCTTTTACCCGAATTCCCATTTCCCCTAATTTCGTTTGCCCTAATCTCGTTTCCCCTAAATCTCATTTTCCCTAATTCACGTTTGCCCTAAACACGTTTACCCCAATGGCGTTTCCCCGAAATCGCTTTTACCCGAATTCCCATTTACCCTCATTTCGTTTGCCCTAATCTCGTTTCCCCTAATTTCATTTGCCGTAATCTCGTTTCCCCTATTTCACGTTTGCCCGTATCAAGTTTTTCCTAATTCGCGTTTGCCCTAATTCATGTTTGGCCTAATTTTTATGAACCGAAATAAAACGGTGGTTCTTGATATCTCAAGAGAATTATTCTTTCCTTTCTTGTTGATGATGTCGATAACCATGCCAACAAAAAGTGTAAAGAAGTGCACATGGTGAGGACCATTATACGGTTAGTCCTTAACGTAGCCATTGTATCCGTAACGCCCCCCCCCTCACCCCCGCTGCCCTCCCTCACAGATAAAGTACTACATCGCATTAAACCTTTATTAAAACAATAAATAGTATTGAAAAGCATTCGCTAGAATTGTGAACGCAGAAGGCGCAGTGTTTAAGAGTTCTTAGCGTACTAGACCCCTCCCCTCTCCCCACCGTACGAGACTCTAAGCATGAGCCGTGGAAAATCCCTTTTGCTAATTGAGTTCCCCCTTAACAGCAGACGTCAGTTTGAATGTTTTCCCATTTAGCACCATCACTGATTGGGTGTAGGAGAACTGGCCATCGGTAAACTGGCCACAAAAATTTTAACAGGCCGTATAAATATTGCGTTTTCGACCGCTTCGTGGTCACGTTCCCGGAAGTTGGTCATCTGAATCACATCAAGTTTCCTTAATTTCGTCTTTTCTTAATTGCGATTATTAATGTAATTCTTTATAAAAAATGTTTATGATCTACAACTGTACAAAAGATTTCAGGACTTACAAACTGCAAGTCTGCAATTAATTATCTGAGGGCATGTGCTGCCTCACGAAACCCTTCGGGGAGAGGGGGCAACACCAAAAGTATAAAATATAAAGAATTTCTGGTCCGATCGGGAGATTTTCAGCATTTACAACCTACAAGTCAACAAATTGTCTGAAGGGGGCATGTGCTGCTTCAAGAAAACTGTCAGGGGGGGGGACACGTGAACAATGTTAAGTTAAACGAAATTTGTTTTGGTTTTTATGGATTTTTACACCCTGAAAATAAATATCTTTCCTTTTCTTTCTGTTGAACTTGAAATCCAAAAAGTATAAAGAAAAATTTTTGTAATTTAAAAAAAAATTACAATGCCTCTTTTCTATTCCTGAGAACTGATAGCGGCAATAAGGTGCACAAAACCCTCTTTTCAAATTTTTACTGTCTGTGGCAGTGGCTCACGCTGAAAGATCGTTTTCCAAACTTAAAATTATGAAAAGTTACTTCTAATTAAATGTGAGACAGGAACGCCTTTTCTTTTTTTAATCTTTAGTATTTAAAACAAAATTGCTACAGACTTAGACAAATTGGACATTGTTATAGAGTTTGTGACAAAAAGAAAAAAAAAGCTAAAAAAGTTAATTTTACCTGAAACTACGTTTGTTTGTGTGCTTTCTTAAAGCTTTAGTTTTTAATTTATAGGAAAAATTATTTCATTTATAATTTCATTTAATACGAAAACCAATTATTTCGAATTCTACTTTTTAGTTTTATACAATTTATTTGAATATGTACCAATAGAAGATATTTTTTGGTTAGAATAGTTCAAGAGACGCCCGTCACGTTCAATGCTATATATATATCACTGAACTGGGAAAACAAAGGGATAAAGATTAATGGAGATTATCTAGCCCACCTTCGTTTTGCTGATGACATAGTCATTTTTGCAACTACCCCATCAGAGCTACAGAGTATGATCCAGGAACTTGCTGACAAGAGTGAAGAAGTGGGATTAAAAATGAACTTTCAGAAGACAA
Organism: Macrothele yani; assembly: GCA_039090855.1. Classification (NCBI taxonomy): domain Eukaryota; kingdom Metazoa; phylum Arthropoda; class Arachnida; order Araneae; family Macrothelidae; genus Macrothele; species Macrothele yani. The sequence goes on along the minus strand of CM076989.1, from coordinate 91,249,649 downwards.
AAGTGATGTACAATGCTTTTACAAGAAATGAAGATTTATCGATTGATGGAGAAAAGCTGGAGATAACAGACACGTACGTTTATCTTGGACAGCAGATATCAAGTGAGGGTCACATTGGTGAAGAAATTAATCGGCGTACAAAACTTGCCTGGAGAGCTTTTGGAAGAAACAGCATAATTTTCAAGAGCAATATGCCATTATGTCTTAAAAGAAAAGTGTTTGATCAATGCATCCTTCCAGTGCTTACGTATGGTGCAGAGACGTGGACCTTAACTAAAAGAGACATACAAAGGCTGCAGACAACTCAAAGAGGCATGGAGAGGTGCATGCTTGGTGTAACCAGGAGAGATAAGAAGAGGTACTCGTGGATCCGAAAAATGACAAGAGTGGAAGACATCATGATCAGAGTTAAATCCCTGAAATGGCAATGGGCTGGACATACTGCCAGAAGAACAGACCATCGATGGACAGCCGAAATTTTAGATTGGATTCCAAGAGACAGGAAAAGACCCAGAAGAAGACCACGTGGAAGATGGGTGGATGAAATTCGAAAGTATGCGGGAGTGACATGGAGGAGACTGGCACAAGACAGACCGCTGTGGAGGAAACTTGGGGAGACCTTCGTCCAGCAGTGGATTGATAATGGTTGACAATGATGATGATGATATACACACACTGAAAACATCAAGACTGCAAATTTCTTCAATAAATACTGAACAGCAACACCAAGCAGTACTGACCACTGGGTTAAGAGAGGGATATAGAGCAATGGTGTATATATATATATGGTAATGGGCTGGACATACTGCCAGAAGGACAGACCATCGATGGACAGCCGAAATTTTAGATTGGATTCCAAGGGACAGGAAAAGACCCAGAAGAAGACCACATGGGGGATGGGTGGATGAAATTCGAAAGTATGCAGGAGTGACATGGAGGAGACTGGCACAAGACAGACCGTTGTGGAGGAAACTTGGGGAGACCTTCGTCCAGCAGTGGATTGATAATGGTTGACAATGATGATGATGATATATATACAGTATATGTAAGGGATAAAAATTAATGGAGATTATCTAACTCACTTTCGTTTTGCTGATGTCGTAGTTATTCTTGCAACTACCCCATCAGAGCTGCAGAGTATGACCCAGGAACTTGCTGACAAGGGTAAAGAAGTGGGATTAAAAATGAACTTTCAGAAGACAAAAGTGATGTACAATGCTTTTACAAAAAATGAAAATTTATCGATTGATGGGGAAAAGCTGGAGATAACCATTTCCTACATTTATTTTGGACAGCAGATGTCAAGTGAGAGTCACATTGATGAAGAAATTAATCGTCGTATAAAACTTGCCTGGAGAGCTTTTGGAAGAACCAGTATAAATTTCAAGAGCAATATGCCATTATGTCTTAAAAGAAAAGTGTTTGATCAATGCATCCTTCCAGTGCTTACGTATGGTGCAGAGACGTGGACCTTAACTAAAAGAGACATACAAAGGCTGCAGACAACTCAAAAAAGCATGGAGAGGTGCATGCTTGGTGTAACCAGGAAAGATAAGAAGAGGAACTCGTGGATCAGAAAAATGACAAGAGTGGAAGACATCATGATCAGAGTAAAATCCCTGAAATGGCAATGGGCTGGACATATTGCCAGAAGGACAGACCATCGATGGACAGCCGAAATTTTAGACTGGATTCCAAGGGACAGGAAGAAAATTTTAGACTGGATTCCAAGACCCAGAAGAAGACCACATTGGAAATGGGTGGATGAAACTCGAAAGCGTGCGGGATTGAGATGGTGGAGACTGGGGCAAGACAGACCGTAGTGGAAGAAACTTGGTGAGATCTTCATTCATCCAGCAGTACATTGATAATGGTTGATGATGATGATTAAATACACATATATTTTCCTGAATTTGACGATAAAAATTACATACAACGTTTTTTTCCCCTGAATTTGACGATAAATCCGATATTTTTCCCTGAATTTTGGCGATAAAAGAAACGTTTTATTTCGCTCAACGAAAATCAGGACAAACATGAATTACGGAAAACGCGAATCAAGGCAAAGGAGAATTAGAACAAACTTGATACAGTAAATGTTTTTAGGGGAAACTTTGATACTGACAAACGTATTTATGGCAAACGTGAATTGGGGGAACGAGATTTAGGGGAAATGAAATTAGGGAAATGGGAATTCGGGTAAAAGCGATTTCCGGGAAACGCCATTGGGGTAAACGTGTTTAGGGCAAATGTGAATTAGGGGAAACGAGATTTAGGGGAAACGAGATTAGGGCAAACGAAATTAGGGGAAATGGGAATTCGGGTAAAAGCGATTTCGGGGAAACGCCATTGCGGTAAACGCGTTTAGGGCAAACGGGAATTAGGGGAAATGGGTGTTCACCGTAAAATCGGTGAAATGTTGTTAATTATTGCCTGAAAACAAAAAAAGTGCCGTGATTCGTAGGCTTATGTTGAAAAGATGTTTAAGCAGTAAACAACAGGTCTTCATGGACTGGTTCGGGCCTTTTTTTAGTTTAGAGAACAAAGCAACTGGCCGGGCCGGGCTTTTTCCTAGACACTTGCGGCCGGGCCAAGTCGACCCATTATTTTTATCGCAATGGTAAAGAAAGAATAAAGTCGTCTTCTCCGATTTCCTGGTGTGTTTAACTGTTCCTATTAACTGTTTATCTAATTGTTCCTAGAGGCACTCACAGTGTTTTTACCATTCTGTAGGTATTAAGATGGTAAAACCATTTTGGGGCTTGTTCACAACAAGAAAGATTCGACACCGAGCGACTGTGTGTGTTGTGTAGAATGTGGTACGGAGGATGTATGCAGTGCGGTGTGTGTGTGTGTGTGTGTTTGTGTTTGTATGAGAGAGAGGGACAACATGGATTTTTTTCTCCTATCTCTAATCTGTATAGGGATTTACTTTTGTAGTGTTACCGCTTACTATAGTTCGCGCTTAGTCTTCCTTTTTCTCTCTTTCTAAAGGTTATATTTTTCGATAATTGTCAAAGTTTAGTTAATATTTTTAGGCTTACATTCAACTAAATATTTTCAATGATATCTGATTTCATTATTTAATTTTCATATTTTAATAAAATACAATAGAAAGACAAAATAATACCAAATGGCATATCACGGGCCGAGTTGGTCTGGGCCATAAACGCACGGGCTTGGGCCGTGCTGGCCTCACCAAAGTAAGCCCGTGCAGACTTCTAAGTAAACGGTTATGCTAAAATACATTTTTTTTTAATTTTAGAGAGGCGATACCTTCCGAATCCTCCAACCCCCCCCGCAAAAGTGAGCCGCACAAAATTAGCTTCTAGGGCCATATATGGATCTCCAGCCCGCCACTGACACAAGGATATGCAGAAGTTTTCCGATTTATTAAATCTCGAGTTATGATTTTAGTATGTGGTGTATTTTTTCAAAGGTCTAATTTAAATCAGAATATCATTAAAAATTAACCGATCGCAGCTACTAAGCTAGAAACTAATTGAATCCTCTTGCATCAGATCTCATGTAAATCGTGGTTACTTGGCAAGGTACGAAAAGGAAGTATATTTTGAATTTATTCGCGTTTAACCATGTCCTTCAGACAATGATTCAGACAACACCCGCCTCTCTAATTGACGGCTAATTGTCTGATGTCGAAACAGGTGGACACCCAAGAGATTTCCTGAGCGGCTGACCATACCCCCCCCCATTTCCTAGCAGAGAGCTGAAACTCTAGCTGAGCAGTCGGCGCGATCAAAGGTGAGAGTAGCCCTTGTTCGTTTCCGTGTTGCATACTTACTCTGTGCATGCGGGCGACTTGGCGTCCAAGCGGGAAGCTTCAGTAACAGAAGGTGTCTCAGGAAATTGTATCTTCCTTTCGCGGAATCATAAGGAACGCTACTTATCCTCCTTATTTACCAGACTTGTGAGATTGTTTGTTTCCGTATTAACTCAACAAGCAGGAGATCTATTTGGTGTCTGGGTAGAGGTCTTTCGTGATGGGTTTCTTCCCATGAAGTCATAAAAACAATGCTAGGAAGCACTTCGGTATCGTTTAGTAAACACGTGAGATTTCCTTCATCATGGTATGTAGTACAAGCTTGACGGCGCCTGGGAGAAAAAGGCAGTGTTTTCTGCGATGCGGAAATCATTATATCGCTCAGCGTGTTTTACAGAACGAAACGAAACATGGCAAGTTCGTCTTCGCTTTTCCCTTTATTTCAAAAAAATTCAGAAGTAAAATGAAGAATTTCGAACCACACATAAAACGAGTGCAGTCGGATTCGAATCCCGATATCCGTTACGTTCGGTGTTAATTTTTCGTTCCGTGATACTTCACATACGTGTAATTTTACAGATACTATCTTTGGTTTGGTTGTATAGATAAGTCTAAGTTTAAAAGTTTAGAGCACATTATTGGTAAGAGTCTCCTACATAGATAGGTCTCATTTTAAAAGTTTAGAACACGTTCTAGACATTGTCCTTAGATCATATCATATCATATGTTGAGGATTTTAGGAAGGGAGTGTCTGACTCCAGGTCTTAAACAACATTTAGAAACAGGAAGCTAGGAGATTTGGGCTAGAGTATCCGATAGGAAAGTGACACGGAGGCGAAATAGAAAGGGGGAGGAAGACGACCTTATTTATTACCGGGGGGGGGGGCAGTACCCGGGGCCCGACGGCTTAACGTGCCCGTCCGACGCACGGCGGATATTTAGTGGTTCGAGCGTTCGTATCTGGGATCGAACCCGAGGTCTTCTCCGTGGCAGTCACGAACGTTGACCACTAGGCCACCCGCGGCCCGACAGTGCCCTTAGTTTGATTCTGCAGATAGGTATAGGCAGGACCGTAGCTACGAGGGGGTGCATGGGGTGGTTGACCTCCCAGAATGGTCATTCCAGGGGCGTAAATTCATGCTCTGGGTGATATAAAAATCAGAAATTATAACTAAAAAAGAAAGTTACACCCTTCAGTATTTTCTTTTAAAGGACTCTTTTTAGTTTTATACAATATTCCATGCAGTTACCCAGGGTACAGAGTAACATACACTATGAGGTATGAACGTCTCATGTCCATGAAGGACAGCTTAACAAATTCCGACCCTGAACAGATTTTTTTTTTAAGCCCTACCCCTAAAGCTTTTTTTTTTTTTTTTTTTTTGATTGGAGGTTTAACGACCACCGTGAGCAACTCAATGGGCTATGAGCAGTCGCCCGTCCCTAATTTAGGGTCACTGGTTCCAGGGAAGGGAGAGAGCCAGTGCCGTAAGACAAACACAACATCCATGCCTCACCGGGATTCGAACCCGGACCCATTCGGACGAATGATCAGAGGCCAACGCCTCAGACCACTGCGCCACCGGGGCGGCCCCCTAAAGCTTCTGCTCATTGTTACGTTCACTATCCAATACTCATTCGTTCTGTGGAGTGTTGTGTTGTCGGCGTTCGCTTTACTTGGTATTTACAATCTGTGGCTATTGGGTATTTACCTAGTTTTTACATTTTTAATAAAATTATGTCAAAAATCTCAAGTGCGATTTTTGAACGATCATAACACTTTCCTTTATAGCGGCGGTGTGTGTAAAAGTAAAAACCACGTATTATTTGAGTGGAACCTGAATAAGTTTGAATTCGAAGGGACGTAATTTCAAGTCTCGCCCTCCCGCATAAGAAAAGGTTGCTACGGTCCTGGGTACAAGCTTAAAAGTTTAGAATTCATTAAAGCTAGAGTCCTTAGTTTGACATATATAGGTCTAATTAAAAAAGTTTAGGACACATTGTTGATATAGTGTATCCCTAGTTTGTTTGCGTAGATTGGTCTAAGTTTAAAAGTTTAGAACACATGTGAAAACACAAGTTTGCCCGCGCCGGTCACCGATCCGGGTCCCCTCACTCCGGAATAAGTCGCTCTACCAACTGAGCTACGCAGACAAAATGTCCCGCTGCAGATTTGTCGTCTTGACACATGTTTTCGCTTCTGTGTACGTCACACACATTATAGACAGTGTCCTTTGTTTATTTTTGTAGATCGGTCTAAGTTTAAAAGTTTAGAACACATTATAGCTGGTGACCTTATTTGATTGTATAGGCAGGTCTAAGTTTAAAAGTGTAGAACACATTATAGTGTGCTTAGTTTGATTTTATATAGGTCTAAGTATAGAACGCATTACAGTGTACTTAGTTTGATTGTGAATAGGTCTAAGTACAGAACAGTTATAGACAGGACTCTAATTTGATTTATGTAGATAGGTCTAAGTTTAGAAATTTAGAACACATTATTGTGTTCTTAGTTTGATTGTATAGATATGTCCAAGCTTAAAAGTTTAGAAAACATTGCACATACTGTTTTTATTGACTCCAAAGTCAATAAGAGCATTGACGTCCAGCCGATAACTAGAACTGTTTAGACAAGAAAAAAAAAAAAAAAGCGTAATAAAAATAGAAATGTCATTTTTCACGTGCTCTTTAAACTTCTCATTCACTTAGAAGTTGAAAAACCGTGTGTACTTTAAAGCATATGATTACGTTCGATTACCGTAGGTTTCTAATAATGGAAAGGATCTACCATTCCTAATTCATGGTCACTGGATCCAGAGAAAGAAGCGGAATCAGGACTCAGGAAAGTAGTGTACACCTCACGTTTCACTATGAACTAAGACAAAGTGATTTTGTACGAACACTTTGTGGTACTTGAACAAACTGTCCCCTCACAAAGATATGAAATAAAATTTGCGATACAGAATTATCCATAAAAATCAAAAATTTTAGATGTTTTCCGTAATTCACTGTAAGATAGGAGAAAAAATATTTAAGACTGGTTTCACAACACTTACTAAAAAGAACGAAAAAATGGAATTTTAAGTTTTTCTTGATTTCAGATAAATCCTTTTTGCATTTTTTTCAGCTTAGGAAAACATTGGACTCGAAATGGACATAAATAAACATCTAAGGGGTTTTCGATTGAAATGTTAATATTTGTGCGCTCCCTTGCGAGATTCGTTAAAATGCGATGAAAACGAACAATTACGGGTGGAGGAAAACTCGTACACCTCCTCAAGTAAGGGAATGTAAACAAATTGCGGTTCGTTCCGAGATCCTGTCAAAGTTTACGAGTTTTCCTAGTTGACCAAAACGAAATATGCGAGTTTTGCTCGAGATATCAATGGGTATGTAAAATCAAAATGGCACAAGGTTTATGTAGAAGCTGAATCTTGAGTTATCATTTTAATATTTCGTAAACTCTTATATCTTCTCATGTAAGGGAATGTACACAAATTACGTTTCCTTTCGAGATCTTGTCAAACTGCAATTTTTCCTAGCTAAACAAGACGAAATGTGTCAGTTTTCCTAGGGATCTCAATGGGTATGTAAGATCAAAATGGCACGAGGTTTATGTAGAACCTTTCTGAATCCTTAAACCTTGAGTTATGATTTTAATATTTTCCATGTGATAATAAGCAATAAAGGCTAATTAACAGGGGCTCAAAGAATCGATCTTATGGTGCTGATCTTTTTAGAAGATTTTAAGTTACAACCTACATATTTCGCATTTGTAATTATTGTATAAAATTTAATGAAAATCACTCAAGGGATTATTTATAAACTATTTACAATTCAGATAGGCCACGGGCCTTTTTAGATTTTAAAGATGTTTCGTTTGTGTAAACATTTTAAAATAGGTGAGAAATAATCATAAATCATTGAGCGCCTCTTATTAGGTTTCATAAAATGCTTACGAACACGAAATATCAAGGTTGTAATTTAAAATCCTCTAAAACGGCCAGCGGCCTAGGTGCCTTGTCAAGAGCTGAGAAATAATCTGTTAAATGTCTTTTATTAGGTTTCAAAAAATATTTACAAGTACGAAATATCTAGGTTGTAACTTATGATCTTCTGAAAAGGCCCGCGACCTAAGTGCTTTGTAAATAGGTGAGAAATAATCCGTTGAGGTGTATTTTGTTATTAGGTTTTATAAAATGTTTACAAATACGGAATATCAAGGTTGTTATTAAAAATCTGAAAAGATCAGCACCTTAAGATCGATTCGTTAATTAGCTTTTATTGCTTGTTATCACATGGGAAGTATTAAAATCATAACTCATGATTTAGGGAGTCAGGAAACCACGTACGTTTCGTTTTGGTCAGCTAGAAAAACTCGTACACTTTGACAAGATCTCAGAACGAAACGCAATTTGTGTACATCCCCTTACTTGAGAAGGTGTACGAGTTTTCCCGTGCACGAGCTTTCCGGTGTACGAGTTTTCCACCCTTTGCACTTTGCTCAGCAACACGAGAAAGTGTGCGAGTTTTCCTGGATCCACAATTTCTACCAAATTTCATTGTGCAATAAACAAATTGTCATTTTTTTCTAAGATCAATGCCTGCTTAATTAATTTCTAAAACTACTGCTACAAAAATTTAATTCAGTACAACAAAAATCGCGAGTTTTTTTTTTTTTTTTCCGTTTCACCATCTGCTTATTTCTTATAATTTCAATTTAGAAAGTTATAGGAACAGCGTCATCAACGGAAACCCCTTTGACGCTTCTGGTTATCAGTTTCTTTTGCACATTCTAAAAGACAGCAATTTAAATGCAACTGACTCATAAGATGTCAAAGTTCGGTGAAAAGTTCCATTCACAACGATAAATGACTAAACTTTTCCTTGGCGTCTCTTTCCTTTACCCAAGATTACAAACTAAAAAAAAAAAATGATTCATCCTGACAAGAAACTAGCCAGTGTTATCGCGAGCGTGATTTTTCAGTAGATCACAATTAGATAAAACTCCTTACCTTGCGATAGGGATTTTGCTGCCCTTCTGTTCAAAGGTCATGCCTTCAGAAACCACTTGTTAACCATAATCTTGTGTTTGAATTCCAGGTTTTTAATGAGCGGTGATTCAAAAAGTCGTTACAAGGAAATCGGGTACAACTAAAATCCAGAAATGCTTTCACTTTCAATATCACACATTTAATTTCGGAAGATACAAATGGAATGTTTCGCATATCACAAATTTATTGGCTCGATAGCGAAAGTCTGCGTAATGAGAGCGAAGTATAGAGGCATCGAATTCTGTTGTCAGATGATAAATTTATTTTGTTATGGTTTACCAGAATGGCGAACATTATTGTCAAGAATCTTATTCAGTAGGATAAAAAAAAAATACTCTTTTACTTTTATATTGTAGAATTCCTCGACACGACCAGTAATTTCCTCACTATTTTGATGTGGGCAGGTCTTGGATATACACCAAAGTAGCAAATTTTTAGGAACACCTAGCTATTTAATAACATGGTTGGCCACCCTTGTCTTTAAAAATAGCCTAGATTCGATGTGGTATGGATTCGGCAAGATGCTCATATCGTTCTAGGCGTACAAGGTGTGATCAGAAAGTATCCAGAATATTAAAAACAAGTTAGTAAAATCATGCAATGCATTGATCATGCTACGCTTCCAACATACCAGAAATCATTACTCAAGTTATGAGGATAATGGCTGAGGAATAAATTTTGCTCCTGTGCACTGATCTTTGACCCTATTCCGATGATATTAAACAGAATTGGTTCAGTATACCTCCGGAACAACATGCTAAAGTTTTGTCGCAATAGAAGTATTTTTAGTCAAGTTATGAGGAAAATGGCTGTGGAATAAATCTCGCTCCTGTGCCTTTGACCCCATTTCGATGATATTCAACAGAACTGGTTCAGTATAACTCGGGAACAACATGATAAAGTTTTGGCGCACATCGAAGCATTTTGACGTAAGTTCTGACGCATAACGGCGATGAAATGAATCCCGTTCCTATGTCCTGACCTTTGACCTCATTACGCCCATTTTGAATAGGGTTCGTCCCCAGTTGTTTCCTACCACATACTAAAATTTCATCTAAATCGAAGCATTTTTAGACGAGTTATCGTACGGAAAGACAGACAGACGAATAAAATATACGCTTCTTCAACCTACGGTTGGAAAGTTTAAAAATTTAGTCGAGCGCGGGTGACCAAACTCACGGCACATGCTTAGTAGGTTCCAAGGTCAACCTGTATCAAACCACTTCCTGCTGTGTCAAGTGATTACGAACTTATTCAACCAGTCTGAATAATTTTTTATGACACCTTGTATGTTCAGCCAAGGGGATATAATGGCGTTCGGCAACTGCCGAATGCCCGTTGGAGAAGGTTCTCTGTTTCGAATTGCTCTCTCAGTTTCATCCCATATGTGTTCAGTTGGGTTAAGATTTGTGGACTGTGGTGCCCATTTTGGTTCGAAGTTATTATTGCGTACGTGGAACCAGAGATGGAAACGTGTCACGCTTCAATGGGTCACAAGGAAACGAGTAAGCAAGCAACGGGTAGAAAATTTCTTGCGGGTCAAATGGGTCGGATGAAATATTTCTGACCCGATTTCGCCCCGATTTTATTTCACTTTAGTTTTGAAAAAAAGAAAACTATTTTTTTAGAAAAAACGCTTTGGAATTTTGTGCTACGCCTCTGTCAACCATTCAATCCACTGTTGGATGTAGATCTCCCCAAGTTTCTCTTATAATAGTGTGTCTTGAGCCAGTCTTCTCCATGTCACTCCAGCATGCTTTCGAATTTCATCCACCCATCTCTCATAGGGTCTTTTTCTAAGTCTTTTTCTTGTCCCTAGGAATCCTGTCTAAAATTTCGGTTGTCCATCGGTGGTCTGTTCTTCTTCTGGCAATATGTCCAGCCCATTGCCATTTCAAGGATTTTACTCTGATCATGATGTTTTCAACTCCTATCATTTTCCTGATAAATATAATTCATATACTCGTATATATATACACTCACGGACTATGAAATTTACGCACCTAGAAGAACTCATGCTAAAACCGTGAAACTTTGCAAATAGCTAGAGTGCGTGCTGGTATGCAAATGAATCACGTTTGGTGCAATTGCGCATGACCGCCTCCCTGTTCTGGCGCCACAGCACAAACCGGCAGCCTTACAAACCGACGTGTAGTCGATGCCCCATGAAAGCGAAAAGCACCGGCCGACGCAAGCAATAGTACAGAGTGACAAGAATCTGTACTATTGCTTACTATTGCTATGCTACTATCGACGTCTCTGGTGTCGGGTATAGACACCAGAGACGTCGATTTCTGCAACTTACGGACTTAGAGAGAGACCTGATCATCGGGCTGAAAAGTGCAGGCTGGTCGGCCTGCTGTATAGCCCGCAACGTGGTTCGTTCTGACCATACCGTCCGGCTGTGTTGGGATCAGTGGACACGTGACGGCACTGCCACACGGCGGAGCGGCTCCGGAAAGACCAGCAGGACCCCCAGTAGAGAGGATCGACGGATCGTCCGCCAGGCGCGAACGGATCCCACGGTGACCCGGTCCACTATACATCCAGATGTAGCGGCTCCTGTGTGCCTACGAACTATTTCCCGATGCCTCGAGGAAACGAATGTGCGATCCCAGCGCCCCTCACGTGTGCTGCCATTACCACCGAAACATCGCTGGCTCCGTTTGCAGTGGTGCCAGGCCAGATCGACGTGGAACGCCACAGACTGGCAACGGGTGGTGAGTAGTGATGAGTTTTGGGGACAGATGATCATCATGTCCGGGTGTGGAGGTCCCCGGGTCAATGGCACAATCCCAACCTCGTACCGGGTGCCACACTCCCCCCCTCCTGCAGGCATTATGGTGTGGGGAGCCATAGCCTATATGATAGCCGATCAGCTCTAGTAGTGGTACGTGGATCACTGACGGGCCAACGGTATATGAATGAGATCCTACGGCCCCATGTGCTTCCATTCCTGGCCGGGATTCCAGGTGCGCTATAGCAGCAGGATAAAGCCCACCCGCACACGGCTCGGGTTGCCCAGAACTGCCTACGTCATGTCCAGACACTTCCATGGCCTTCCCGCTTCCCGGACCTGTCACCTATCGAGCATGTGCGGGACCAGTTGAAACGCCAGCTGCCGCCGTGCAGCACTATCCGGGATTTGGATCCCATTTTCCAAAACGCGCGGGCCAGTCTGCCGCAGGACAACATCAGGTGCCTGTTCGCCACCATGCCGGAACGTATTGCAGCACGTGTCGCCGCACGAGGCGGTGCGACGCGCTATTGAAGATGACCAGACTGCGTGCCACAGATCCCTATGTAATTGATGTCGTGCAGCTCTGTTTTTGCCATCACGTGTATCATTACGTCCATAAAATTTCAGTTCAATCCGATGCTTCCTTCTTGGTGCGCAAATTTCATTGTCCTTGCGTGTACGTATACAGAGGGACAAAGAAAGACCCAGAAAACCACATGGAAGATGGATGAATGAGATTCGAGAGCATGCCGGAGTGACATGAAAGAGACTTGCTCAAGACAGTTGTGGAAGAAGCTTGCGGAGATCTTTATCCAGCAGTGGATTGATAAATTAGTTGGCAATGATGATATACACATAATTATAAATTGAATTTCGAATTTATAGTCCAAAGCTGATTTTTTCCGTGTCGGGTCGGGTCCAATTATGTGCGCCGCTCCGGTGGTGCAGCCGTGGTTTCTGATCATTCGTTCGAGATAGGTCCGGGTTCGAATTCTTGTGAGGTATAGATGTTGTGTTTGTCTTATGCCCCTCGCTCTCTCCCTTTCTCTGGAACCGGTAGCCCTAAGCTAGGGAAGGGCGACTGTTTATAGCCCACTGAGTTGCTTATTGTGGTCGTTAAAACCTCAATAGCCGCCCCGGTGGCGCAGTGGTCTAAGGCGCAGGCCTCTGATCATTCGTCCGTAAGGGGTCCGGGTTCGAATCCCGGTGAGGCATGGGTGTTGTGTTTGTCTTACGGCACTGGCTCTCTCCCTTCCCTGGAACCAGTGACCCTAAATTAGGGACGGGCGACTGCTTATAGCCCATTGAGTTGCTCACGGTGGTCGTTAAACCTCCAATCAAAAAAAAAAAAAAACAAAAAAAAAAACCTCAATAATGAAAAAAAAAAAAAAATCAGTTATGTGACTTCCGGATCCAAAATTTTTGACCGGTTTCCAATTCTGCCTGGTCGGAAGGGGTCCGGGTTCGAATCCCGGTGAGGCATGGATGTTGTGTTTGTCTTACGGCACTGGCTCTCTCCCTTCCCTGGAACCAGTGACTCTAAATTAGGGACGGGCGACTGCTTATTATAGCCCATTGAGTTGCTCACGGTGGTCGTTAAACCTCAAAAAAAAAAAAAAAAAAAAAAATTCTGCCTGGAACCACTGTGGGACGATCCGATCTTTGTGGTGTCCCGCATTATGCAGCTTTAAGAAGGCCTCTGTATGAGGAAGAGCCATGCACTTGTACGGGTGGGACTGGTTGGCAATGATGTCAAGATACTTCGTGATGGCACCCAAATGCTGTTCCAGAGGTGTAAACGAACGCAATGCTTTTCATTAAAACAGACACCAGATTATTTGACCGCTTTCCTCAGCATATACAGTTAACGCTGGAGAGCTCTGATCCACCAGTTCTTGCTAATGACCCCATATTTTGGCCCGTCTATCGGTGTGCGTTCACTGAAAACGTGATTCATCGGAGCAGGTGACCTTTTTCCAGTCTGGTGCTCCCGTATCCACTGCAAGCAAATGTGAGTTTTTGAGTAATGTGCGACGGGCAGTGTGAGCTGCAGATCTACTCTCGATACCACTGTTGTACCGCGTGGGTTGTAGTGAAACACAAATTTGCAGGTGGCGGTGCTCGAACTCGCACCCTTCTGCTTCGGAGCCGAATGATTTCCCAATTAAGCAACTTTGCCGTCTTTACATGTGCGTCGCTTCTGAGGTATGTACGTCACATGTACATATCTCCCCATTGAAAGTCCTGAGACGGAATTCTAGGTATAAAATACATTGTCAGTCGGTAAACCACTCGTGAAGGAGGCCACTTCAGGAGAAGGAATTCTCATTAATTCCAGATGATGTGTAGAACAAATATCACACATTTTTCAAAGAACCCAATGACCAGGAGATTCAATTAGCGTTCGGACGCCAATATAGCGTGAAATCCACTTGCAGTTGGCGCTAATCGAACCAGCATATTTCTGCTCCGGAGCTGAATGCTTTCCCAGTTAAGCTACGCCGACGAAGTTTGTCGCTGCAACTTTGCCGTCTTGATATGTGCGTCATCTCTGAGGTAGGTACGTCACATATATCGGCCGCCTTGAGAAGTTAATGGAACGGAATCGTAGATTTCCGGGTCAGCCTGCAAACCACACTTGGACAGCTCAGTGTAGAAGGAATTCTATCCCAGACGACGTGTTGAATGAACATCACACATTTTTCGAAGAACCCAAAGGTCCAGAAGATTTATCTTAAATTCGGGTGCTCCAATATAGCTAAATTTAAGTTTGCCGGGTGGCGAAGCTCGAACTCGTGCGCTTCTGCTCCGGAGCCGAATGTTTTCCCAGTTAAGCTACGACGACGAAGTTTGTAGCTGCAACTTTGCCGTCTTGACATGAATCTCACCTCTGAGGTAGGTACATCTCATACATCCCCCCTCCCCCTTGAAAAAGGGCTGGAACAGAATCGTAGGTTTCCGGTACAGCCGGCAATCCACGCTCGAAGGAGAGCTCACTGTCGAAGAAGGAATTCCGACTGATTTTAACGATGTCTGGAACGAACGTCACACATTTTTCAAAGAACCCAACGGCCAAGAGATTCATTTTCCCGTTCGGGTGCCAATACAACGTAAAAACCATTTGCCGGTGGCAGAGCTCGAACTTGTATGCTTCTGCTCAGAAGCCGAATGCTTTTCCAGTTAAGCTACGCCGACGAAGTTTGTCGCCGCAATTTTTCCGTCTTCACATGTGTGTCTCCTCTGAGATAGGTACGTCACAGGGTACTTTAGACAATGGAGCTTCTGTTTTTCCATGTACAATCTTCTTCAGCCGCACGTTGTCCTCGAACATCACGCCCTCCCACAGGAAGACCGCAGTTTGCTTGTTTTGTTGTTTGTGCACCACATATTGTACACTCACTGTACAAATGTCATTGTCGGCATAAATGTATAGCCACCTGTTTAAAAAACTTAAAAATTACATTGCTCTTTAGCGGAAATCGAACCCGCATCTCGCGATTTCCGTTCGAGAATGCTATCCGTTATACCATCCAGGACAATAAAGTTCCGAACAACTGAAACTAAGCAGATGTACATTAGAAATTTGAATACCGTTCAGATATGAGCTGGCCGAAGCAATTCGATGCTTCCTCGTTGCGTCAACATGACCTTTTTCTCACATTCAGGTGCGTATGTATGTCACAAGCTTCAGAGAACATTTTATATATCAGTGGGAAACAAATCTCCCTGTAACGAATAGCATATGGTATGGAAATTCGAGAGATGCGGGTTCTACTGCCGCTCCTGAGCGCTGTAATTTTCAAGGTTTTTTAAGAGGCGGCTAAATGTGAAACAGTGAAAGTACTGCACATTTGCGCCTACAGTGACATTTGCATTATCCTCCACGTATATGAGAAGAATTACTTCTTACAAAAGAGAAAAAAATATTCCTAAAGCAAAAATTAAACTATTACAAACCTAAATAATAACACAAGGAACTTTACACCAACCATACATAAGATAGGATAACAATAATCGTGATCCGAATTTATTGGTATAGATAAAAATTAAAGTTTCGAAGCTTTCGCACATCAGCCAGATAACTTTTTCAAGGAAGGTAGACAGCAAACTATAAACTGGATAATAGAACGCTTCAGCAATTTGAGCGCGGTGATTGGACTTGATAATAAACGAAGGCATGCAAATCTAATTATTCAATTAAAAACACGAGGAATCATGTTCGTTTTGCACGCGGAATCCTTGGAGGAAAACAGAAGGCATTCACTATTCGAAGAATTAGTTCCAAATTCCTGGTAACTCTAGCGAGACTCTATCATTGCAGGTCTCATTGTTGGTAATGATCTCCGAAGTTTCCCGAATGGCAGTGGATGTAGGAGTAGAGTAGGAAGCTAATATTTTTGTCCTCTCACATAGGATCAGCGGACTGGAACTCAACTTCTCTGGATAGGGCCGTGGTTAATTTGCCGTTCTTTATGTCCCTCTTATGCTCGTTGACTCTAATTCTAAATGAACGTTTGGTCATTCCAATGTAGTATCTCTTGGAGCCGTCCGGGTATTGTAGAGTGTGACGTACCTGCCAGCAGGACGCACATGACATAAAGGCAGATAGTAATAAGCGGCCTCGTGTTCGAATCCCGGCGTAGACCAAAAATGACGGAGAAATTTACTTCGTTATAATGGCGCCCGAACAGGGACTTTAATGGATCTGGAACATCGGTCTGCTGTCGGTCAGGAAATCCCGGCGGCTGACGGGAACGGTCAGGAATGGCGGAAATCCGTCGGTCCGAAACGGCTGAAGTCTGTGGGTCCAGAAATCCCTGCGGCTGAGAAGAACGGTCAAGAACGGCTGAAGTCTGGCGGTCCGGAAATCCTTGCGGCTGATAGGAACGGTCAGGAACGTCAGAAGTCCGGCGGTCCGGAAATCCTTGCGGCTGATAGGAACGGGCTCCCCCAGGCTTTTGATATGAAGTCCCTTTGTGCTGGGGCCCGTTGTGTCCTTCCAGTATTTTCTTGGACGGACGTGGCTCCGGCCACATCGTTTGCTTTCTCTTACGCCCACGTGGCATGAGAGTAGCAGCAGGCATCGGCCCTGTTTGCCCTGAACGTAGGTTCCAGGGGCGAAACCCGGGCGGATGCAAAGATTTCTGCCTTCGTCGCTGTTGCGGCGAAGCAGAGTGGGGAGACAAGTCACGTTTGCGCCCAGCCTTTGGTGGTGCTGGACGGTTTGTAACCTGAAATTTAGTGTTCATAACTGACAAGTCGGAAATGTCCGAAGCCTCTGAGTCGCTGCTGTAATTCAGTGGTCGTGCAGGGCGATGTTTAGATTTGCCTATAGGAATACTTTCGGACGAGGTATTCAAAGAAGTAGTAGCCCGCGTTGGTGAAGAATTATCCGGAAACTGCGCAGCAATAGTCTTGGCAATGTTTGGAGGGAAAGGAACGATACTAGTATTCGAAGAACTCGATGCGAGCCTTTGTCTCATGGGAGAATCAGGTTGCGTGTTTGGAAACCCGTCTTGAGGAGGAGAGGGTGAAGGAAAAATCACTGGAGATTCTTCAAAAATGTTTGTTGGTTCGTCCAAAATTTCTGGCGGTTGAACATGAGATATAGACTCTTGAGTCTGTGGAACAGAAGGTTGAGTAGGGTTGATTATGAAATCGATATTCCGTTCATGATACTTGCGACACTGATCAACGTGTACGTATTGAAATTGGTTGTCAGGTTTTTCCAGAACAATATTATTTTCAAAGATAATTGCCACCCGATATGGATCTTCGTAGCTGGGTGCAAATTTCTTCACTAAAGTATGCGAAACAGAAGACTGGAAGTGCGTTTCCACGAGAGTGAGATCTCCAACGACAAGATCTGGTTCCCTACGTCTAGAATTATAATATCTCGCTTGAGCCGCTTGTGCTCCTAGCATTACAACACGAGCTTTTTCTGCCATGATTCGTACTGATTGCGGAGTTGGTCGCTGGTTTAGTTCGTCGATAATCCCCGTTAAATTTTCAAAAGGGGTTTTAAATTTGCGACCCAGAAAAAGTTCTGCAGGA
The DNA here is from genome assembly GCA_039090855.1 of Macrothele yani. Classification (NCBI taxonomy): domain Eukaryota; kingdom Metazoa; phylum Arthropoda; class Arachnida; order Araneae; family Macrothelidae; genus Macrothele; species Macrothele yani. Next base: position 91,232,020 of record CM076989.1, on the reverse strand, counting down.
GTAATTTTAGTAGACTCGTGGACAGACGAGCGGAGGGCGAACGCAAAAAGCTCCAAATGGTCATCCCATCTTTCATGATGATCCATTACAAAAGTCGCAATCATTTTCACTAGCGTGCGGTTAACGCGTTCCGCAGGATTACTCTGGGGATGATATGGGGAAATGAATTTATGTTTAATGTGTAGTCTCGCACACATTCTTTCAAAAATGTCAGAAATAAATTGAGGACCATTATCCGAAACTACTTTATTAGGTGCACCATATCTAGAAAATACTTCATTAACTAAGACATTACAAATAACTTCTGCCGTAGCGGCTTTAATGGGAAAAACTTCAACCCATTTAGAAAAACTATCAGTTAGTACTAAAACGTAACGAGCTTTATGTTTAACAGATAATGGATAAGGTCCCAATAAATCTATTGAAATAATATCAAACACATGAGAACTTGAACTAGATTTCAAGTGACCGGCCCTCTTTCGGGGGGAGATGTGACGTACCTGCCAGCAGGACGCACACGACATAAAGGCAGATAGGAATCAGAATACATGTCTGCGTAGCTCAGTTGGTAGAGCGACTTGTTCCGGAATAAGCGGCCTCGGGTTCGAATCCCGGCGTAGACCAAAAATGACGAAGAAATTTACTTCGTTATAATGGCGCCCGAACTACCCGGATGACCCGACCGTTCAAAATCTCGCATTGGTGTGATGTTATTTCCACACCGCGAGATAGGAAAAATCAGAGAATCCCTTCTCCAGTGCTTCGAAAAATAAATGTGTGTGACGTTGCATTCCACACACCAGATTGACTGGGAGTTCTCAAGTGCACGTTCTTCAGTGGTTGTCTGCCTGCAACGATTCATGGTCACGGCTGACCCGTGGGCCATGCCCCCGGCCCTCTTTCGGGGGGAGATGTGACGTACCTGCCAGCAGGACGCACATGACATAAAGACAGATAGGAATAAGCGGCCTCGGGTTCGAATCCCGGCGTAGACCAAAAATGACGGAGAAATTTACTTCGTTATAAGAGGTATGGCATAAACACCTGCTTCTTTAAAAAGTTGTCAGTATTTCGCTTAAGCATAGCATATAAAGATGTTGGAGATCTTATGCCGACACCAAGGTTCATCTTCCTGAGCGTTCTTGAGTTTATAGGAAAGATTTGGTACGTAAGAAATAGAGCCCAGGTAGCGTAGCCGCGGAATAGTTCTTCAGGACTGCAATGATAGCGTCTCGCTAGAGTTACCACGAATTTGGAACCAATTCTTCAAATAGTGGATGCCTTTTGTTTTCTTCCAAGGAATCCGCGTGCAAAAGGAACACGATGTCTCGTGTCTCTATTATTACATTTGCATCTCTTCGTTTATTGTCAAATCCAGTCACCCCGTTCAAATTGTTGAAGCGTTCTATTATCCAGTTTGCTGTCTACCTTCCTTGAAAAAGTTATCTAGTTGATGGGCGAAAACTTGGAAACTTTGATTTTTATCTATGCCAATAAATTCAGATCACTAGTATAGTTATACTATCTTATATTACAAACCTATTCAAAAAAAAAAAAAAAAAAATAAATTCTAACAGAAAATGAGATGACTAGCCACACGAATAACAAAAGACATTTCATCATCGTGCGATTAGAGTTCTGACTTATACGTGAAGGTGTGTTACAGGTCTTTCCGGCTCAACAGCAGCATACGCGGCTGCCGTTGAACACGAATCCAGTTCGAAACCCATCCGGCACAAAGAGAAACTACTCGTTAACTTCGCACGTTAAGAAAGGAAAATCTCCGGTAAAGGGGGATGAAAAATTCAAAATCCTTGATTGTGCGAAATTTCTGTATAAATACGGAAAATCCCGAATCGGACTTTTCTGAATGAAATGGAATTACCTAACAACGGAAAATATAGCAAAATGATGAAGTTAGAAGAAACGGAAGCTTTTAAAAACGGGAAAATTTTGTTAAAAGACGGACACCTGCCGTCAACTTTGCTGCCCGTTATTTTCAAGAATTTCCCTGAATTTCCACCTATTTTTGCATTTTTTTTTTCGTTGTTAAAAAGAAAGACAAAAAAAAGTACGTGATTATTGTATCACTTTGCTGGACCGCCTGTGGGACACCATATCTCTGCAACTATTTTTCCGATTTGAAATTTTTTTTACGTTGGAAAGTACAAAATGTGAGCACGATGATTCTTGCTTTTCGAGTTTTTTCACTGAACAAATTCGCCGCTAGAGAGCGTAAAAGTGGATGCTATAGAATTCAAAATACATCTTATCCTATATCATTACTTCTAAAAATCCGGCTACAAAAATTTTCTTCCTTTCGATATTATTAATAACGAAGACTATTTTGGGTACAGTTTCTTTTTCAAGTAATGCATAGTGTTTCCGCTAGGAGGTGTAATGGTAAATTGCATTTTCCCCGATTTTCTAAATGGTCGATTTGAAAAAAAAATTTTGCGTCTCCTGGTGCAAAATGTTCTGCGTATAATTTCTAATTTTTGGTAAAGAACGGTTTTGCCGCCAGGTGGCGTAAGTTCCTGGTGTATTTCCAGCAATATCTGGGCTTCTGAAAACTTGATTGAAAAATGCATTTAGGGTCAGATACCGCTCACTATGAAAAACGTTTTCAAAATATGTTCTGTTTGAAATGGCACATAGTTTTTCCGCCAGGGACGTATAGATGTATACATATTTTTCTCAATATATCTGCTTCTAACAGTACGATTTGAAAAATTCTTTATTTGTCAGAGACCGTTTCTAGTGCAAAATGTTTTGCATATAATTTAAAAATTTCTTTAATGAACAAGTTTGCTACTAGAGGGCATAACTTTACATTTGTATTTACAGCATGTTTACAACAATATCTGCTCGTCTAAAACGCCGAATGAAAAAATAATTTTCCTATCAGATACTACTAACTACGAAAAATATATGTGGGCATTTCCTTTCAGAAATAATATACAATTTCCCTGCTATAGGAGCGTAAAAATTTAATCTGCTTTTCTCGCTATCTCTGCTTTTAGACGTCGGATTCAATTAGTTCTTTTAACGCGGTATACCATTTACCTCGTGGAATATTTTGCCTGCACTCTTGAGGTTTTTTTAGTACTTCACAGATATGGCGCTAGGTGGTGTTAGTGTGCACTTTTATTTGCAGCTGTATCTCCGCTTCTACAAATCGTACTGAAAAACTTTTTTACTGTATGCCATTCGCTAACAGTAAAGATGAAGAATATTATCCTCTACAAATAATGCACGGTTTCCCCCGCTATGGGGCGTAGAGGCTAAAGGTCTTTTTTTTTTTTTTTTTTTTTTTTTTTTTTGCTATCTCTGTTTCCAGGAGGCGTATTCAAAATATTATATTTCTTTAGCATAGCTTTTGCATGAAGAGTACTTTTCGCATATTTTTACCTTTCCATTATTCAGAATTCTTCCGCTAGATGGCGAAAGCTTATATCATGTTTTCTTCTATATCTCTTCTTCTAACTGTTCGACGTGAAAATCCCTTTCTCTGATATCTACCTTCATCTACAAGAAACTTTTTGTGTACAATGTTAATTTTCTTAACATACTTTTCAGCCGCTTGTGGGAGAAAGTAGTAACTATTATTTTCCTAAATGTGTTACCGAGTGTAGAAATCCGTGTTTTATTAATTTTTATTTTTTTGTTTTGTTTTTAAGGAGTTCTGTTTATTAGGAATGACTCTGAAATGTTTTATTCGTGTAGAATTCAAAAGACGTGGTCATTACAACTGAAAATTCGGTGTCATCTTTCTTGTTACAGTATGTGCAGTGCACAGTTGGGCAAAATCGTAATTGAATTAATCGGTAATGCATTACAGCGTAATGACAATGGAAATAGGAACTTAGCGTTACCGTTACATAGTAATGGTGAACTGGTCATTAGAATTACATGGTAATTGTAATGACATGTAGCAGTTACCCATTATAATCGTAATGGTTAACTATATGCTGGTAATTAACCAATAACTTATGGGTAACAATACAACGCGAATAAACTAGCAACCAGTACACCCTTATATAGGGATCCCAGATACATTGGGAAAAAATACGGGACACTTACGACTGAGGGTGAAAGTTTAGTATGCGCATCCATCACATATGCCTGTCATACAAAATGATTCTAACTATTCTTATTAATTAGTATTCTATTAATCAATCAGTCTTGCTCACTCTTACAATATTTTTCTGAAGAATGAATTTCACTTAACAATTGTTTGTTTTTAAGAATCATGTCATGAAAAGCTACACAATCCTCATTAAAGAATAATTTTACAATACGCATTGAGTTTACAGACAATTTGTTTTTATCATACGTCCACAGTACGTTCATGCGAGAAAATAAGAAAATAATCTTTCGACCACGCATTTGTTCCAGGGAATACACATAACGAACTCCACTATCTTTAAATTTGATAGTTCTCCTTCAACATTTTTTAAGAGATCCACCCGGACTTCATCTAAATGTTTGGATTTCAACATGTCCTTGATTTCACTATCTTCTTTGGACTTCAGAGCTGCATCCACCAGGTGTTGAGGTCACGCCCCACCCCCACCCCATATCAGTCTGTCACGGCTGGGCTTGCCTACGTCATTGACCACAGAGTTAGACGCGGGAGACACCGTCGGTAACAGTCAACTTGGGGGAAACTTGGCGTGCAGGTTAAAAAATATATTTGTAAAAGAATAGAAATTGTAACTCATCGATTTTGTTTTTCTGTCTTGAACTCTAAAATACAGGACAAAAAGCTGTCCCGAAGAGTTTTCTCGGGACAACGGGAAGCATTAGCCAAAAACGGGACGTCTGGGATTCCTATCCTTATACGTTGTGTAGGTTATTTGCCAATTGTTCCACCCCTCGGACCTCAAATGCGTGTATGTAGGTATTGGAGATTGTATGTGTATGTAGAGAATAGTACAAAAATGAAAGAGAGATCAATCATAATGCCGTGGCGTGTGATCTTAGTCTTCAACAAAAAAGAATTGTTGCAGACAAAAAAAAAAAAAAAAAAAATAAACACTCAGGAAATAACAAATTGTGCGTTAAACGCCAATGAAGACCATTCTGTGACACTACAACACTTGAATCTTCTGGAATATTCTTGATTTACAGAAAGCTCTCCAACTTCCCACTGCGCGATCATTCTGGAGCATTCTACAAATGTCTGTCCAATTCTTGCCTCTTCTAGAACATTCCACACGACACTTCGGTCTCCGTCTGCTATGTTACATGACCGACTTTTCTAGACATAGCTTTTGGCACCTGTACATTTCTATAAACTATTAGTATGTAATTATTATTTGCAAATTGTGTAATTTCATTACCAAATAATTCCATTGCGTTTGAATGGCATTATTAAATAATTGAATTATATCCTATTCATTGTAATGCATTACAGATTAATTCCATTACCTTGTGCAAACCATTCTTAGGATTACCTTGTAATGCATTACCTGTTACTGCGTTACCTTATATAGTAATGCATTACACGTTAATTGTAATCTGTACTTCCATTATTTTGTAATGCATTGCTGCCCAACTCTGGTGCAGTGGTATGCTAATTGAAAAAGTACAGGAACGCGCCGTGGCTGTACGTTTTCAATACCTTTCTTAACCCCCATCCCCTCCCATTTACTTTCTTATATTTACAGTATAAGAAAGTATAGTGCTCGGTCGAAACCAGACTTTGAGATTTACACGTTTTAGCATTCAAGGAGCAAAATGTGTTTTTTTTTTCACCATTTTGTTAAGCACTGAAATGTTAAGGCCCAAATTGGGGCTGTTTTGGGGGTGCGGAAACTAAAATCAGCACCATGTTATAGAGTAAGATGTCGTTGAAACTAGAAACTAATTTTCAGTGCAATAATGAAACCCCTTTATTACTGGGAGTCTTAATTCTAGAGATATTTGGATAGGGGCAGTTTGGGTACAGCACGGAAAATTCTTCAGTCCGCCTGAAAACGAGCGGTGGAACAGTCTGGAAACTTATTGCTTCCACGGATTTTTTTCCACCTGTGCGAAACGGGCCTAAAGCTCCAGAGAGAAAAATAATCTCCGCTGCTTCCAGCGTAATTAAGGGGCACTCGTAACTGAACTAAATTCACTGAGACTCACAGATTCCTTAATAATGACTAGATTAATGACATTCCCAATTGCAATAACTTCCCACTGCAATATCCCCACCTCAACGTTCTTATCATCAGTAGAAAAAGGAGTTTCAAGGGACTTCCAAGTGAAAATGGATTTAGACACTACCTTCAAACAAGCATAGGACGTTAATTCCACTGTGCAGTTTCCCTGTTGCAATTTTTTTTTTTTATTGGAAAAGAATTATAAGATATACCCATTTTATTCCTTAAAGCAACCGATGAATCTGAACTATGCTGTTCCAACTTTTCTGTGCTCTCCAAGTAGAAAGGTTTACATAGCGGCAGGGTTTAGGTAGGTTTCAGGTCAACAATTCCTTTCCCTCTCTCATCTCAGCACAGGGCCGTAGCCAGGGGAGGGCCAAGACGGGCGGCGCCAGAGCTGCGTTTCCTTTTGCCCGTCCTAGAAACTGACACTGCAGTACAGTGCCCGACCTCTTTGATAGAGATTTATGTAGAGGATTTCAGCTAGGTCCGATTCCAGGTCATAAACAACCCTTGGAAGTAGGAAGCTATAGGAGATTTGGGCTAAAATGCCAGACAGGAAAGTCACACGAAAGACGCCTTTATTTATAACCACGGGGCCAGTACTCTGGTTCTAACAGCTTCACGTGTCCATCCGATGCACGGAGAATATTTAGGGGTTCGAACCTGCCTAGGATCGATCCTGAGACTTTTCCATGGCAGTCCTGAACGCTGACCACTGGGCTATCTGCAGCACACCTCTTTTATATCTTTTTCCCGATCTCTTTATATCCTTAACCCGACCGCAATCATCAGCCGCTCCTACCAACTTCTTTGTCTGGCTACGGGCTGATCTCAGCAGTACCGACCGTAAACTTATCAGGGATGATAAACGTTCCCGTCTTGTCCTTTATTCTCTGCTCAGTGACTTAATGCATGATGGTGCCCAAAACCAACAATATGGTGCCCCCTTGCATAATAATTGGCGCAACCTTGAACCATAATGTGATGCAAAATTGCACCATGTTGCTAGGCTTTGTTTGCACCAAAAAATCAGGCCCGGAGCAAGCGTTATTCGTCTGAGAGGGTGGGACTTGTAATTATGCCCTTCAATCTAAAGGTTCCCTACTCAAATAGTACTCAGTTTTTACTTTTTCATACCTCTATTATAAGAAAATGTGTTATGATCCTTTAAAAATCTTACTTTTAGCTTTGGATATGATTTTACTGAACTTGTGAAAATTACGTAAATACTCAAGAGTAAAGTAAAACTTGAAAGTTACGTGAATGCACCGACTACACAACACTCCGCATAAAAACAGAATGACGAATGATCCAGGCCAGAGCCACCTACGAAAAATTACAGTGAAAGTCAAGCGTTCAGAGGGGGATATTTTTTTTTTTTTTTTTTTTTTGTTAATTTTATTGGAGTTTTAAGGACCACCATGAGCAACTCAATGGGCTGTAAGCAGTCGCCCGTCCTTAATTTAGGGCCAGTGGTTCCATCGAAGGGAGAGAGACAGGGCCGTAAGACAAACACAACATCCACGCCTCCTCGGGATTCGAACCCGAACCTATCGTGGACGAATGATCAGAAGCCATCACTCAAACCACTGCGCCACCGGACGGGGGCTTTCTACATGAAGAACGTATGACAAAATAGTTCTGCAGCTTATCAGAAAGGATAGGGAGCTTAGTCGTATCGGCATAACGTTTTTACAGTATATGTCTCGCTCCACTGTTTTGGACAGTTATTTTCGTGCATATATGAGGGCCACACCAGAGTTGGAAACGGGTCAAAAATCTTGGACCCGGACCCAAACCGGACGTCACATTACTGGGTCCGATCCGGATTCGACCCGGACAAATCTGCTTTGAAATGTAATGTGTACACTATATTAGCAAAAGTCACCGGAAACCCCTTCAAAAGCAAATGGGCGGATCCGCTGCGTTGTTAAGATGTGCGGTACAGCTGCAAACGGTGTAAAAACAAGCCTGCAGCTGACCGCGATCATATCGCACTGTGAGGTTGAGTGAAAATGTCGCTGCGGAAGAGAACTGACTTTGAGAAAGGAAAGATTGTTGGGTGTTATATTAGTGGGTTGTCCATAAGAGAAACCGAGAGGCGTTGAAACATACCCAAGTCAACTGTTTTGGATGTACTGAATAAGTGGAAGACACGTGGCGTGCCTGAAGCAGCAAAACGTACCGGCAGACCAAAGAAAATCAGTGATAGAGGACGTCGAAGCCTCAGGAGAGTCGTTACAGCTAATCGACGGTGTACTGCACAAGACCTCACTGTACAGGTGAGTAAAAATGTTGGAACATCGGTATGTACACGTACCATTCGCAGAGAACTTCATTCCATTGGTTACCGTGGTCGTGCGGCTGCTCATAAGCCTTTCAACTCCAGTCGGAATGCTACTCGTCGTTTACCATGGTGTAAAGAACATTTATCGTGGACCGTAGATCAATGGAAACGGGTTCTATGGACTGATGAATCCAGATACACGATTCAGTCTGATGGCCTTATGGGGGATGGCGACTACGGGGGAACGCTATTTACCACAGTGTACTACTGTTCCTACGGTCAAGTTTGCAGCTGGCAGTGTACTGGTGTGGGGGTGTTTTCCGTGGTATGGTCCCTGCCCATTGGTTATCGTGGACAAACCTGTTAACCAGCACGTCTACTACGATATTCTAAGCAATTATGCCCTACCAACTCTGTGGCAATACTATGGAACCGAGTCTTGTTGGTACCAGCATGATAATGCACCGAGCCATAAAGCAAGGACTGTTACGGCGTGTAATTCCATATCGTGTGTGGACTGGCCAGCACAGAGTCCTGATCTTAATCCCATAGAGCACCTATGGGATGAATAAGAGTGCCGCATAAGAAGTTTGGAACCAAGGCCTACTACTAAGCAACAGTTAGCGGCAGCAATATGTACTGAATGGAAGCGCATACCTATCGCTGTGTTCTAAAACCTTGTCGAAAGCATGTCTCGAAGGATCAGTGCATGCATTAGGATCAAAGGTATGCCAACACCGTACTAATGTACGTCAATAAATGCTATGTTGTGTTTCTCTTCTAGGTGTCCGGTGACTTTTGTCAATATACTGTATTTTAATGAAGGTATAATTTACCCATTTACTTGCAGGAAGCATTTAAACTATCGTCCTTTATTTGGAAGACATAGCCTAACTGTATTACACATGTTTTCAAATATATCTGCGAGAGTCAAAAAGTCCCTCCACAGCAATGTTGAGGCTGTACCACTTAATTTTGGTGGCGCTACAGTCAAATTTTTTGAATTAACCAACTTGTTGTATGTTTCATTTCAGTTTTTGCAGTTTTCATGGAAACATATCAAACTTCAGAATATGTTTCACAGTAACACCAATTTTCACAAGTTTTGAATGGGTTGAAAGTTTCCAAAATGTGAATGCAGTTTTCATCATATCCCCCTCAGAAGTAAGGGACGCTTTCCTACTGAGGACACGCTTCCTTCAATTTGCATGAAGAATCATTTTTCAGTTCTCGGAAACCAGTACAGAACACAAAATTCCACAACGCATTTTTTTTTTTTTTTTTCAAAAATAAAAGTGAAGTAAAACCGGGTCGGAATCGGATCAGGAACACATTGACCCGACCCACTTGACTCGCTAGAAATTCTGGACCCGTTGCTCCATGACCCGCTTCCATCTCTGATCCACACCTAACAGAACTCAGGGCGCTGGTTAGCTGCACAGAATACTCTCCGCAGCAAACGAAGTCTTAAAAAACAGAAAATAATAAAGCGTATCAGTTTCGTTTATTAGTTAAAGTTTCCAGTTACATGTAGTAGGCGTTTTGGGTGTCTATAGATATATTTTTGTGCCCCCTCATTGCACAATTTTACGCCCCTAGTGACCATTCTGGGATGGCAACCGCCCCCTGCGTCTGATCGACAATCACTTCGTCGACAACTCATTTCGTCGACGCCACTTCGTCGGGAACTCATTTCGTCGACAGGTCCATTTATTTCGTCGACACTCACTTCGTCGACACTATACAGTATATGCAAACAGTTGATTCCTAAAAAACCGAAAAAATGTTCAGAACCACCAAATTTGTTATACTATCTCATGGAACTGTAACTCAGATCGTAGACTGTTTTTGGAAGAGGTCGGGCCCGACCTGAAGGGGCCCCAAATTTTTTTTTCGTAAAATCTATAGTTTTCAATTTAGAACCACCAAATTTGGTATACTCTCTCATGGCACTCTAACTTACACAGTACATGGATTTTGGAAGGGGTCGTGGCCCGGAGTCAAGGGGGCCCCATACAACGTTTTCGTAAAATTAGTTTTCAATTTAGAACTACCAAATTTTTTAATCTACAGTTTTCAATTTAGAACTACCAAATTTGGTATACTATCTCATGGTACTCTAACTTAGCTCGCAGATAGGGTATTAGAGTGCAAAATTGTGTTGCAGTTCTTAAGTAAAAAATTGAAATTTTTAAGAACGTTTTGTATGGGGCTCCCTTTACTCCGGGCCCCGACCTCTTCCAAAAACCGTGTACTGTCTAAGTTAGAGTACCATGAGATAGTATACCATATTTGGTGGTTTTAAATCGAAAACTGTAGATTTTACGAAAATTTTGTATGGGGCCACCTGACCCCGCGCCCCGACTCCTTCCGTCTATGGACGAAGTTGGTGTAAGAGTACAATGAGATAGTATATCAAATTTGGAGGTTCAAAATTGAAAACTGTTGATTTTACGAAAATTGTTACACGGCACTCGCAGTGTTCCTGCCGAGTCTGCCGGTAACGGTGCTTGAGACCTGAAGTACAATTTAGTTGGCCGCGGCACCAGGTGAGAATCTCAGGTGCACTGCTGCACTCAAAGATTCACACCAGAACATAAAAAATGAAAAGTTGAAGAATGACCCGAAGCATAAAAGGCTTGTGTGAATCCACCGTGTGAACAAAATAACAACAAATAAAAAAATAAAATAAACTAAAAAAATGATACTTTGGGATCAGAGTTGTGATGAGGTTCACCCGCAATCACCAATTCGTGACTGAGTGTAGTGGTCCGGATCTTACTCCGGTACATTCAATCCCCAACCAGCCAGTACAACACTCACTTTCGCAAATAACACATGATTCTCAAATACACAACACAACATTTAATAACGTTCTGCGAGATTTAAACAGATACGGCGCTCTCTAGGCGCATAGACAATTGCCCCTCTTATGAGGGCAGCATACGGTGTCACACATTACTGTCGGAAGACACAAGCCGACTGAGTCTCCACCGGACTATCTGAACAAGAGATACTACTCGTTTACACACTAAATAGAGCTGCAGGTGATATTCATATACAATTGCTTAGAGAATGAAAAAAAAATTATATGCAAACGATCACATTAAAAATACTCGCGACACAAAATACACAAGCACGTTAATTTGCGGTATAAGATTATAGGTGCGAAATACTGCCAAAGTTAATTAACTAAATCTAATAAGCATGCACATGCAGATCCCTTCCCCGCTCGCTTTGGTCCTGAACCAAAGTTAAAAGAAACTGTCCCGCCCAGCGGAATTTGTGGCCACACCTTCTCCCTTATTCATGTAAAAAAAATAATCAGGAAATGGGCCCGGTAAGAAATTGAAATCTGTATGTGCAGGTATTTCCTCTGAGGTTCAGTCACTCAGCATTACTGCATCTATGTCCATGCAGCTTTATGTGTCGGGATGGCACAAGTTCGCAGATGTGCGAAGAAAGAAAAAGGAAATATTCATCTACTTACAGTTACGTGACTTTGCTGTGCAAATCCGTTGTGCATCACATAATATCACACGACAAAAAAAAACACACACACACAGACACTTGCACCATGTGGCAGCACCGATGATTCAACACTTCACTTTGACGCTTGATGTAAATGAAGCACACAATTAAAAATGGTAATATCACGCCGCACTTTGTTGCAATGATTAGAGTGCACACTGATCTATTCTCGTGACGATTTGAAGGTGGCCGTTAAGCAAAATAGGCCCTCTCACATCTGATGTTGCGGTTTCCAAGATTGATTTTCTGTGTTCCTGGGAAATGATTTTTGTTGTCGTGAAGAAATAATTGTGAACGTCGACTGCTGGGAGAGTGGGACACATTCAATTCCGCTGCTGCTATAGTTGATTCCGTCCGTCGCTACCTTCCGTCCTTTTTGACCGTTCATTCCCAATTCAGTCAGTTCCTTTCCGTTCGCAAACCATCTATCTACCTACCCTGCCTGAGTACGCAGTTCAAATATGCCACTCGCAGGTTTCGTTTCCATTTTTTATCGAGTTGCGACCGCCAGCCCTGAGATTAATTTTCTCGGCCGAGCGAAATCAGACGTGCTTTTACCTTAAGCGTATATCGGCAACTCAACATTTCACCTGTATATTTGTTAGGTATCGAAGCCACCGCTCTTACGCTCATGTTTTTATCCCGTCGCACTTACACGTAGTGGCTTCGCTGCTTACGTGACCACACACACGCACACATGGGGCCTCGCTTCGCCCCGTAAGACAAGCGCATCTCTTCACTTCCTCCACAGTAGGGGATGAATGGGGTGACGATTCCACACTGCAGTGGTTGGCATCCGAACCCGACTTTGCATGGCTTCGCTTCTCATTGGAATGACCACTGTCCACTCGCAGACTTCTTAATTCCCCTGTAACTTGGCTTTCATTAGTCCAAACAGTCGCTGATTTCCATTACGCTCCAGCCTAGAAATTTCTTCGTTATCACGCGGATTTAGGCATTCTGCTGTCTTTGTGGCAAACTGGCATCTCCAGCTGCCTCGAGTTGTCTCCATTTCTTACCAAATGCGGGGAGGTTTGCTGCTTCATTTTTCCCAATTCATTTTTTGCAGATCCAAGGCATCCAGCCTTTCACATCGGAGAGCGCACAGACAACTCACTTTCTTCCTTATGTTCATGCCAAGTGCGAACTCTTATTTTTCTGCACGGACCACACAGAGAGCAATTGTTCTCGAAAATGCCCCAAACAATCGACGAATTTACGATTATTCGCTAAACCTTTTGTCCCCATCTTCATTCATTTACTCAAGTGGACCCCTCTTCGAAAGGTACCATTCCGTGTTGCTTAGTTTCCCGTCAGCTGCGCCCTGATATTTATGACCTAACAGAGCTATTCTGAGACCACCCAGCCAGAGAGAGAATTCTTCGCCTCTTTTCTTTTCCAAACCCCCAGATAAAACTTTATCTGCTGTTTACACTTTTAAACTCCAATCAAGCCTCGAACATAATTAATACTTAATTAATTTCACACATCAACCACGCCCATTAATTACTAAATTAATGGCGGGTGTGGGTCGTAACATCGGCCCCTCCTCAAGAAATCCAGAAGTCCTCTTCTGGGCCTATCGCTTTGCTCTTATCAATTTCCAGAGCAACCATTGAGTGCTACCTTTTCCCACAGGTAGAAACAATTTAAAATGGCAAAAATATTGCGTTTCTTGCCTTCAAGAGCATTGGAGCGACTTCCCAATTATCCCGCAATTTTGTTAATTAATTTAGAGAACAGCCGAAAGAAAAAACAACGTAAATGAGAAATAAATAAAAAAAACTGAACTGTAAAAGAACATGTGAGCCTGCCGAACTGTGATTCCTAGCTGCCTCATACAATACGCGACATGGCGGACAAATTTTAAAGTTTTCTTCAGGTTTTAGGAGGGGGGGGTGTCCACTGTAACATTCCATCCCCCCATGAAAGAAAAAAAAAGGATGACTGGATGAAGTTTATTCATCCAATCATTCTATTTTTTTTTTTTAACTGTAAACACTCAACCCTTTCCCACCGTCGCAAGGCACCCAATTCCGGATTTAAGTGCCCTGAGAGCGGAAGGAAAGTTTAAGGATTTCATCGCACGTTCATTGCTGCCCGTCGAGATAGGCGGAAAGAAAATTTAAATATGAGGCATAGCTTCGAGAATCCACGAGTTCCACAGATCTCTCACGTTCGATGCACCTACACCCGCTTTTATCTGCGCTCAATGCCAAATTCTTGCGTTCCACTGTCTTCGAGTTCCTTCTCAACATCGTAGATAATCGTGGTGTCACAGTCTTCCTGGGGATCCACTATAAACTCGACTGCTCCCCGTAAACCATAGGTGCGGCTAAAGCTGTTTGTCTCAGCTGTGATGTACCCGCTGTACTTGTAACAGGTGTACTCTCTTCTGGAACAATTGTAGCCTCAGTGCTCACATGTTCTCCGTCAGAGTGACCATCAGAATCATCTGAATCCACGTGACTCGCAGATGACGATTTCTTCGTGTTAGCCATTTTGTTTTTCTTACCCACTAAAATTATGGCAGTTCTTAGAAAACAGCTTAAGGCTTACTTAATGCTAAATTATACAAAATTCGCACCGAACAAAACTAAATAAAAATAGTAATGGCAGTCAATTCGCACTTATTTTACGAACATGAGTGTTGTTCGGCTAGCTGCAAAATATAGGTATCGATCCTGGGACAACGGCACCATTAATGTTACACGGCACTAGCAGTGTAACATGTCCACTGTAACAAAATGTTGAATGGGAGCCCTTTGACCTAGGGCCCGGACCCCTTCCAAAAACCGTGTACGGTGTACGTTAGAGTACCATGAGATAGTATACCGAATTTGGTGGTTCTAAATCGAAAACTGTAGATTTTACGATAATTTTGTATGGGGGCCCCTTGACCCCGGGCCCCGACTCTTTCCGTCTATGGTCTAAGTTGGTGTAAGAATACAATGAGATAGTATAGCAAATTTGGTGGTTCCAAATTGAAAACTGTAGATTTTAAGAAAATGTTGTATGCCCCCCCCCCTTGACCTCAGCCTCGGGTCCCGACCCCTTCCAAAAACCATGTACGGTCTAAGTTAGAGTACCATGAGATAGTATACCAAATTTGGTGGTTCTGAATGGAAAACTGTAGGTTTTACGAAAATTTTGAGGAATCGACTGTTTGCTTATAGAGTGTCGACGAAATGAGTTGTCGACGAAATGAACGAGACCGGCCCCCCTGCCCTTCCGGTAGCTACGACCCTTCACAAAATGATTTATCTTTTTTACGCTTTCCAACCGCAGGTTGATGAAGCGTATATGCTCCAGCTTTGTCCATCTGTCTGTCCTCACGATAACTCGCGTAAAAATAGTTCGATTTCAATGAAATTTTACCCTTTTGAAATTGGACGAAAGGGGGTCAAAGGTCAGGATATATAGGAGCGTAATCCATTGCAGCGACTTAATGCATCATAACTTACGTAAAAATGTTTTGATTGCGACAAAACTTTATCATGTTGTTCCGGAGGTATACTGAATCGGTTCTGTTAAATATCATCGATATGGGGTCAAAGGCAGGGCACATGGAGCGAGATTTATTGCAGAGCCATTATCCTCATAAATTGACTGAAAATATTTCTATTGCGACAAAACTTTAGTATGTTGTTCCGGAGGTATACTGAACCAATTCTGTTTAATATATTCTAAATGGGGTCAAAGGTCAGGGCATAGGAGAGGGATCCATTCCATCGCCCTTAAGCGTCATAACTTGAGTAATGTTTTCTGGTATGTTGGAAAGCGTATCTTAATCAATGCACTGATATGATTTTAATAACTTGTTTCCAGAAATGGTGCGACTGGTGTAGTACCATTTTGGTATTTAATTGAGACATCTTTTTTTCTGGTTGCACTCTTCCTAAAAATTTTGGTACTACGAAAGTATTTTTTTAATGTTTTTCTGAATTCGTTCTTTTCTAAAATTCGTACATTATGTCCCGCCACATGCTTTATTAGCGAACTAAAGTTGATCTTAAAAATAAAATAAAACTGAGTTTCGGCATGAATACACCGATTGTGTTTCACTATATCGTATTCGTAAAATTTTCTTCTGGAAAATCCCGCCTGATGATATTTATTAAAAACGACAATTTAAATTTTTCTTTTCGGTCTTATTTTAACACATGACTGCTCTTAAGTTTTAAAAAGGAGGAAGAAAAATTCGTTGTGTTAAGAACTGTGGGGAAAGGGTGACTCACACAGCAACAGATTTCTTTCACTGCTTATCTTGAGACAGGAGACGCAGATACGTGTGTCACAGCCGTGGGAATGACGAAGCGGCGGGTTACCCTTTGATCACTCACACCTCCGGCCATTTCTCCTAGCACGAAGTTCTCACGAGAGGTCGGTGCGTTTATCGTGGCTTGCGCCGTCATCTTGAAGACGCTACTGTAGGCTCTTGACAAAACATGTGTGACCCTGTTGCTTGATAATTCAAGTCCTAAAAATGCAGAAACGAAAAATCATGAATTCAACCAAACCGCATTCAGCCACAGGAGTAATATAAATATGCTTTCCACGGATGTAGGGGGAAATACCCCCAGGAAAAAATACCCCCCGGGGAAAATACCCCCAGAACAAACGGTTCACTGTAAACTGCCACACAGGGACACTGATGTGAAGCAGTGCTCCGGTGTGGCACACATCTTTCAGCAACTTGGCCATAAAAGTTCAAGGGGGGGGGGGGTCTATAAAAATTTTTGTTTCTGGGCCTATATTGAGAACTGAACTGGGAACTCCAAACGAATTTCGGGAAAACGTTCCACGTAAGCCAAACGAGAATTGTATTTTAATTTGAAGAAATAAATTGCCGAGGATCCGAGGTGCGCTTAGTTGGGGGGGGGGGGAGGGGCTTTTCCCCAAACTGTTAAAATGGACGTAGTACTGTACACACTAGTACCATGCTTTATATAATGATTTTTTACACGACCACGAATTTTCAGGAGGGTGGGGTGACCCCCACCCCCTTCCCGTTTCTAAGAGTTATTCAGGGATAACATCGAGGATATACTGACCGACTCTAGAGGTCCAGAACACAAAATTACGGAAGTTGGGGGTAGAGCCTTCCAAACCAACCACCTCGTATCCATTTCACAGGCTTCACCAAATTTCTGGGGGAGGGGGAAAGGGCATACATAGTTTGCCATTAAACACAACATGAAGCATAGAAATTGCGAGCAAATCCCTTACCTCGAACACTTGTCTGCGCTCTTAGAAACTTGGGTGAGGGTAAATTAACCCCACCCTCCAGAAAATTCGTGGCCATGTACAGAATCATTATATAAAGCAAGGTTCAAGCTCTACGTCCATTTTAACATTTTGGGGGAAAGCCCCCCTCCTAAAGCTCACGGACTTCGCGGACACTTCAAGGGGAACTTCCTGGATACACTGACAGACTCCAGTGGCCCAGAATATAATATTACGGAAGTTTGGGTAGAGCCCCTCCCCTCCCTTCCCCCAACCAACCAACCAACCAACCAAGTGCACTTCGGACCCTCGCCAATTTATTTCTTTAAATTAAAGTACAATTCTCGCTTGGCTTACATGGAACGTTTTCGCGAAATTCGTTTGGAGTTTCCATTTCAGTTCTCAATATACGTCCAGAAAAGACAGTCTTTATAGACACACACCCCCCCCCCCTTGAACTTTTGTGGCCAAGTTGCTGAAAGATGTGTGGCAGGGTTTCCGGTAAATTGCCACACATCAGTGTTCCTGTGTGGCAGTTTACAGTGAACCGTTTGTTCAGGGGTATTTTTTCCGGGGGTATATTTACCGCTTTCCACACCATTTCTTTCTTTCAGCAACACATAAAATTTCAAAACTTTCTTCGAATTGTTTGTGGTCTGAATTCGCCATGCAGCTTTATTCACAATATCTGTATTTCTTCTAATCTGTCTCTAATCGAGTACGGAAAAGTGGCCACCGAATAACTGGCCACATTGCAATTTCAGTGCCATAAAATTGTTCTGAATAAGCAAATATGGTATGGCTATATTTCTCACTATTTGAGCAACTATTGTTCACAAAACATTTTTTTTAATATTTCATTTTCAATAAGAAATTTAAACATTTCCATGATTTTCGGGCCAAAGACAAAGCGGAGAACAGGCCACAAAAATTTAAAGGTGCCGTACAAAAATTGTGTTCTTAACTGCTCTGTGGCCAGGTTTCCAGAGGTTGGTTATCTGAGTCACATAAAGTTTCCGTAATTTCGTATTTTCTTAATTGCGATATTTAATGTAATTCTTTATAAAAAAAAGTTTATAATCTGCTACTCAACAAAAGAAATTCAGGGTTTATGGAAGAGCTCAATAAATTCTCTGCTGGCATGTGCAAACGCAAGAAACATGTCTTGGTAGGGGGCGGGGACTTAATACCAAAAATATAAAAAATAAAGAATTTCTGGTCGGATTCAGGGATTTTCAACTTTTACAAACTACAACTGTAAAACATTTCTGGGAACATAGTCCAACCGAGAGCAGATTTTTAGCATTTTCAAACTACAACTCAACAAATTCTCTGCGGACATGTGCAAACCCCCCCCCCCCCCCCGTATAAAATATATATAAATGATATTTGGTCCGAGTAGGAGCAGATTTGGGTCACGGGTGGCCTAGTGATCAACGTTCGAGACTGCCACTGAGAAGACCTCGGGTTCGATCCCAGGCAGGTACGAACGCTCGAATCACTAAATATCCGCCATGCGTCGGATGGGCACGTTAAGACGTCGGGCCCCGGGAACTGGCCCCCGGTAATAAATAAGAGTGTCTTCCTCCCTGTTTCTACCTCGCCACTTTCCTATCGGGCACTCTAGCCCGAATCTCCTAGCTTCCTATTTCCGTGGGTTGTTAAGACCTGGGGTCAGACACTCCCTTCCTAAAATCCTCTACATATGATCTGGTCTGATCTGGGAGGAGATTTTCAATGTTTGCGAACTACAACAAATTCTCTGAGGGCACGTGCAAACGCAGGAAACCTGTCGGCGGTGGGAGGCTTAGTACCGAAAATATAAAATATAAAGAACTTGTAGCCCACTTGCAAAATTTTCAGCGTTTACAAATATCAGCTCAAAAATTCTCTCCGGGCATGTGCTGACGCAGGAAACCTGAAGGGGAGGGGGATACCGAAAATATAAAATATGAAAAATAAATTTCTGAAATTTCTTTTCCAATTGAGAGGTTTTCGGTGTTTACAAACTACAACTCAACAATTGGGCTGTAGTTTATAAACCCTGAAATTCTTTTGTTTAGTTGTAGATTATAATTTTTTTTATTAAGAATTACATTAAATATAGGAAACGTTATGTGACTCAGATAACCACTCTCTGGGGACGTGGCCTCGAAGCGGCCCGAAACGCAGTTTTTATACGGCCCCTTTAAAAATGTTGTGGCTAATTCTCCTCGAGCCACTTCTCCGGATGGCCAGTTAGTTCTTCGGTTGCCAATTCTGAGGGTGGTCAGCTAGTTCTTCGGTTGGCACTTCTCCAGGTTGTCAGCTAGTTCTTCGGTTGGCATGTGCTGACGCAGGAAACCTGCGTCAGCCCATGCCCGGAGAGAATTTGTTGAGCTGCAGTTTGCATCTCTGATAGCTACTTCACATAACATGTCTACACTGCAAAAACTTTTCTGAAATTCACGAGCCACTCTTCCGTTATTTATTTCGTGAATTAACGAAACATATTTCTGATACAACCTTGTCTGTGAAATGACGGAAAGAAGCCTGAATTTCACGGATTTTTCGTACGCTAGGAAAATTCAGAATTATTCAGAACATTTTCTGCAGTTCCTTTCCTAGCAATGACAATGGTTAATTGCCGTTTTTAGAAATGTGTTAACGGAAAATTCAGAATTTTTAGAAATCTTTCCGTAATTCCTTTTGTATCTTAACGGAAAAACCACGTTCTCACTGTTTCCTTATCCATATAGCGAAAAATTTTCAGGTAACACGACGAAAATTTTCTGGTTTAAGGGCTGAAAAATTCAAGTTCTTCGATTTTGCGAAATTTGTGTATAAATACGGAACAACTTGAAACGGACTTTTCGGAAAGAAACGGAATTACTGACTACAGGAAATCTGTGAAAATACTGAAGTTAAAAAAAAATCAACTGGAACTTTTAAAAACGGAAATTTCGTGAAAAGACGGAGACCAACTGGAAACTTGGCTGCACGTTATTTTCAGAAATTTTCAGGGGAGTCATACCACTTATTTTTTACGGTGTAGTAAATGTTGGCGAATTTACCATGAAATTTACTGTTTTGTTTGTTTGTAATTATTCATATCATTCCATGGACGGCCTACGGGTTCCACCGTAAACGTGCTTTATCACAGATTCCCGCAGTTGTGGTTGAAAAAGGCGGGCATGCGTCAGTTGCACTTACCTCAATCTCTGATCGTTATCTATTAGGTCAGTTGCATTCAGAAAGAAAGACAATAAAGATAACGACTACACTCACCCATTCCTTGTTTACTAGAGGGGAATGTGAAAACCCCGTGGGTGGAATAGGGAGCCTCCGGTTAAAGATTCTCTCTGCAAGACAATGCTCCACCGACTCACTGAAAAACAGTAATACCATTGCAGTTAGATAAATTTAAAAAAAGCTAAAAAAAATAACACGCACATGTTTTTTTTTACATACACTGAGTGGGCAAATAATTATGACCACCAGACCATTTTTTGCAAAGTAGCTATCCAGCAAATGATCCTGACGCAAATGGCTGAATTGGTATAAAAAGGAAACGCTGAATTCGTATAAAAAGGAAATGCTGCATTGGAATGAAAAGAAAACGCTGAATTAGTATAAAAAGGAAACGCTGAATTGGGATAAAAAGGAAACGCTGAATTGGTATAAAAAGAAAACGCTGAAGGTATGCAGAGACTACCGAATTGCATTGCGCAAGAAATATCGGTAAGAGATTCGATCTGACGGACTTTGAACGTGGAATGCTCGTGCGTGCTTGAAGCATTGGTGCGAGCATTAGCAAAACGGCCGCACTTATGAAGTGTTCGCGTGCTGCAGTTGCTAAAGTTTACAGAGACTGCACCACCCGTCAAACTAGTAAAAGCATGCAATGCACTGATTATGATACGCTTTCCAACATACCAGAAATCATAGGAAAATGCCTTGGTTTTGAGGTTACTAAACTATGGTATAACGTTTGAGATTCACATATATCAAAATTAAATCTCTCTGTGCCCGTATTACCTATTTCTATTATCAAGAGCTACCAAAACATAAGTCGTTTTATAATAAAAATCCCATCTAAATCGGGCAATTTTCACGGAAGTTATCGTGCGAAAACAATGGCTAACTAATCTCACGCATGGTGCTGCCTGGATTGCTGACAAAAAACATTTTTGACGGAAGTGCTTCTAAAGCCGTTACGGAACAACTTATTGTATTTCGTCGCAATCCAAGCATTTTTACTCAAGTTATGAGGATAATGGCTGTGGAATAAATCTCGCTCCTGTGCCCTGATCTTTGACCCCATTTCGATTATATTCAACAGAACAGGTTCGGTATACCTCAGGAACAACACGATAAAGTTTTGTCGCAATCGAAGCATTTTTGCGTAAGTTATGACGCATAAGGGCGATGGAATGGATCCCGCTTCTGTGTCCTTACCTTTGACTCCATTTCGTCCATTTTCAATAAGGTTCGTCCCCAGGTTGTCCCCTACCATATACTAAATAAAATTTCATTGAAATCGAGCCATTTTTACGCGAGTTATCGTGCGGACAGACAGACAGACAAAGCTGGAGCATATACGCTTCTTCAACCTACGGTTGGAAATCGTAAAAAACCGGATATGAGCGCAAAGTGTGTAGTCGTCAACGGCTATTAGATGCTCGAGCTGAGCGGAGAGTAAGCAGACTTGTTCAGTCCAACAGATGGGCAACACTCTGTGAGATTACAGATAATCTGAATCAACGACCAAGTCCAATGGCCTCTCAATGTACAGTTTACCGCACATTACATCACATGGGCTACAGAAGCAGACAGCCTATCCGTAAGTCATTACCATCTGCAGCGAACAAGAAGAAACGCCTGCAGTTCGCTCAAGAACTCAAGAATTAGACAGTAAACGAGTGGAAGAAGATAATGTGGTCAGACGAATTACGTTTTCAACTACACCATACAGATGGATGGGTGAGGATATGGGGACAGCAGCACGAAAGCATGGACCCATTTTGCATCATCACCACTCTTCAAGCTGGCGGATGCACGTTATGGCCTGTGGCAAGTTTTCATGGAAGTGTTTGGACCCTGTAGCTCGTATGGAGCAACGTCTTACCGCCCAAAGATATTTAAATATCGTTGCGGACCAAGTCCACCCAATTATGTTGATAGTTTTATCCCGGTGGGGATGGATACTTACATCAGAACAATGCTCCATCTCATAGAGTTCACATTGTACTAGAATGGGAAGTACATCACGGAGACTTTTCTCGGTTACATTGGCCTCCCCAATCACCGGATCTCAATCCAATAGAACGTTTGTGGAATAAAGGTGAGAGGGGTATTAGACAGCTGGATCAGCTACCATCAAATCTT
The DNA here is from genome assembly GCA_039090855.1 of Macrothele yani. Classification (NCBI taxonomy): domain Eukaryota; kingdom Metazoa; phylum Arthropoda; class Arachnida; order Araneae; family Macrothelidae; genus Macrothele; species Macrothele yani. Next base: position 91,209,454 of record CM076989.1, on the reverse strand, counting down.
CCAGAGCTGGAAGGTGCAATTTATCGCATTTAGGCTAATATACCCCGACGTTTAATAGAGTCCATTCCAAGAAGAATTCAAGCAGTATTGAGGACAAAAGGTGACCCAACAACCAACTAACCAGGTGGTCATAATAATTTGGTCACTAAATGTATATATGAATAAGAGAGAAATTGTCATATATAGAAATACATACCCGTATGTACTTATAGTTCCATTAAAGCAATTTCTCAACAGCGGAAAAGACTTTGAGGCAGTCACTTCAAGGTATTAATCTCACATCAGAGAGAAGCTCTAGGGGGTGATGTCTTTTCAGTGCAATTAGCCTATGAACCGGCAATGGCAGTGAGTTTAACTGACACTTTTCGGAGATTCTTGGGTGCAACTGACCAACACCCGGAAAGGCACCCTTCATCCCAGACTCGAACTCGGGTCTTTCTCGGGCGAATGGTAGGAAATCAGCGCCTCATAACACATGACCACCTAGGCTGTCCAGTATTTTGTTCGTTTTTTGTTTCTAACAGCTATTTCACCTAATTAACTCAGTAAATGTTCTGCTGCGAATTTTGAGGGTGAGTGGGGTATCTTTATCCATACCACTCCATACAGGGCTCTCTGGTTTGAGGGTGAGTAGGGTATCTTTATTTATATAGTAGGGTATCTCAATTTATACAGTAGGGTATCTCAATTTATATAGTAGGGTATCTCAATATATATAATATAGGGTATCTCACTCATATAGTAGGGTATCTCACTCATATAGTAGGGTATCTCAATTTTGAGGGTGAATAGGGTATCTTTATCCATACCACTCCATACAGGGCTCTCTGGTGTTTGAGGGTAAGTAGGGTATCTTTATTTATATAGTAGGGTATCTCAATATACACTATCTACCAACAAGTAATTGGACACCCCTGCAATCGACGATATCTGCGGTCCTGATACACGTCACGGCTGCCGCCGTTAAATATCATGTGGGAAACAACAACGCAACCACTTGTATGCAAGATGCCACGCAGTTCGGAGCTCTCTGATTTCGAGAAAGGTGTAGTCGTCGGGTATCACAGAAATGGCCGATCCATACATGACATATCCACTTAGTTGAAGTACCCAAAATCGACAGTGGCCTACGTGATTGGCAAGTGGAAGATGAGAGGAGACTGTCGGAATGTGCTCAGACCCGGCAGACCCACAAAACTGGGAGTTAGAGACCGACGGGTGCTGGCCAGAGAAATTCGGAAGAACCGCACCAAATCGATGGGCCACATCCGCGAGGAGTTTCAACAGGCATCCGGGAGTGTTCTTTTGATGAATACCATCCGTAAGAAAGCCCATCTGCTCGGTTATCATGGACGTGCTGTCGCCCACAAGCCTTTGATCACCAAGTCCAATAGCGCTGCTCGGCTAACGTGGTGCAAAGAACGTCGACAGTGGACCGTTGAACAGTGGAAACAGGTTCTCTGGAGCGACGAATCAAGGTTCACCCTCTACCGTTCGGATGGCAGGGTGTGGGTTTGGCGTCTGCCTGGAGAACGCCTCCTGCCGGAATGTATTGTGCCAACTGTGAAGTTCGGCGGCGGTGGAATTATGCTATGGGGGTGTTTCTCCTGGTATGGCACGGGACCCTTGGTCGCAATTCCTGGTAGACTCAACGCCGAGACCTACTGCACCATTTTGGATGACCACGAGCTTCCTACGTTGTGGCAGTTTTACGGGTTGGACCCATGTTACTTTCAGGATGACAATGCCACCTGTCATGTTGCGAGGTCCACCGTGGCTTGGTATGGTGACAATGGGGTTAATCTAACGGACTGGCCTGCCCAGAGCCCGGACCTTAACACTATCGATCACCTCTGGGACGAGTTGGAGCGTCGACTTAAGAGGTGCCCCCACCGTCTGAAATCGGTGAAGGAACTAACCTGTCTTCTCCAAGCCGAGTGGAAGAAAATACCGCTAGCCGTCGTACAACGCCTAGTTGAGAGTATCAACTATTGAAGGTGAATAAACTCCGTTTTCCTTTGCTATTACAGGTGTCTAATCACTTGTAGGTATATAGTGTATATGGTATAGGTATCTCATATAGTAGGGTATCTCAATAGGTATCTCATATAGTAGGGTATCTCAATATATATATATATATATATATATCATCATCATCATCATTGTCAACCATTATCAATCCACTGCTGGACGAAGGTCTCCCCAAGTTTCCTCCACAACGGTCTGTCTTGTGCCAGTCTTCTCCATGTCACCCCTGCATACTTTCGAATTTCATCCACCCATCTCCCATGTGGTCTTCTTCTGGGTCTTTTCCTGTCCCTTGGAATCCAATCTAAAATTTCGGCTGTCCATCGATGATCTGTCCTTCTGGCAGTATGTCCAGCCCATTGCCATTTCAGGGATTTAACTCTGATCATGATGTCTTCCACTCTTGTCATTTTTCGGATCCACGAGTTCCTCTTCTTATCTCTCCTGGTTACACCAAGCATGCACCTCTCCATGTGTCTTTGAGTTGTCTGCAGCCTTTGTATGTCTCTTTTAGTTAAGGTCCACGTCTCTGCACCATACGTAAGCACTGGAAGGATGCATTGATCAAACACTTTTCTTTTAAGACATAATGGCATATTGCTCTTGAAAATTATGCTGTTTCTTCCAAAAGCTCTCCAGGCAAGTTTTGTACGCCGATTAATTTCTTCATCAATGTGACCCTCACTTGATATCTGCTGTCCAAGATAAACGTACGTATCTGTTATCTCCAGCTTTTCTTCATCAATCGATAAATCTTCATTTCTTGTAAAAGCATTGAACATCACTTTTGTCTTCTGAAAGTTCATTTTTAATCCCACTTCTTTACTCTTGTCGGCAAGTTCCTGGATCATACTCTGCAGCTCTGATGGGCTAGTTGCAAAAATGTCTACGTCATCAGCAAAACGAAGGTGGGTTAGATAATCTCCATTAATCTTTATCCCCCTTGTTTTCCCAGCTCAGTGACTGAAAAACACCCTCCAATGTGGCATTAAAGAGCTTCGGAGATATGGTGTCACCTTGTCTCACTCCCTTCCCAATTTTTATGTGTGTTGTATTTTCAAACAGCCGAATCTTTGCACTTGCATTTTCATAGATGTTATTAATAATATTAATGTATGCATCTTCAATACCGCAGGTTTTCAGAGCCATTGTAACTGCTGATGGTTTCACCGAATCAAAGGCTTTTTCATAATCGATAAAAGCCATGCACAATGGAAGTTCATATTCCCTCGCTCTTTCAATTAGTTCTCTCAGCACATGGATATGATCTATTGTGCTGTAGCCACTCCTGAATCCAGCTTGTTCTCTCGGTTGAGCCATGTCCAGTGTTACCTTCAAGCGGTGTGAAAGAACTTTAGTGAAGATTTTATAAACTACTGATAGGAGGCTGATAGGTCTGTAGTTTCCGAGATCCTCAATGTCACCTTTCTTATGTAGCAGGATCATTGTAGCGGTGTTCCAATCCTCAGGAATCTTTCCTTCATTAAGGCATCGAGTGAAAATTTGGGCGAGTACTGTTTCGATTTCTCCACTTGCTTCTTGTATGATGTCTACAGTAATTCCATCTTCTCCTGGAGCTTTTCTCCGCTTCATGTTCTTGATTGCATGTGCAACTTCTGCTGGAAGGACTGGAGGAACTCTGGTACTGGTATCTTTCATGATGTCTGGAGTGCATGTATCATCCCTTTCATATAATTTGGAGTAGAAATCTTTCACTCTTGTCAAAATTTCGCCTCTATTTCTTGTTACAGAACCATCTTCTTTTCTCAGTGCCATAATCTGTTTTCTTCCCTTACTGAGATGTCCCTTTGCTATCTTTAGGCTTTGGTTGTTTTCAATTGCTTTCCTCACTAGTTCACAGTTGAATTTTCTTACGTCTTCAGTGATACTTTTTCGTACTGTCTTGCATAGCTCTATATATTCCACTTTGGAAGTCACATCTTCTTTAGTTGTCCTCATCTCTCTTCTTTTTTGCATCAACATTTTCGTTTTTCCTGATAATTTATTTACATGCAACTTGTTCTTAGACCCAGCTAATTTTGTTGCTGTTTCCATAAGAGCTTTGGTTACTTTTCTGTTAACTTCAGAGATGTCCACTTCTTCTGATGTTAGGCCTTCTAAAGCAGAGAACCTGTTCTTCAGTTCCAACTTGAAGGTATTATGGTGTTTTTTAAGGTTGGTTATGTCAATAGATTTTGTTTGTCTTATGAGCTTGCCACGTTCAAGTTTAGTGTTGAGGTGCATCTTACATCTCACCAATCTATGGTCACTACCTGTGTTGAACTTGTTTAGCACACTGCAGTCTTCTATGACGAATTTTTTGTTACACATAATAAAATCAATTTCACTTGTCGTCCCATTTGGATGTCTCCATGTCCATTTCCTGTGTGGCTTTTTCTTGAAGAAGGAGTTCAAGATGAAAAACCCTTCTGCCTCTGCAAACTCAACGAGAGTATTTCCACGCTGGTTTCTGTTGCCGTGACCGAATTTACCTACTGAAGTTTCATTCTGTTGCCTTTGCCCTATTTTTGCATTGAAATCTCCCATAATTATCTTCAAGTGCTGCTTACCTTTATTATTTAGATGACAAATTTCCTCATAAAATTCTTCAATTTCTTCTTCAGGATGACTTGTGGTGGGTGCATAAGTTTGAATAATCTGAGCCTGGTATCTTCTCGATAGTTGGATAACGAGTCGTGCAGCTCTGTCAGAGGAACTTTCAACTTCTACCACTTTATCCTTCAGTTTCTTGTTTATTATAAATCCAACCCCACTAGTTCTGCCAGTATCTGTCCCACGATAGTAGAAGAGATGTCCACTTTTCAGTTCGATGAGATCTTCTCCTTTTCTCCTTACCTCACTTAGCCCCACGATGTCCCACTTGATCCTTTGTAGTTCCTCTTCCAATTCAAGAAGCCTTGAATCAGAAGATAGGGAGCGTCCGTTGTAAGTAGCCAAGGTCAGCATCAGATGGCAGCCTAGTCCGGTCCTCCGGGGATTCTTAGCACCCTCTGCCTTCATGTCGCACTGGCCGCTGCCTTGGCCAGGTACATTCCAGCTGCCGGAGACTGAGGGCCAAGATTTAAGTTGTGGAATCATTTTGGAGGGGTTTGGCCATAACTCACCACGCTGGCCAAGCGGGATGGTGAGTGTGGGATAGAATTTCCTCTAATCCCGATGGTATAGTTATACCGCTATGGGCGGTCGTCAGAGCCCCTTTAGTGGGAACCGGATGCACCACGAGAAGGCGGGGTTGACATTTGTCAAGGAGAGGCTGTGATGTTACGCGTCACCTGACCTTACATCCCATATATATATATATATATATATATATATATATATATATATATATATATATATATAGGTATCTCATATAGTTGGGTATATATATAGGTATCTCATATAGTAGGGTATATATATAGGTATTTTATATCATCATCATCATCATTGTCAACTATTATCAATCCACTGCTGGACGAAGGTCTTACATCTCACTAATCTATGGTCACTACCTGTGTTGAACTTGTTTAGCACACTGCAGTCTTCTATGACGAATTTTTTGTTACACATAATAAAATCAATTTCACTTGTCGTCCCATTTGGATGTCTCCATGTCCATTTCCTGTGTGGCTTTTTCTTGAAGAAGGAGTTCAAGATGAAAAACCCTTCTGCCTCTGCAAACTCAACGAGAGTATTTCCACGCTGGTTTCTGTTACCGTGACCGAATTTACCTACTGAAGTTTCATTCTGTTGCCGTTGCCCTATTTTTGCATTGAAATCTCCCATAATTAATATAGTAGGATATATATATATAGGTATTTCATATAGTAGGGTATCTCAATTTTGAGGGTGAGTAGGTTATCTTTATCCATACCACTCCATACAGGACTCTGGTTTCACCAAAAATGAACGTCACCCTGAGGCTGCTTCACGGGGTTACTTTGTCAGAGATGCACGCCATTATGGCGGAGGGCCACAGCCTACGGTGGGGTACGGACTATGGACAATTTTGCCACTCATCGGGAAACAAGCCTGGGCCCAACTCGAACGAGAGATCCGAAATCCGCGCCTCAGACCACTCGGCCACTGGGGCAGAGAATTTCGTGTCACAACAATTCGTATTGCATAACGTGGAATTTTTGTTTGTCTCTTATTCTAGCTGAGATTCAGTAGCAGTTAATTTGATTTCAAACACCTAAATACCATTTCTTTCTCATTTGTGCTGCTGTAAATACTGTATTCTGAGAATCTGTACACACAGATAACGAGAACCGAACTGTTTGTGGAAACTTACACAATACAAAAATATGTGTGCGGACGGTTTGAAACAGATTGTCTGGGAACAAAGAATTCAGTGAAAGGGGGAAGAAGCACTGCAGAGATTACTTCTGTTTGCACAGTCTCTTAGTCGTCCCTCTGCAGGGAAATGTTCAAACTTAGATTCTTGATATCAGTTGTTTGTCAAACAAGTGCCACACCAACATCTGTCTCTCTTAACCGACTTCTGCACGCTCGAAGCATTGAAACGCCTTCCAGCCAGAGGAGACATCCAATTAACACTTCATTCTGAAATCTCCCTTTCTAAAACAAAAACAACGTTCTAATCAGCGAAGATCAAAGAGTCATAGCAACAAAGTCCAACCAACTGCCCTTATCATTTTTGCTTTTGTTGAACCCTTCTAAGCGAAATGCATTGTCACATGTAAAGCAATGTTTTATATTCCCTTTGTCGAGGGGTATACACAACTTTTTTTTTTTTCGTGGGACGGGGCGATAAAAATGAAAGTTTTCGAAATCCACCAGGACAAAATGAAAGTTAATGGAAAATAGAAGAAAAAGTTAAAGCATTTTTTTTTCTAATGCAAATTGAATTTTAACAAAAAACGTTAAAAATAAACACTTTCCAAGAAGTAAGGCCGTCCCCCACCCTCTAAATCAGCGGTTCCCAACCTTAAGCTAACCGCCGGGCCGCGGGTGGCCTAGTGGGCAACGTTCGTGACTGCCACGGAAGGGACCTCAGGTTCGATCCCAGCAGGTACGAACGCTCGATCCACTAAATATCCGCCGTGCGTCGGATGGGCACGTTAAGCCGTCGGACCCCGAGTACTGGCCCCCGGTAATAAATAAGGGCGTCTTCCTCTCACTTTCTACTTCGCTTCCGTGTCACTTTACTATCGGGCACTCTAGCCCAAATCTCCTATCTTCCTATTTCTAAGGGTTGTTTAAGACCTGGGGTCAGACACTCCCTTCCTAAAATCCTCTACATATGATCATTTGATCATTTTTTTAAAGCTAACCGCTGACTACCTGACTGGAAAAGTAGATAAAGCCCCCCCCCTCCCCAAAGACATCAGGCAACTATGGAAAAGTACAATTTATTTTGCAAACATACTTTTTAACTAAAATGAATTTTATCTAATATAATGTAACTAATTTTAATTAACTAAAGTAACGTTTGAAATAACTGAAATCAAGTAAAATTGTTACTGTCTTAGTTGTGATTATAACCAATGCGAATTTTGGGCTTGCATTTGTTTCATTAGCTGTGGAATTCTCGGGCTGATACCAGTGGCGTAACTACCACCACCGCAGCCCCGCAACTGCGGAGAGGGGGCGCGAGAAAGGAAGGGGCGTACTGCAGCTGCCAGGTATAGGTTTATAAAAAAAATTGAACACGCACAATAATTAACCCAAAGATTCATATTTTGCTTTAAGATATATTTAGCTTTGCGTAAATAAATGCCTAATTTCACTTTTAAAACACTGAATGCCTTACAGATTGAAAGTGTTCGGCTGTTTGACTTCGGGTTGTAATACGATTGCTCTGCAATGGGTTTAAAATAATGCGATCGCCCTCCAATCGTTCTCTCTCTGCGTTGCTGAGGAAAAGCGCGAAGCTACATTGGGATTCTCCGTGGAGGATGTGGGAAAACAGTTGCATAGGATTGCGTGCACGACAGGCGTCAATATTTTTTCACAACAGCTGCAGATCTACCATGTTTAAGAGAGTGATTTCTTCAAATGATTTGTTTTAGTTTTGGACAAAGCAATTACGCGTGTTATCAAATCTATTACATAAAAAGTTAAAACTACAGGGCTCTAGGTACCACCATACGTGTTCGAAATCCTGGGAAAATTTTCGAAAATTGGGTGCTGAAGTAAATCTTGCGGGGGGGGCTCACGTTGTGCTAGTTACGCCACTGGCTGATACTGCTGTTCCAAGCTAGTCGTATGTCATCGCTTGCGTCCAGCCGATTTCTTTGCTTGTTTTTTTAATCAATAGCAGAGTAGAGAATGCCTGTTCACACAAAAGCGTTGTCTGAAACACCGTAAGATACTGTAAGGCGGTTCGCCGAATGTTTGGATAAGACATGGACTTCTTACGCCTCAACTCCTCACACAAGATTCAAACGAATCCCTGAAGTTACTATCGTGTCGAAGTTTGATGACCTCTTCTTGGATTTCACCAGGAAGATCCTCGGGCTTGATATTGAAAGGATTGCGAATTAGTTTCTTAATAGAAGTTTCAACTTTGTCATATTATGAAAAATAACGGTAGAATTCGTCTTTTAGTATTTATAGGTGACGCAATACGTTATGATGGACCTTTGCTGTGACGGTAGCGTAATTTTGTCATCAGCAAGGGTTTTCAGAGTGGGAAACGACGAATAATTTTTTCCCTGAATTTTATCAACCCATACATTTATTTTGCAAAGAAACGATGCAATACGTTATGATGGACACTATGCTGTGACAGTAAGGTATACATTTCAACGGATTAAAGTAAATCCGAATGATTACAGCATTCTTACTGTCAAACAACTATACGATTTCCACCTGGATAAAATAATGTTAGTAGAGGGAAATGACCGATCCGAGCTTAAAGTGGAGCCCATAGACTTAACATTAGGCTCCTTCTGGAGCAGGTGGAGCCAGCTGGAGCAAGCTGCAGCCGAGCAAACGGAGGGGCGTGGTCAGTAGCAGCCTCCAATTCCCCGCTGCAATTTTTCCCCCTCGACCGAAGTGTGTGCTTATCTCCGAAGATAGTAGTATTTATTGGACTTTGTCGAATTTTGGGGGGAAATCAATGAAGGTTTATTCCTTTTTTTTTTAATTTAATGAAGGTTTATTCATTATTTATTTTCCCCTCTCTCGACCCCATCCCCTTAGGTTATTGTTATGTAAAACGTTTTTTCCCTCGTAATTTGTTGATGTATTTTTTTCAATTAATTTTCATGAATTCCTCATGTGTCTTCCCTAATGAAAATTATGTAGGGTAAGTATTAATTAATCATTTCTCTTTTTTTCTCGAATAATACGGTCATGTCCTCATCTCAAGAAATGTTATTATGATATCTTATTTTTGTTCATAAATGTTTGATTTTGAGGGATGGCAACGCCCGAGTTGGAAAGGGGTTGGATATAGGGGGATGGCAACTCGATGTGTTGCCCCCTAGCGGTGCTTCTTGGAACTTTCGATTGATCTTTGATTTTGAGGGATGGCAACGCCCGAGTGGAAAAGGGGTTGGATATAGGGGGATGGCAACTCGATGTGTTGCCCCCTAGCGGTGCTTCTTGGAACTTTCGATTGATCTTTGATTTTGAGGGATGGCAACGCCCGAGTGGGAAAGGGGTTGGATATAGGGGGATGTCAACTCGATGTGCTGCCCCCTAGCGGTGCTTCTTGGAACTTTCGATTGATTTTTGATTTTAAGGGATGGCAACGCCCGAGTGGGAAAGGGTTGGATATAGGGGGATGCCAACTCGATGTACTACCCCTAGCGGTGCTTCTTGGAACTTTCGATGGATCTTTGATTTTGGGGGATGGCAACGACCGAGTGGGGAAAGGGCACTGCGTAGGTGTTAGATATGATGATGCTTCTTGGAACTTTATTATTTCGATGGATCTTTGATTTTGAGGGATGGCAACGACTGAGTGGGGTCCGTTGGGAATTTTTGCATTTATTCCTGTGGTTTGCAAGCAAGATTTCTCCCCTCTTCAATACTATTTTTCCCCCGGAGGAAATTTTTACGTAACGATGCTGGGGAATTTTCTTTCCAAGGGAATAAAAATGCTCCTAAGGTCTTAGCGAGGTTCTAACTCACGATGATTTGGTTTCCAAAAATAGTCAGGGGGTCAAATGGTTTTCGTGTACTACGTATTTCCTATATATATATTTTTTTAAATTACTTTTACGTTATTTCTTCATGTGTTTTTATATATTTTTCGTATGTTTTGAGGGAGTTTTTTCGTGTAGATGTAATGAATTTTCTGGGGAACTTTTCTTTTTCCTCCATTCAATTTTATTTCAGACCATGAGACGAGGAAATGCTTCTTTAGAAATTATTTCGTTCTTGTTCGCAGTAATTACTGGACATAGACTTCATGTTAATTCTGAGTCTTTCACCCCTGCAATAATATTTTCTCGTAATTTTTTCGTATGTTCAAGAACTCTACAGATCTTTCCCAGTTAAAATTCTGCTCAAACAATATTTTCGGTCTTTATTTCCTTATAGCTTCCCAATTTCCGATATTTTTCTTCCTCTATCTTTGAAATTTCATTAAACTTCTCAATAGGTCAGGATTCTTTTTTTCTTGGACAAACTTATGAGTCCTTTTATTTACACTATCTTTTTTTTTTTCATTTCATTTCAGCAAACGATTATTTTAGATGCAACAAATCGTCAGATTTTGGTTTCCTTATATAGCATATTTTCCAACTTGCTTAAAAAATATTCCTCAAAACTTGCATGTATGTCAAATATACATTTTTTATTCTTTCGTAGTTAGCCATACTTTTCGTGGACTGCCTCGACAGGAAAGCATTGAATGTCAAGACATACAATCTAAAACCTTTTTCTTTCAATAAAATTTGTATTCTTTGGGCTGAATATTTTTCCGTCTCGTCCGAAAAAACATTCATTCTAGAGGCAAAGCGACTAATTCCGTTCTTCCCATAAACATTATTTTTTTATTTATTTGATATTCAGAGTTGTATACATTTACTATCCAAAAAAGAGATATATTTAATGTAAAGGTATATTCTTCCAAGCTGGGAAATATATGTATATATTAGTTCATTTCCAGTTAAAGGAAATGCATCTTTATATTTCAATATGAAAAAGAAGCCCTATAAGTGAAAGCTCAACCTAAAGACGGATAGATTGTTCCCATTCTCTCTACTCTATGACATTTCTTTACTGAATGAACCATGGCCTTTTTTTCATGAACTGCTTTAAAATCTTCGTTCTCACTTTACTATTGTCAGATTCCATGTCCCTTCAGTTCTTTACTTATTCAATTTTAATTTATTAAGAGAGTAGAACTCTTTTAGGCTTTCGAACTCTTTTAGGCTTTCTATTGACAGATTCCATGTCCCTCCAGTTCTTTACTTATTCAATTTTAATTTATTAAGAGAGTAGAACTCTTTTAGGCTTTCGAAGTACTTTCAAGTCTTTCATTACGAAAATTTTCACTGTCATGAAAGAAGCCATAATCGAGATGATTTACTATCGTTTCAATGAAAGTGTTTACGCATTCATTGCTATGATGTCAGATTTCATTTTCTTGTACTTAGAACAGAAATGAGTTTGAATCATTCGTCGAGAAAACATTTTTCATATATATATATATATATATTTTGCCTCCGAATCAAACGAACTCAAAAAATAAGAGACGCACTTTAATATTTTTTTCCTCTTATGAGAGGAATACGGGAATATGATACCAAAATTAAAGAATATAGAATATCGACTTTCCTCTCAACACCTTTCATCTACGTTTTTTTTTATTTTTTTTATTTTCAATAAGCTGTTTCTATATTTTTACAACTGAATAGAATTATTTATTGAAAAGTTCTAAGTAAGACGAAAAATGGTTTTGTTGATTTCCTAAGAGGATGATTTTGGAAATTTTCGTTTTCTTTTAATTGTAAAAATCTCATAGAATAACATGGGAAAACTAGCATGCATAAAAGACTGTTTTGGATCGAGTAAATTGAAAGAATTTTACAAAGTTCATTTCAGAAAAGTACATTCCTTCCTAGTGTCAAAACGAATCACTTCGTTTTTCTAAGATACACTTTGGAATCTTATAAAAGTGCATAGGGTCAAAAACGATTTTGATGATTTTACTAAGATGACAGATTTCGGATTTCTTATGATAGAAAATACAGTGAATTTCCCATTGAATAACATGGGAAACTGCGAAATTTAAGAAGTACGTTTTCGTTCAAGTAAAATATTTTAAAAGTCTTTTTTCGAATCAGTTGAAAACAGACAGGGTGTGTTTCTGAACAGCTCATTATTTCCCAAGATCAAAACGATTCACTTCGTTTTCTTTTTTTTTTTTTTTTTTCCTAATGTGCGTTTCTGAAAGAAGTAAAAATAGTTTAGCTAGAAAATTGGAAAGATATTTTTAGGAATCCTAGACTGGTTATTTTCGTATAGCTAGAGGGGTCTTCAGTGAGAGCACTTATTTTCTTTACAAACTAAGAGAATGAAGTGTAGTCAGTTTGAAAAAAATTCAAACTCCCCTAAATTTAGCCTTTTGTCCTGGTTTCGACTCAATACTGTAAAGCATTGCTCTCAGACCAGTTGAATTCCTGGCCCTTAATGAAATACATTAAACCTTTCCCTTAAAAATAAGCAATCTCTTCTTCAATACCAGATCCCCAATAAGTTTCTTTAAGAGTTATTCATTCCCACTTTTACTTTTAAAAACTTAAAATTCATTATTATTTAACTCATTACAAAAAATGAAACTCATTCATACAGAAAAAATATAAATGAATAAAAATAAATAAAGTAGTCCTAAAAAGGACTGTTTTTCTGGGTCCCCTTCATACAGCTGCTCCATGATCGGTATAAGGAATTTTTTTTTACCTGCTGATATCTCAGCACATTGACTTCACAGTCTCTAGCAAGTTCTTTACAATTATACTTTCCAAGAACGCTTTGGACGGGACATGGTCTCCAGTGACTGCAACAAAAGATTCTGCTAGAATCTTGGGGTTAAGCAATGCAACGGCATCATCGAAATACTTTTGCCACTTGGATTCGGGGGTGGCATATGCACAGCTGTGGGCCGTGATGTTTGCGAATATGCGATTTGAGGGTTGGTGGCACTCCATACAATAATATAAGTTATTGACATGTTCCTGAAGGCGATCCCTTACCATGTCAGCAAGCATGATGAAAAACTCTTCATCTGAGATGGAAGCAACAGGGGAAGAAATCCTTGGATGGTGCAAAACAGCCTTTCTAAAGACAGGTCCAAATAGTAGTTGAGTAATGCTGTCCCATATTTTTCCACATTGATCAATAAGAGTTCCAAATTGTTGACAAGTCAGCTTTATCGGAACAGGATTCAATCGACGAAAACCATGAATTCTGGGGGAAAGCACTTCTAACGTGTAACTGCCAGAAGCATCTAAGAGGGAAGGACAGCAGGAAACGATAAGTTCACGATTAATCAAGATGTCACAATTCATGCCTTGAATCCAGTGTGATTTTCCCATGAATTTTCGGAACGTTGAAGCTGACATTGTTATTCCATTCTTAGAAGGGTAGAAAGATTCCCCATCTTTCCTATAACTTCGAATATGAACTCGGACCGTGTTGTTAAAATCGCATACTTTTGCAAACGTGTTTTCACCTAAATAAAAATGATGAGGTGCAAGATTTTTCATAGAAATTCTTGGGAGGATAACTTCTCCACACGATTTGGGCTTTAAAGGAACGGACTCACATACCTTCTTAGCGAGAGTAGCAGAAATTTCACCACTTTGCTTCATCGTGGAAATGGAATCGGTAGCGCTCAAAGCAACAGACAAAAAAGAAGTGACTCGTTTGAAGACTAAAGACAAACTGAAGGAACAGCTCTTATTCTAAGTCAAAACTGAGAAGAGGTTGGAGTTCGTCACTTGTTTACTGCTTGAGAGGAAAAGAGCAGAGTCATGGGGTAAAGAACACTCGGTTATCTTCTTTCTAAAAGTCAAATTCAATCTAATGTTTGGAGCATTCTTTTGTCGAGGCAGACCATGACTCCAATACGAATTAGTTGGTGGCAGGATCTGTAGTAAAGTTCCAGATCTCAAAGATAAGGAAACTGGTTTAAACCCGTTTCGCTTGAAAACAAGAGTCTCTTTCCTGTCCGAGAGATACTGATGTAATACAAGACAAAGGATCTAATTCAGCTTCGTCATCATGGTGATCACCGATTTGGTTATCACCATGATGACGAAGCTGAATTAGATCCTTTGTCTTGTATTACATCAGTATCTCTCGGACAGGAAAGAGACTCTTGTTTTCAAGCGAAACGGGTTTAAACCAGTTTCCTTATCTTTGAGATCTGGAACTTTACTACAGATCCTGCCACCAACTAATTCGTATTGGAGTCATGGTCTGCCTCGACAAAAGAATGCTCCAAACATTAGATTGAATTTGACTTTTAGAAAGAAGATAACCGAGTGTTCTTTACCCCATGACTCTGCTCTTTCCCTCTCAAGCAGTAAACAAGTGACGAACTCCAACCTCTTCTCAGTTTTGACTTAGAATAAGAGCTGTTCCTTCAGTTTGTCTTTAGTCTTCAAACGAGTCACTTCTTTTTTGTCTGTTGCTTTGAGCGCTACCGATTCCATTTCCACGATGAAGCAAAGTGGTGAAATTTCTGCTACTCTCGCTAAGAAGGTATGTGAGTCCGTTCCTTTAAAGCCCAAATCGTGTGGAGAAGTTATCCTCCCAAGAATTTCTATGAAAAATCTTGCACCTCATCATTTTTATTTAGGTGAAAACACGTTTGCAAAAGTATGCGATTTTAACAACACGGTCCGAGTTCATATTCGAAGTTATAGGAAAGATGGGGAATCTTTCTACCCTTCTAAGAATGGAATAACAATGTCAGCTTCAACGTTCCGAAAATTCATGGAAAAATCACACTGGATTCAAGGCATGAATTGTGACATCTTGATTAATCGTGAACTTATCGTTTCCTGCTGTCCTTCCCTCTTAGATGCTTCTGGCAGTTACACGTTAGAAGTGCTTTCCCCAGAATTCATGGTTTTCGTCGATTGAATCCTGTTCCGATAAAGCTGACTTGTCAACAATTTGGAACTCTTATTGATCAATGTGGAAAAATATGGGACAGCATTACTCAACTACTATTTGGACCTGTCTTTAGAAAGGCTGTTTTGCACCATCCAAGGATTTCTTCCTGTTGCTTCCATCTCAGATGAAGAGTTTTTCATCATGCTTGCTGACATGGTAAGGATCGCCTTCAGGAACATGTCAATAACTTATATTATTGTATGGAGTGCCACCAACCCCCAAATCGCATATTCGCAAACATCACGGCCCACAGCTGTGCATATGCCACCCCGAATCCAAGTGGCAAAAGTATTTCGATGATGCCGTTGCATTGCTTAACCCCAAGATTCTAGCAGAATCTTTTGTTGCAGTCACTGGAGACCATGTCCCGTCCAAAGCGTTCTTGGAAAGTATAATTGTAAAGAACTTGCTAGAGACTGTGAAGTCAATGTGCTGAGATATCAGCAGGTAAAAAAAAATTCCTTATACCGATCATGGAGCAGCTGTATGAAGGGGACCCAGAAAAACAGTCCTTTTTAGGACTACTTTATTTATTTTTATTCATTTATATTTTTTCTGTATGAATGAGTTTCATTTTTTGTAATGAGTTAAATAATAATGAATTTTAAGTTTTTAAAAGTAAAAGTGGGAATGAATAACTCTTAAAGAAACTTATTGGGGATCTGGTATTGAAGAAGAGATTGCTTATTTTTAAGGGAAAGGTTTAATGTATTTCATTAAGGGCCAGGAATTCAACTGGTCTGAGAGCAATGCTTTACAGTATTGAGTCGAAACCAGGACAAAAGGCTAAATTTAGGGGAGTTTGAATTTTTTTTTCAAACTGACTACACTTCATTCTCTTAGTTTGTAAAGAGAATAAGTGCTCTCACTGAAGGACCCTCTAGCTATACGAAAATAACCAGTCTAGGATTCATAAAAATATCTTTCCAATTTTCTAGCTAAACTATTTTTACTTCTTTCAGAAACGCACATTAGAAAAAAAAAAAAAAAAAAAAAAGAAAACGAAGTGAATCGTTTTGATCTTGGGAAATAATGAGCTGTTCAGAAACACACCCTGTCTGTTTTCAACTGATTCGAAAAAGACTTTTAAAATATTTTACTTGAACGAAAACGTACTTCTTAAATTTCGCAGTTTCCCATGTTATTCAATGGGAAATTCACTGTATTTTCTATCATAAGAAATTCGAAATCTGTCATCTTAGTAAAATCATCAAAATCGTTTTTGACCCTATGCACTTTTATAAGATTCCAAAGTGTATCTTAGAAAAACGAAGTGATTCGTTTTGACACTAGGAAGGAATGTACTTTTCTGAAATGAACTTTGTAAAATTCTTTCAATTTACTCGATCCAAAACAGTCTTTATGCATGCTAGTTTTCCCATGTTATTCTGTGAGATTTTTACAATTACCAGAAAACGAAAATTTCCAAAATCATCCTCTTAGGAAAATCAACAAAACCATTTTTCGTCTTACTTAGAACTT
The DNA here is from genome assembly GCA_039090855.1 of Macrothele yani. Taxonomy (NCBI): domain Eukaryota; kingdom Metazoa; phylum Arthropoda; class Arachnida; order Araneae; family Macrothelidae; genus Macrothele; species Macrothele yani. The sequence continues at coordinate 91,192,837 of CM076989.1, read as the reverse complement.
TTCAATAAATAATTCTATTCAGTTGTAAAAATATAGAAACAGCTTATTGAAAATAAAAAAAATGAAAAAAAAACGTAGATGAAAGGTGTTGAGAGGAAAGTCGATATTCTATATTCTTTAATTTTGGTATCATATTCCCGTATTCCTCTCATAAGAGGAAAAAAATATTAAAGTGCGTCTCTTATTTTTTGAGTTCGTTTGATTCGGAGGCAAAATATATATATATATATATGAAAAATGTTTTCTCGACGAATGATTCAAACTCATTTCTGTTCTAAGTACAAGAAAATGAAATCTGACATCATAGCAATGAATGCGTAAACACTTTCATTGAAACGATAGTAAATCATCTCGATTATGGCTTCTTTCATGACAGTGAAAATTTTCGTAATGAAAGACTTGAAAGTACTTCGAAAGCCTAAAAGAGTTCTACTCTCTTAATAAATTAAAATTGAATAAGTAAAGAACTGGAGGGACATGGAATCTGTCAATAGAAAGCCTAAAACAGTTCGAAAGCCTAAAAGAGTTCTACTCTCTTAATAAATTAAAATTGAATAAGTAAAGAACTGAAGGGACATGGAATCTGACAATAGTAAAGTGAGAACGAAGATTTTAAAGCAGTTCATGAAAAAAAAAGGCCATGGTTCATTCAGTAAAGAAATGTCATAGAGCAGAGAGAGTGGGAACAATCTATCCGTCTTTAGGTTGAGCTTTCACTTATAGGGCTTCTTTTTTCATATTGGAAATATAAAGATGCATTTCCTTTAACTGGAAATGAACTAATATATACATATATTTCCCCAGCTTGGAAGAATATACCTTTACATTAAATATATCTCTTTTTTGGATAGTAAATGTATACAACTCTGAATATCAAATAAATAAAAAAATAATGTTTATGGGAAGAACGGAATTAGTCGCTTTGCCTCTAGAATGAATGTTTTTTCGGACGAGACGGAAAAATATTCAGCCCAAAGAATACAAATTTTATTGAAAGAAAAAGGTTTTAGATTGTATGTCTTGACATTCAATGCTTTCCTGTCGAGGCAGTCCACGAAAAGTATGGCTAACTACGAAAGAATAAAAAAAATGTATATTTGACATACATGCAAGTTTTGAGGAATATTTTTTAAGCAAGTTGGAAAATATGCTATATAAGGAAACCAAAATCTGACGATTTGTTGCATCTAAAATAATCGTTTGCTGAAATGAAATGAAAAAAAAAGATAGTGTAAATAAAAGGACTCATAAGTTTGTCCAAGAAAAAAAAAAGAATCCTGACCTATTGAGAAGTTTAATGAAATTTCAAAGATAGAGGAAGAGAAAATATCGGAAATTGGGAAGCTATAAGGAAATAAAGACCGAAAATATTGTTTGAGCAGAATTTTAACTGGGAAAGATCTGTAGAGTTCTTGAACATACGAAAAAATTACGAGAAAATATTATTGCAGGGGTGAAAGACTCAGAATTAACATGAAGTCTATGTCCAGTAATTACTGCGAACAAGAACGAAATAATTTCTAAAGAAGCATTTCCTCGTCTCATGGTCTGAAATAAAATTGAATGGAGGAAAAAGAAAAGTTCCCCAGAAAATTCATTACATCTACACGAAAAAACTCCCTCAAAACATACAAAAAATATATAAAAACACATGAAGAAATAACGTAAAAGTAATTTAAAAAAATATATATATAGGGAATACGTAGAACACGAAAACCATTTGACCCCCTGACTATTTTTGGAAACCAAATCATCGTGAGTTAGAACCTCGCTAAGACCTTAGGAGCATTTTTATTCCCTTGGAAAGAAAATTCCCCAGCATCGTTACGTAAAAATTTCCTCCGGGGGAAAAATAGTATTGAAGAGGGGAGAAATCTTGCTTGCAAACCACAGGAATAAATGCAAAAATTCCCAACGGACCCCACTCAGTCGTTGCCATCCCTCAAAATCAAAGATCCATCGAAATAATAAAGTTCCAAGAAGCATCATCATATCTAACACCTACGCAGTGCCCTTTCCCCACTCGGTCGTTGCCATCCCCCAAAATCAAAGATCCATCGAAAGTTCCAAGAAGCATCGCTAGGGGTAGTACATCGAGTTGGCATCCCCCTATATCCAACCCCTTTCCCACTCGAGCGTTGCCATCCCTCAAAATCAAAGATCAATCGAAAGTTCCAAGAAGCACCGCTAGGGGGCAGCACATCGAGTTGACATCCCCCTATATCCAACCCCTTTCCCACTCGGGCGTTGCCATCCCTCAAAATCAAAGATCAATCGAAAGTTCCAAGAAGCACCGCTAGGGGCAGCACATCGAGTTGACATCCCCCTATATCCAACCCTTTCCCCACTCGGGCGTTGCCATCCCTCAAAATCAAAGATCAATCGAAAGTTCCAAGAAGCACCGCTAGGGGGCAACACATCGAGTTGCCATCCCCCTATATCCAACCCCTTTTCCACTCGGGCGTTGCCATCCCTCAAAATCAAAGATCAATCGAAAGTTCCAAGAAGCACCGCTAGGGGGCAACACATCGAGTTGCCATCCCCTATATCCAACCCCTTTTCCACTCGGGCGTTGCCATCCCTCAAAATCAAACATTTATGAACAAAAATAAGATATCATAATAACATTTCTTGAGATGAGGACATGACCGTATTATTCGAGAAAAAAAGAGAAATGATTAATTAATACTTACCCTACATAATTTTCATTAGGGAAGACACATGAGGAATTCATGAAAATTAATTGAAAAAAATACATCAACAAATTACGAGGGAAAAAAACGTTTTACATAACAATAACCTAAGGGGATGGGGTCGAGAGAGGGGAAAATAAATAATGAATAAACCTTCATTAAATTAAAAAAAAAAGGAATAAACCTTCATTGATTTCCCCAAAATTCGACAAAGTCCAATAAATACTACTATCTTCGGAGATAAGCACACACTTCGGTCGAGGGGGAAAAATTGCAGCGGGGAATTGGAGGCTGCTACTGACCACGCCCCTCCGTTTGCTCGGCTGCAGCTGGCTCCACCTGCTCCAGAAGGAGCCTAATGTTAAGTCTATGGGCTCCACTTTAAGCTCGGATCGGTCATTTCCCTCTACTAATGTTCAAAAGAATTAAAAATAATCTTTATCATGCTTTAATATCATTAAATATCCGTACACATCAACATGAAACCAAAAACAGAACAAAACTTGTTCCATGTTTTCTCACGCGGGATAGGCTAAAATGAACATAAACTTCTTTATCTCAAAGACTACAGTCTTGTGACGATTGTATGTAGATTAAGATAACACAACGTAGTTGTCACAAATGTTTATTTTTTCAAGCCGACCATGGTTTCGCTGGGTATTGACCTAGCTTCATCAGGACGAATGGCACGTAAATATTCAAATTGTATATGACATCATAAATGGTGTTTACAGTCACGTGTTTTGGTTAGATGCTTCCTCGCGCTTGATAGAAATGGCGTGGATGCCATGTCATTAACAAGTTGCGAAGACTTCTGATATATATGGAAAGCTTCCAAAATATCAAGTTTGGTGGTTGAATCTGGCTTTTCAATAAGTTTTGCTTCTTCAAAGAGAAATTTGTGGTCCTTTTCGTAACAGTGTTAAGCCATCGATGACTTCTTTAGGTCACAATTCGTACATAGGACAGACCCGTGTAGAGCCTTGCGTTTTCGATTGAAGGAGCACAAGACCTACATTCGGAAAATGTGACCTAAAGAAGTCATCGATGGGACAGACCCGTAGAGACAGACCCGTAGAGCCTTGCGTTTTCGATTGAAGGAGCACAAGACCTACATTCGGACGTCTGCCAATGATGTCCTACACATTCTCTATTAGGGAGTGACGCGTCTGCCAATGATGTCCTACACATTCTCTATTAGGGAGAAGTCTGCGGATCGCGCTGTCCATGGAAACGCCTGGACACCTTATAGACACTGTCTGCTGATGTTGGCAGTATGCGAACGGGCGTTATCTTGTGTAAACTGGGCATCAGGGATACCACGAAGATACCGCAACAAAACAAGCTGCAGCAGTTCATTGAAGTAACGTAAGTCGTTGTACCTACTATGCGTACGAGAGGTGAACGGCGGTTGTTACTGATTGCGCCTCAAACCAAGACACCAGGATGAAGAGATACATACATGACGCTTACGGATGGTAGTAAGGTCATTCCGGTGACCACGTATTCTCCAGACTCTCAATCGGCGATCGTTGCCACAAGTTTGACTCATCGCTGAATACAACACGGTCACATATTAGAGATGAGCTCGGGCCCGGCCCGGGCTCAGACGGGCTCAGAATTCTTTAACTACCGAAAAACCCGGGCTCGGAATTACACATCTTGAATTTCATTACTAAAATTAATTTAACACGTGTAATTCCGAGCCCGGTTGAATTTCATTGTGGACTTGTTACCATGGTGGAAGGATTTTCAATTTCCTAAGCTAGCTGCCATTGCAAGACAAATTTTGCTTAGCAAGATATGCATTGTCCAAAGCTATGGCCCAAGCAAGGATTAGTTTAAGGAGGTCTGGTATCGAAAAACTGGGAAAAAATCACATTCCCATCTTTTGTGTTTTATTAAAAATCAAGAATCTTATCTTTAAAATGATGTATTAATTTCCAAAATTGTGCAGTTAGAAGTATTATTTATTTTTTTTAATTTCCTCACTCCCGCGATTTTTTTTGGGGGGGACGTTGGTTTTTAGTGCAGCAGGTCCAGTTTTAGAGAAAATAACAAGTTGAAGCGCTGAGGCATTAGAGGCAATTATATCTCTCTTTTTTCATGATGAGCTTGATCTGGAAATTGCACACGCATATGATAATATTGTGATTATTATACTATTAAACGCAAAGCTTTGTTAATGTTACAAAATGCAGAATAATCTGGTCTGGAATGCTTTTACGTTCTTTTTTTTTAATTTTGGAAATTTCCCTACATGCTTTTTTTATATTCTACTACATCACCTTAAACCACCTATGCCAATTAGCTTATATGTAAATTATATTGCAAAGATTAGTTTTCTAGAGTTAAAATTTCAAACACTTGTAACTGTCTGTACTGCGTTGTACGTTTTATACTGCAATTTATTCAAAATAAAAGTAAATATAGAAATCAAAAAAAAAATAACGAATGGATTCTTTTGTTTCTAAACGATTTTCTTTTCTTCAGCTTTTACCAAAATTACTGATTCCCCTGATACGGTTGAAGGGCACGTTGATTTATTTGTTTTCAAATCCACATTTTAGAACATTTGGCTTTATGCCCATTATTTCTAAAAACATATTAATATTGTGAAGTGGATTAACTGAACTAAACTTTTTAAACTAATGATTTTTAAACTAATCCTTGCTTGGTGGGCCATATCTTTGGCCAGAATATAATGCATAAATGCAAGCCTTGTTAAGCAAAATTTTGCAAGAATCCGGGCCTGGGCGCGCCAGGGCTCAGCAAACACATGTAATCAAAGAAAGCGGGTCGGGCAAGGGCTCCTAAAAATGAGCCCGAACTCATCTCTAATTGACAACACTGAGGAACATCAGTACTTTCGTCACATTGCTGAGCGAAATCGGGAGAAATTTTAATTTCACTCACGAGCTGCTCTTCAATGTCCTTGCACATTTTTTCTGTTCGCGCCTTCACGGTGTTGTTGTTCGATAACGGAATTTCCTGAAATGCTATGAGGTTTTTTTGTTTTTTTGACTTGGCAATTAATTGTGAAATCTCAAACGATGCGGAAAGCGCCTTTTCGGACATTTCAAATCTTGTACCACTTTTTCCGAGTTTCATTTCCTTCAAGTTCTCCAACTTTCCAGCAAAGTATTCTGGTGGGCGATCGCTGAAATTAAGATGGACTGTCTTTAAATGGCGTTCCAGCTTTGCGGGTTTTAGTGCATCATTACTGAGGACTGTAACACAAATTACACACTGAAGTCTTATCTCCTTATTTACACTGCTGGCCACCCAAAATGCAACACCAAGAAGGAAGCATCCGATTGGCCTGAAATTCGCAGCATGCGACGCTCGTGAGAGGACATGCAAACGATTAGCATTGCAGGGCAGTAGTATAAAAGGGCGGGTTCTGCGTCAAGGATGCATCCTTCTAGGGAATGATGGGGGCGTGGCTTGAGGCAGAAGGATGGGGCGTGTGACCGAAGGATGTGGGGGCGTGGCAGGTGACGCTAGTGTGTTGGGTCGATGTGCTGCTCCCTAGCGGTGCTTCTTGGAACTTTCGATGGATTTTAGAGGGATGGCAACGACCGAATGGGAGAAAGGCCGTGGCAGATGACGCTAGTGTGTTGGGTCGATGTGCTGCCCCCTACCGGTGCTTTTTGGAACTTTCGATGGATCTTTGAGAGATGGCAACGACCGAGTGGGGGAAAGGGGATGTGTACGTTGCCCCCTAGCGGTGCTTTTTCGAACTTTTCTCGGGAGATTTATTGGACGTTGACAAATCTTTGGGAAGTCATTCCAATATTTATTTTTTTATTTTCTCGGGAGATTTACTGGACTTTGTCAAATTTTTGAAGGAAGTTTTTTAGTCGTTTCCAATATTTTTTACTCGTATTTTTTGTCCTATTTATTCTCTCTAATTTATTTTATTAAACTTATGTTTTTAGAACTTCCGTGAGGTGTTATAATTTTTATAGACGTTGCATTATTTTTTTAATTTTCTCGGGAGATTTATTAGACTTTGTCAAATTTTTGAAGGAAGTTTTTTGTCGTTTCCAATTTTTTTTACTCGTATTTTTTGTCCTATTTTTTCTCTCTAATTTGTTTTTATTAAACTTATATTTTTAGAACTCCGTGAGGTGTTATAATTTTTATAGACGTTGCATTATTTTTTTAATTCTTATATTTTTCTTCCCTACAATTTTAATTTAGACGAGGAAAGGGTTTGTTTGAAAAGATTTCGTTCCTGTTGATTCATGTTCCGCTATCTTTTGTCCGCCATGTGTTTTGGGATGACTCACAATTTTCTCTTTGCCTCAGACCATACCATTTTGTATGACACCTGTTTTGGGACGAGTGACTATAATGGATGACGCATGTCGTGATAGCAGACAAAACCATGACATCAGCAAACGCCATTTCCTCAGCGGGGTCGGCGGTTGACGTCATTTGAGATTCTGTACACACATTAAGTTCCAAGACTGATTTTTTTCAATAACTTGATCATTTTGCAACGAATTTATTCCTTATTTCCCCCTAATTTCCCATTTTATATTCATTATTTTTCAACGTAATGATTTTTTTATTTTCTTTGAGGAGACTTCACGCATTTTCAACGGACGTTCCAACATAAAGACGTTTACCAAAGTTTTGTGCTGCAGACATAATCTTAAAACACGATTGTTTATTAACGTATTTACGTGTTCATGACATTTTCTGTTACATTTTTTAACGTTGTACCTTTTTCCAACGTACAAAGCCACAAATTTTTATGCATAGTTAAAATGTTTATTTTTTTATTTTTTATTTTTTTTTTATTTCTTCATGATTATTCAGTGAAATGTACCTTTTAATGCATTATCTTAATCTACTTTTTATTTCTAAATGCTTGCATACTCGTTAAACTTCTCGATGTACCATCATTATTTTATTTTCTTACTTTTCAATCTAACAACTACTTTTATCGAGGCTTTATTTTTTTCTGATTTAAACAAGCAAACGTTTCTTCATTATTATTTCTTTTTCCTACGCAAAGAACTTTTCTTACTTACTTTTAATGTATAACTTAATCTGGTTTTCTATATAGCTGTTTCATGTTTGCGCAAGACATATACAGATCTATAGCAGATATACATAAAATTCGTTCGTAACAGTATCTTTTTTTTTTTTTTAGATTTAAACCAACATACGTTTCTTAACGACTTGATATCTGTTCCACAAGATGTGACAAAACTTCAGATTTTTAATTTTTTCTCCTCTTAAGCTATTTTTTTCTTACTTGCTCTAAATGTGACTTAATTTATTTTTACATCGCTGTTTCGTGTATGTACGAGAAATATACAGATCTATAGCAGTTAAAAATTCGATTGAAACAGTATTTTCTTTATTTTTACATTTCTTTCTGACAAACATTTTTTTCTTCGCATTTTCCCCTATTTAACTTAATTTTGTGTTTTTGAATATCATTCTATGTTCACGATCACGATTCAGACTTTATTTTTTCATTTCATTTCAACCAACGTTTCTTAACGACTTGATATCACAAGATGTAGCAAAACTTCAGATATTTTTTTTTGTTTCTTCATGTAACGTAATATTTTTTCAAAACTCACTTTTAAGTACTCCTAAAAGATTACATTTATGAGAAATATACAGATCTGTAGTGGTAAAAATTGGACTGCAACAGTATTTTCTTTATTCCAATTTTACTTTTCTATTTCTTTTCAACAGGCGTTTCTTCATTATTATTTCTTTTTCATATGTAAGCAACTTTTCTTTCTTTCTTTTAATGTATAACTTAATATATTTTTCTATCTTTCCTTTTCGTGGGTATACGAGAAATATACAGATCTATAACAGTTAAAATTCGATTGTATTAGTATTTTCTTTACTATGACTTTATTTTTCATTTCATTTGAGTAAACGTTTCTTAACAACTTGATATCACAAGATGTACCAAACACTTCAGAATTTTTGTTTCCCTCACTTTCCAACTCACTTTTAAGTATTCCTAAAAACCTGCATGTATGTGAAATATTCATATTTTTTCATTCTATCCTAATTTGCTATACTTTTCTTTAACTGACCCAACAGGAAAAGCATTCATTGTCAAGACATTCATTCTAAAGCATTCTTTCTTACGATAAAATTTATATTCTTTTCAATAAATTTTCAGAATATTTTTTCTAAATCAACAGAAATAACATTCATTCTGAAGACCTAGTGACCAAGTCCGTATTTCCACTAAACATCATGTTCTTAGCAAACATTTTTTCCCCTACATAACAATTTCCTAACTCGCCAGAAAAGCAGCTATTTTCAACATATAGCTAAAATATCGAATTTCTCCAAAAAAAATGTAATAATTTTTTTTAAAGAAAGACTTAGTTCTTTTCTCTGTATAACGACTTAACCTATTTTTCGAAAAACTGTTCTACGTTTACGTATTTTGTTTAACTTTGCTTTACACTGTACTTCGATTTTTTTCTTTGTAGTACTTTTTTCCTGTTTCATTCCAACAAACTTGTTTCTTTTCGACTCGATCACTCTCACATTTCCATACAAACTTTCCTAACATCAGAAATGTAACAAAAACTTCAAATATATTTTATAACTTTAGAATAAGTCTCACCGACATTTATTATCATGACATAAACTAAAATTTCATACTTTCCCCAAAAATAATTTTCTTAATGAGTTGTTTTTACACTTTTTTCATGTATACCCAAATGCTAATTGCTAATTCACCTAGTCAAAGTCAGTATGAACACACCTAACCACATTATTTTTTGTTTCCAATTTATTTCGCTTTACATCGAAATGCGTCAAAACTTTGCGTTTAAACAACTCGCCACTGGTATCGGCTCCAATAAAAATAATTCCCTGAGCTCACTGTCTCCTGGTGGACAATACAAAAATCTTCCACGTGTACCACATAATCTTAGTAGAAACGTCGCGTAAGTCATATTGAATTTATGTTACTCTGGTAGTTCACAAATGTTTCAAATGCATATCTAAAATCGTGTAGAACGACACAGGGCGGTATTTAAATAAAAAATTTGTAATCTTAGCATATGTCTCTCACGTTATATTCTTTCTGTTATTTAAAATTGCTCAGATTACACAGTTTTCATGTAAATTCATGTTGGTAATTAGTATAGAAAATTAAAAATTAATAAATAAGAAACAACGAATCAGATTTTTAAATTTTTGAGGGTATTTTTTCCTAGTCCGTTCACCGCTTAGGCACTTTTTTTACTTAGAACTACATCACTGGTCATAAGCCACCGGGGCAAACACGAAGGGGAACGTACTAAAATTTACATAGCGAAAGAAACTAAAAAGGAAAGTTAAATTAGGGTATATCATATGGTCATGGCTCTCCCTCCCTACGAAGTACCTTAAAACAGTGGCGCAGGATGCGATGCTGATACAGTGAAAGGAAGCAAACGGGAACCTTAGTTACTACGATAAATGTACAGATTGAGAACACGCCTACGCTTGCTGCGAGAAAATAATTTTGTCAGCTTTTGAAAAGCAGCGTCTATTTCTTCTTCGTTTGAAGATGAGGAAGGTGACCTTCTTCTTCCTCTTGGAAGATTCCCTTCTTAGAGCTTTGGCGGCAGCAGGCTCGACAGTAGGTGGTTTGTCTTCTGGGGGCTCTAGAGAAATAGCGTTCTTTATAAATTTTTGAATCACTATGAAACAACCAAATAGTTCAGAAATTTATGGTCGCAGAGGTAGTAAAATAGATCATGGAAATCCCGTGTAAGACTCCGACTAATTGGATGACGCATCCTGAATGCCCAGAAGCAGAGTTGGAAACGAGTCAGAAATTTTGGACCCGGATCCGTCCCGGACAGGACGTTACATAATTGAACCCAACCCGGAAAATCTGCTTTGAACTATAAATTCGAAACTCAGTTTATAATTATACATATTCATGTATAATTATAATACTTAATTATATACGTATAATACACTGAAGAGCAATTGAATTAGAGACAGCTGGCGTTATGCAAATGTGGCGCTGTGGGCGGCCTTGTAAACGGAAACGACATGACGTATGCAGCGATCCAACAATATAAGGAGTGATGCGACGAGAATCAGTAACAGTCGGACGAAGTATGGGTAAAACGAAGGATCTAAGCGCATTTGATTGTGGGCAAATTGTCGGGGCCCGACGAATGGGTCACTCCATCTCGGAAGTCGTGCAGGCACTGGGATTTTCACGAGCCACTGTGTCACGGGTGCACCGTGAGTACATCGAATCCGATAAAACCATCCCTGCAAGGACCAACTGCCGTGGACAACAGCGTGCGGATGAGCGGGGTCATCGTCGGCTAGCTCGCATTGTAACAGTGGATAGACGGGCCACAGTGAAAGAAATCACTCGGCAATTTAACGCTGGTGCACAAAAACGTGTAAGCAGCTACATCATCCAGAACCATATCCTCGCTATGGGGCACAGAAGCCATCGTCCCACGAGGGTACCGCTGCGGACCGCATATCACAGAGTGCAAACATTAGCATGGGCGCGGGAACATCGCCACTGGACCCTAGACATGATGGGAAATGTTGCCTGCACTGATGAGTCGAGATTCACTTTGGTACATGCGGATGACAGGATACGAGTACGGCGCAAACCACGTGAAGCGATTGATCCTTTTGCTAGCAGGGTACTCTTCAAGCTGGTGGGGGTGGCATTCTCGTCTGGGGACTGTTTACGTGGACTGAAACGGGACCCCTGGTACGTGTGACATTGTCCCTCACAGATCAACGTTACCGAGATATCCTGGACGACCATTTGCTCCTGTTTGTACGTCTTCAACATCCCACTGGGGACCTCATCCTGCAACAAGACAATGCAGCTCCAGAATTGTATCCGAATGGTTGGATGAACACTCCACCGACGTGACCTCGCTTCCCTGGCCAGCTAGGTCACCTGACCTCAATCCCATCGAGCACATCTGGGATGCCATCGAGAGAGATGTTCGAGGCTCTGACCCTCCCCCCTCCATCAAATATTCGTGAACTGTGGGAGCTTGTTCAGGGGTCGTGGATCCGTATGGCTTCCCAACGCTTCCGGTGTCTTGTCGAGTCCATGCCGAGACGAATTATATACGTATAATATAATACATGTATAATTGTAATACATAATCATATGCACAGGGCGTTCAAAAAGCCTCTCCGCAGTTGGTACCGTACGTTATATAGAAATCATATGAAAGTGTTATGGAAACATATAATTTACTCACTTACGGACTTACATAAAGTGTTGAAATGTCCTTCTTCGTATAACCTAACTGTTTTACACATGTTTTCAAACACATCTGCGAGAGTCAAACAGTCCCTCCTCAGTAATGTTAAGGCTGTTCCACTTAATTTTGAATTAAGTAACTTTTTGTATGTTTAATTTCAGTTTTTGCTGTTTTCTTGATAACATATCAAGTTTCAGAATATGTGACACAGTTTGTGTTGATGCGAAACATATTCTGGTTTCCTAATGAGACGAGACAACTTTCAGCATTCGCTCTTCCCCTTTTTGTTTTCGAGAAGAACATATTTGTTGGCCTTGACGTCTTTTTCAGTCTCCTTAATATTAAATTCATCCATTTTAACAAGTAGGACAATACTTCCGACACGACATGTAATGGAACGGAATATTAGCACATCAATCGAAAACCTCTGAATGCTCAATGCAAAAGGTGAGAAGTGAAAAGTAAGTCTCAGTCTTACAATGTGATACGCGAGGTGTGAGAGAGTGAATCACCCGAGAAGCTGGCGACAGGGGTTTGCCTGTATCTTGATTCGGACAATCGCACTGAAAACAAACGCAAAGGAAGTATCGTTTTACGATATGGTATCGTCAGTCGGTGGAAATCTTTACTGCTTTAAGAAAGAGACGGCAATATTTTTGTATGACAAATCAGTTTTCACTCCGCTGGCACCAGCATTGAGCACAAAATTCCACAGTACGCATTTTTCTTTGAAATAATTTTTAGTTCGTTTAAAAAATGAAACGGAAATAAAACCGGGTCCAAGTCGGTTCAGGAACACCTTGACCCGACCCGTTTGACCCAGCAAGAAATGGTCGACCCGTTGACCTGTGACACGTTTCTATCTCTGCCCGAAAGCAGGGCGCACCTACACTATAAAAAAAATGGAGTGAATTCACAGAAAATTTCTGAAAATAACGTGCAGCAAAGTTTCTGGTAAGTGTTTTTTTTTTTTTTTTTTTTTTTTTTATTGAGGGTTTAACGACCACCGTTAGCAACTCAGTGGGCTATAAGCAGTCGTCCGTCCCTAATTTTGCGCCACTGGTTCCGGGAAAGGGAAAGAGCCAGAGCCGTAAGACAAAGACAACATCCATGCTTCACGGGATTCGAACCCGGGCCCATCTCGGACGAATGGTCATAAGCTATAGCTTAGACCACTGCGCCACCGGGGGCGGCTCTGGGTACGTCTTTTAACGGAATTTCCGTTTTTAAAAGCTGCCATTTTTTTTTTTTCAACTTCAGTATATTTTCACAGATTTTCCGTAGTCAGTAATTCCGTTTATTTCAGAAAAGTCCTTTTCAAGTTTTTCGGTATTTATACAGAAATTTCGCAAAATCTTAGATGCTGAATTATTCCGTCCTTACGCCAGAGTATCCTTTCGCGGCGACGACGACAGTCGAACTGAGGCCCATTGAGTTTGGTCTACACAAGCAGTGCGTCTTGATTACTGAGCCAGAAAGTCTTAGGAACTGCATTCACGTTTAAGGTAAAACTAATCTCGCGGTGATGATTGTTTTTTTGTTTTTGTTTCTTTCATTAGTGCGAGGGAAATAGTAATTTTATTTTCTGTTGGAGCTTATTATTTTCTGGAGTACGTTAGTAAAAAAAAAAAAATCTGAAGGAGGACTTATCACAAATTAAGTAATTTTTTTCAAGGTGATATTTCGAAGCAACAGAATGCTTTGGAACTGCAGATCTTTTTTAACTGACAATAATTTTCATTTATCTTTAAGAAAAGACGAAATGTACTGTTTTTATAACATTATTTCACGAAACTTCTAAATATAAAATTTGCTCTTGATAGCTATAATAGCCTTTGTCTTAAGCCCTCCATAGACTGATACATAGATATCGTACCGTCACCTGTATACAGTAACTTAAGTTCCATAATTGCTGTGGCTGCGATTACGATTGCCAGCTTGATTTGTTTCGTTTTATGTGTTGCCTAAAATCCAACTCGTAAGCGCCTGGGAAAAGCTGTACAAACATAGTGTGTTGTTGCTTCCCGTATAGGGCTAACATTGGAGTATGATATTAATTCTGCTTAGACGTATAGTATACATACAGTATACTATATATACTGATATATACTATACATTAGTTTTTTCTTAACTAAACAAGTTAGTAAAATATTGCAATGCATTGATTATGATAAGCTTTCCAGCATACCAGAAATCACTATTCTAGTTATTACTTAAGTCATGAGGACAATGGCTGTGGAATAAATCTCGCTCCTGTGACCTGACCTTTGACCCCATTCCGATAATATTCAACATAACCAGTTCCGTATATCTCCGGAACAACATACTAAAGTTTTGTCTTAATATAAGCATTTTTAGTCAAGTTCTGAGGATAATAGCTGTGGAATAAATGTCACTTCTGTGTCCTGACCTTTGACCCCATTTCAATGATATTCAACAGAACCGGTTCAGTATATTTTCGAAACAATATGATAAAGTTTTGTTTCAATCGAAGCATTTTTACGTAAGTTATGATACACAAGGGCAATGGAATGGATCCCACTCCTATGTCCTGACCTTTGACCCCATTTCTTCCATTTTCAATAGGGTTCGTCCCCAGTGGTCCCCTACCACGTACTAAAATTTCATGGAAATCGAATCATTTTTACGCAAGTTATGATGCATAAGGGCTATGGAATGGATCCCGCTCCTATGTCCTGACTTTTGACCCCATTTCGTCCATTTTCAATAGAGTTCTTTCCTATGTGGTCCCCTACCACATACTAAAATTTCATCGAAATCGAACCATTTTTACGCGAGTTATCGTCCGGACGGACGGACAGACAGACAGACGGACAAAGCTGGAGCATATATGCTTCTTCAATTTACGGTTGGAAAGCGTAAAAAAAGACACACGAAGACTGTAGACAACTGAAAGCAGCCTGAAGAGATGCATGCTTGGTATAACCAGGAGATATAAGAAGAGGAACTCGTGAATAAGAAAAATGACAAGAGAGCAAAATCCCTGAAATGGGAATGGGCTGGACTTGTTGCCAAAAGAACGGACCACCGATGGACAATCGAAATTCTAGACTAGATTTCAAGAGACTGGAAAAGACACAGAAGAAAGCCACATGGAAAATGGGTGGATGAAATTCGAAAGCATGCGGGAGTGACATTGAAGAGACTGTCCCAAGACAGACCGTTGTGGAAGAAACCTGTAGACCTTCATCCAGCAGTGGAGTGATATTGGTTGATGTTTATGACATAAGTATTAAGATAGAAAGACAGACGGGGGCGCAATATTTTATGGTTTGCCCCGGGCGCAGAAATGCCTGGTTATGCCTCTGCGCTTCGAAAGGTTGATTTGCTGAGAGAATTATATTAGTATAAGATTTCAGACATTCCATCCGATCGTCAGTTGTTCTATCTGTCCTTTGGACAAACTAATTACCCTGGACGACCAGGCACGTCTCGGGGGGCCCAGCGTTGAGTCGTAGTGGTCTGAAGGGAACCCTTCTGAGTGGAACATCCAAGTGCCTATACAGAAGGCATATTTTTAAACAGTTGCAAGATTTTTAATTTGACTTAAAAACAGTGGCGCATGGCTACGTGTGCAGTTGCGGCTCTGGGAAGTCCTAAGCCAATAAATAACCAGAGTAACCACATACGTTTACTGTTCGCACGTTCAAAATATTTAACCTTCAAATGACGCTATTTTCGTACGCTACAATTAAATGCGTTATACACTGAAGAGCAATTGAATTAGAGGCAGCTGGCGTTATGCAAATATGGCGCTGTGGGCGGCCCTGTAAACGGAAACGACATGACGTATGCAGCGATCCGACAATATAAGGAGTGATGCGACGGGAATCAGTAAGAGTCGGACGCAGTATGGGTAATACGAAGGATCTAAGCGCATTTGATCATGGGCAAATCGTTGGGGCCCGAAAAATGGGTCACTCCATGTCGGAAGTCGTGCAGGCACTGGGATGTCACGGGTGCACCGTGAGTACATCGAATCCGGTAAAGCCATCCCTGCAGGGACCAACTGCCGTGGTCAACAGCGTGTAGATGAGCGGGATCATGGTCGACTAGCTTGCATTGTAACAGCGGATAGACGGGCCAAAATGCAAGAAATCACTCGCCAATTTAACGCTGGTGCACAAAAACGTGTAAGAAGGCACACCATCAGAAGCCATCGTCCCACGAGGGTACCGCTGCTGACCGCACATCACAGAGTGCAAAGATTAGCATGCATGGGCGCGGGAACATCGCCACTAGACCCTAAACATGTAGGGAAATGTTGCCTGGACTGATGAGTCGAGATTCTATGGCAGGATACGAGTACGGTGCAAACCACATGAAGCGATGGATCCTGCTTGCCAGCAGGGCACTCTTCAGGCTGGTGGGGGTGGCATTCTCGTCTGGGGACTGTTTACGTGGACTGAAATGGGACCCCCTGGTACGTGTGACATCGTCCCTCACAGATCAACGTTACCGGGATATCCTGGACGACCATTTGCTCCCGTTTGTGCGTCTTCAACATCCCACTGGGGGCCTCATCCTGCAACAAGACAATGCAGCTCCCGAATTGTATTCGAATGGTTGGATGAACACTCCACCGACGTGACCTCGCTTCCTTGGCCAGATAGGTCACCTGACCTCAATCCCATCGAGCACATCTGGGATGCAATGGAGAGAGATGTTCGAGGCTCTGACCCCCTCCATCAAATCTTCGTAAACTGTGGAAGCTTGTTCAGAGGTCGTGGATCCGTATGGCTTCCCAACGCTTCCGGTGTCTTGTCGAGTACATGCCGAGACGAATCGCCGCCGTCATCAGGGCGAAAGGTGGTGCTACACGTTACTAGACAGGTATCTATAATTCAATTGCTCTTCAGTGTATTATATAAGTATCCTTTTAAATGAAATTATCTGACTTAACAGATATAATTAAATAATAAACTTGCATATTTTTATAAAAATGAAGACCTCAGTTGAAAACTAATAGGAATTTTCAAAAATATATTCTTGTGATAAAGCTAAATTTACAGGAGGAACGCGTAGCCCGACGACATAGCGTAAATCGATATTGCATATAGATAGTCACAGTTACAACTGCTGAAAGATCATTTTCGAAAGTAAAACTAAGAAAAACTTATTTAACATTCATCATATGTAATATTTATAATTCTATTTAAGAAGAATCATGGGCCAAGAACTTTGGCCTATACGAGGGGATGCTGAAAAGCTCTCGGCCTAACCCACTTCCTGTAATAGTAGCATTATTTTGTCACTGCAGCTAGAAAGAGTATTATTTTGTATTATAAAGTGCCAATTTTCAGATCGTGTCAATGTAAAGTGTTGAAATTTCGAATGTGGAACTCCGGGCTCTCATGAAATTTCTGTTCCTACAGAAGAAAACTGCAAAGGAATCTATGAGTGTATGATGCAAACACTAAGTAACAAGTACCCTTTATATTCCACTGTGAAGAAATGGTGTGCCAACTTTCAGCATGGAGGCTTAAGAGACCGAAGGTGCAGCAAGATCTGGGAGGCCTTCAAGAGTGACAACACCTGAAATTGTTGATTGTGTTTATGACTTGATTTTGTCAGATCGGCGAATCTTGGCTAAAACAATAGCTGAGACCCTGGAGATACCCAGGGAAGGTGTTGTGCGGTTCATAATTCATGAGCACTTGGATATGCAGAAGATGTCAACAAAGCTCCTGATGGAAAATCCACGAGTTCCTCTTCTTATCTCTCCTGGTTACACCAAGCATGCATCTCTCCATGCTTCTTTGAGTTGTCTGCAGTCTTTGTATGTCTCTTTTAGTTAAGGTCCACGTCTCTGCACCATACGTAAGCACTGGAAGGATGCATTGATCAAACACTTTTCTTTTAAGACATAATGGCATATTTCTCTTTAAAATTATGCTGTTTCTTCCAAATGCTCTCCAGGCAAGTTTTATACGCCGATTAATTTCTTCATCAATGTGACCCTCACTTGATATCTGCTGTCCAAGATAAATGTAATTCCTTGTAAAAGCATTGTACATTACTTTTGTCTTCTGAAAGTTCATTTTTAATCCCACTTCTTTACTCTTGTCAGCAAGTTCCTGGATCATACTCTGCAGCTCTGATGGGGTAGTTACAAAAACGACTACGTCATCAGCAAAACGAAGGTGAGTTAGATAATCTCTATTAATCTTTATCCCTTGTTTTCTCAGTTCAGTGACTGAAAGACATTTTCCAATGGTGCATTAAAGAGTTTGGGAGATATAATGTCACCTTGTCTCACTCCCTTTCCCATTTTTATGTGTGTTGTATTTTCAAACAGCCGAATCTTTGCACTTGCATTTTCATAGATGTTATTAATAATATTAATGTATGCATCTTCAATACCGCAGGATTTCAAAGCCATTGTAACTGCTGACGGTTTCACCGAATCAAAGGCCTTTTCATAATCGATAAAAGCCATGCATAATGGAAGTTCATATTCCCTCGTTCTTTCAATTAGTTCTCTCAGTACGTGGATATGATCTATTGTGCTGTAGCGACTCCTGAATCCAGCTTGCTTTCTTGGTAGAGCCATGTCCATTGTCACTTTCAAGCGGTGTGAAAGAACTTTAGTGAAGATTTTATATACCACTGATAGGAGGCTGATAGGTCTGTAGTTCCTGAGATCCTCAATGTCACCTTTTTTATGTAGCACTGTTCCAGTCCTCAGGAATCTTCCCTTCATTAAGGCATGGAGTGAAAACTTGGGCGAGTACTGATTCAATTTCTCCACTTGCTTCTTGTATGATGTGTATGGTAATTCCATCTTCTCCTGGAGCTTTTCCCCGTTTCATGTTCTTGATTGCATGTGCAACTTCTGCTGGGAGGACTGGAAGAACTCTGGTACCTTTTGTAATATCTGGAGTGCATGTATCATCCCTTTCATATAGTTTTGAGTAGAAATCTTTCACCCATGTCAAAATTTCGCCTTTATTTCTTGTTACAGAACCAACTTCTTTTCTCAGAGCCATAATCTGTTTTCTTCCCTTACTCAGATGTCACTTTGCCCTCTTCAGGCTTTAGTTGTTTTCAATTGCCTTCCTCACTATTTCACAGTTGAATTTCCTTACATTTTCAGTGATACTTTTTCGTACCGTCTTGCATAGCTCTATATGTTCCACTTTGGAAGTCACATCTCTTTTAGTTGTCCTCATCTCTCTTCTTTTTTGCATCAGAATTTTGGTTTTTCCTGATAATTTGTTCGTATGCAACTTGCTCTTATGTACCAGCTATTTTTGTTGCTGTTTCCATACGAACCTTATTTAGTTTTCTGTTAACTTCATAGATGTCCACTTCTTCCTACGTTAGACTTACTAGAGCAGAGAATATGTTCCTCAGTTCCAATTTGAAGGTATTATGATGTTTTTTAAGGTTGCTCGTGTCAATACACTTTGTTTGCTTTATGAGCTTGCCACACTCGAGTTTAGCATTCAGCTGCATCTTACATCTTACCATTCTATGGTCACTACCTGTGTTGAACTTGTTTAGCACACTGCAGTCTTCCATGACATATTTCTTGTTGCACATAATAAAATCAATTTCACTTGTCAGTCCATTGGAATGCCTCCATGTCCATTTCCTTTGCAGCTTTTTCTTGAAAAAGGAGTTCATGATGATAAACCCTTCTGCCTCAGCAAATTCTACGAGAGTTTCATCCTGATGCCATTGCCCTATTTTCGCATTGAAATCTCCCTTAATGATCTTCAAAGGCTGCTTGCCTTTATTATTTAGATGACGAATTTCCTCATAAAATTCTTCAATTTCTTCTTCAAGATGATTTGTAGTGGGTGCATAAGATTCAAGATTATTCAAGCTTATGTATATATACGCTGTATAAGAAAGAGGTGTGAATTCATGGAAATTTTCTGAAAATCATCAATGTGAGTGGTTTAGTCATTTTATTTTCTATTGCAGCTTATTATTTTTTGAATTGGTTTGCAATAATTTTATTTTTTCTGTAGGAGAGCTTATCATAAATTAATTATTTATCTTATTGTGATTTTTCGAAGCAACAGAATACTTTGGAACTTAAGAACTTTTTAAATTGTCAATGACTTTTTCAATTACATTTAAGAAAATGCGAAATGTACTATTTTATAGTATAATTTCATAAAATCATAAATACAAAATTTACTCTAGATAGCTATGATACCTGTTTTTTTTATAACTGTTACAGGGGTACAAAAACTGATACATATACATCGTACAATAATCAACTGTACACTAATTTAAGTACCCCGTTTCTTAAAGTAACAAAATATATAACAACTGGTGCACAAAATAAAGGAGTGGAGAAGAAATATCTTGTGCCGTAATAACAAAATTTATAGGATATGCAATCCACAATAACGGATCTCACTACAGAAGTTCAAAATCAGATCTTTCGACTGACGATTGGAATTTAATAGTTAATCATACATCAAGTATTACCGCGAATCGCTCCTATTACCGGAAATTTTTCGTCATATTTCTACGGAAAAAGTGAGAATGGAGTTTTTCCATTAATATACGAAAGGAATTGCGGAAAGGTTTCTGAAAATTCAGAATTTTCTGTTAACACATTTTAAAAACGGCAATTTACAGTCAAAATAAGTTTCGGAAAATTCAGAATCTTCCTGGAGTACGAAAAATCCGTGAAATTCAGGTTTCTTTCCGGCATTTCATGAAAAAGGTTGAACCAGAAAGATGTTTCGTTAATTCACAAATGGAATCGCGGGAAATAGCTTGTGAATTTCAGAATTTTTTTATAGTGTATATGTACACACACACACACACACACACACCAGTGGCGGCTCCATGCAGATACGGGCATACCGGGCAACCGCCCAGGGCCCGGTATCACCGCCAATTAATTAGTAGTTTTTGCCTGGTGTCACCTGAAATATTGTGGTTGTAGTTCACGATCATATACAAATAAATGACCAATTTTAATATTTGTTTACTGCTTTTAATTAGTGACATCAAAAAATTACTGTTAAAATTTTTTTTATTTTTTGGTCAGAGACATTTCTTCAGCGGGAAAGTTGTGCAGTAATGTCTAAATTTATTTATTTTTTTTACGATATTTTTCATAGGAGTTTTCCCGCAATTTCCGGTACAAGTAATGAGTTTCCGGTACAATGTATTCGCTCTTCTGTTCATAGAAAACGACGCGGCGCGTACTCTGGACTAGAGTAATTGGATTGAAGACTTCAAATACAATAAATGTCGCAGAATTCTTCTTTAAATAATAGACTTATCTTATAATTATACAGCTATCCTTGTTTATTTAGTAACAGGTCATTTTGGAACACTTAATATTTTGGATTCCTAATTATATTAATAAACAATGTATTGTATTACATCGTGTTTATTTCATAAAAATCAATACCATAATTCCCGATAAAAAAAATTGCTTTGGGATCACATTCACCCCAAGTGAGGGTTTGTGTGAAAAAAAAAAAGGAAAAAATCGAGCAACTGGTTTACGGTCAGAGTAAGCAACATGTAATTTTTTACGTATATAAGGGGTTGCGATGGTTTTCGGTTATTGCGATTGCGAAGGGCCCCGTGAACACCTGTCGCCCGGGGCCCCGCAAGGACTAGGGCCGCCACTGACACACACACACACTCTCTTCTAATGGGAAAACTGAAGACTTTTTATGAGAGTTTGTCTGAGAAAATGTAAGGGAGTGTTTGAGGTAGTGTATAAATTCCTGGTGCCAACAGAAAAACCAAAAAGTACAAATCTTTATCGATTTGATGTTCTTGTTGAGCATTGCAAATTTATTTCTTGAATTCGTTCGGTCTTGAAACGCAGGCAGCGTAACGTATTCGTTCCGTCTTTTCGATTTGGAGATTCGTGTCACTGAAGCGTGAAGAATGAAAACCCTTGGAAAACTGTCTCTCTTTCTAATGAGAGCGGCGCCTACAATGCTTCTGAATGCAAGACAAGTGTCTACCAGAACGGAAATCTTATGGACCTGTAAATTAACTCCACATCTGCGTATTTCAGCAAGGGCACATTCAGTCTACCACCTAGACACCCAGGCGCCTGTAAAGAAGGTGTTAGTGTGGCATATCTTCAAACGACTCCCGAATCGCACTTGAAACTTCCACACTTAAACGCTTCCGTCCTTGCTGGAGAACACATACAGATTTTTCGGCAACCTCGCTTGGGAGGAAAAGGAGTGAAGAGAATCTAGAACTCGCTTCCATCCATTTCAAAACCTCAACATCCTTTCAGGTGAAATTAATGAGAAAAAAAAATGAGGTCGGTCATTGGCGCATTTTTTTTTTTTCCCGTAAGCCCAGCGCTTCTGGTTTACTTTTTGCACGCAAGATTAATTGAATCTCAGAGTAAACAATTTCACATCTTCAACATAGATAAGTTAAAAAAAAAAAAAATTCTAGTTACGGCTTTTTTTCCATTGAATGTCGCACTAATAGTGACATATAGAGGAGGAGGTGCCGTGTAGGCCCAGACACAGGACCCGTAGCAAGCGTTTCTTATCTGGGTGGGTGAAACTTGAAATTACACCCCTCGAGTTCAAAATTACGCCCCTTCGAGTTCCACTCAAAGAATACGTGGTTTTTAGTTTCTCACACAGAGCAGTTATACAATACAATACAATACAATACAATACAATTATTTATTGCACACATTTAAAACTTACAGTTATACGAAAATGCAATACACCAGGAGGCATCTGAACACATTGGTTGCAAGGCGATTCGCCCTATCAGATGTAAGAAAAAGAATAAAACATATGGCATATATGAAAGCAAGTAAGATTGTTATAACAGAAGCAGCACTGTTGGCAGCATGCTTGGAACTACAATTTAATGATAGGTTTGAGATTCGTTATGGAGATTTACAATGTAATTTCGCAGAGACAAGGAAAACTTTTTGATATTTTCCAGGGATCTGATGCTCTCTGGGAGATTATTCCATAGGATAATGGCTTTATACAGTATGCTATTTAAACCATAATTAAGTCTAACACACGGCTAACATAATTTGTTGTTAGCAACAGATCTGGTAAAATACACAGTCGAGTCACATTATTGTGACCACCTCCTACTTTTGACGTCAACAATACGTAGCCAATGAAAGAAAATACGTGTTGTGAGCTGGTTTGGAAGGAAGATACGGTGTGCTGTATGCAATCTGAAAACATATCACTCGTTGCTGTCATGAATAAAAGGAGCGATTTATCAGATTTGCAAAAAGGGATGATTATCGGCTTTCGGGCCAAGGGTGGTAGTATTTCTGAAACAGCGCAGTTTGTGAACTGTTCGCTTGCTGCTGTGATTAAAGTGTACCGTGATCGGAAAAATGGCATCATTTCGAATAAGCGACGTGAAAACTGCGGAGCACCACGTGCCATTGATGTGAGAGGTGAACGTCGGCTTCGAAGGTGCGTGAGGGCTGATCGGCATGCTACAGTAGAGCAACTCACTGGCCGAATGTACCAGCGGGCCGCCTGAAGTGTGTCTAAAACAACAGTTCAGCGAGCCCTGCTGCTTATGGGACTCCGATGCAGACAGATGGTCACTGCACCTATGCTAACGAACGTGCATCGGCAGGCTTACATTTGCACAGCAGTATCGTAATTGGACCTCAGCTGATTGGCAAAGTATTGCCTTCTCCGACGAGTCACGTTTTCTGCTTCATCGAATGGATCGACGTTGGCGTGTAAGAGAGAAACATCGGAGAACAAAGAATTGCTGGAAGAACACAAGCTGGTGGGCAGCGTGATAGTCTGGGGAATGTTTTCGTGGCATTCTCTGGGTCCAGTCATACTTGTGGAAGGCGCTATGGACCGAATTCGTTATGAATTCATCATTGCAGACCACTTACACCCATACATGCTGATTGTCTTCCCTAGGGCGGATGAGATCTTCCAGCACAACAATGCGACGTGTCACACAGCTAGAAATATCCGAGAGTGGTTGGAAGAGCACCATGAAGACTTCAAAGTACTTCCCTGGCCTCCTAATTATCCAGTCTTAAACCAATTGAACTGCTGTGAGACCACCTCGATCGTGCTGTTCGCTCTATGGACCTCTCCAGCAGCTGTCAGATGCACTGCAGTCAGCATGGCTCCACATACACACCTGTGAACACCTTCTAGCAGTTTATTGAGTGACTCTCAGCTCGTCTAGCTGCTGCACGCGGCGATTACTCTGGATATTAGCTGGTGGTCACAATAATGTGACTCGACCGTGTATTATGATCGTTCAAAAATCCCATTTCAGGTTTTTAACATAATTTTAATAAAAATGTAGAAACTAGGTAAACACCAAGAACGACAGACTGTAAATACAAAGTAAAGCGTAAACATCATGTGAACGACGACAACACAACACTCCACAGAAATGCAGAAGGAAAAACAAACAGCGCAGAACGAATGGTATTGGATAGTAACATAATGCAGAAAAAAGCTTTAGGGGTAGGATTTGGAAAATTCCCATCATGGTTAAACAACTTTCTACGACAGAGCACAGATGATTAATTAGCTCTTCATCCCAACGACTTGTCCGGAAAGGTCATGAAGGTTAGACATATCAGCATATTGTTTTCTATGCCTCCAATCACTGTTTTGGAAAATTACCTTCAGGGATATAAGATGTTCACACCTCATAGTGTATGTTACGCTGTACCTTGGTTAACTACATGGAATACTGTATATATGCCGCCCCGGTGGCACAGTGGTCTAAGCGATGGCCTCTGATCATTCGTCCGAAAGGGGTCCGGGTTCGAATCCCGGTGAGGCATGGATGTTGTGTTTGTCTTAAGGCACTGGCTCTCTCCCTTCCCTGGAACCAGTGACCCTAAATTAGGGACGGGCGACTGCTTATAGCCCATTGAGTTGCTCACGGTGGTCGTTAAACCTCCAATAAAAAAAAAAAATAGTGTATGAGACTAACAAAAGTCCTTTAAAAGAAAATACTCTTTTTTTAGTTACAATTTCCAGTTTTACATCCCCCAGAGCATGAATGTCCTTACCTGGAATGACTGTTCAGGGAGGGCAACCGTCCTCCCTGCCCTCCGGTAGCTACGGTCCTGCCCTGACAACACATAGACAATAGTCGAACGTTAATCCAACATAACGTAAAGAAGCTTTCGTTAACAGCATGAAAGCTTCGTTCTTTCAGTTTGTTCACCAACAGAAAGATTTATTTATTTTTTTATTTTTTAGTTGGAGATTTAACGACCACCGTGAGCAACTCGGTGGGCTATAAGCAGTCGCCCGTCCCTAATTTAGGGTCACTGGTTCCAGACAAGGGAGAGAACTAGTACCGTAAGACAAACACAACATCCATTGATTGATTGATTGGAGGTTTAACGACCACCGTGAGCAACTCAGTGCGCTATAAGCAGTCGCTCGTCCCTAATTTAGGGCGACTGGTTCCAGGGAAGGGAGAGAGCCAGTGTCATAAGACAAACACAACATCAATTGATTGATTGGAGGTTTAGCGACCACCGTGAGCAACTCAATGGGCTATAAGCAGTCACCCGTCCCTAATTTAGGGCGACTGGTTCCAGGGAAGGAAGAGAGTCGGTGCCGTAAGACAAACGCAACATCCAAGCTTCACCGGGATTTGAACCCGCACCGAACTCGGACGAATGGTTATAAGCCAGCGCTTATACCACTGCGGCACAGAAAGAGTTTGATCTCCAACTAACGATTTGGAAACGACGATTTTTCTTACCCGAGATTTATTACTATACGTATATGTGGTTAATCGACCAACGTAGCATACATAAGGTGTGACCAATGCAGCTGTAGGTAGTAAAATTTGGTGCGTGATGGGTAAACGGAAGGATTTATCTGACTTTGAGAAAGGACAGATTGTGGGAGCTTCAAGAGCGAGTGCCTCCATTTCCCAAACGGCTGAACTGGTGGGTAGCCCGCGAGCCGCTGTTGTTACAGTGCATCAGTAGTACTGTTCGTAAAGTGGTCGAGGCGTAGGGCGAGGAGACAACATCTGAAAGTACTGCATTTTCGGTGGTCAAGGAGTATTGTTCGTAATGTGGTCGAGACGTGGGGCGAGGAGGAAACATCTGAACGTACTATTCGTCGGTGGTCGAGGAATACTGTTCGTAATGTGGTCGAGGCGTGGGGCGAGGAGGCAACATCTGAACGTACTGTTCGTCGGTGGTCGAGGAGTATTGTTCGTAATGTGGTCGAGGCATGGGACGAGGAGGCAACATCTGAACGTACTGTTCGTCGGTGGTCGAGGAATATTGTTCGTAATGTGGTCGAGGCGTGGGGCAAGGAGGAAACATCTGAACGTACTGTTCGTCGGTGGTCGAGGAGTACTGTTCGTAATGTGGTCGAGGCGTGGGGTGAGGAGGCAACATTTGAACGTACTGTTCGTCGGTGGTCGAGGAGTACTGTTCGTAATGTGGTCGAGGCATGGGGCGTGGAGGCAACATCTGAACGTACTGTTCGTCGGTGGTCGAGGAGTACTGTTCGTAATGTGGCCGAGGCATTGGGCGAGGAGGCAACATCTGAACTATTGTTCGTCGGCGTGCGAGGAGTACTGTTCGTAATGTGCCGAGGCATGGAGCGAGGAGGCAACATCTGAACGTACTGTTCGTCGGTGGTCGAGGAGTACTGTTCGTAATGTGGTCGAGGCATGGGGCGAGAAGGCAACACTGAACGTACTGTTCGTCATGTGGTCGAGGCGTTGGGCGAGGAGACAACATCTGAACGTACTGTTCGTCGGTGGTCAAGGAGTACTGTTCGTTGGTGGTCAAGGAGTACTGTTCGTCATGTGGTCGAGGCATGGGGCGAAGAAGCAACATCTGAACGTACTGTTCGTCGGTGGTTTGAACAGTTTCGTTCTGGTGACGTGACACGAGCTTACAAGATGAAGAGGACGGAGAATGACATTCGGTCATTGATAACGATACTCTGAAGGCGAATCCTCGCGTCATAGTCGGAAAACTCGCCAAACAGTACAATGTGTCGGTATGTCTACCATTTTCGAACATCACCACATTGGTAATGTCAAGAAGCTTGATACGTGGGTCCCACACGAACCTGACGTAGCAACAGAAACAACAATGGGTTGAGATGTGCAGTAAGGCAACGAAAAGGAGCTCCTACTAGATCGCATTGTAACCTGTGATGAAAAGTGAGTGCTATACGACAACCGTGATCGATCTGGACAGTGGTTGAACCATGGTGAACCACTGAAACAATATCCTAAACAAAGGTTGGCGCCAAAGAAGGTTTTGTTGAATGTGTGGTGCACTGTTCACGGTGTCATAAACTACAGGTTCTTGAATGCTGGTAAAAGCATTACCTTAGTCACATACTGTGAAGAAATTGACCGAATTCACCATTAGTTGTGTTCCAAACAGACATCTTTGGTGAACAGGAAGGGTCCTATCCTTCTCCATGATAACGCAAGTCCACACGTGGCACAAATGATGAAACAGACATACACGAATTGAGGTTTGAAACCCTCCCACGCCCAGCCTACTCGCTTGACTTGGCACCTACCGAATTCCACCTGTTCATGCATTTTAGCAATTACCTTCAGAAATCGAGTGGAGGGCGAAATTGCATTCCGGGACTTTCGTGCATCCATTGAGCCAGATTTCTTCCCGACTGGTATTGAAGCACTTGTTACTCGTCGGCAGAGGTGTGTAGATGCTGAAGGTGCCCATTTCGTATAAAACAAGGCTGTGTGGTATAAGGTATATATATCTCTTCGCCTTTTACCCTCCAAATCGACCATTATTTTCCGAACGGCCTGGTATCATCTACAAATCACAGGAAGTGCAATATATTCGAAGCTAAAAATCCACGAAATTTTTCTAATGACCAAACTGAGTCTATATAAATTTCACCGTTAACAATTAATTTGATGTTTACGTTCGTCACTTCATTTTGCAAAATTCAATAAAACTAAAATTGCTGTGTCTGTCAGTTGCCTACAGAAAAATTACGGAACGTTAAAGTTTGAATTTGGCAGAAACCTGGCAGAAGAACACGATGAGCGTGTGCCACCTCTAAGCACCCCCCCCCCGCCCTTTTTTTTATACAAATTTAAATTTCCAAAATTTTATTTCATCGAATTTATCTCTAAGGCATTCAGCCAATGTTTTGAAGTTTGCTTTTGCGGTTTGATGTATCATAAGATCGCACAGCAAAATTTCGTTTCATTTTTGCACAATATTATTTCGTTACACTTTTAAGAAACAATATTTCAGTATAATTTGCATAAACGCAACGATATTTCATTCACTGTTGAGTAAACTTACGAGAACCTCACGACAACTGACGATATTAATACATTCTATTAAAAATTTGGGGAGCAGCCGAGTGGTACCAAGCTTAGACTTTTAATGATTCTTCCGAGATGGGTCTGTGTTCGGACTCCACGGTAGGCATGGATGATGTGTTTGTATAACAGCAATGGCCATTTTCTATCCTTAAAATCAGATCAGATCATATGTAGAGGATTTTAGGAAGGGAGTGTCTGATCCCAGGTCTTAAACAACCCTTAGAAATAGGAAGCTAGGGGATTTGGGCTACAGTTCCCGATAGGAAAGTGGCACGGAAGCGAGGAAGAAAGGGGAAGGAAGACGCCCTTATTTATTTCCGGGGTTCAATACCCGGGGATCCGACGGCTTAACGTGCCCATCGTATTTAGTGGATAGAGCGTTCGTACCTGCCCGAGATTGAACCTGGGGTCCCTTCGTGGCTGTCACGAACGTTGACCACTAGGCCATCCGAAATTGAGAGCTAAGGACTTGTTCCTGACGATAGTCTTTGCACTCTCGAAGCAAAAATAATAGCAATAATAATAATAAATGAGGGACTGCTCTTCCGAGCTGTTAAGTGTATCCTTTCGCCGCAACCGCAGTTGCCAGCAGGTTTGTTTGTGTTTTTTAATGCGGCCCTTCGTGTGTTACCCTGCATTATAAATAGTTTAACAGTTCTAAGCTATGGGAAGATTTTGACAGTGTTTCTTCAACCATCGTTTCGAATTACGCATAACGCCCGCGCAATTTAAAATTTAACCTTTCTGCTTACTATGTTAGACTTCCGAAGTGTTACGCGTATCTTTCGGCCACAGTTGCTGGCGAATATGTTCACGTTTCAGACCGTGGCTCTCAAAGAGCTAGTATACTAGGTAAATTGTTCCACTATTTAAAAGAAATAGTTTCGTGATTCTTTTAGAGTGAAAATATATTTCATTAAAATGAAAATGGAACCCAAGAAATGAAATATGAGCAAATTTTGATTTTTTTTTCTTTTTCGCATTTCATTTCTTCAGAGCTTAACATTGCCATTCCTCCTTTCGCGCATTCTCCCATCTCATATTGATTATTTATTTTATCTGTACGTAATCTGGAACCACTAACACTTTGCAATGGAACACGACTGCCTGACAAGAAATTCATGATGACTTGCATGCTGCAGGAGACCATGTTTTTATTCCACGCATTCCAATCGTCTCATCAGGCCTTCCATTTCGGTTTAAACGCCTACAGTTTCCTGTTCGTCTTTTTCTCATGAGCATCGACAATCCACAGATTCAATCGTTAAATTGTTTTGGATTCAACCTAAAAAAAAACCATGTTTTTCCCACAGCCTGTTCTGCGTTGGTTGTTCCAGAGTTGGAAACAATAAAAATCTTTTCATCTTGGCTCAAAAGGGAAGAATACTGAAAGTAGTTGACCCGAACACTCTTCAGATAAACTTGTGTGCACTTCGGAAGAACTGTATATTAAGCTAATCACAACAACTTAGAAAAATGTAGAAGTGTCAAAATATTTAGAATTTTCTATATTTATAGTCAATAAATACTGCTGGTTTCAGACAGTTGTGCCGACACCAATACAGATTTCGTTCTTTCTTTTTAAACTTCTTTCTTTTTATTACTAGAACATATTTCAGCTAAATGTTTCCTTGCAATAATCAATTTTTTTTCAGGAAATCTCGGGGGGGGTGACCCAGAAGCAATGCTGTATTCCATTCAATGTAAAAGCGAGTGCAAAATATCCTTATTTTCTATCTATCTCTATAGCATTATTTATTTGCAAAGATTGTATTGTGGTGCTCGATAGGTGGTAGTATGCTTTCTAAAACTATCGCCTTTATTCCTCCATTTCAGCTTTTCTGGCTTTAAGAGTAAAACTGGCAGTAATACTCTATGGATGCTACTGCATTCGTATATCTTCTTCTGCATTTCGCAGACAACTACGTGAATACGACAGGGAATTCTTGGGTAACTTTGCGTATTATTATTACTAGTCCTTCACTTAACCTTATTAGGTCCCCTCCATACACTGTTAAAATTTTTATGGTAAGATGCCCCAAAAAGTGATGCTACCGCAGGTGCATCACTTTCTGAAAAAAGATGCACCACTGTGTGGTGCAAACAAAACCCAACAACGTAGTGCATCCATGTACCATAATACGGTGCAACCTTGTACCATGTTGTGGTGCAAAGTTGCACCATGTTTTTGGGTTTGTTTGCAGCTGACAGTGGCACATCTTTTCTCAGAAAGTGGTGCAGCTGGTGTAACACCACTTTTTGGTGCAACCTACTTCAACATTTCTAACAGTGAGAATAGCTGGCCTAAAAGAGAGTTGTGAGATTTTAAATACCCTTAGAATCCTTTATCATCTGCCTGGTTTTGTCCTGGTTTCAATTTTCCTCAACAAATTTGAGGAAACTCTCAGCTTCAGATAAGAATTTTATAAAAAACAATTTCTAGGTCTCTGATAAATTTCTGAGTGTTTTTAACAGTTCATTGAAGCAATAATAGATATCTTATTATTTTTATGAATAGGTTTGTAATTTTTTTTATAGGACTTTTCACAGATTAAGCATTTTTCATCGTGATTTTTCGAAGCAAGAAAATGCTTTGAAACTTGATTTTTTTAAACTGACAATGACTTTCAGTTATCTTTAAAAAAGGTGAAATGTACTTTTTTACGCTTTCCAACCGTAGGTTGAAGAAGCGTATATGCTCCAGCTTTTTCCGTCCGTCGGCACGATAACTCACGTAAAAATGGTTTGATTTCGATAAAATTTTAGTATGTGGTAGGGGACCACCAGGGGACGAACCCTATTGAAAATGGGTAAAGTTGGGGCAAAGGTCACGCCATAAGAGCTGGATCCATTTCATTGCCTTTATGCGTCATAACATGCGTAAATAGGGTTCGATTTCAATGAAATTTTAGTATGTGGTAGGGAACTACCTGGGCACGAACCCTATTGAAAATTGGCAAATTGGGGTCAAAGGTCAGGCAGGGCATAAAAGCGGTATTTATTCCATTGCCCTTATGCGTCACAACTTGCGTAAAAATGGTTCGATTTCGATGAAATTTTAGTATTTGGTAAGGAACCACCTGGGGACGAACCCTATTGAAAATGGGCGAAATGGGGTCAAAGGTCAGGGCATAAAAGTGGAATCCATTCCATTGCCTTTATGCGTCATAACATCCGTAAACATGGTTCGATTTCGATGAAATTTTAGTATGTGGTAGGGAACCACCTGGGCACGAACCCTATTGAAAATGGACGAAATGGGGTCAAAAGTCAGGCAGGTCATAAGAGCGGTATTTG
Source organism: Macrothele yani (assembly GCA_039090855.1). Classification (NCBI taxonomy): domain Eukaryota; kingdom Metazoa; phylum Arthropoda; class Arachnida; order Araneae; family Macrothelidae; genus Macrothele; species Macrothele yani. Next base: position 91,161,267 of record CM076989.1, on the reverse strand, counting down.
TTCCATTGCCCTTATGCGTCATAACTTGCGTAAAAATGGTTCGATTTCGATGAAATTTTAGTATGTGGTAGGGAGCCACTGGGGACTAACCCTATTGAAAATGGGAGAAATGGGGGTCAAAGGTCAGGACACTGGAGTGGGATCCATTCCATTGCCCTTGTGCATCATAACTTACCAAAAAATGTTTCGATTGCGACAAAACGTTGTCATGTTGTTCCGGAGGTATAGTGAACCGGTTCTGTTAAATAACAACGAAATGGGGTCAAAGGTCATTGCACAAAAGCAAGATTTATTCCACAGCCATTATTCTCATAACTTGCGTAAAACTGCTTCTATTGCGACAAAACTTTAGTATGTTATTCTTGAGGTGTACTGAACCGGTTCTGTTGAATATCATCGAAATGGGGTCAAAGGTCAGGACACAGGAGCGAGATTTATTCCACAGCCATTATCCTCATAACTTGAGTAATAACTTCTGGTATGTTGGAAAGCGTATCATAATCAATGCATTGCATGATTTTACTAACTTGTTATAGTATTATTTCACACACAAATATATATATATATATATATACAATTTACTCTTGACAGCTATAATATGTAGTTTTTGTCTTAAGTTGTCGAAAGATTGATACACAGACATCGTGCCGCCCCGGTGGCGCAGTGGTCTAAGCGCTGGCTCATAACCATTCGTCCGAGAATAGTCCGGGTTCGAATCCCGGTGAGACATGGATGTTGTATTTGTCTTACGGCACTGGCTCTTTCCCTTCCCTGGAGTCAGTGGCCCTAAATTAGGGACAGGCGACCGCATATAGCCCATTGAGTTGCTCACGGTGGTCGTTAAACCTCCAATAAAAAAAAAATAAAGAAAAACAACACAGACATCGTATAATCATCTGTACAATAAGTACCCGGTTTGTTACAGTAACACAATATATAATAAGTAGCTCGTGCAGCAAATAGGGAAAGGAGAAGAAATATCCTGTGCCACAATGAACAAAATCTATTATGCTATTCACTGTATCCGATCTCGCTACGGAACTTCAAAATTCGACGGACAAATTGAAATTTAAAAGTTAATCAAACCTCAAGTATTCTCACCAATCGCTCCTATTACTGGTGATTTCTCGTCATACGGATACGGAAAAAAGTGAGAACGGAGATCTTTCGTTATTATACGAAAGGAATTGCGGAAAGGTTTCTGAAAAATCAGAATTTCCCGTTAACACATCTCTAAAACGGTAATTTATCGTCTATATAAGAAACTACCGAAAGGTTTCTGAAAATTCAGAATCTTCGCGCGGTACGAGAAATCCATTAAATTCCGATTTTTTCCCCCGTCATTTCACGGAAAAGGTTGTGTAAGAAATATGCTTCATTAATTCACGAAAGGCAGCGCCGGTGGCTCAGTGGTCTAAGCGCTGGCTTATGATAATTCGTCCGTGCAGGGTACGGGTTCGAATCCCGGTGAAAGTGGATGTTGTGTTTGTCTTACAGCGCTGGTTGTCTCCCTTCCCTGGAACCAGTGACCCTAAATTAGGGACGGGCGACTGTTTATAGCCCATTGAGTTGCTCACGGTGGTCGTTAAACTTTCAATCAAAAAATAATAATAATTCACGAAAGAAATGACGGAAAGTTGTCAGTGAATATCAGAATTTTTTTTACAGTGTATTCTTATGGGTTCATTGTTTGTCTTAAAACTGAAGCCAGATGTTCCACTTAGTGCTCTTAGGCATTGTTCATGAGTTTGCACATATCTCACACAGATGATTCTTCCAACCAAAGAGAGTGGAAAGTTTTGATTCTAGGATCATATACATGGATACAGCTAAACTCAATGTTCAGTGTAACCGTGAAAAAAGGTAACTGCGGGATTTGGGAAAGTTGTTGAAAATACGAAAAGATTTTGCTACTCGAAGTGTTGTAAAAGATTCCTTCGTCCCTGGGCCTATTTAGAGGGGGCCCAAGGGGACTTGCTCCCCTTGAAAGTATTTCATTTTTTACGTTTTTAGTTAAAATGGAACTACATTAGGAAAAGCATGTTTAATTCAACGCAAATACTTCAACTTACATTAGAAAGTAATGGTTTAATTTTTTACCCTATTTTTCATTAATTTTTATTTTGTTCTGGTGGATTTCAAAAACTTCCACCACCACCACCCTCCCCCACCAAATTCTATGTACGCCCCTGTTTCCGATATACAGTAATTCGAAAAGAAAAAAATAATTCGAAAAACTGCATCGACGAAAACGTTAAATCGACAAAATAAGACAATCGTAATTTTAAAATCATGTGACACTAAATTTTATATACATATACAAATGAGTTGTACTAATTAATACAAGTAAGGTACCACACACACACACACACACAGCAGTCCCAGTGGCGCAGTTGTTCAAAGTGCTGGCTCCTAATCATTCGTCCGAGATAATTCGGGTTCGAATCCCTGTGAGACATGAATGTTGTTTGTCTTACGGCACTGGGCCTCTTCCTTCCCTAAAACCAAGGACCCTACAGTAGGGATGGGAGACAGCTTTTATCCCATCGAGTTGCTCACGGTGGTTGCTAACCCCCCCCCCCCCCAAGCAACCAAGCACACACAAAGACACAACTGTTTTCACTCATTCAGCGTACGAATGTGGTATCACAATAGATTTTTACCTATTTAAAAATTAAAAGCATTCCACTTGTTTTATATAAATTTCGATTCCTCTTATTCAGTTTATTAGAAATTTTGATGTGAATTATCCGAATAGTTCAATACTGCAAATAAAATTTATCAACTTGGTCAATGTTTTAAGCTATTCAGTTAAAATTAAATGCGAATGCCCCACAAACTTAGAACAGTCCGGAAAAATTCCTATCTCCTTTTTTTTTTTTTTTTTTTTTTTGAGGGGATTAGTTGAGAGATTTTCAAAAAGAAATCCCTCTGATTGTTGAAACGAACTCGGTCATACGTATTCCAAATAAAAGGCACTATACTGCTTGTGTTTAAATATTAACTCATTTTAACAAATGTCTTCTAATAACAAGAACGTAAAAGATAGTAAGTAGAGATGTGTCATCTCCCATATCATATGGCTTTCATTTCCGACAAACAAGTCTGCTGTTCAACAATGGTGAGAGGCTGACGTCATTCCTGGACTGGCCGTCGTTTAGCTATCCTGAGCGATATCCTCTAAACCCTTAACCCCCACCCCCACCCCTCCTGAAAACAAGACAGTAACACCTTTTAAGAAGTTTGACCAATGAGTGACCTTTCCTGTGATCTCACGCTCTGTCTGTTCTCATTGGCCAAAGGAGGCAGTATGAAATGATGAAAAGAACCCTTTGCTCTCAAGGGGTCTAGTTTTCTTCAAGATACCACGACCTGAAGCGCTTGTAAAATGAACATTCATATTCCCGGTGAAGAACCTTCTGTACGAAAGGTAAGTGTATTTTGAAACTCCCTATGTGTTTAAGGTTATATCTTTTCCATAAAAATCCGAATTTCTTTTTAGTGTTCAAAAGAGTTATTTCGTACGTGCAGTTCCATATTTGTTTCCTAAAATTCTGACATTTCACGAGATACAGAATCGTTCACTAAATACGATACTCGGCTTCTACTGAAATTTCTAGTTTCTTTCTTGAAGAAAGTGACTTCATAGGGTAACATATTTTCGATTCATGTAGTTGTTTATAAATTTAGGTTTATTAAATTGTTTTAACATAGGATTCCAAATTGTTTTTATCCATTAAACGGGTTGTATGCCTGCAATCAAGCCACGTTCTTGGAACTGAGTGCATATCACTCTACGCCAAAATTTATCACAATTTCCGAAGCTCTTACGTTAAGAAAGTGCAGTTTTCCACCAAAAAAACAAAAAAAAAACACGTGTAGTTTTAATCGGGGTAAGCGCTGCTTTTATGCCAATGCAGCGCTTACCCGAATTTTTCTTTTTTTTTTAAACAATTCCTTTGCGAGCATCAGTTGCAAGTTTGTGTGAGATATCCGTCTCACAGTAAATCCCCATAAATTTCTCCCTGTTTTTACTTGAAATTAAAAACAAATTTGATTTTTATTTCTTCCGCCGTGCCCATTTTTGCTTCATTTATAGTGTTTCGTGAACACAACAATGGTTATTTAACATTTTTCATTTTGTTTTCCTTCAGGTATTTTTTGTTTCCACGAACCGGTGTTTTTAACTAAAACTTACAACTGTGATTCATGTCATGAACATTTTATTTATACGCTAGAATTCATAATCAGTGTCACTCTCTAAGAAGGACTGTTAACAGCAAAAAAATGAATGAATGAGATATATAAAAGAGTGTATGAGATTTTTATGGCATTTCGTCCATCTCATTTTTATGAGAATAGCATATAATATATTATGGAAAAATAACTAAAAATATGTAGGTAGTTCAGATAGCGACCGAAACGTGTTATGACATTACTCCTGGAAGATCTTTCATTAATATCTAAGACATTTTAAAACATTGAGTTGCCGTGGTTGTGTCAGTGTGGCTCTTACAACAAATTTGTTTCTTAAATAGCAATTTTCATCGGGTGAGGCTCTTAATCGGAAAATTACGGTATCCTAAATCGGTGAAAATTATTTTATACACATGAACTTTGTTCCTTATATTTGGTGGTACTCAAAATAGAATCAATACATGCTACATTTACGGAGATTAGTGATTGAAATGCCTGTTACATGGTTCAGGTTCAAATTCCGGTGAGGCATGAATATTGTTTGTCTTACGGCACTGGATCTTTCCCTTTCCTGGAGTCACTGGCCCTAAATTAGGGACGGGCGACTGCTTATACCACATTGAGTTACTCACGGTGCACTGTGTCCGATATAACCCCCTAAAAAAAGGAAAGAAAGAAAAAAAAAAAACACTACTGTGTCAAACTGATCCCTTGCCTCTCGAACAGAAACCTCATACCCAGAACGTTCGAATTTCAAATTTTAGATTATTTCATTAACTTGTGCATTGAACGGCTAACTCATTTGTCGGTACTAATGGAGTGTATAAGTTAAACCCGTAGGAATGTAATGAAAACACTGTTTCAGCAGCAGATGTGAAAGCATACTCGTAACGACCACAATACCCTGCGAATGTTATACTTCTTATAAGAAGTGCACTGTATGAACTGATTCCATTATACCTTCCGAAGTAATTACGTATGCTGGCTTCTTTGAAAAGCGCGAAACGTACGTTTTATTTATTTTACTAGTATGTATTTTAGTTAAGTTTCTTTCTTTTCTTTTTTTTAATTTGGGGTTTAACTACGACTGTGAGCAACTCGATGGGCTATAAGCAGTCGGTTTTAGGGTCACTGGTACTAAGAAAGAGAGAGAACCAGGATCGTAGGGCAAACACAACATCCATGCCTCACCGGGATTCGAGCTCGGTCGAATGGTCAGAAGCCAGCGCTTAGACAACTGCGCCATAGGAGCGGCTTAGTTAAATTTTTTCAGTTATTAATACAGTGGCTTGAATGTTGTAAAGTATTCGAATATTCAGTCAGAACAGCACACGATATGTAGAATTGCGTGATTTTATTTAGTGAGATTACAAATTACTTTCCAATATGTATATGTGAGTTTAGGACAATTAGCCAACTGGGCACAGGACAACTGGCTACACGGAAAATTGGCCACATTCAATTTTAGAGTCATGAAATTACTCTGCATTGAAAATTATGCTCTTCTACATTTATTCCTACTTGGGTAATTGGTGTACACACACACACACACACACACACACAAAATCCTCATACCTTATTATCGTTAAGAAATACTTAGAATTTTCTGGCTGAAAGACAGGGCAGACAACTGGCCACAAAGGTTTAAGGGACCATATAAAATTGCCGTTTCTTGGCCCTATAATGAGAACTGAATCGAGAAAACGTTCCATCTAAGCCAAGCGAGAACTGTACTTTAATGTTTGGAAATATAAGTTAATTCGTGAATATAAAATAAATGACTTAGTATAATTTTTTAAACTGCAGTGTTCGACGAAACAAAGGAAGCATGACTCATACTGTGTTCGGAAAAGGACGATATGGTGATATTTTTTAATAACGCTGCGCTTTTACTTACGCGCTAAAAATTTGCATAACATGTGAAGTTATTAATACTGTTTTTTCACATAGGCACCAACTAATAATTACGATGCCTTCCTTTTAACAGTTTTTATTCTGACGATGTCATGTAAGTAAAAACACGTTATTACTAACTTGAGTTGATATGTAAATGTTATGAATAAGCCATCGGTAGAATAAAAACTCTTGAAAAGGCCTAGGCCAGGGGCCTATGAACTGATATTTAGTGCTTAATTAAGAGCGCCCTATTATTAACTTGACATGTAAACGTTATGAATATGGCATTGCTAGAATAAAAGCTGTTAAAATTGCTTAGGCATAAGGCCTAGTTAACATTTTTATGCGACATGTTATGTAAATTTTTAGTTCTCCAGTAAAAGCGCAGCGCTATTAAAATATCTCACCTTATCGTCCTTTTCCGAACATAGTATGAGTCATGCTGTAATTCCTTTGTGTTGTCGAACACCTAGTTTTAAAAAATGCATTAATTAAGTAATTTATTTTGTGTTCACGAATGTACACTTTTATTTCCCTGCATTTAAGTACAATTCTACCAAGAAATTTAAAGGGCCAAAAACGGCAATTTTTATTAAGCGTATGTGTCTAATTGTACGAACTCCGTATATGTTGAACGAAATTGCTTTTAAGTTTCTTTCAGTTATTGATACAGTGGCTTGAATATTGTAAAGCATTCGAACATTCAGTCAGATCAGCCCATGATATGTAGAATTGCGTGATTTAATTTAGAGAGATTACGAATTACTTTCCAATATGTATATGTGAGTTTAGGATAATTAGTCACACGGAAAATTGGCCACATTGAATTTTACAGTCATGAAATTGCTCTGCATTGAAAATTATGCGCTTCCTATATTTCTCGCTACTTGAGTAATTGGTGTACACAAAAAAAAAAAAAAAAAAATCCTCATACCTATTTATTATTAAGAAACACTTAGAATTTTCTGGCTGAAAACAGGACGGACGACTGGCCACAAAAGTTTAAGGGACTGTATAAAATTGCCGTTTCTTGGCCCTATAATGAGAATTGAATCGAGAAAACGTTCCATCTAAGCCAAGCGAGAACTGTACTTTAATGTTTGGAAATATAAGTTAATTCGTGAATATAAAATAAATGACTTAGTATAATTTTTCGGGCTAAGTGAGGTAAGGAGAAAAGGAGAAGATCTCATTGAACTGAAAAGTGGACATCTCTTCTATTATCGTGGGACAGATACTGGCAGAACTAGTGGTGTTGGATTTATAATAAACAAGAAACTGAAGGATAAAGTGGTAGAAGTTGAAAGTTCCTCTGACAGAGCTGCACGACTCGTTATCCAACTATCGAGAAGATACCAGGCTCAGATTATTCAAACTTATGCACCCACCACAAGTCATCCTGAAGAAGAAATTGAAGAATTTTATGAGGAAATTCGTCATCTAAATAATAAAGGTAAGCAGCACTTGAAGATAATTATGGGAGATTTCAATGCAAAAATAGGGCAACGGCAACAGAATGAAACTTCAGTAGGTAAATTCGGTCACGGCAACAGAAACCAGCGTGGAAATACTCTCGTTGAGTTTGCAGAGGCAGAAGGATTTTTCATCTTGAACTCCTTTTTCAAGAAAAAGCCACACAGGAAATGGACATGGAGACATCCAATTGGGACGACAAGTGAAATTGATTTTATTATGTGTAACAAAAAATTCGTCATCGAAGACTGCAGTGTGCTGAACAAGTTCAACACAGGTAGTGACCATAGATTGGTGAGATGTAAGATGCACCTCAACACTAAACTGGAACGTGGCAAGCTCATAAGACAAACAAAATGTATTGACATAACCAACCTTAAAAAACACCATAATACTTTCAAGTTGGAACTGAAGAACAGATTCTCTGCTTTAGAAGGCCTAACATCGGAAGAAGTGGATATTTCGGAAGTTAACAGAAAAGTAACCAAAGCTCTAATGGAAACAGCAACAAAATTAGCTGGGTCTAAGAACAAGTTGCATGTGAACAAATTATCAGGAAAAACCAAAATGTTGATGCAAAAAAGAAGAGAGATGAGGACAACTAAAGTAGATGTGACTTCCAAAGTGGAATATATAGAGCTATGCAAGACAACACGAAAAAGTATCACTGAAGACGTAAGGAAATTCAACTGTGAGCTAGTGAGGAAAGCAATTGAAAACAACCAAAGCCTTAAGATAGCAAAGGGACATCTCAGTAAGGGAAGAAAACAGATTATGGCTCTGAGAAAAGAAGATGGTTCTATAACAAGAAATAGAGGCGAAATTTTGACAAGAGTGAATGATTTCTACTCCAAATTATATGAAAGGGATGATACATGTACTCCAGACATCATGAAAGGTACCAGAGTTCTTCCAGTCCTCCCAGCAGAAGTTGCTCATGCAATCAAGAACATGAAGCGAGGGAAAGCTCCAGGAAAAGATGGAATTACTATAGACATCATACAAGAAGCAAGTGGAGAAATTGAAACAGTACTCGCCCAAATTTTCACTCGATGCCTTAATGAAGGGAAGATTCCTGAGGATTGGAACAATGCTACAATGATCCTGCTACATAAAAAAGGTGACATTGAGGATCTCAGGAACTACAGACCTATCAGCCTCCTATCAGTGGTTTATAAAATCTTCACTAAAGTTCTTTCACACCGCTTGAAGGTAACACTGGACATGGCTCAACCGAGAGAACAAGCTGGATTCAGGAGTGGCTACAGCACAATAGATCATATCCACGTACTGAGAGAACTGATTGAAAGAGCGAGGGAATATGAACTTCCATTGTGCATGGCTTTTATCGATTATGAAAAAGCCTTTGATTCGGTGAAACCATCAGCAGTTACCACGGCTCTGAAATCCTGCGGTATTGAAGATGCATACATTAATATTATTAATAACATCTATGAAAATGCAAGTGCAAAGATTCGGCTGTTTGAAAATACAACACACATAAAAATTGGAAAGGGAGTGAGACAAGGTGACACCATATCTCCGAAGCTCTTTAATGCCACATTGGAAAATGTCTTTCAATCACTGAACTGGGAAAACAAAGGGATAAAGATTAATGGAGATTATCTAACCCACCTTCGTTTTGCTGATGACGTAGTCATTTTTGCAACTACCCCATCAGAGCTGCAGAGTATGATCCAGGAACTTGCTGACAAGAGTAAAGAAGTGGGATTAAAAATGAACTTTCAGAAGACAAAAGTGATGTTCAATGCTTTTACAAGAAATGAAGATTTATCGATTGATGGAGAAAAACTGGAGATAACAGATACGTATGTTTATCTTGGACAGCAGATATCAAGTGAGGGTCACATTGATGAAGAAATTAATCGGCGTACAAAACTTGCCTGGAGAGCTTTTGGAAGAAACAGCATAATTTTCAAGAGCAATATGCCATTATGTCTTAAAAGAAAAGTGTTTGATCAATGCATCCTTCCAGTGCTTACGTATGGTGCAGAGACGTGGACCTTAACTAAAAGAGACATACAAAAGCTGCAGACAACTCAAAACAGCTTGGAGAGGTGCATGCTTGGTATAACCAGGAGAGATAAGAAGAGGAACTCGTGGATCCGAAAAATGACGAGAGTGGAAGACATCATGATCAGAGTTAAATCCCTGAAATGGCAATGGGCTGGACATACTGCCAGAAGGACAGACCATAGATGGACAGCCGAAATTTTAGATTGGATTCCAAGGGACAGGAAAAGACCCAGAAAAAGACCACATGGGAGATGGGTGGATGAAATTCGTAAATATGCGGGAGTGACATGGAGGAGACTGGCACAAGACAGACCGTTGTGGAGGAAACTTGGGAGACCTTCGTCCAGCAGTGGATTGATAATGGTTGACAATGATGATGATGATGATAATTTTTTAAACTACAGTGTTCGACGAAACAAAGGAAGCATGACTCATACTGTGTTCGGAAAAGGACGCTATGGTGATATTTTTTAATAACGCTGCGCTTTTACTTACGCGCTAAAAATTTACATAAAATGTGGTTATTAATATTGCTTTTCCACAAGGCACCAAGTATTAATTACGATGCCTTCCTTTTAACAGTTTTTATTCTGACGATGTCATGTAAGTAAAAACACGTTATTACTAACTTGAGTTGATATGTAAACGTTATGAATACGCCATCGGTAGAATAAAAACTCTTGAAAAGACCTAGGCCTGGGGCTTATGAATTAATATTTAGTGCCTAAGTAAAAGCGCCCTATTATTAACTTGACATGTTTACGCCATGAATATGGCATTGGTAGAATAAAAGCTGTTAAAATTGCTTAGGCATAAGGCCTAGTTAACATTTTTATGCGCAAGTAAAAGAGCAATATTAATAACTTGACATGTTATGTAAATCTTTAGTTCTCCAGTAAAAGCGCAGCGTTATTAAAATATCTCACCTTATCGTACTTTTCCGAATATAGTATAAGTCATGCTGTAATTCCTTTGTGTCGTCAAACACCTAGTTTTAAAAAATGCATTAATTAAGTAATTTATTTTGTCTTCACGAATGTACACTTTTATTTCCCTACATTAAAGTACAATCCTACCAAGAAATTTAGAGGGCCAAAAACGGCAATTTTTATTAAGCGTATGTGACCAATTGTACGAACTCCGTATATGTTGAACGAAATTTCTTTTAAGTTTCATTCAGTTATTAATACAATGGCTTAAATATTGTAAAGCATTCGAATATTCAGCCAGAGCAGCATATGATACGTATATAGAATTATATGATTTAATTTAGCGAATTACGAATGTTTTTCCAATATGTGTGTATGTTGAACGAAATTGCTGCTTAAATGTGCACTACATCTTTTAATAGAAAATTTTAAACAGACTTGAACAGAGTAAAACATTTCTTTGCGTGTTGATCACATAGAAATGTGCTGTGAGAAAATATATTAAGAGTAAATTTTAATATCAATGCATAGCTAGATTTTTATTTGTTTGTTTGAGGGTTTAACGACCACCGTGAGCAACTCAATGGGCTGTGAGCAGTCGCCCGACCTTAATTAAGGGCCTCTGGTTCCAGGGAGATACATCTTATGTGTGTGTTGTGAGGCAAACTAGCCATCCATGCCTAAACGGGGATTTGAACCTAGACGAATGATTAGAAAGCCCAGCGCTTCGTAACACTCGCTGAGCTAGACTGTGTAAGACAAATCATTCGTTTAATAATTTACCAGTGAGTGAATGTATAAAGTCCTTATTTTTCAAAACTGGCGCTTAGATTTTATCTGCTTACTGTGTGAATGTGTTTAAATTTGCCATGTTTGCCTGCATTTGAATTGTGGCAACTGTGCTGTGCATGTGGACATCGAAACCGGGCTTGAAGTGTAACATTCAATGTATGAACTACCAATCTGAAAGTAGGAAACAATTTTTTGAGATCAGAGCGGGATAATGTCTAACGTCCTAGTTGCTAATCCCGTTTACCTCGGAAACTTACGATTTATTGCCAAAATCTCCCAGTTTTCATGAAATATGTGCTACATACATGAAATGATAGTATTTCTTTTTCAATTCATTTGACATTTTAAAAATTTCATATCTTCAAGCGAAACTAACTTTTTTTATACTTTTATGGTCATGTAGGGTGCTTTATATATCAAAATTTCTTTGGGCATTGTAGACAATAGCAACAGTATTTTTTTTTCTGGCGATGTTGTTCGCAGACATATATGGCAAATGCTTTTTACTCGTTTTTTTTTTTTACTCGCGATTTTCAACTGCAGACAAACATGGCAAATTTATCCATTCATCTATATGGAGAGTGAAATGAAATTGTAGGCAAATATGGCAAATTTATCCATTCATCTATATGGAGAGTGACATGAAACTGCAGGCAAACTTCTTTAGTTTACCTATGTGGAGAGTGAAAATGAAGAATCTTAGGAGTTCTTAAAAATTTGTTTCGTTGCTTAAAAAGTGCTTAATTTTTGTTTTTAAAAAAGAGGAGGAGCTCTGTGTTATTAAACGAATTCATCGAAAACACCATTGTTTTGATAAATTCGTTAATTGATTTTCTTAAAAATCGTCTTTCGGTAAAGTGCTAGTGCGGTGAATTTGGTTTCGATGTTTTCGCTTCCAATGAATTCGATTTCGGTAAAATCGCCGGTTCCCGCCCAGCGGAGACCCTCTTGGGTGGTAAATTGGATTGGCAGTGGTTCATCATCGGCTTGCTAAGGTTCAAATAGAGAAAAGCATTAAGAGTCCCGGCTCACCCCGTCCTGTGCGATAATTATGCTCGTTGCACGCTTATTTCACATAGTGGTTCTCGATAAATTTTCAGAGGAAAATTCTTACAAAACGTTTTACTGTAATTTCCATAAAATCTTTCACTCCTTAGATGTATATAATTATGCGTATCATCTTCCATCCCCCGTTTTACAAATAGACCAAGACGTCTGAGATGCGGCGAAGACAGCTATCGCAGTTTTAAAACACGTTAAGTTGTGACAAATCGAAGTGTTTTTCGTAGATTTTAGGACTGAATATTCTTTAAGATGAGATACACATGAAATTACTTTAATATTTACGCTACATGTAAATATTTCTCTTTACGACACGTGCTATGTTTTTGTTATCAAAATAACAAAAATATCACAAATTAATCAGCTACCGCGTTTCACAATTATGGACGTTTTAATCACACTCACAGTCCCGTTTCGGCCTTCTTCCCTTGTTAGTGTTATTTTGTTATGGCGAAGTTCCGAATATTTTCGGGCCAGCTACGAGCAGGAAGATCTCTAAAAATGGTAAAGCTTGGTTTAGAATCGTTTCACTATACTGAAGGTGTTGAGCTTATACTTTTGAAATAAGAACGTGGTTAGAATTATATAGAGATTTTGGGTGCTTTTTATGCACAGTTCTCCCATGCAACTGTGTGTTGTTAACTACAATATGTGTGCTCAACCCTAGATTATTTGGAGGATATATATAACTTTTGGAACCGGAACTTAGCAAATCTGTTCATTTATGCTTTTTATTTTAAATCTAGACGTTCACAAAAATATTGCGGCACAAAGCGGACCCTTTGACTCCCAAAGAAAAATCTGCTGTGTGAATCACAACGGCCCCCGTCAGTGGATCCTGAAGCTGCGTCAGCCATAAATCAGGGAATCGCAGAATCACAATCCACTCGACACCCCCTTGGCTCCCAATATTACGCCGGGTGAACCCAATTAGGAACCCGAGTGATGATGTGGACAGTGGCGTAGGAACGCTTTTGATTTAGGGGGGTACAAGCTCATGAACCTTACATCTCAAGGATTAAGCCATCTATGGATGACCCCCTCCGAATTTATTTGGGGGGGGATAGTATATTAATTTTTATAAAATACATATACTGATCAGGAATTCATCCGAATGAACATTGTTATCATCATATCGTGATTAATTATTACCATTATTATTTTTATTGCTGACAAAAAGTTCACATTATTAATTTCTTATCAGAAAATGAATGGAGAAGGTTTTTTTTTTTGTGTTCTCTCTTATTAATTTTTGTACTTTTTTTTTTCCATTAAAATATTGAGCAGAGACAAGTCAACATTAGGATGAATTTCTGTCAGTAGGGTTTGGAAAAGAGGGATTTCTCAGGAAATGTTAAATAACTCTTTACAAGAACGAATTAAATTTCTTATCATTTTTGTTTACGTTAATAAAGTAAAACCGCAGTGAGATCAAAACTGCTCTACCCGCGAAGATAGTACCATTGAAGCATTATGAAGTCTATATTAAAAACTTTGAACGATACATAGGCTGACAATTGATGTAAAAAGCACATTGGTCTGGTGCAAAGCTAAATGATGGTGGAGATATCGAGGAATTGTAGTGGTATGTGAAATCCGTAATGCACTTGTTGTATTGCTTCAGATCTTAAGACAGAAAGCAATTTTAGTGCTGGGGCTGTGGGCGCTGAAATGACACTCCGTTTCAACCCATCGCAATGTCATTAGCGATGGGTTGAAACGGAGTGACTGACAGGTGACATAATATCACGTCTTTCTTTTGCTCAAGCTGGCAGTCGTTTGAACTCGTTTCCCTGCAGAATTAATTTGCTGGAGTTTCCCAGATAGTTGGCCAGTTTTTGGTAGATGAAAAGCCTCCCACTACAAGCTTCGGATATAAAAAAAAAAAAACCAGATGACCCGTGATATTTCTTTGAAAAAAAAAAAAAAAAAAAGAGAATAAAAAAAAAGTTGCATATAAATTTTACAGTTCACTCTTTATGAATGATTGGTTTGTGTTTGCTCATATCTGGGGGGGGGGGTACAGTAGATATTAATGTACCCCTCTCCAAAATTTGGGGTGTACATTGTACCCCTGTACACCCCCGCCCCCGTTCCTACGCCACTGGATGTGGATTGTCATATGTGTTGATGTGCGTTGTTTTAGCCTATCGCGACCCAAGTTCTTAACCAGTGTGTGGGAATGGAAACATGTTCTCATTAATCCAGGATGTTTTTCTGTGAAAGGGAGTACTAATTGAATTGTGATTTTTGTTCCTCCAAACACTTTCTGCAGGCATAGGCTTTTTTTCATTTCTGCTCTTCTCTAGAATTCCAAGTTCTTCGAAATCCTTTTGAAAATTTTCTTTGTCGTCTGTGTTTTTTTATTAGATTATGGGCTCTTTGATGCCCCGTATCCTCTACAAAAAACTGTGGTAACTGTTTTCCCCACTAAAATAAATTCATTAGTCATTATTCTTTTTAATTCCACTGAAAATCTTCAAAAATTCTATCTAAATCACTGCTGGGTGAAGGTCTCCCCCAAATTACTTCACAACTGTTTGTCTTCAGCCAGTCTCCTGCATGTTACACGGGCATGCTTTGAATTTAATCCCCCCATCTCTCATGTGGTCTTCTTTTTTTTTTTTTTAATCTTTTTCTGTCTCTTGGTATCCAGTTTAAAATCTATCATCATCATGGGCATGGTTCTTCCGCACTGACCCCAATCTGTGATCCTTATGTAACATCTTATAGGTCAGCTGCACTTAAGAAGATAGGGGAGGGACAAGAAGCTTCCGGCAGAAGATGCTCTTAGCTGGACAATGCGTCACCGACTCTTTGCAAAACAGTGGTGTGGTTACATTGCATCATTCTTCAGACAGCGATTACAGACATGGAGTTTATGTGCAGCCAAAGAGGGGAAAACTTATTGATACATTCAGGACAAAATTTCTGTAAAGATATAGAAACAGAGATAGGGTGGAAGTGGCGTGGTACAGAACGCAAATGCTTGGCAAAAGTGTACCTGGATCCTAGTGCCTCGGTTATTTTACAATCTGATATGTGTCACAGCCATGACCCACCAAAACTGGTCTCCCATCAAATCATATCACATAGTGTTAAGCGAAAAGCAACAGAGGTTATTTCGGAATGGCCATTAAAACTGATCATACTTCTGCGGGAAATGACTGTTTACTAACTGTAAAAAATAGATAGCAACAATGAAATATCAGTACCAAGAAAAGCAAACGAATTAGAAAAAGAAAATAAAGAAAGATAAAAAAAGACTAAAACAATTATAATGAGAGACAAAAAAATTAAAATGAGAGAAAAAATAAAAAAAGGAGGAAAATTAAAATGAGAAAAAAAAATAAAAAAGGAAAATTAAAATGAGAGAAAAAATAAAAAAGTTAAAAAAAAAATAAAAAAAAATGAGAGAAAAACAAAACAAAAAAAGAAAACGTTTTCGGGGATGAAGAGTCAACCTCCACGTGATATCCCTTTTGTATCCTAATAGGCTCTGTCGATTTTGCCATAGACTCTGTCGAGGTCCACTGTTCCAGCAAATGTTTCCTCAGATTCCACAACTATTAAAAATATCAATGTACTTTATTGCAACAGACTTATCAATAGTTTAAGACATGTCCGATCTTTAAAATTATAAAACATGCAGTAATAAATAATAAAAGTACCGGAAGTTTGCTAAGCGGAAAAAAGGCAAAGAAATCCGCGTATTTTTCTGTGAACCGTATACTAAGTTTTGATAAACAGTAAACCTCTTACAACAAGTTTACTTTCCGGGAATTGCTCTCAAATTACAATGTTCGTCCTAATTCCGAAGAAGAAACAGACTCCAAAGAAAAGGTAATTGAAACACCCCCTCGAATTCGGTGGTCTGAGTGCAGTAATCTTTAGGGGGAAGGGAGTGGGGTGGAGTTGAGTAGGGTGTCTGCAGGGGTGTCTGTGCTCAGGCGGGGCTCCTGGGACTCACCACTTCTCTGTTCACGGGCTTGGCCATCGGTTTTGTGACGTCACGCTAAGCGACGGAGTTGTGCACCGAGAAGGTTACAGCACCATACGTTCCTGGCATTCAATCGTTCTTAATGCTTAAAGGAACAGCTGAATAAAGTTCATATTTTAGTTTTCTGCAAATTATTATATGACACAGCAGTTCTACCGAAATAAAAATTAAATTGCGGCTGTTTTACTTTTCTCAGGAATTACGCTTTCTCGCTATTTCTGTTCTGTACGAGTGTAAACGGTTATACTAAAAAACTGTGTCAATGCAGTTTTAAACCGACGCAGAAAATAACTGAAATGCAATCTGTCAGAGTATGTTGACGTACTGTTACATTGCAATTTGCATCTATATAAAAGAAAAACTGGCTAAAAATTAATAAAACAGCATGCAAAATTGCGTATTTTGACCCTAACTTTTTCTGATCAAATAACATTGCTTTCATCCAAAAAAATAGAAAAATTGAAGAGGCAAACTGCTCCAAAATTTGTATTATTTTTGAGAATATGAAAAGGTAATTCACAAAGAAAAGTTAAGATTAATGATGCACCAGGTCAATGTTGCAGTACATACAGAAATTAATAAAAACTGGGGGAGGCCAACTATATACTAAATTAATACTGAGAACGTATATGGAAA
This sequence comes from Macrothele yani, assembly GCA_039090855.1. Taxonomy (NCBI): domain Eukaryota; kingdom Metazoa; phylum Arthropoda; class Arachnida; order Araneae; family Macrothelidae; genus Macrothele; species Macrothele yani. The sequence goes on along the minus strand of CM076989.1, from coordinate 91,144,245 downwards.
AGAAAGTAAAAAAAAAATGCTTCTAATGCTACTATAGTCTATATTTATGTGTGGTTTTAACAACTGAGCCTCTCCCCCAACCCCTAGTCTATTTTGAAATTGAAGGAATTATTAAAGATATAATCTTACTATTTGTCTGCATAATGTTGCAGGACATACAGATATAAATAAAAAAGTTATGAGGCTGCCAACTAGACTATATTGATACTGAGAACGTGTAACTCTCAGCACAATGTACACCCAGAAATAAATAAATGAAAAATAAGCTTACCTTGTACCGATTTTGCCACCCGCATGCTTACTAACATGTGTTAGAACATTCATACTTGAAAATTTTTACCCACACATGAAATGAAGATTGAAAATATATAAAAGTGAAGATTGAAATATATTTATTTATATGGGGTTTAGGGTAGTTGGACGGTTAGATTTAGTTCCCCTGTAATGATGATTATCAAATGTCTTTGCCAAAATTTCAAAATATTGTTAGTGAGGCACACAGGAAGACCAGATTCATTAAGTAGGTACTGCAAACACAGCATATTTTCTTTTCCCTGACCTGTTATTTAAGCAGGAATTTTTTAACTTTGAGTAGTTATTTAAAAATATCTTTAAAAATACATAAGCGCACCTTATTAGTACCAGTTCAAATTTGGTTTGATTACATTTTGAACATTTTTCTTTAACCACATCCAACTCTTCAACCTTCTCTTTCACTAATTTTTTTAACAGAAATTTTACATTTTGTACATGGAGTAATTGCTCACAATCATCAGTCAAAAGGAATTTAAATAATTTGAAGCAAATAATGAATATTTTTACAATGTCTTCAGCTACCCATGGACGGTGCCCGTCGCTTAGCGTGACGTCACAAGCAAGTTCTTAATCCGGATATAGCCCATTAACCAGGAGAGGCAGGAAGGGCAGTTGACTCTTTTCATAATGGGGTCAGTTCAGTTGACCAACACCCATCATCATCATCGTCAGTCATTATCAATCCATTGCTGGATGCAGGTCTCTCCAAGTTTCTTCCATAACTGTCTGTCTTATCTGTTACTCCTGCATGCTTTTGAATTCTTTCCACCCATCTCTCATGTGGTCTTTTTCTGTTCTTTGGTATCCAGTCTAAAATTGCGGTTGTCCGTTCTTTTGGCAACATGTCCAGCCCATTGCCATTTCAAGGATTTTACTCTGATCAAGATGTCTTCCTCTCTTTTATTTTTCTTATCCATGTATATAGACATCCAATTTTTGGACTATTTTTTTTATGCTTGTCATCCCAACATACCCTTCCGAGGAACTAAAGAATTCCAGTGTTTTAGAATTCTGTTTGATAGAAAAAATGGTATGTGTGTTGCTTAAAAACGATCGTCTAGCATTGCTATTACAAAATGGGAAATGTATAAGATGTAAGCATGTATTTGGAGAGAATTAATTACCTTTCGAATGCAAGACAGACTGATTTCCTTTTTACTAAATTAAATGCAATTTTATTTAGAAATTGCTAATTTATATCAGTATTATTGGAAGTTGGTATGAGAATCAAAATATTCTTAAGACAGTTTCATTATGTTCCTCGATTTTTTTTAACCACCAGCAAAATGCTGAATCTTCCAGCATGCCCATGGGGGTGTATAGCTTGAGCAAAATTTAACCATACAAGCAGGTTCTTTCCAAACCTGTATTATGGTTAAATTTTGCTCTTATTAATGGATATCCATTCATAAGGAAAATTTTAATTGTATTTTCGTGTCCATTCTATTACATCTGCTATACTTCCAAATATTCGGAGAATCTTTTATTATTATCTTCTTTATTCGAAATACACGAAACACAGCTTATGACAATCAAACATAAACAACAAAATTACCATTGACTGATGTTGTTGAGCTGATACGAGTTTCTATCGGAAACCTAGGTAATAGTCAAGAATCGGGTTAAATATATGATGTCTCAATTAAAGCTGTCTTCTGCAATTCTGTAGGTGGTAAATCAGACAGCGGCAATTTTTCGAAATGATTCATAAATTTTTTTGACATTGTTCCAAGTGTCTCGATAACAATGGAGATTACCGTTGTGTGTCTAGTTCATAATTGGGTAACTTCTATGGCCAGGTCTCTCTATATTTAGTCCCTTTTTACGCTTTCCAACCGTAGGTTGAAGAAGCGTACATGCTCCAGTTTTTTCCGTCCGTCCGTCCGTCCGATAACTGGTGTAAAAATGGTTCGATTTCGATGAAATTTTAGTATGTGGTAGGGTACCAACTGGGGACGAACCCTATTGAAAATGGGGCAAATGAGGTAAAAGGTCACGACGTAGGAACGGGATCCATTCCAATGCTCTTATGCATCATAACTTGCGTAAATATGGTTCGATTTCAATGAAATTTTACTATGTGGTAGGGGACCGCCTGGGGACGAAACCTATTCAAAATGGGTGAAGTGGGGTCAAAGGTCAGGACATAAGAGCGGGATGCATTTCATTGCCCTTATGCGTCGTAACGTGCGTAAAAATGGTTCGATTTCGATGAAATTTTAGTATGTGGTAGCGGACCGCCTGGGGACGCGAACCCTATTGAAAATGGACGAAATGGGGTCAAAGGTCAGGACATAGGATTGGGATCCATTCAATCGCCCTTATCCCATATTATTAAGGTGGACGCCAAGTAATTTTGCTTCCTATACTTCCAATGGAAAAACTTTTGTACACATTTCCTTCACAATTAATGTGTTCCCAAGGATGAAAATTTGAACATCGATTAAAATAACTTCTTATTATAACTTGGAATACTTAATATTTTCTAAAACATAACAATAATTATATTAAAAATCAATAACTTTTCCTTTGGTGGTGTTGAAACCAGAAAAAGGATGGCACGACCTGTACTTTGATGACGTCAGTAGACAAACAAATGTTGAATTGCATAATTATGGTTATGTTTTAGAAAATATTAAGTATTCCAAGTTATAAAATGAAGATATTTTAATCGATGTTCAAATTTTCATCCTTGGGAACGCATTAATTGGGAAGAAATTGTGTACAGAAATTTTTCCATTCGAAGTACAGGAAGCAAAATTACTTGACGTTCACCTTAAAGGAGCAATTCTTGTATGTATGTAAATTTTATTTTGAAAACGGCTCTAAGGATTGTGATGAAAGTCGTTAACCTACCGTTTTCTGGTACTAGAAATCGATTTAGCTTGATCTCGGCTTTAGGAAAATTCGTTTAGTGGGTTAAATAACCACCCCGAATTACCAAATTTTTAGTGTCGTGGCCTCGTCCCATTAATGTTATCCATGCTTAGGGATTTTATGACGTCACACTCTCGCATTTAGATGTCTCATTACGTCACGCGTTGTGTGTGGATCCTATTAAAGTTTTATGACGTCTCACTTTTGCGAGCAAATGGTCGCGATTCCTATCCGCCTCATTACGTCACGCGTTGTGCGCGTATGTTCGTCCACACGATGACTTGCGCAAAAATCGTTCGATTTCGATGAAATTTTAGGATGTGGTAGGGGAACATCTGGGAAGGAACCCTATTGAAAGTGAACGAAATGGGGTCAAAGGTCAGGACATAGGATCGGGATCCATCCCACTGCTCTTATGCGTCATAAATAACATAAAAAAGGTTCGATTTCGATTAAAATTTTAGTAAGTGGTAGGGAACCACCTGGGGACAAACCCTGTTGAAAATGGGCGAAATGGGGTCAAAGGCCAGGACATAGGAGCAGAATCACTTTCATCGCCATTATGCGACATAACTTACGTAAAATTGCTTCGTTTGCGACAAAACTTTATCATGTTATTTCGGAGGTATACTGAACCAGTTCTGTTGAATATCATCGAAATAGGATCAAAGGTCAGGGCACAGGAGCGATATTTATTCCACAGCCATTATCCTCATAACTTGAGTAATGATTTCTGGTATGTTGGAAAGTGTATCATAATCAATGCATTGCATGATTTTACTAACTTGTTTCCAGTTCTTTTCAATCAACTTTGGCATCTCCAGGAATCGCCATATCAATTATCCAGACTTTCCGATTTTGTATGACTGTTATGTCTGGTGTATTATGTTCTAGGTACCGATCGGTTTGAATTCGAAAATCCCACAGGATCTTGACTTGATCATTTCCCACGACTTTCTGAGCCTGATGTTCTCATGAGTTTTTCGATGCTGACAGATTGTGCTTTCTGCATAATGGCCAATGAATCAATTTTGCAACCCTGTCGTGTCTAGCTTTGTAATCTGTCTGAATCTGTCTGTGCAATTTTACTACATTTACATATATAAGATGAGACACAGTTTCATCTTTTTCTTAACAATGTTAAATTATTTTTATTATTATTATTATTAATATTAGTTTAATCAAGCTAAAATTTTTACTCTACGCTGTTTGTGGCGCTCAGTGTTTTTCTGCATCACATGGCGCATTATGTGATTTCACAAATTTAACTTTCTCTTCTAAATAGTTTTTAAACAGCTGAAATAAAACAAAAACAAAGCGTCATTAGCGTTTGAATTCTAGTCCGAATCTCCTTTGCATACCCCCCCCCCCTTCCAGTTGTTTTTCCTTTAGAAAATACTTTTCCTTAAAACTATTGTATTTCGCACAGGAATGCTTTTTCTGAAATACAAAAAGACAACAACAAAAAAACTAGTGTCTCCCAGCTTTCTGTGAGCTCATGTGTAGAGATATCTCCCCACCTTGTGTGACACTTTAATTATGTGTGAAAACGTTAAAACCTTATCTTCCCGCCGTTTGGAAAACAATTTGTCTGATACGCAAACAAATTGTGCTATTGCTGATAGATACTGCATCTGTACAAAACATCACGTGACTTTGTCACCCCATTGAGAACCGTCTGACTCACGGAAGACAGGCTATCTTATCTTACCGATGGATGAATTGGGTGACTAATTCCCCCTTTGTGATTTTATTTTTGGTTGACCTGATTGTTTTACGGTCGAAAATGATTCACCGGAGCTGCTTCTTATTCAACATGGATGGTGCGTGTTCATGAAATTGTGGTTTCATTAACTTCTGGTATGTTGGATCGTTTAACGAATTATATTTACAGCCCAGGGCCGAATTAAGGCCTTAGTGGGCGCTAGGCAAATATCTCAGTGGGAAGGCTACTCATCTGAGTGGGCCCCCAAAGAACTTACGACGGAGAATCATTATGAAGTCGGTTAAAATACGAAACTGTAGCTATATATGTTTATGATAATTAATACATAGTGCATTCTTCAAAATAATAAATTTCCTGCAGAGTTTTCATAAAATGCCACTGTATTTTCCACTTTTCTCCACAAAAACTAAAGCTTAAGATTTAAAATAAGTGAATTAAGAGCTTAAGATTCCGTTATTTTGTCTTAAAATGTTTAATATTTAGTGTTGTATATTTTTCTTGCTGTATCTTTTTTGTTATGCAGTGTGAAGTCACAATAGATTTCTCCCATTAACGGTTCCAACTGCAAGCAGGGAGGTGTGAGTGAATGGTAAGGGAAACAGCTGAAATTGTCCACCGACTCCGCTGTACATAGCGACATGAAACGTTTGCCCTTAGTGAGTCGCTGCTTTCAAATCTGTTCGTCTTCTAGCCTTTGTTTGTGATACAGTGGAAAGCATACGAGAAACGAAACTAAAACTAATTTTAATTCTCTCTCTCTCTCTCTCTCTCTCTCTCTCTCTCTCTCTCTCTCTCTCTCTCTCTCTCTCTCTCTCTCTCTGTATAAGATGTGTATTATATCAAGTGTAGAGGCATGCCTCCTGGTCAATGATGTATTCAGGCATCTTTTCGGGAGTGCTTAGCCCCCCCATATCCTTGAACGCCCCCCGTAGGTTTTGGGGAGGACCTCCCCTTATATTTAGTCTAATTGTTTTCGTTTATAGCTGAATAATTGGAGATTAAAAATAAAACTTAAGAAAATGAGAGAAAATATTATAAAAAAAAAAAAAAAAAAAGAACCATGCACATGGACTTCAATCTGAAATTTCTCTCACCCTTCAATAAAACATTATATATATAACAGTCCTCGTTGATCGTTCGTCCGAAAGGGGTCCCGGTTTGAATCCCGGTGAAGCATGGATGCTGTGTTTGTCTTACGGCACTGGCTCTCTCCATTCCCTGGAGCCAGTGACCCTAAATTAGGGATGGGCGACTGCTTATAGCCCCATTCAGTTGCTCACGGTGGTCATTAAATCTCCAATAAAAAAAAAAAATTTTAAAAATGGTAATTTTTCAAGCAATTTAAAAAAAAAATGGTAATTTTTCAAGCACATCTCAGACAACTTCCGCAGTAAAAATATAATTCCTCAGAGTAGAGATGTTTGCGCTGCAATACATCATATTTTCGAAGCTGGCACTTAGCTTTTTTTTTTAGACTTGTAGATGCCGACTTCCCATGCATATGGGTAAGCCTCAGTGCAGCTAACGTGACGTTAGTGCTTCCAATACAACAAAATATTTACTACCTAATTTTTAACAATCGCAAATTATTAGAAATTGTTCCCATAAAAGGTGTTTTTCTTTCTGGCGGTGGGTGGTTTACACGCTGTGGCAAAAAAATTAAAATAAATAAATAAATAAATAAATAAATAAATAAAAATCGAGGCACCTCAAACTGGCATTCAAACGGTTTGTTAGTTTTTGTTTTTACTACGTGCTAATCTAAATAATCTAAAGGAGCCGAAACGAAATGGCAGGGAATGATTTACACTCTACGTTTTCAGGTAACACTGTAATGATTCCTTTATAATCAGAAACACCCTCGTAGTAAAGCGAGGACATTTTTACCACTCCTAATGTGTTTTGGGAGGGTGGGGGAATTTCTCCAGCACAGCTTTATCTTACTAGCATCCTCAATATTTTACACCACCCCATGATGAAATCCATGGTGCATTACTGAATTAAAGCAAAGGTTATATACATATATTTTTAATAACTTGTATATGTAGATTTCTTGGAATTTGCATATGCGATATACGAGCATAAGATTTTTACACTCCATTTAAAATTTATATATATACATACATGTATGTATATACCTTAACTAAAAAAGACATACAAAGACTGCAGACAACTCAAAGAAGCATGAAGAGACGTATGCTTGGTGTAACCAGGAAAGATAAGAAGAGGAACTTGTGGATAAGGAAAATGACAGGAGTGGACGGACATCATGAACAGAGTGAAATCACTGAAATGGCAATGGGCTGGACATGTTGCCAGAAGAACGGACCACCAATGGACAACCGAAATTTTATACTGGATTCCGAGGGACAGGAAAAGACCCAGAAGAAGACCCCATGGGAGATGGATTGATGAAATTCGAAAGTATGCTGGAGTGAAATGGAAGAGACAGGCTCAAGACAGACAATCGTGGAAGAAGCTTAGGGAGAACTTCACCAGCAGTGGATTGATAATGGTTGATGGTGATGATACATCATCATCATCATTGTCAACATTTATCAATCCACTGCTGGACGAAGGTCTCCCTAACTTTCCTCCACAACGGTCTGTCTTGTGCCAGTCTCCTCCATGTCACTCCCGCATACTTTCGAATTTCATCCACCCATCTTCCATGTAGTCTTCTTCTGGGCAAATTTTGAGGGTGCTGAAACTTATTGACTGATTATACACATATAATCAGTTTTGTTATTTATATATACATTGATATATATATCATCTTCAGACCCAGATAGATAGATGATATATATATATATATATATATATATATATGAAAAGTGGACATCTCTTCTACTATCGTGGGACAGATACTGGCAGAACTAGTGGTGTTGGATTTATAATAAACAAGAAACTGAAGGACAAAGTTGTAGAAGTTGAAAGTTCCTCTGACAGAGCTGCACGACTTGTTATCCAACTCTCGAAAAGATACCAGGCTCAGATTATTCAAACTTATGCACCCACCACAAGTCATCCTGAAGAAGAAATTGAAGAATTTTATGAGAAAATTTGTCATCTAAATAATAAAGGTAAGCAGCATTTGAAGATAATTATGGGAGATTTCAATGCAAAAATAGGGCAACGGCAACAGAATGAAACTTCAGTAGGTAAATTCGGTCATGGCAACAGAAACCAGCGTGGAAATACTCTCGTTGAGTTTGCAGAGGCAGAAGGGTTTTTCATCTTGAACTCCTTTTTCAAGAAAAAGCCACACAGGAAATGGACATGGAGACATCCAAATGGGACGACAAGTGAAATTGATTTTATTATGTGTAACAAAAAATTCGTCATAGAAGACTGCAGTGTGCTAAACAAGTTCAACACAGGTAGTGACCATAGATTGGTGAGATGTAAGATGCACCTCAACACTAAACTTGAACGTGGCAAGCTCATAGGACAAACAAAATCTATTGACATAACCAACCTTAAAAAACACCATAATACCTTCAAGTTAGAACTGAAGAACAGGTTCTCTGCGTTAGAAGGCCTAACATCGGAAGAAGTGGACATCTCTGAAGTTAACAGAAAAGTAACCAAAGCTCTTATGGAAACAGCAACAAAATTAGCTGGGTCTAAGAACAAGTTGCATGTGAACAAATTATCAGGAAAAACCAAAATGTTGATGCAAAAAAGAAGAGAGATGAGGACAACTAAAGAAGATGTGACTTCCAAAGTGGAATATATAGAGCTATGCAAGACAGTAAGAAAAAGTATCACTGAAGACGTAAGGAAATTCAACTGTGAACTAGTGAGGAAAGCAATTGAAAACAACCAAAGCCTAAAGATAGCAAAGGGACATCTCAGTAAGGGAAGAAAACAGATTATGGCACTGAGAAAAGAAGATGGTTCTGTAACAAGAAATAGAAGCGAAATTTTGACAAGAGTGAAAGATTTCTACTCCAAATTATATGAAAGGGATGATATATGCACTCCAGACATCATGAAAGATACCAGTACCAGAGTTCCTCCAGTCCTTCCAGCAGAAGTTGCACATGCAATCAAGAACATGAAGCGAGGAAAAGCTCCAGGGGAAGATGGAATTACTGTAGACATCATACAAGAAGCAAGTGGAGAAATCGAAACAGTACTCGCCCAAATTTTCACTCGATGCCTTAATGAAGGAAAGATTCCTGAGGATTGGAACACCGCTACAATGATCCTGCTACATAAGAAAGGTGACATTGAGGATCTCGGAAACTACAGACCTATCAGCCTCCTATCAGTAGTTTATAAAATCTTCACTAAAGTTCTTTCACACCGCTTGAAGGTAACACTGGACATGGCTCAACCGAGAGAACAAGCTGGATTCAGGAGTGGCTACAGCACAATAGATCATATCCACGTGCTGAGAGAACTAATTGAAAGAGCGAGGGAATATGAACTTCCATTGTGCATGGCTTTTATCGATTATGAAAAAGCCTTTGATTCGGTGAAACCATCAGCAGTTACAATGGCTCTGAAAACCTGCGGTATTGAAGATGCATACATTAATATTATTAATAACATCTATGAAAATGCAAGTGCAAAGATTCGGCTGTTTGAAAATACAACACACGTAAAAATTGGGAAGGGAGTGAGACAAGGTGACACCATATCTCCGAAGCTCTTTAATGCCACATTGGAGGGTGTTTTTCAGTCACTGAGCTGGGAAAACAAAGGGATAAAGATTAATGGAGATTATCTAACCCACCTTCGTTTTGCTGATGACGTAGTCATTTTTGCAACTACCCCATCAGAGCTGCAGAGTATGATCCAGGAACTTGCTGACAAGAGTAAAGAAGTGGGATTAAAAATGAACTTTCAGAAGACAAAAGTGATGTTCAATGCTTTTACAAGAAATGAAGATTTATCGATTGATGGAGAAAAGCTGGGGATAACAGACACGTACGTTTATCTTGGACAGCAGATATCAAGTGAGGGTCACATTGATGAAGAAATTAATCGGCGTACAAAACTTGCCTGGAGAGCTTTTGGAAGAAACAGCATAATTTTCAAGAGCAATATGCCATTATGTCTTAAAAGAAAAGTGTTTGATCAATGCATCCTTCCAGTGCTTACGTATGGTGCAGAGACGTGGACCTTAACTAAAAGAGACATACAAAGGCTGCAGACAACTCAAAGAAGCATGGAGAGATGCATGCTTGGTGTAACCAGGAGAGATAAGAAGAGGAACTCGTGGATCCGAAAAATGACAAGAGTGGAAGACATCATGATCAGAGTTAAATCCCTGAAATGGCAATGGGCTGGACATACTGCCAGAAGGACAGATCATCGATGGACAGCCGAAATTTTAGATTGGATTCCAAGGGACAGGAAAAGACCCAGAAGAAGACCACATGGGAGATGGGTGGATGAAATTCGAAAGTATGCAGGGGTGACATGGAGGAGACTGGCACAAGACAGACCGTTGTGGAGGAAACTTGGGGAGACCTTCGTCCAGCAGTGGATTGATAATGGTTGACAATGATGATGATGATGATATAAATAACAAAACTGATTATATGTGTATAATCAGTCAACAAGTTTCAGCACCCTCAAAATTTGCAATTGCCACCCAAGAAAAAACTCTCTGAATGCAACCATACTACTGGGCCCTTGGTAATAGTGGGCCCCTAGACTGTAGACCAGTTAGACCTCCTTTAATCGAGTCCTGCTAACAGCTATTGCTGAGAGAAGCTGTCTGCTCTTAATTTCGGGTTACACGCTCAAGGGAAAGGAGAAGGCAGCTCTCAGAAATGAAGTCAAATTGTTCGGTCTCACAGGGAATTTTTTTTTGTTTTTAATTGGAGGTTTAACGACCACTGTGAGCAACTCAATGGGCTATAAGCAGTCGACCGTCCCTAATTTAGGGTCACTGGTTCCAGGGAAGGGAGAGAGCCAGTGCCGTAAGACAAACACAACATCCATGCCTCACCGGGATTCAAACGAGGACCACTTTTGGACGAATAATCAGATGCCATCGCTTAGACCACTGCGCCAACGGGGCGGCGGGAAATTTTGTCCCATTCTGTGATGTGGAAAAACCAGTACAATAGCCACTACAGAACTAATTCGAGTGTGTAAAAATGTCCAAATAAAAAATTATGTGGACTGCGAGAAGAAATATTCTCCTCACATACGTGGCGATATGTCAAAATCGTTAAAGCAGCAATCAGACATATTTGAATTGCCTGTATTTATCATTCTTCACGTAACATTAATCACATTAGAAACTTGGAAATTGCATCGTCCTGGAGTGGGAATCGAACCCGGATCTCCAGATTTCCGTTCGAGCCTGCTAACCGTTCCACCATAGATACTGTGGACTTGATTGTCCTGGGTGGTGTAACGGATAGCATGCTGGAACGGATATCGGAAGATGCGGCTTCTATTCCCACTCCAGGCAGGGCCTGATTTGCGCCTAGGCCGTCAAGGCCCGGTCCCAGGGCCCCGTGTTTTACGGGGCCCCCAGAACCACAATTCAAAATAAAAAGATATGCTTTTTATTAATTTATTTTGAACGGTAAAAACATTGGGGGAGGGGGGGCTTTTTTTTTTACCTTAAATAAAAACTAATACAGGTGTTTTTACTAGGCTCTTTCACTACCACCTCATTTCAACTGCAGTTCAGTGACGTCATGTCGAGTCACTTTCATCTGAAACTTGCAGATGAAAAATAAATGCGCTGTCTTCCTATTACTATACATCTCTCTCGAGATTTTGCATTGCTAAGACACTTTATAGAACCTTTGAGTATATTCCATATTGTAAAGTATCAGATTTTGAAATTGTTTGGGTCTTAATTAAGTGAATTAATGAACTGAATAATGTGCTTTTATGAGTGTGAGAATTATCCAATTACGCATGCTTGCTCAAATTTAAGTATCATTCCTCTGTTAATAGAATTATTCTACTATAACATTGAACACATCATAGGTGATTAATCGGCTACATGGAAGTTCACCTTGCCCCCCCCCCAATCAGTTTGTAACAAATCCAAATAATGTTAAAAATAAAATTAAAAAGGATGATCAGCCCAACATCTGTGGATATTTGAATTAATAATTAAACGCGAAAATAGCAATACTAAATTATTAAATAGTGTTTTACTTACCCGTCTCTATTTTTAAGTGGAAATTTCCTTGCTATAATATTAAGATTTAAATAAAGTAGATATTATTTCCTATATTTCCCCGCACAGTGTCCCCCTTGTCAACTTTTAAATTAATTGATAACATTTAGTAGCAAAAAATGTACTAACTGTTTCAAGAATGTGGACGGGAGGGGGCCTCATCTTGTGTTCTGCCTATGGTCCGATTCTGTGTAAATCAGGCCCTGACTACAGGACGATGTACACTCACGGACAATGAAATTTGCGCACCAAGAAGGAAGCATCGGATTAAGCTGAAATTTTGCGTACGTGATGATACAGATAAATGATACACATGATGGCAAAAACATAGCTGCTGGACAATTATACGGGGATCCGCTGCACGCAGTCTGATCATCTTCAACAGCGCGTCGTACCGCCTCATGCGGTGATACATGCTGCAATACGGTCCGGCATGGAGGCTAACAGACGCCTGATGTTGTCCTGTAGCAGACTGGCCCACACGTGTTGGACGGTGTGCTCAATATCCTGGAAAGTGCTGCCTGGGGGCAGCTAGCGTTTCGACTGGTCCCACACATGCTCGATAGGTGACATGTCTGAGGAGCGGGCAGGCCATGGAAGTGTCTGGACATGACGTAGGAAGTCCTGGGCAATCCGAGCCGTGTGCGGGAGGGCATTATCCTGCTGGTATAGTGTACCTGGAATCCCGGCCAGGAATAGAATCACATGGGGCCGTAGGATCTCATCCACATACCGCTGGCCCGTCAATTATCCACGTACCACTACTAGAGCTAATCGGCTATCGTAGGCTATGGATCCCCAGACTATAATGCCTGGCGGGGGGGGGGGGGCACTCGATAGCGAGTTTGGGATTGTGCCGTTGGCCCGGGGACCTCCACACCCGGACACGGTGATCATCTGTCGCCAAACGAAGCGGCAATCATCGCTAAACGCCACACGTCGCCAGTCTGTGGCGTTCCACGTCGCTCTGGCCTGGCACCACTGCACACGGAGCCGCCGATGTTTCGGTGTTAATGGCAGCACACGTAAGAGGTGCTGGATCACAGATTCGCTTCCGCGAGGCGTTTGGAAATGGTTCATGGGCACACAGGATCCGCTACATCTGCATGTATAGTGGGCCGAGTCCCCCCGACACATAATATTGTTCCTTTTGTGTGCTGCCACACATAAGGAACAAAGATAAATTTTGAAAATATCGTGGGTAACATAAGGAGTATAATTTTTATCACGCGATTATATGTTTTAATAACGCATCCCAAACCATTGGTACTTCAGTAGAGATAATATCAATGCATGCTACTTTGCTGGAGAGAATTTTGACTGCTTCCCTGATGGCAGTCTCTTTAAAGTTCGTGTAAGGGGAAGTACACAGGAACGGTCGATGAATGCATGATTTCTCAGGTGAATCTGTTTTCTGCATGTTCTGGTTGACAGTTCGCACGTGTTCTTTACATCGAGTGTCCAAGGATCGGTTTGTCATTCCGATATATATCCTTTCCGTGTTGTCAGGATATACTGACAGTAGAGCGTACACACCTGCCTTTTCTTTCTCACACTGTCACAATTTTCTTTCTTCCTCACGAGGTTTTTTTCTCTCTTATAAAAACATTTCTTTAGCACTTTTAAAAACATTAAGTTTGATTTTCTCAGTTTTTTAATTGGAGAGGTTTAATGACCACCGCGAGCAACTGCGTGAGCTATAAAGTAGTCGCCCGTCTCTAATTTAGAGCCACTGGTTCCAGAGAAGAGAAAGGACCCGTGCCGTAAGACAAGCACAATATTCACGTCTCACAGGAATTCGATCCTGAGCCCGTTTCGGACGAATGGTCAGGAGCCAGCTCTTAGAGCTTTCTGACTTCAGTTTTAAATATTTTCGCAGAGATGAAGAAAAAAACAACATATATATATATATTTTTTTTTTGTTCGAGGGATTAACAATTGCCGTGGGTAAACTAAGAGCTGTAAGCAGTCGCCTCCACTTAATTTGGGCACACCGGTTCCAGAGAAGGAAGAAATCGGGACTCAAATCCCAGATCACTCAGGGGAACGATCAGATCAGATCAGATCAGGTCATATGTAGAGGATTTTAGGAAGGGAGTGTCTGATCCCAAGTCTTAAACAACCCTTAGAAATAGGAAGCCAAACAACCCTTAGAAATAGGAAGCCAAACAACCCTTAGAAAGTCGGGCTAGAGTGCCCTATAGGAAAGCCGCACGGAAGGGAAATAGAAAGGGGGAGGAAGAATTTATAACCGAGGGGCCAATACCCGGTCTCGGGGGAACGGCCAGAAGCCAGGGCTTATACCACTGCGCCACTAGAACTGTAAGTCACAATGAGTCTCCATTTCATCGGGGGCACACATTTCCAATCTCTAAATCTCCATTGATATTTTTCTTCCAAGTTCAATGATTTAATAACATGTGGTATTGAAAAGTTTGAGATATACTGAGTGGCCAAATTGTTATGAGCACATGGTGAGTATGTTGTTGGGCCCCCCTTATGCTTATAATACTGCTTGAATTCGTCTTGGCCTGGACGCTTATTAAATGTAGGTTGTGGGTTGAGTTGTATTAGCCCAAATAAGATGAATTGCACCCTCCAACTGTTGAAGATTTGATGGTAGCGGATCCAGCTGTTTGTCTTCTTCCCACAAATACTCCATTGGATTAAGATATGGTGACTGAGAAGGCCAATGCAACAGGGAGCAGTCTCCGTGATGTTCCTTAAACCGTTCGCGTATAATGTGAGCACTATTACATGAAGCATTGTCCTCTTTAAACCGTTCGCGTATAATGTGAGCACTATTACATGAAGCATTGTCCTCTTTAGGGTGCTAATTTTTAGCACGTCTTTTGTAAGAAAAAGTGTGTGCTTATAGTATTAACAGTTTCAGAGATATGGTGTCCGTCTGCGGACACCATATCTCTGAAACTGTTAGTTCGATTTGAAAAATTCTCCCTGCATTGGAAAGCCTGAAATGTGAGAACAAAGATCCTTGCATACCGTTTTTTTTTTTTTTTTTTTGTATGATAACTTTACCGCTAGAGGGAGTAAATTAGTAAATGCAGATCTATCGAATTCAAAATATATTTTATTCCATTGAAATTTTTTTTTTTTATTTCGATGTCATTTGTAACTGCGGCTATTTTGGGTGCAATTTGTCTTTCAAGTAATGTGTAGATCTTCCGCTACGGATCATAAAATCAAATTGCGATTTTCCCCGATATCTCTGCTTCTAAAAGACCTATTTGAAAAATTCTTTCCGCATCTGATACAGCTCCTGATTGCAAACATTCTACATATAATTTCTAATTTTTGGTAGGGAAATATTCGGTCACCAGGGGACGTAAGAGTTTTTTTTCTGTTTCTGGTGTGTTTCCAGAAAAATCTGCGCTTCTGAAAACTTTACTGAAGAAATTATTTCGTGGATCGATACCGCCCATCCCGGAACACTTTTTTGAGAATAGCTTCTGCTTAAAACAGTGCATAGTTTTCCCTCCAGGGTACGTTGATGTATATCTTATTTTTTGTTGATATCTCTGCTTCTAAGAATCCGATTTCAAAAATCTTTTTTAAAAGAGAGCGCTTCCGGTGCGAAATTTTTCTCCTATAATTTCAAATTTTCATAACGAACAAGTGTGTCACTAAAAGCCGTAAGCTCACATTTCCGTTTACAGAATGTTTGCAGCCATATTTGCGGGACTAACACTCCGATTGAAAAACATTCTTTTTTCAACTGTGAAAACATTTTGTGTGTATTTGCTTTCCCGAAATAGTACACAATTTCGCAACTAGAGGCGCAAACCTTTAATTCGTTTGCTTTTTGCGGTATCTCTGCTTCTAAATGTTCGATTTAAAGAAATCTTTTAACACCGGATGCCATTTACCTTGTAGAAAACTTTTGGCTCTTGAGGATTGTTTGTAGTTCAGAGATCTCTCGCTAGGTGGCGTTTTTGTACAACTATTTGCAGCCTTTTCTCCGGTTTTTAAAACCCTGATAAGGAATTTCTTATTTCACTGTATGCCATTCGCTACAATAAAGATGAGGAGCATTATCCTTTTTAAATAAATAATGCAGAACTTTCCTGCTGAGAGTTGTAAAAGTCAAGACCCTTTTCTCGCTATCTTTGCTTCCGGAAGACGTGTTTGAGTTCTTTTTTCGTAGCAGAGCTTTTGCCATGGAGAGTAATTTTTACCTATTTTCAACTTTTCATTTATGCAATGTTCTTCCGCTAGGAGGCGTGGAGTTACATAACGTTTCCTTCTACAATTCATTTTTAAAGTGTTCGATCTCAAAATTTTTTTGTCTCTGATACCTTCCTTCTCTCTCTGTATGAGAAACTTTTTGTGCGCCATTTGTTAATCTTCGTAACATATCTTTTAACCACTGGTGGAAGTAAGTAGCTGTTTCTATTTCTGGATGTTTTATCGATTGAAGAAATCTGGTTGAATTTTTTTTTTTTCTAATCGCTTCCATTAACGTTGGATAGCCGCCCCGGTGGCGCAGTGGTCTAAGGCGCTGGCCTCTGATCATTCGTCCGTAAGGGGTCCGGGTTCGAATCCCGGTCAGGCATGGATGTTGTGTTTGTCTTACGGCATTGGCTCTCTCCCTTCCCTGGAACCAGTGACCCTAAATTAGGGACGGGCGACTGCTTATAGCCCATTGAGTTGCTCACGGTGGTCGTTAAACCTCCAATCAAAAAAAAAAAAAAAAAAAAAAAAAAAAAAACGTTGGATAATTTTGATAAAAAAATTTCGCGTCGCAAAGGGTTCAAAAAACGTGCTCATTACAACCGAATATTTGGTTCATCTTTCATGTTTTGCTTGTATGGATGTTTAACGACCATTATGTCCAGTCCCTAATTTAAGGCCACTGGTTCCAGGGAAGGGAGTGAGCCAGCGCCGTAAGTCAAACACGCCACCCATGCCTTATCCGTAACTCGAACCCAGGCCTACTCTGACGAACGGTCAAGAGTCATCGTTTATACCAATGCGCCACAAGGAGGGCGATGGTGCTTGTCTGCATACGCTGATGTTAAACTCTGCAATACAGAGGAGATATCTGAGGTTTGAAAGCTCAACAGGGCCATTAGAAAACTGCAGTACTCATCCGAAAGGGGTCCGGGTTCGAATCGCGGTGAGGCATGGATGTTGTGCTTGTCTTACGGCACTGGCTCTCTCCCTTCCCTGGAGCCAGTGACCTCAAATTAGGGACGGGCGACTGCTTATAGCCCATTGAGTTGCTCACGGTGGTTGTTAAATCTCCAATTAAAAAAAAACAAAAACAAAAAAACTGCAGTAGAGCTTCAGACGCAGATGCTGCAGACTTTTTATTATTATTATTATAGCGATTATAAGTCTCTGAAAGACTTTATTATTATTATCATTATCATAATAACAATGTGTGTTATTATTGTTGCTTGGTTTACCAGCCTCCATGAGCAACTCTAAATGCAGTAAGCTGTCTTCCCTCATTAATTTAGAGCCACTGGTTCTACGGAGGTGAAAGAGCCAAGATCGTTAGACAAACACACCAACCATGCCTTATTCGTAACTTGAATCCATGCACAGTTCGAACGACAAGCCAGAAACCTGCGCCTCTGACCACGCTACCACTAGAAGACTTGCTGCAGCTCTTTATGCTTCCCAAAGTATGAAAACTTGACTCCATATGCTTTGTTCGGAACCGTGATGCTATAGAAACACAGAAAAATGGTCACCAGAAGGCAACTAAGGTCCCACAGAAATTCCGACAAAATGCAGGCGCCAAATATGACATGCTCTGAGACCTTACCAGAGGTGTCTCAGAGAGTGATCAAACTTTTCGTAATCTAAGAAGATATTGACGAAACACCCACAGCGACAACTCTGCAAAAAGGATGTGAGTGGATGCGATAACTATTCGCAGCAAAAAGATTGACAAAACATCCCATTCTGCGATGATGCCAGGTTTCATTGCGACATAACACCGAGGTGCCAGAAAAATTGGAAAGAGAGCTAGAGGTCAGCACAGGCTCGGGCCGGGTCGGGCCTTTGCTCATTTCTAAGTTGGGAAAACGGCCCGGGCCTTCAATATTTAATGTAAAACAGACACGGGCCGAGCAGATTTTTTTTTATGCAAAACAATCCCTGTACGGTGCCTTTCTCGTTTGGAAAACTCGCAACATACAGCAGCAGCAGGATAAGATTGAATAATTCCCGCTGATGGAAAAAAATAAAGTTTTACGACATCCTCCTCTCCTACAAAACAATTGGAGTGTGTCAGCTCCCTTAGTTTTTCAATGCGAATGTGGTCCCTTCTCTCTCTCGCTCTAACTAACTTTCACCCTCCTCTTATGCTTCAGGGCAGGCTATTAACTGCTGCATTTCTAAACCGAGCCACCCGCTCGCAGACGATCTTTTTTATTGTTCTGGTTGGCGGCACTTTGTTCTCTAGATGTGTGAAAAGCTCTTAAGTTATCTTAAATGGCACGGGAGAAATGGGCTGGTAGAAACTTAATTCTGAGTATAAATATGTGCCGTATTTTCCCCATTTGTACTCTCAAGCAGCCGTTTTCAAAACTTCTGTGACACGGGTTAGCTGGGCAGTCTGTCGTTGTTTTCCCTTAGCATATGCTCAGTTCAGTGTTGCTGGTGAATACTATTCCATACTTATCATGGAGCCCAAGAAATCGAAAGATTTTCGCGAAAATATCGCTTCCGGAGAATATGTGCTTGTAGACAATGTAAAGGGGAAAAGCGACATTTGGAAATATTTTAAATTACTGTCCCTTTCTGAAATTAGACGGCCAGAAAACGTTGTGCAGTGCACTAAATGCAAAAAACTTTTTGAGTTACGGTAGGACAAAATCTGTAACATCGCATCTTAAGCGGCACAAATGTGTTCCCCCCACACACACGAGACACATATTGCGTTCCAGTGATATGATATGCCAGTAGAGATAGGTGCAGTTTATAAAACCATAAAATCTTCTCCCAGTAGAACGATCGGACTCACAATTCTGGATATTTCGTACTTTTCGAATTAACACCCCCCCCCCCCCATCCCCCACCTTATCCCCAAGGATATTTCCGGGTCCGGCGGTAAGGAATGATAATTTGAAAACCCAGAAAATTTGAAAGGCATGGAAACTGTCCTTTTTCATGCAGTATTTTTGAGTGTACCAGCTCCGCCCCCATCCTCGGACGTCCCGTGATTTGTACAGAGTCTCAGAAATATTCTGAATTAACGTTGATTGTAATAGAATGCGTGTAGCAATTAAAAAAAACGAAAACTTTTCAGGAGTCGAATGACCAATTGCACAAGGTATCAAATTCCTGTTTTGGTAATTGTTAAAATGTTACCGGTCGGGCCGGGCTTTAATTAAAAAAATTGAAACGGGCCGGGACTTGGACTTGCGGACTTGGGCTGGGCCGGGCTTTCCAAATTAAGGCCCGTGCTGACCTCTAAACGGAGCTGCCATTTCCACTGCACGCCACCACACCCATGTGGTAAATGCTATCGTCCGCAAGCGACCTATATATAGGGTCAGATATCTTCGTAAGCCCAAGTAGTAGCATTCGCAGTTCGGGGGGCTTATCGGAATTTAAGCGACGCGTACTTCGCCTCTAGAAAGCGAAAAAAAAAAAAAAAAAAAAAAAAAACACTGCGAATACCTCTTTAATAGGGCGTTCATCCTCCTACACCCCCCCCCCCCCCCTCCTCTTCAGACTGGAGTTTTCACATTGGCGCCCGAACGTAAAAATGGATATATACTGGCCGTCGGGTTCTTCGAAAAATGTGCGATGTTTGTCCCACACATCGTCTGGAATTAATGAAAAATTCCTACTGCGCTTAGAAAAAAAAATAATAATAATAATAAGAGGGAGATGATGGGACGTACTACAGAGGTAAAGCACGTGTCAAGACGATTAATCTGCAGCGATACGTTCTGTCCGCGTAGCTAAGTTGGCAGAGCAACTTACTCCCGAGTGTGAGAGCGCAGATTCGACACCCGTCACGGACAAACTTTGGTTTTCACAGATGATCCTTGCATTCAAGTGGTTTTCCGACGCGTACTTCGCCTCTAGAAAGCGAAAATGCAGATGCTATTGAATTTAAAATACATTTTATTCCATACATTTGCTACTAATTATCCGATTAAAAAAATATATTTCTTCCTTTCTATGCCATTTAGAACGAGAACTATTTTGGGTACAGTTTCTTTTTCAAGTAATGCCTATATTTAAATTAGGGACGGGAGACTGCTTATAGTAGTCGCAGGCTGATCCAAGTGCCCATGATATAACCCCGCTTCACCGTCGAAACCTGCAGTGGACACGCAGGCATCAGAACTGGACCTTAAATGATTGGAAGAAGGACGTCTATGGTCCGATGAATCTCGTTTCCTATCACACCATGTGGGCGGCCGAGTACGTATATGTCGTTTACTTGGGACGAAAACAAGCCTGTGGAGGAAGTGTAATGCTTTGGGCAATGTTCCGCTGGGAAAGCCTGGGTCCAGTCATTCATCTGTTTATGACGTGTACCGCCTGCTCAAACATCATTGGGAGACCAGGTACATTTTTTCATGGCAACGGAATTCCCCTCAAGTGTCTTGTTTCAGAAGGATAATTCGACATGTCACTTTGCCCGGAATGTTCGAAAATGGTTCGCGGAACATGGGGAAGATTTCCAAGCATTGCTCTGGCTTCCAAATTCCCCATACATAATTTCAGTCGAACATCTTGAACACCCGTGGTTTGTGTTGGAACAGCAAATAAGATCTGCGGCGGCTCAACTCATCCTTATTACAACAAAAGTAAAGAAAGGAAAGTCATGTTTCCTGGTGTGTTTTACTGTTTTGCTGGATTTACTTGCTTCCATGACATAGCCCAGGACGTAATCCCAGCGGCGAAGATAGGCACTCACAGTATTTTTACCATTTGTAGGTATTAAGATGGTGAAAACACTTTAGAGCTTGTTGAGAACAAAAAAAAAAGATTCGACCCCAAGTGAGTGAGTGAGTGAGGTGAGTGGTGGCGAAAAGGGGGTGTCTACTGTGGGGTGTGAGTGAGGTTAGTGGTGGCGAAAGGGGGTGCCTGCAGTGGGGTGTGAGTGAGGTGAGTGGTGGCGAAAGGGTGTGCCTGCATTGGGGTGTGAGTGAGTGAGGTGAGTGGTTGCGAAAGGGGGTTGTCTGCAGTGGGGTGGGGTGTGAGTGGTGGTGAAAGGGGGTGTCTGCAGTGAGGTGGGGTGGGAGACAGAGAGAGGGAGGGAGAAAATCGATTGTTTCTTCTATCCCTAATCCGTATAGGGATTGGCTTTTGTAATGTTACTTCTTGGTAGTTCAGAGAAAGGGATTTTGAACGCGCTCGTCTTTTCTTTCTCTCTCGCTCTCTCTCTGTCTGTTTCCTAAAGGTCATATTCTTCGATAACTTCAAAAGTTTAGTTAATGATTTAAGGCTTACATTCAACTAAATATTTTCAGTAATACCTCATTTGATTACTTTATTTTCACAATTTTATAAAATACAATAGAAAGACAAAACGAAATGGTACATCAAGCGCCGGGCTTACGAAATAACTCGTGCAGACATTTAGTACCAGATACCACAAAACACCTTTACAAATCTTTTAGCATCTGTGCCTAACCTGGTAAGAGCTGTTTTGGCGAAATGTGGAGGACAACATTATATTAGGTAGGTGGTCATAATGTTTTGGCTCTTCGATGTATATACATCAATACTAGTGGCTTAGTGTGGCAAAAGCTCCCATCAAGTAGAAGTATTTTTCAGTCTTCAAGAAAGTGGTATAAAACTGCACAATTTGCCTCAGCTGCAGTCTTGTATGCTTAAGCGCAAGGATTGTTGTCCAGAATATCTGCCAGGACTGTTCGTATCGATCACTTCAATTCTTTATTTTCATTACGAAGAATACGTATATCAGCAGCTGCCAACGAATCATAAAATAAGGTTGCCGTCTTATGCACGATTAGAATAACTAAAAGTTAAAAGAACTGATGCTCCTGTACACACCAAATGTGGTGAAGATGATATGAATGAACAGGTTAAAACAAACATGAGATCTTTCAATCCCTATTGGGATCATCCTCAGATGTGCTCTCAAATTAGTGATTCCGACCCTTAAATAACACAAGGGGTAAGTGTCATGAAACAAACTGTGCATACACTGCGCATGTCTGGGATTGTTCACGGGAAATTCCGAATCGCTGAATGGGTGATTGTGTCATCTGGTGTTAAGACATTCAAGGTGTTATCACATTGGGCATTGTTTGAGTCCCTTCGCAAGAAATTTTTCCAAGAATTGGGGATGTACATAGGTATATAGTCGTTACAGCATTGATTGCCCTTGATGAAAATTAACAAGCTCTCTGCAAAAAGTAACGAGGTTTTGTTCCGTGGTGTTGTAACAATGGAAGCCTCCTGCCAAGCTGGGAAATATGAACCCTTGTTGGTAAGGCGTGATAACGCAGTTTTTTGGTTTCGAGTCTTAATGTCATAAAGGTGTTCCTTCATTCTGATGTCCAACGTCCTCTGAGTAGATCCTATGTAAGTGAGAGGTGGGTCATCAGGCTCAGTACTGTAAAGAGGTATGTTATATACTCCATGACGGGATCCCTGTTTGATTTGATCGCTGTCGTTGCGAATGATGGAGTAAGTATTTGACGTTTTGAGGGCAAAATCGATTTTGTGACGATGACACATGTTTTTCATGATGCGAGTGACGTGTGGGTCATAACACATAGACCCAACAAATTTCTTATCTCTTGTTTCCCTCACAAGTGTGGACCTGGTTTAGTGTCCGAGTCTCTGGTAAATCGAATCCACCAAATGATTTCCATAGCCATGGTTTCGGGCGATTTCTTTAATTTTTGCAATTTCTTGTTTCTTCAGCCGGTTGCTGGAGGAGTGTGTAATGGCTCGCTGTATCATAAAACGAATGGCTGCAAGTTTGTGACACAGAGAGTGCATAGAGTTGTAAGGGATTATACTAGGGGCAGACATAGGCTTCCTGAAAACTGAGGTTTGAATAGTGTGATTAGTAATATTTCTGGTTAGCAAGATATCCAAAAACGGTAAGATTCCATTAGTTTCCAGTTCCAACGTAAAATTCACTGACTGATGTAGTGAAGACATGAAATCCCTAAAATTCAATAATTTTTCTTCAGTGCCCAACCAGAAAACCAAAATATCATCGACATATCTCAAATATAAACCCAGTTCTTCAGGTAAAGGGTTCAACGCGAGGTGCTCTAGGTGTTGCATAAATATCTCGGCCAAAAGGGGTAATAGAGGACCACCCATTGGGACACACTCTTTTTGTCTGTAAATGATGTTGTTGAAGCAAAAGAATGAACGATTTTGAATAAGTCTCAAGGCACTAAGAGTTGCGGCGATCTCAGAGACAGGCATGTCTGATTCTTTCAGTTTTTCTGCAATTAAAGAGTGAACCAGAGGCACAGACACATTAGGGTATAAGGCCGTAACGTGCAGTGAGGCTACAATGAATGGAGATCCTTGACTACTAAACGTTTGAATCCTCAAAAAAGCTTCCTTCGAACTGGAAACAGAGTAGCCCTGAGTTAGGGTTATTAGTTTAAGAAATGATGCCAAGGTTGCTTCAAGTTAGCGGGTTGAGTTGGAGTGTCCCGATACCAATGGTCGCATAGGTTGATGTTCTTTATGAGTCTTTAAGGTTCCAAATAACTCAGGAACTCTGTACCCATTTGGGAGGAGATGGTGTACGGGAGAGTTCCAGAATTTCTAAGTCTGCTCCTCTGGTTCACTCTTTAATTGCAGAAAAACTGAAAGAATCAGACATGCCTGTCTCTGAGATCGCCGCAACTCTTAGTGCCCTGAGACATTCAAAATCGTTCATTCTTTTGCTTCAACAACTTCATTTACAGGCAAAAAGAGGGTGTCTCAATGGGTTCCCTCTATCACCCCTTCTGGCCGAGATATTTATGAAACACCTAGAGCACCTGGCGTTGAACCCTTTACCTGAAGAACTGGGTTTATATTTGAGATATGTCGATGATATTTTGGTTTTCTGGTTCTGCACTGAAAAAAAAATTATTGAATTTTACGTTGGAACTGGAAACTAATGGAATCTTACCGTTTTTGGATATCTTGCTAACCAGAAATATTACTAATCACACTATTCAAACCTCAGTTTTCAGGAAGCCTATGTCTGCCCCTAGTATATCTTTCAACTCTATGCACCCTCCATGTCATAAACTTGCAGCCATTCGTTTTATGATACAGCGAGCCATTACACACTCCTCCAGCAACCGGCTGAAGAAAAAAGAAATTGCAAAAATTAAAGAAATCGCCCGAAACCATGGCTATGGAAATCATTTGGTGGATTCGATTTACCAGAGACTCGGAAACTCAACCAGATCCACACTTGTGAGGGAAACAAGAGATAAGAAATTTGTTGGGTCTATGTGCTATGACCCACACGTCACTTGCATCATGAAAAACATGTGTAATCGTCACAAAATCGATTTTGGCCTCAGAACGTCAAATACTTACTCCATCATTACTCCATGTATTTTACTCCGTCAAATACTTACTCCATCATCAAATCAAACAGGGATCCCGTCATAGAGTATATAACATACCTCTTTACAGTACTGAGCCAGATGACCCACCTCTCACTTACATAGGATCTACTCAGAGGACGTTGGACATCAGAATGAAGGAACACCTTCATGACATTAAGACTCGAAACCAAAAAACTGCGTTATCACGCCTTACCAACAAGGGTTCATATTTCCCAGCTTGGCAGGAGGCTTCCATCGTTACAACACCACGGAACAAAACCTCGTTACTTTTTGCAGAGAGCTAGTTAATTTTCATCAAGGGCAATCAATGCTGTAACGACTATATACCTATGTACATCCCCAATTCTTGGAAAAATTTCTTGCGAAGGGACTCGAATAATGCCCAATGTGATAACACCTTGAATGCCTTAACACCAGATGACACAATCACCCATTCAGCGATTCGGAATTTCCCGTGAACAATCCCAGACATGCGCAGTGAATGCACAGTTTGATTCATGACACTTACCCCTTGTGTTATTTAAGGATCGGAATCACTAATTTGAGAGCACATCTGAGGATGATCCCAAGAGTGATTGAAAGATCATGTTTGTTTTAACCTGTTCATTCATATCATCTTCACCACATTTGGTGTGTACTGGAGCATCAGTTCTTTTAACTTTTAGTTATTCTAATCGTGCATAAGACGGCAACCTTATTTTATGACTAACTGAGCACGAACTTTTCATCTATTTTAATCTTCAAGCCGCTGTTTGGTACTGTGAGTATTCTTGTTTTTTCTCACACATTGTGTTCACTTTCGACCATATCAACATGGACAGAGTTTTCAAGATCTTTACGGGTTTTCGTCACAAACTGTGTACGCAAGAGACACATCTTCAATTTTTGTTGAACTGTTGGTGTCTGGGAGTTGTTCCTAAATTTTTAACATTGCGGATCAACCCCCGCTCGAGATTTGATTATAATATTCTACAAACAGCCGAAAAAAAGCGTCTCTCTTCCGAGATCAGATTAAAGAGGGGCCACATCGACTTCCTAAACAGACGCTCATACCTTGCTTTCCTTGCGTTGGCCAAGACTACATCCAGTTGTTTGCTTGATCATTACCTTGTGATTCATGCCAATCTTCTGAAGGAAGCCGCGAAACTGCAGAGCACTCACATTCACAAACTTCGGAATTTGGTGGCGGACAAGACAAATCAAGCCTATATTCAAACCCGCCCAAAACAAAATCCAGTCACTATCCAGTCATCTTTCATCAAATTGAGCAGCGTTCAGCTTAGCCAAATTCAACAAACTGCTTTGAACAGAGGGCTGAAGTATTCATATCCGCCTAACCCCCCCCACCCCACTGACTTTTATCCCGCAGGCCAAGGATATAATTCGCCACCTCCCTGCAAATGATCAAGAATTGCCTTGATTTGAGATCACCAATGCATTGCGAAGACGAAGACAACGTGATGACCCATCGCTTAAAGTCGAACGTGCTCAGTTGAAGAAATAACGTAGGGATTCGAACCTGGCCATAATTTCAACCGACAAAACTGGCCAGGCAGTCATTCTAGACAGCGCTACATACACCCAAAAAATGGAGACTGCTATTCAGGAGATCCTACATGAGACTGTCACCAGTGACCCAACAAATGCCACGGTATCAGCACTCAGCAGACTTAGAAATTCTGGAACTCTCCCGTCCACCATCTCCTCTCACATGCACCCACCAAATGGGTACAGAGTTCCTGAGTTATTTGGAACCTTAAAGACTCATAAAGAACATCAACCTATGCGACCATTGGTATCGGGACACTCTAACCCAACCCGCCAACTTGAAGCAACCTTGGCTTCATTCCTTAAACTAATAACCCTAACTCAGGGCTACTCTGTTTCCAGTTCGAAGGAAGCTTTGTCGAGGATTCAAACTTTTAGTAGTCAAGGATCTCCATTCATTGTAGCCTCACTGCACGTTACGGCCTTATACCCTAATGTGTCTGTGCCTCTGGTTCACTCTTTAATTGCAGAAAAACTGAAAGAATCAGACATGCCTGTCTCTGAGATCGCCGCAACTTAGTACCTTGAGACTTATTCAAAATCGTTCATTCTTTTGCTTCGATAAGATCATTTACAGACAAAGAGGGTGTCTCAATGGGTTCCCCTCTATCACCCCTTTTGGCTGAGATTTTTATGCAACACCTAGAGCACCTGGAGTTGAACCCTTTACCTGAAGAACTGGGTTTATATTTGAGATATGTCGATGATATTTTGGTTTTCTGGTTGGGCACTGAAGGAAAAATTATCGAATTTTAGAATATACCTCTTTTCATTATTGAATATACCTCTTTTCATGTCTTCACTACATCAGTCAGTGAATTTTACGTTGGAACTGGAAACTAATGGAATCTTACCGTTTTTGGATATCTTGCTAACCAGAAATATTACTAATCACACTATTCAAACCTCAGTTTTCAGGAAGCCTATGTCTGCCCCTAGTATCATCCCTTACAACTCTATGAACTCTCTATGTCATAAACTTGCAGCCATTCGTTTTATGATACAGCGAGCCATTACACACTCCTCCAGCAACCGGCTGAAGAAACAAGAAATTGCAAAAATTAAAGAAATCGCCCGAAACCATGGCTATGGAAATCATTTGGTGGATCCGATTTACCAGAGACTCGGAAACTCAACCAGGTCCACACTTGTGAGGGAAACAAGAGATAAGAAATTTGTTGGGTCTATGTGCTATGACCCACACGCCACTCGCATCATGAAAAACATGTGTCATCGTCACAAAATCGACTTTGGCCTCAAAACGTCAAATACTTACTCCATCATTCGCAACGACCGCGATCAAATCAAACGGGGATCCCGTCATAGAGTATATAACATACCTCTTTACAGTACTGAGCCAGATAACCCACCTCTCACTTACATAGGATCTACTCAGAGGACGTTGGACATCAGAATGGATTTTTTTTTATTTGGATTGGAGGTTTAACGACCACCGTGAGCAACTCAATGGGCTATATAAGCAGTCGCCCGTCCCTAATTCAGGGTCACTGGTTCCCGGGAAAGGAGAGAGCCAGTGCCGTAATACAAACACATCCATGCCTGACCGGGATTCGAACCCGGACCCCTTACGGACGAATGATCAGAGGCCAGTGCCTTAGACCACTGCGCCACCAGGGCGGCCACATCAGAATGAAGGAACACCTTTATGACATTAAGACTCGAAACCAAAAAAAAAAACTGCGTTATCACGCCTTACCAACAAGGGTTCATATTTCCCAGCTTGGCAGGAGGCTTCCATTGTTACAACACCACGGAACAAAACCTCGTTACTTTTTGCAGAGAGCTTGTTAATTTTCATCAAGGGCAATCAATGCTCTAACGACTATATACCTATGTACATCCCCAATTCTTGGAAAAATTTCTTGCGAAGGGACTCAAACAATGCCCAATGTGATAACACCTTGAATGTCTTAACACCAGATGACCCAATCACCCATTCAGCGATTCGGAATTTCCCGTGAACAATCCCAGACATGCGCAGTGAATGCACAGTTTGATTCATGACACTTACCCCTTCTGTTATTTAAGGGTCGGAATCACTAATTTGAGAGCACATCTGAGGATGATCCCAAGAGGGATTGAAAGATCTCATGTTTGTTTTAACCTGTTCATTCATATCACCTTCACCACATTCGGTGTGTACAGGATCATCAGTTCTTTTAACTTTTAGTTATTCTAATCGTGCATAAGACAGCAACCTTATTTTATGATTAACTGAGCACGAACTTTTCATCTATTTTAATGCCAACGAATCTATAAACTACAATTTGCAGTATGAAGGGTTTTCACCAGTAAGTGGTAACAAATCCGAGATGTACCAGTGAGCCAGTCCCTGAATTTTAAAGCAGTACGTATCATTGCCTGGAATTCCTTATTTTGTGGCCGAGAGGGAAGCAAATGACATCGCACTATTGTATTTCCGGATGTGTTGGACAAAATTAGGACTCGTGAAAGAAATACGGAATTACGCCATATAATACAAATTTTGAAGATGACAATCCGAGTTTTAGCGTAAATGTGACAAGGATGTTATGATAATGGAAATTAAAATGACCATTAGTTTCCTCATTAGCGATATGCAAAGCGTGGCAGTGCATGCACTCAATATTCGTTGCACCAAAGCTGTGCTCATGTATGGCAGTTTCGTCCAATAAAGCTTTTCGGAAAGGTAGGTTGCCGCGTGTTTTATGTAGAATGCGTGCGATGACCCTGATTACGTGTGCCCTGAAAATTCCTACGCTCACATACATTTCGAAAAACACGCCCTCGCTTGGATGGTCCCCCTCTCTAAGGCTACTTATAATTGAACCCTGTTTGTGTCCTCCCTCTATAGCACAGTTTACAGTTGAATGGCAGTAGAAGCGCGTGTGGAGGAGGACAGTCAGGGGCGTTATCCACTATCCTTGACAATAGCCAATCAGATCTTTGGTCCCCCTCTCCGGCTGGCGATCAGGATCTGTGAAATGAGCTATCTCCCAAGGTAGTACGACGTACGCGACTGCCCTCGTTGCGATGAGATGAAGTGAGAGTACTTGGCGTACCAAGCTAGACTCAGTGTGACATGCAGCAGTGAGCTGATTAAATTTAGAAGAAAGGTCGTACGACGTACCTATGACCCGCAATTTCGTGTTGCACTACGGTATGTATGTAAAAGGTATAAACTTGGACTCTCAAGTTGCTGCTGAGAATGAGTTATCTAAATTAACAAAATTCTGAGCAAACTCTGAAACATCATGCAGTTTTTAGAAAGATGGTCATGCGTCTTTCGAGCTCCGACACGTCACACACTTTTAGAAAAACTTCTGCACTGCACAAATTTTGGTTGATCTGGAATGTGTTACACCAATTTCCGAAACATGTTACACAAAGGTTTGAGTCTTTATATATGTTCCTCAAAACTTTTACAAAAAATGTGTGAACTTATTCAGGAAATTCCAAAAAAACGTAACACAGATTTGTAATATAAACATTTTTAGACTTTGGTGGAAAGCGTACGTAACCATGTACTATTTCTTTCACATAATCCAAGTATTTAAGTTGTGTTGAACCATGTTTATTAAAATGTCTTTGCAGATGTGGCAGCCACATTTGTGTCAATTTATTCCAGGAGTTTCAATTGTGCTGATCTATGTTTCTTGAAACATCTTTGCAGATATGGCGCCCATATTTGGAGGACTCGAAATCTCCTTCGAAATCAGAAGAAACATACCGGTGTGAAGAGCTTTCGTCTTCGCAGAGGCGGCATCCATATTTGATGGGTCGGAAACCTTGTTCTAAATCAGAACCTCGTTCAAAACCAGAGCATCATTCAAAACCACAACCTCTTTCAAACCCATTAAATCCCTGCTTTGGTTGTCAGCCGTAAGTGATTTTCATTTTCCTCATTCTTTTTTGTTGCCATTCGGTACTAGAGGCCTCGAAGGAAATGTTTAAATATCGTTTTCTCGCAAGTTTAATTTGCAGAATTTTGAAACTTCATTTTGCCGTAAATTTTTAGCATGTCTTTTGTAAAGATTATCGTGCTTACACTCCACTTCCCGTGTCGGACGACGGGTTGTCCATCCGTCGCCCGACCCCCTGTAGACACCATATCTCTGCAACTAATAGTCCGATTTGAAAAATTCTTTTTGCATTGGTGAGCTTGAAATGTGCGATTGATGATATCTGATTTTGTTTTGTTTTTATCACAATGCGCAATTTCACCGCTAGAGGGCGTAATGGTCTGCACGGGCCCAAGCCCGGCCCGGCCTGCAGGCCGGGTCGGGCTTTTCTCATTTCTTTTCATTTCCGGGCCGGGCCTTCAATATTTAATGTAAAACAGACATCGGCCGAGCAGGGTATTTTTTTTATTATTATGATTAGCAAAACAATCGCTGTACGATGCCTTTCTCGTTTGGAAAACTCGCAACATACAGCAGTAGGATAAGAATAAATAATTTCCGCTGATGGAAAAAAAAGTTTTTTATGACATCCTCCACTCCTACAAAACAATTGGAGTGGGCCAGCTCCATTAGTTTTTCAATGTGAATGTGGTCCCTTCTCTCTCTCTCTCTCTCTCTCTCTCTCTCTCTCCCTAACTTTCACCCTCTTCTCGTGCTTCAGGGTAGGCTATTAACTGCAACATTTCTAAACCGAGCCACCCGCTCGCAGACCAGGGCTGTAGCAGCCTATCTTTTTTATTGTTCTGGTCGGCGGCACTTTGTTTTCTAGATGTGTGAAAAGCTTTTACGTTGTCTTAAATGGCACGGGAGAAATGGGCTGGAAGAAACTTACTTATGTGTATAAATCTGTGCCGTATTTTCCCCATTTGTACTCTCAAGCAGCC
This sequence comes from Macrothele yani, assembly GCA_039090855.1. Taxonomy (NCBI): domain Eukaryota; kingdom Metazoa; phylum Arthropoda; class Arachnida; order Araneae; family Macrothelidae; genus Macrothele; species Macrothele yani. Next base: position 91,113,202 of record CM076989.1, on the reverse strand, counting down.
GTTTTCAAAACTTTTGTAACACGGGTTAGCTGGGCAGTCTGTCGTTGTTTTCCCTTAGCATATGTTCAGTTCAGTGTTTCTGATAAATACTCTTCCATATTTATTATGGAGTCTAAGATAGCAAAAGATTTTCACGAGAAAATAACTTCCGGACAATATGTGCTTGTAGACAATGTGAAGAGGGAAAGCGATATTTGGAAATATTTTAAATTACTGTCCCGTTCTGAAACTTGTCGGCTGGTAAACGTTGTGCAGTGCACTAAATGCAAGAACTTTTTGAGTTACGATAGCACAAAGTCTGCAACATCGCGTCTTAAGCGGCACAAATGTGCCCCCCCCCTCCACACACACGAGACATATTGGGTTCCAGTTATGATTTTATAAAGCCATAAAATCTTCTCCCAGTAAAACGATCGGACTCATAATTCTGGATATTTCGTACTTTTCGAATTAACCCCCCCCCCCTCGGACGTCACGTGACTTATACAATCTCAGAAATATTCTGAATTAACGTTTATTGTAATAGAATACATGTAGCAATTAAAAAACGAAAACTCTTGAGGAGTCAAATGACCGAGTGCACCAGGTGTCGAATTCGTGTTTTGGTAATTGTTTAAATTTTACGGGCCAGCCTGGTCCTTGGAAACAGGGGAAACATACGGGGGCCGGGCCGGGCTTTAATTAAAATATTTGAAACGGGCCGGGCCTTGGACGTGCGGGCTTGGGCCGGGCCTTGGACGTGCAAGCTTGGGCCGGGCCGGTCTTTCCAAATTAAGGCCCGTGCAGACCTGTAGGCGTAAATGCCGGTGATAACGAATTCAAAATAAATTTTATTCCATATACATATTTGCTTCTAAACGTCCGGTTGGAAAAATTATTTTACCTTTAAATTTCATTTATGTCGAAGTCTATTTTAAGTATAGTCTATTTTTCAAGTTACGCATATATTTTCAGCTATAGGAGACGTAAAAGTAAATTGTTTTTCCCCGATATCTCTCCTTCTAAAACTCAGATTAATTTGAAAAATTCTTTCTTCAGCGGATACAGCTCTTGATGGGGAAATCTTTTGCATAAAATTTTTAATTTTTGGTAAAAAACGATTTGGCCATAAGATGACGTAAGTGTTAATTTCTGCTTCTGTTGCATTTGCAGCAAAACCTGAGCTTCTAAAATCTCGATTGAAAAAAATTCGTTCGTGGACTCCCGTCGATAAACCTTTTCGGAATATTTTCTTCTTAAAATAAGGTATGGTTTCTCCGCCAGGGGGTGTAGATGTATATCTTATTTTTTTTTCGATATCTATGCTTCTAAGAGACCGATTTGAAAATTTCTTCTTTGTTAGATAGTTTCCAATGCGAAATTTTTTTCATATAATTTCAAAATTTTCAAGTAATTCATAGACTTTCCACTAGAGTGCGTAAAGGTAAATTGCCTTTTCCCTGATATCTGTGCTTCTAAAACTCCGATTTGAAAAATTATTTCTGCTTCGCATTCAGCTTCTGATGGAAAATGCTTCGCAAATAATTTCTAATATGTGGTAAAGAACGGTTTGGCCACTAGGTGCCGTGCTTATTTCTGCTTCTGATGCATTTGCAACAAATTCTGAGCTCCTAAAAACACGATTGAAAAATTTCTTCTGTGGACCGATACCGCTGACATCAAAAAACCTTTTGCGAATCCTTTGCACTTAAAATAATGCATGGCTTTTCCCGTCAGGGGTCGTAGATGCATGTCTTATTTTAGTCAAAATCTCTGCTTCTAAGAGTCTGATTTGAAAAATTATTCCTTTGTTGGAGAGCGTTTCCACTGCGAAATGTTTCTCATATAATTTCAAAATTTTCTTCAAGCACAAGTTTGCCACCAGAGCAGGGACTTGCCTAGACGGGCGAGTATTATTTTTGGTGGGGCAAGCTTGATAGTAGCTTTTTATTGCAAAACACTGAATGAACGAATTTTTAATATATATATATATAATTTTTTTTTTTTTTTTTTTTTTTTTTATTGAAGGTTTAACAACCACTGTGAGCGACTCTATGGGCTGGCTATAAGCAGTCGCCTATCCCTAATTTAAGGTCATTGATTCTAGAGAATGGAGAGAGTCCGTGCCGTAAGACAAACAAAACATCTGTTCCTTACCGTGGTTCGAACCCAGACTCTTCTCGGATGAACGGTCATAAGCCAGCTCTTAGACCACAACTGCGCCACCTGGGAGCGAGCTTTAAAGCTTTTCACCACCGGCAACAAAGGAAATCGTTCAATCTTCACCCCTTCCACCTGAATACACATACATGCACGGATCTGACTAGTTACGCCAATAGTGTAAAATAGAGGTGTTGGTAAAATGTCGCCTTCAACTTTTTGCTTGTTCTGAATGCATTGTCTTAGAGTGCTTTTCAAAGTTTGGCATTTTTAATTACGAAAATAGCACTGTACTTGAGCAATTTATTTAAAAGAAAATGTGGTTTTTGTTTATTTACGCTTTCTAACCGTAGGTTGAAGAAGCGTATATGCTCCAGCTTTGTCTGTCTGTCTGTACGATAACTCGCGTAAAATTAGTTCGATTTTGATGAAATTTTAGTATGTGATGGGGGACCACCTGGGCACGAACCCTATTGAAAATGGGCGAAATGGGGTCAAAGGTCAGGACATAGGAGCTGGATCCATTGCCTAATGCGCCAAAAGTTACGTAAAAACATTCCATTGCCTCGTGCGCCATAACTTACATAAAAATGGTTCGATTTCGATGAAATTTTAGTATGTGGTACGGGACACTTGGGGACGAACCCTATTGAAATTGGACGAAATGTGGTAAAAGGTCAAAACATAGGAGCGGGATCCATTCCATTGCCCTTATGCGTCATAACTTACGTAAAAATGGTTCGATTGCGTTAAAATTTTAGTATGTGGTAGGGGACATTTGGGGACGAACACTATTGAAAATGGGCGAAATGGGGTCAAAGGTCAAAGTATAGGAGCGGGATCCGTTGCCTAATGCGCCATAATACACGTAAAAACATTCCATTGCCTCATGCGCCATAACTTACGTAAAAATGGTTCGATTTCGATGAAATTTTAGTATGTGGTACGAGACACTTGGGGACGAACACTCTTGAAAATAGGCGAAATGGAGTCAAAGGTCAAAACATAGGAGCGGAATCCATTGCATTGCCCTTGTGCCTTATAACTTGCGTAAAAATGGTTCGATTTCGATTAAATTACGGGACACTTAGGGACGAACCCTATTGAAAAAGGGCGAAATGGGGTCAAAGGCCAGGATATAGGAGCGGGATCCATTCCATTGCCCTTATGCGTCATAACTTACGTAAAAATTGTTCGATTTCGACGAAATTTCAGTATGTGGTAGGGGACACTTGGGGACGAACCCTTTTGAAAATGGGCGAAATGGGGTCAAAGGTCAAAACATAAGAGCGAGATCCATTCCATTGCCCTTAGGGTGGATGGTCAGTTGCACTCAGAGTCAGGGTGAAGGGTCAGGTGCACTCAGACATTACCTGTATTTTTTACTTAATTTTACCAAGTTTGATTGAAAAGAGACTTAAATTGGAAGCCTTTCGTTGGAAAATTTGCATTTCCATAAACGTTTTTAATTACCTTTACCTTGCAGTTCAATTATTTATGTTCTTTGGCTGTGCGAATGAAACAAAATATTGCACATATCTCTTTAAATTATTACGACAATTCTTTAAGGAAGATAATATGATTTCATAACTGCTCCAGTCTCCCCAAACTTATCATAGTGTTACACGGCACTAGCAGTGTTCCTGCCGAGTCGGCCGGTAACGGTGCTTGGGACCTGAAGTACAATTTAGTTGGCCGCGGCACCAGGTGAGAATCTCAGGTGCACTGCTGCACTCAAAGATTCACACCAGAACATAAAAAATGAAAAGTTGAAGAATGACCCGAAGCATAAAGCTTGGGTGAATCCACCGTGTGAACAAAATAACAACAACAAATAAAAAATGAAATAAACTAAAAAACGATACTTTGGGATCAGAGTTGTGATGAGGTTCACCCGCAATCACCAATTCGTGACTGAGTGTAGTGGTCCGGATCTTACTCCGGTACATTCAATCCCCAACCAGCCAGTACAACACTCACTTTCGCAAATAACACATGATTCTCAAATACATAACACAACATTTAATAACGTTCTGCGAGATTTAAACAGATACGGCGCTCTCTAGGCGCATAGACAATTGCCCCTCATATGTGGGCAGCATACGGTGTCACACATTACTGTCGGAAGACACAAGCCGACTGAGTCTCCACCGGACTATCTGAACAAGAGATACTACTCGTTTACACACTAAATAGAGCTACAGGTGATATTCATATACAATTGCTTAGAGAATGAAAAAAAAAATTATATGCAAACGATCACATTAAAAATACTCGCGACACAAAATACACAAGCACGTTAATTTGCGGTATAAGATTATAGGTGCGAAATACTGCCAAAGTTAATTAACTAAATCTAATAAGCATGCACATGCAGAACCCTGCCCCGCTGACGTTGGTCCTGAACCAAAGTTAAAAGAAACTGTCCCGCCCAGCGGAATTTGTGGCCACACCCTCTCCCTTATTCATGTAAAAAAAATAATCAGGAAATGGGCCCTGTAAGAAATTGAAATCTGTATGTGCAGGCATTTCCTCTGAGGTTCAGTCACTCAGCATTACTGCATCTATGTCCATGCAGCTTTGGGTGTCGGGATGGCACAAGTTCGCAGATGTGCGAAGAAAGAAAAAGGAAATATTCATCTACTTACAGTTTCGTGACTTTGCTGTGCAAATCCAGCGTGCATCACATAATATCACACAACAACAACAAAAAAAAACGCGCACACACACACGGACACTTGCACCATGTGGCAGCACCGATGATTCAACACTTCATTTTGACGCTTGATGTAAATGAAGCACACAATTAAAATGGTAATATCACGCCGCACTTTGTTGCAATGATTAGAGTGCACACTGATCTATTCTCGTGACGATTTGAAGGTGGCAGTTAAGTAAAATAGGCCCTCTCACATCTGCTGTTGCGGTTTCCAAGATTGATTTTCTGTGTTCCTGGGAAATGATTTCTGTTGTCGTGAAGAAATAAATTTGACCATCAACTGCTTGGAGAGTGGAACCCCTCACTTCCGCTGCGGCTACAGTAGATTCCGTCCGTCGCTACCTTCCGTCCTTTTTGACCGTTCATTCCCAATTCGGTCAGTTCCTTTCCGTTAGCATAACATCTACCCTGCCTGAGTACGCAGTTCAAATATGTACCTCGCAGGTTTTGTTTCCATTTTTTTTATCGAGTTGCGACCGCCAGCCCTGAGATTAATTTTCTCGGCCGAGCGAAATCAGACGTGCTTTTACCTTAAGCGTATATCGGCAACTTCCCATTTCACCTGTATATTTGTTAGGTATCGAAGCCACAGCTCTTACGCTCATATTTTTCTTTCGCCATGTTTTTATCCCGTCGCACTTACACGTAGTGGCTTCGCTGCTTACGTGACCACACACACGCACACATGGGGCCTCGCTTCGCCCCGTAAGACAAGCGCGTCTCTTCACTTCCTCCACAGTAGCGGATGAATGGGGGTGACGATTCCACACTGCAGTGGTTGGCATCCGAACCCGACTTTGCTTGGCTTCGCTTCTCATTGGAATGACCACTGTCCACTCGCAGACTTCTTAATTCCCCTGTAACTTGGCTTTCATTAGGCCAAACAGTCGCTGATTTCCATTACGCTCCAGCCTAGAAATTGCAGCTTTATCACGCGGATTTAGGCATTCCGCTGTCTTTATGGCAATCTGGCTTCTCCATCAGCCGCCTCGAGTTGTCTCCATTTCTTACCAAATGCGGGGAGGTTTGCTGCTTCATTTTTCCCAATTCATTTTTGCAGATCCAAGGCATCCAGCCTTTCACATCGGAGAGCGTACAGACAACTAAACTTTCTTCCTTATTTTCACGCTAAGTGCGAAATCTTATTTTTCTGCACGGACTACACAGAGAGCAATTGTTCTCGAAAATGCCCCAAACAATCTACGAATTTACGATTATTCGCTAAACCTTTTGTCCCCATCTTCATTCATTTACTCAAGTGGACCCTTCTTCGAAAGGAACCACTTTCCCTTTCCGTGTTGCTTAGGCTCCCGTCAGCTGCGCCCTGATATTTATGACCTAACAGAGCTATTCTGAGACCACCCAGCCAGAGAGAGAATTCCTCGCCTCTTTTCTTTCCAAACCCCCAGATAAAACTTTATCTGCTGTTTACACTTTTAAACTCCAATCAAGCCTCGAACATAATTAATACTTAATTAATTTCACACATCAACCACGCCCATTAATTACTAAATTAATGGCGGGGGTGGGTCGTAACATCGGCCCCTCCTCAAGAAATCCAGAAGTCCTCTTCTGGGCCTATCGCTGTGCTCTTATCAATTTCCAGAGCAACCATTGAGTGCTACCTTTTCCCACAGGTAGAAACAATTCAAAATGGCAAAAATATTGCGTTTCTTGCCTTCAAGAGCATTGGAGCGACTTCCTAATTATCCCGCAATTTTGTTAATTAATTTTAGAGAACATCCGAAAGAAAAAACAACGTAAATGAGAAATAAATAAAAAACTGAACTGTAAAAGAACATGTGAGCCTGCCGAACTGTGATTCCTAGCTGCCTCATACCATACGCGACATGGCGGACAAATTTTAGTTTTCTTCAGGTTTTAGGATGGGAGGGGGTGTCCACTGTAACAATAGCAACCGCCAAGCCCTCCCCTCCAACTTTTTGAGACAAGTCTACTCTCTTAGTAGAGATTTTAAACAACAAAATACGTAGTTTGTATCTAACAGCTTGAATGCACATGCTCAGATGTTCCAAGCTCGCCTTAATTTTCAAGATAGAGAGCAAATTTTTTTTTGACATAAAAAATGCTTTTTAATATGGGTAGTAATGCTTCTATGTATTTTCCAGCCCGAATTCTACCATCCTGGACCGGTGCTCGGCTGCTTGACTCCTTAGGCAATGGCCAAAAAAATCTATGTAATTCATTTGTGTGGCATCACAGTATTTATTCAATAATTTCAAGATGCAAAAAATACAACGTGATCTTAATGGAAAGAAACGAATGGGAACTACATCGATTTACTTGACAGATGGTCCAACGTAAATTAAAATTTAATTTTGCATACTTTTATATTCGCAAACTTACCAACAAGTGTCTTCAAATCTAGGTCACGGGCAATTTCTTGTTCTATCTGCAACGTATATAACCCTAAAAAATTCCAGCGAGATAAATTTAGTGGTAGCGCCCCTTACTTTTACCCCTGTTTTCATTAGAAAATAAGTAACAGTTGCGAACCTCTAGTCTAGGCGCTGAGAATTGTCACTGTTTGTTACAGAAGTGAACAGTTTCGATATTTCCACTGGAAGCCGCATAAGACAGAATCCATTTTATTTAAATTTTGTACCGCCCTCAGGCGGCGCTGACTTGTCTGCTACATAGATTTATGTCAGTTTTTCGACAGATGTGCGCATGGGCGTCGGATTAACTGCAGGCTGACTTACCCAGTCTATAAGCGCAGATCTCGGATACTCAACGAATAAGCATTTGCAAGTTATATTAAAAGGACAACAGAAAAAATTCTTTCTCTTTTTTATCATTATTTTTTCTCATTAACTCATTGAATTTTATCAACTCTAACAGTGGCAGCAGAACCGAGGAGGCAGTGGGGGCCAGTTACCCACGCACGCAAATGAGTGTAGGGGCGAAACATCACATTTGCCCCCTCAGTTTTCTTCCTTTTCAAATTACATATGTTCGTGATCGGAAATCTCAAACATTCGATTTCGTTTCTGAAGTTCATTTTGATAAAAATTGAGTATTACTCTTCATTTTTTACCATGAACTATCTAGGAATCTGAGTATTTTTTTTACTGTTACCTACTCCTGAGAACGTCATGAAATGCTAGCCCCATTAGAGAGTCCAGAGGCCTGGTTCCCGTTTCAAGACCAGCAATGTTTTGCCTCTCATTAGGGTGTAAAAAATTAGTCTTCCTCTAAAAAAAATGAGTAAAAAGAAATAGGGAAATGGAAGTAGGGTGAGGAATGAGATATAAGTTCCTTCAATGTTTAATTACATCGTCTACGGCTACAATTCTTGCGGAATTCGTATCAATCCGGAAGTATCAAAATCTACAGTTTAACGCCGTTTATGTGTACAGTTAATTTGCATTGAGAAACTACACTATCTACCAACAAGTAATTGGACACCCCTGCAATCGACGATATCTGCGGTCCTGATGCAAATCACGGCCGCCGCCGTTAAATATCGTGCGGGGAAACAACAACGCAACCAGTCGCATGCAAGATGCCACGCAGTTCGGAGCTCTCTGATTTCGAGAAAGGTGTAATCGTCGGGTATCAAAGAAATGTTCGATCCATACGTGACATATCCAGCTAGTTGAAGTACCCAAAATCGACAGTGGCCTACGTGATTGGCAAGTGGAAGATGAGAGGTGACTGTCGGAATGTGCCCCGACCCGGCAGACCCACAAAACTGGGAGTTAGAGACCGACGGGTGCTGGCCAGAGAAATTCGGAAGAACCGCACCAAATCGATGGGCCACATCCGCGAGGAGTTTCAACAGGCATCCGGGAGTGTTCTTTCGATGAATACCATCCGTAAGGAAGCCCATCTGCTCGGTTATCATGGACATGCTGTCGCCCACAAGCCTTTGATCACAAAGTCCAATAGCGCTGCTCGGCTAACGTGGTGCAAAGAACGTCGACAGTGGACCGTTGAACAGTGGAAACGGGTTCTCTGGAGCGACGAATCAAGGTTCACCCTCTACCGTTCGGATGGCAGAGTCTGCGTTTAGCGTCTGCCGGGGGATCGCCTCCTGCCGGAATGTATTGTGCCAACTGTGAAGTTCGGCGGCGATGGAATTATGCTATGGGGGTGTTTCTCCTGGTATGGCACGGGACCCTTGGTTGCAATTCCTGGTAGACTCAACGCAGAGACCTACTGCACCATTTTGGATGACCACGCGCTTCCTACGTTGTGGCAGTTTTACGGGGTGGACCCATGTTACTTTCAGGATGACAATTCTACCTGCCATGTTGCGAGGTCCACCATGGCTTGGTATGGGGACAATGGGGTTAATCGAATGGACTGACCTGCGCAGAGCCTGGACCTTAACCCTATCGAACACCTCTGGGACGAGTTGGAGGGTCGACTTAAGGGGTGCCCCCACCGTCCGAAATCGGCGAAGGAACTGACCTGTCTTCTGCAAGCCGAGTGGAGGAAAATACCGCTATCCGTCGTGCAACGCCTGGTTGAGAGTATGCCCCGGAGGGTCGCTGCTGTAACCGCCGCTCGTGGAGGCTCCACCAACTATTGAAGGTGAATAAACTTCGTTTTCCTTTGCTATCACAGGTGTCCAATTACTTGTTGGTAGATAGTGTATATGGATATCAGTGTTTTTTTTTAGACGAATGTTTAATCGAATGCTTTTTTTTTTTTTTATATGAATGTTTATCAGAGAAATGATGAGTTCTCAAGAGAGTCCCGTGTGGCTGTGTGTGTGAGAGTTTAATTGTTCCTACTCAGATGTGTGGCAGTGAAACCTGGGTACTGCAGAAGAAACATAGGAGTCGTTTGTATGCTGGAGAAATGCGTTACTTACGGGGCATTTGTGGCAAGACACGTTCTGATTGTGTGAGGAATGAAGATGTGTTGCAGTTGTGCAATGTGAAGCAAACTGTTGTTAACAAGGTGGAGACTAATATGCTTCGGTGGGTGACGAGATGATTACTAAGAAGATCTTTTTATCTCAAGTGGTAATAAGGAAAGGCAGAGGAAGGCCAAGGAAGTCGTGGGAGGATCAGTGAAACCTTAGTTGTATGTCAAGATCGCTGTAAATGGAGAAGTTTGAATACATCAACAGTAAGTAAAAATTATCTGGTAGTTTGTATTTCTTTGTGGAGCTAACCTTTGAATCTCAGAGAACAGCTTAGTGATATGTATATGTTTAATCGAAAAAAAATTCGTTCAGCAAATTTTTCTAATGAAGTCAGCACGACTTCTTTTACAGTAGTACGATAAATTTTATGCCACCATAAAATATTTGTTCTCCGGCATCTTGACCGGCTGCCAAAAAAGTATTTCGACGCCACTGAATTTCAAAGCAATCTTGTATTTCGACGCAACCTTGGCGCACTAGGTAGCAGCCTAGTGCGCCAGTGGTTGAACGAACCGGCCCTGCTGGGCAACATTCCAAGTGTGCATTCAATGTTCAGGGCAACATTCAATGTGTATCGAAAAGGAAAATTTTTTTCAGCAAATTTTCCTAATGAAGTCATGTCTTCTTTTACAGTAGTGCGATAAATTTTATGCCACCATAAAATATTTGTTCTCCGGCATCTTGACCCGCTGCCAAAAAGTATTTCGACGCCACTGAGAAGTTCCATGGTGCAACATTCAACACAGATGCTGACGTTATTCAAGCTTTACATAGGTCGCCAAAACAGCTTCCACAAAATGCCTTCGCCACATGCTTTGAAAAGTGAACTAAATGATGGGACCGTTGCATATCATCCAAAAGGGTAGACACAATACTTTAAGAATAACATATATTTCGCTGTATCTATACTTCTTCATTTTGTGTGATTTTACTCTCAGTTTTTATGGAGCAGCCGTTGTATTTAATGATATGACACACATGAAAATTTTAAAATGTAATCACGTTTTTCTTACTTCAGATTGGAATGGACTTACCCTGCTTCATATTTCCCGGTCTTTATTGTTCCGAGTGAGAGGAACCGATCGTTGTCGGAGCTCCAGTGTATGCTTGCTGCCAAACAAAGAGCAAACCTTCAAGTCAGCACAAATAATTCTTTTGAAGAATTACTCATTGAAACTGCCGCTCAGAGGGCTTTGTCTTCCTGCACAGTTGGCCTGCCTAACTCACCACCATTTTATTTTGGCAGCAGTCCTGTTCTGTCTTTGGATGAGAGGGAAGAACGCTGCCCAGAATTCATCAGGAACAGGAGAAATATTTCTCAAAATGACGTGCTGTTTCGCCCAAGCGTAATACGGAGTCCCGTGGCACGTTCAACAAGGGACAGAGAACAGCCAATTGAACACATCTCTACAGATCCCAAGCAGACAGACAGAACTGATGACAAAAATGAAGATGACTGTGGTAAGTGAAACTTTCTCTGTTGTTACAGTTTTCGGTAACATTTCTCATCTGTTAGCCTTCAAACAAAATGTGTATCTACTTGGGGGGGGATGCCAGACCAGACCAGCGTGCACTTACGAACATTTTAGAATATACAGGCGCAGTTGAATATTTCATTGACAATTGCGCCAGCAATTTTCAGCACGTCTTTTATAAAAAAAGATCGTTCTTATGTTATCGGTTTGTTCGCCTGTTGATACTATATTTCTGCAACTATTAATCCGATTTGAAAAATCCTTTTTGCAATGGGAAGCTTGAAATATGCAAATGATCCTCTATTTCCATTTTTTTTTTTTTTTTTTTTTTTGCACGATGTGCAATTTCTCCGCTGAACGGCGAAATTGTAGATGATATCGAATTAAAAATGCAATTTATTCCATATATATGCTAATAAACATCCGATTGAAAAACCTTTCACCTTTCGATTCCATTTATGTCTAAAATAATTTTAGGTATAATTACTTTTTCAAGTTACGCATAAATTTTCCGCTAAGGGGCGTTAAAGTAAATTGCGTTTCCTTCCGATATCTGTACTTATAGAACTCCGATCTGAAAGAAAATTTCTTCAGAGGATACAGCTCCTGATTGGAAATCTTTTACACATAATTTCTAATTTTTGGTAAAAAACGGTTTGGCCACCACGGGTCGTAAATGTTAAACTTCTGCTTCTGATATATTTGCCACAAAATCAGAGCTTCTGAAATCTCGATTGAAAAAATTCTTTCGTGGACCCATACCACTCACTTCGATAAACCTTTTCGGAATATTTTCTTCTTAATATAATTCATGATTTATCCGCCAGGGCGTAGATGTGTCTTATTTTTATCAACATCTCTGCTTCTAAAAGTCCGATTTGAAAAATTCCTTCTTTGTCGTATAGCGTTTCCGGTGCGAAATGTTTTTCTTATAAATTCAAAATTTTCCAGTAATTCATAGACTTTCCCCTAGAGGGGACGTAAAGATAAATTGCGTTTCTCCAATATTTCTGCTTGTAAAACTCAGAGTTGAAAAATTCTTCCGGTATCGAATACAGATCCTGAAGGGAAATGTTTATCATATAATTTGTAATATTTGGTAAAGGATGGTTTGGCCACCAGAGGGCATAAATGTTAGTTTCTGCTTCTGATGTATTTGCCGCAAAATCTGGGCTCCTGAAAATTCGACTTAAAAATTATTTCCTGGACCGACACCGCTCACATCGAAAAACCTTTTGAGAATACTTTCTTCTTAAAATAATGCATTTTACCCCGCCAGGGGTCGTAGATGCATATCTTATATTTGTGGATATCTCTGCTTCTAAAAGTCAGATCTGAGAATTTCTTTCTTTGTTGGAAAGCGCTTCGGCTGCGAAATGTTTCTCATATAATTTCAAATTTTTCTTAACGCACAAGTCTGCCACTAGAGCGCGTAAGTTCACGATACCGTTTACAGTAATATCTGCGGTATTAAAACCCTGACTGAAAAACTTTTTTCTTCGGTCAGATACTATTGTTTTCCATAACGGTTCCATTGACTTTGAATAGCTTTCATAAATTTAATTTGCGTCAGAACGGATTCAAAAGACTTGCTCATTATGTTATGGGCCTCGTTTGACGCTATCGTAATTTGTTTTGAATCAGACTCGCAAATGGAAAACAAACACTTACCTCAAGTTAATTAAGAAGTTTAACTATCCTTAAGAATTGTTACAGCACGGAGAAATAACATGGTGCGTACAGATATCACCTCACGACACATACACACATAAAAGCACAGCCGCCAACTCTTCTGTCCGCTTCCGGGCGAGACAGAAAACCTGTTTTTTCCAGTACGTCAGTGGACTTTGGGAGTATGCTTCTCTCATGGAATTCGTTTCTGCCAAAGAACACCACACATTACACCAGAAAATTCGCTGTCATGTTTTGATACGTTCTGTCTATTCAGTAGAGAAAGAGAGAGATTTTTGTGCTTTGTCCTCCACACTTCAGCAGAAGAAACATTTGTATTATATCTGTTCGATCTTCCAAACCTACGAAAGTTGGAGCTCATTGGTTTGTTGAAAACCAACTTATACTATATTATTATAAAACAGCAAGTTCATTATGTGCTGTAACGGCTCTCGCATCTTTCCCACCACTTTGCGTATAGTGACAGCCATCAGAATGATTTCGATATATACACTGGTCACACACACACACAATAAAAAAAAAATTAGGAATATTGCGGTTTTAACGCGGTGATATGCAAATTTAGCGAATAAAGATCGGTCATCAACGTGGCTGGCTACGTCATATGTAAATTAATATAACACAGCACGTGATATGAGAGCTCCAATAAAAACGCACCGCGAGAAGTGGAAAACGGGTCGTTTCACCGCTGGTCTAAAAGTTTGCTGCCTTCAGTGTGGGATTAAGCTAAAATTATGTTCAGGAGACGTTTAAGCACTTACAACAGAAATACAGCTTCTGGCATGTTACAGGTATGTGTACGTCAGATCGACGTAGCTGCTGCATTAGGAGGTTCGTAAGTGTAGTGAGTCGGCTACACACAAGATTTCTCCGGCATGGAAATATTTCAGATCGACCTAGGAATAGTCGTCCGAGGATAACCACCAGGAGGTAAGATCACTACCTGACAGTAAGTGTTTGGAGAAGGCCTGGTATCACCACTAGCCAGGTCCGGGAATCACTTTGATCTGCTTCTGGTATCACAGTATGTTCGAAACAGTCTTCACGAGTATGGACGCAGAGCGAGGAAGCCGCTGATGTATAGCATTGACATCTGCTCACCGTCATCAAAGATGTATCTGGGTCCAACAGTACATATCATGGAATATAGAGTGGCACCTTGTACTTTTCATGGGCGAATCCCATTTTTCTGTTTATCTTGATACCGGAAGACGACACGTGTGGAAGGGATCTGCCACACGAATGCTACCACACTACGTGCTTACCAGTATAGTAGCCAATTCTGGTCTGGGAAGGAGTGTGTTTTAATGGCCGAACTTCCTCTTATGTTTGTCAAGGCAACATGGATGCCTCAGTGTACCAAAATGCAACCATTGTGCCCAATGGGGCATTGTTTCACGCTGTTATCAGACACACCTTCCGTTTTCTCGGTGACAATGCAACCAGTCAGCGTGCCTGTTGCGTGCTTCAGGAGCAGGATAATCATAGGATTGAATCGTTACAGCTGCCTCCAAGGTCCCTTGACTTTAAACATTTGGGACGCTGTACAGCGACATTTGGACAACCACATTCTATACCCCAGTACATGGCCGTCTTAAGGGGTGGGCCAATGGGGCCGGTGCCCAGGGTCTCCACCTGGAACTGGGATCTCCAACGCCCCAATAGACTTATGGGTTTACAAAAAAGTCAAACTCTTTGACCACTCTCCAGCAGGGGCTTTTTTATTTAGAAAAAAGAAGAAACACCAATAAAGAAAGGTCGAAGTTCTTTTGCCCCCCCCCCCTTTTTTTAAACCTTGCTCGTTGCTTCGATTTCTAGAGGAGGCAGGAGCCTCGAGAGCCATGAGGGCCACGCACAAATCGCATTTCCTTTTAGACAGCCATTTGTGTCGTCCACGCGAAGAAGTGCACACATGTTTATCACTGGGGTTTGCCCACTTGGGCTACTTATACATAAACTCTTTCAATCGTCGCTGTTTAAACCAATAACAGTAGTATATAGGGGGTACTATGGCACACACCAAAATCACATAAAAACCTCAAAATCAGGCATTTTTTGATTTTTCAGACCTCAATAATCACGAACATTTTAAGGCTTTTTATGATCAAAAACACCATATTTTCATTAAAAAGCATTGATTTTTGGGCATAAAATAGTCAAAAACATCAGATTTTTGAAAATTGAAGTTTTTACTCTGTTTTTTCATAAAAA
Source organism: Macrothele yani (assembly GCA_039090855.1). Taxonomy (NCBI): domain Eukaryota; kingdom Metazoa; phylum Arthropoda; class Arachnida; order Araneae; family Macrothelidae; genus Macrothele; species Macrothele yani. Next base: position 91,098,066 of record CM076989.1, on the reverse strand, counting down.
CAGACATCATAAAAACACGCATTTTTGATGATATTTGACGACTTTTTTGAACAATTGCAATCATTTTGAGCTTTGAATAGCTTTGAAAGTGATGAAATGATGGATTTAGTGATCAATAGAAAAGTTGTAAAACAAACTACTTTGCAAAGTCCTTTTTTAAAATGCATTAAAAAAAGGGGTACCCAAAATGGATACCCCTTATAGGAAGATTAAAAATTTAGGAAGATTAAACAAATTCAAGATTTAATTAAAAATATTACAAAGATTTAAACGAATTCAATAATATAAGGTTTTGTTATGTAGTACTTCATTTCTCTTTAAAGATATGTCCTATTTTATTTTCTGTTTCGGTAATTCTTCTTTTGAACCTCTCTCGATCAACTGCATATGTTTCCCATATACCTTTTCGATTTTCATTTCCTACATATATGACATTAGGATCGAAGTGAACTTTCATTTTAATAGAATTCGTTTTTTTAAGTTTTTACTAATTCATAATCATAATATAGATCATCAATTTTACCTCTGAATCTGAATATATAATTACCTTTATTAATTTTTTTAATTGCACTGTCAGATAGTTTTCCGTGACATTTTCTAAGATAATATTCTCTTTCTTCATCATTGACTTCTATTTTTGCAATAGTTGCATCTCCGAATTTCGTTTGGATTTTTTCAGTGACATCAATTTATAATCTCCAGGATTCAAATCTTTTAATTTCTGTGTTTCTGTAAATAATCTGATGCTATTGAACTCATCCATTTATAAGATTTTATTTTTTAAAGGTTTTTGAATACATGTGATGAGAACTGTAAATTACAATAACTTACAAACTCATTTAAAATTTCTAATCCTTTGTTTTTAATTTCCTCGTTTTTTTCTTTTTTATCAATTATTCTTTTTACCTTTTTTAAATATTTATAAACTATAGTTAGAATATCTGAAAACTTGTAATTTTCTCTATACATATGAATCAAGTCATCACAAAAATGAGCGATTTGAGATATTTCGTTACTATATTTTTTATCTGAAGAACAGTATAGAGCTCTAAGGTCACCCATTAAATCCATTTATAAGTTTTCATTTTTTGAAATAAAATTCTTATAATGCATACATCTATACATAGAGCATCCGGGGCCTAAAACTCTTGGACATTTAGGTATATCTAAATCAACAGATGGAATATCTTCAAGCATCTCTTTTTCCATTACTCCTCCTTTATATGCAAATGTACCACCATAAATATGGTACAGGTTTTTAATATAGTTCTTTACCTCACAATTATTAATCCATAGTTCTTTGCTATTTGGATATCTTTTAAATCTCAGTCCATGCACATCTAAAACACACTTACGTACGATATTCAATTCTTGTTCATCTAATTTGCAGTCAGGTGTGAACACTGATATTGTTTCACCAATATTCAGTTTTGAGTGTACCCAACTTATCTCTCTTGCTATCTTACGATTTGGGAGTACAAATCCTTGAATATTTATAATCACAATTATATCATTCATTGTTTATATTTAATCACTTTTTTTAAATACATATCCAAAAGGTACAGTATTCAAATCATCTAGAATTCTTCTTTTATCAAATCCAAACATGTATTTCTTGTTCAGTGTATCTACAGCCATATTTCTATCTTTTTGTATCTTAAACTGATTATTTGATATTTCTAAGTAATCTGTTTCACCTGTTATTACTTTCATTCTATCATTGAAATTCAAAATATTTTCATTCTCATAGCTCATTTTAAATCCTTTAACTTTACCTTTTACAGTTCCATCATTTAGTATGTATCCATAGTCTTTTGGTGCACCAGCTATCCAGGATTTCATATATTTGTCCTCTCCCAATTCATCTGTCCATTCTCCTAACATGCATCCTGTTTTGATTTTATTAGTTCCATCATCTATATACACAACACTATCTGTGTCTTTATAAATCACTTTTTCACGTAATTTATCAAGCATTTTATATAATCTAATTCTAGCAGAACTAGTGGTGAAAGCTGCTATATAAACGTTAGTATTGAAGTTATTTTTAACATATTCATCTTTCATTTTATAAGTCATTTCTACACAGTCATCATTCATAAATATCATATTTAATTCTTTGAGATTATCATCTAATATAATTTTATAAAATTCATCTAAATCCATTACGTATTTAGTCTGTTTCATATTTTTTCTCTGTCCAAACTTACCCCATAATGAGTTCAAACATATCTTACTTATAAATCTCATTCCTGGATTTTTTTCTATTTTTTCTAATTTTATATCTAATTTCTTGTAAACTGTCTTCTTATATTCTTTTTCACTTTTAAAGTTTTCAGACCATTTATCATCTGTTTCTAATTTGATTTTCAAAAACATTTTAACGTAATCTCTAAATAGTTCATCAGTTTTATTTTCAAAATTCCAAACCTCATATATTCTTAAAATTTTATATCTTTTTTTAATTGCTAAATTCATTTCATCAGTAGTCCATGTACTAGTGAAACATCTTTCGTCTCTTTTATGATTACACTCCTTATTTCTAATTTCAAAGCATTCTTTACATTTCTTTTTATCTACAACAGTTTTAAAGTGATTACATTTGATAGTTTTAGAACATGATTTACAAAGAGCAAACATCAATTTTTCATCTTTAATTGGCAACACTGGATGATATAAATTTCTAGGTGGTAAGACCTTACATTTGATGAAACCATACCATTCTTTATCAAATTTTTCAGGATTAAATATCCTAACAGGATGACCAATTGGATAATTATCAAAGTAATTTACAGTTGGATACAGTGAACATACATCAATATATCTACCTTTTTCATTATTTTTAAATTCATATTTCAATTTAGTAGGCTCACACCTACCCCCATAAAATGCATCTCTAGGATTTAAAGGTTCCACGAAATCTCTATTCCATTCATTTTTTATATATTTTTTAATTTCTTTATTATTATTAAAATCACATTCCCATATAACAATTAATTCATATCCAGCTTTTAAAATCTTCTTTTGAATCCTCTTAGTTCTTTTATATAAGTCTTTCATACATATCTGATTCTGTTCATTTATAGTTGATTCTCTATAACATCTATTACATCCATGCCAGTGACATCCATGAAATTGAAACACTGTGTTTTCATAAAATCCATCTACTTTATAAATTTTCTTACCTAATTTTAATTTTTTCTCTCCACCATTTAATGCATGTTGAATATTGATATTATTCTTTTTAGACAGATAATCTAACCAAGCAATTGATTTTTTACTATATTTGTCTTTTTGAATTGTATCATCATCTATGGCAATTGTACCTTTTTTTAAGAATTTATCTCTATAAATACTCATGCATACACCTGCTAGAGTTACATATTTAAATGGATCGATATTTGCGATTTCTAAGAATAATCTTCTCAATTCTAAACATCCTCTTCTTAAAATATCTACATCTGATCTACAGTATTTAACAAATTCTTTTTGAAAATCAAACGTATCGTTTTTAACAGTTTCATACCATTTTAAGAATTCATTTCTCTCTTCAGATTTCATAGAATCACATCCATAGTAATGTTTTTCAGGGTATTTACCTATATAATTTTGATTACATTCTTTATTAAAATAATGAGGAAAATAACCTTTTGCCATCTCTTCTAACCCAAATGTTTTTGGAAAATCTCTTAATGGAATCATAGTAAAATTGATTGAATCTATGAATCTTATATTATATCCAGATGTCTGCATATAATTGAGTTTATTTCCATTATATATAGTAAACACTTCTATTTTGTTTTTAAAACAGTATTTAGCTAAGAATTGAAAATCAAAGCCTTTACCATAATGAGCTAGTACAGTATATCCAAAATGTTTTTGTTGAAATAACCAATTACAAAAATCATTTTTATTTTCAAATATCTTTTCACTACCATCATACATTTGACATACAACTAGATTAACTTCATGAGTTCCTGTTTCTTGTTTAGTTTCAACATCAAAGAATATATATTTCTCAGTATATTCATATCTACATTTTTCACACCAATCTTTTCGATTTCTTGTTATAACTTAGGACAATCATTTTCACATTTACCACCTTTAGCATCTTTACGTTTCATATAGCATTTATGATCATGTAATACATATTTCCAACAATTTTTACATCTCTTTTCACCACATACATGCTCTTTGGGTTTTCTCTCATATCGATTAATAATTCTTTTACATTTTAAACATTTCCATAGACATTTACATACACTAACACCTTTCTTATTTCTTCTTTTGTGGTTATCAAAACACTCCTCACCTTTAAATAATCGATTACATTTTTTACAAAATATCTCTTCACCATTACAGTTACTATCTGTTTTAAAACATCTATCACATTTGAGAGGACATCTGTGTTGATCTGATCTTTTATAGCTTATTTGACAATAATCACAGTAATTCTCTTTTCCTAAAAATCCTTTAACAGAAGTAATTACATCGAAATGATTTCTATTTTTCAATATGTAAATACATGTAGATTTATATTTACCACTATATATACGTTCATTAAAATTCTCTCTGCAAAATATATTTATCTGAATATCTAAGAATTCTTCAAATATTTTAACCTCTTCTAAGCAACATATTTCTAATGGAATATTGCATAGTTCATGTAATTTTACAGCTAATGATTTTTGTAAAACTCTACCCATTTTGATGTATCTAATATCATTTTTTGATAATTCATTATGATTCAATTTATCACATAATAGCTTAGGATTTTGAATAGATAGAGCAGTTACAATTGATCTAGCTAAACATATGTTATCATCATTTTTTATCTGACAGATACTTCTTTTATTTTCTATTGTTTCATCATTAATTATCTTTATATGTTTACCTCCTGAAGGTAATTCAATTACATTAAAATCAAATATACAATCAGTTATTTCTAATTCCTTATATTCAATTTGATCAGATAATTTATAAATATATAGCTCATAGGCATCCTTAGTATACATCATTTTATCATGAAATGGTTTATTCAGTTTAGGATTATATACAATTATATCTACTTTACCTTGAATTTTACCAATTGCTTTTCTAAATATATGTTGTAAAATATTGAAATATTGTTCAGGTTTAATGTTTACTCCAGCTACTCTATAATTCTTTCTATGTACCATATATTTTTTAATATATTTTCCTTTTGTTTCAATAATTTCATAATCAGGTTTAAATAATTTTTCAAGATTTACAGCTGTTTTAATTTTCTTTTCTTTTCTTGGTTTCAGCTTGTTATCTTTGAATTTTAAGTTAAAAGAATCAATTTTTTAATTCTATTTCTTCTCTCTGGATGATTAATAAATATTTTTCTTTTTCTATCTAAATATTCTGATGTATCTAATCCAAGGATATCTACTAAAACAGACTTATAATCACCTGTCTTTCTAATATATTTTATCAACGATTTAATTAAATCATCTTTTTTTACATTTCGTTTTCTGATATTTAATCTTTTTAAAGCATTTCTAAGTTTCTGAACACTAATAGCATTCAGAGCACTTTTAAGATGCACAATAATAGGCTTCAAAGACTTTTCCATTTATAAGGGAAAAAAATTTGTAACTATTTATAGGCAGGTATTTTTATAAACAGATTTTTAAAAGACGTTTATGTAAAGAACTTCTTAAATGTCTTTGATAATGAGCATAAGTATATTCTCTTCCACAATCACAAACCAGTTTCCTATATAGAGTATAAGTTTGACAATATTTGCAAATATGCTGACGATCAACTCTACCATAACGACGATGAATGTAAAATTCATCTATAGGTTTTGTTTGTTTACAACTTTTGCATATTTTGTTCTCCATTTATTAGGAAACAAATTTATAAAATACTTTGCTTTAAGCTTGCTGCTTTAAAGTCTTCCCAGATCTTTTCATTTTTTGGATTTATATTAATTTTAATATCATTTGATATATTATAATAGTCACAAATTTTTTTAATGAAATATACATATTTTAAATTTTTCTCATAGTACATAAAATCCAATAATTTTAAAAATAAATCTTCTGCTTCCTTATTAAATTTAAGGTTATTTTTTCTTTTAAACTGATTAAAATATCTTATTCTACTAACATATCTACTTTTTAAATATTTATTACAATCTATATAATAACAGTCTTCCTCTTCATCATATTTCATTCTTTTTATTTGTTTCATTACTTTTTTAAAATTTTCAGGAATTTCAATTTGTTCTTCTTCTGAATAAGAAAAGTAATTCGCTTCTTCATTAAAATAATTCATTTATTAGATATCATTTTATTAAAAACTTTATTTTAATATCGTATTCGTCAGTATTCAGTTGTTCTAATTATTTTCAGTTTTTTCTTTCACATATAGATGGTAGCACAAGCAATTAAATCTCTTTCTTGCTTAGATGTAGTCATTACTGATAAGCTGCGAGCGAAAATGTTTACATAACCAGAGTTGAACAGCTGCCAAAATACTCTCCACGGCGCGCGATTATGTCCTCGGAAAGAAGCAGTTCTTCGTTACGTAACAACTTTGGATCATCGCCAAGTTTCTCTTGCCGTAAATATATGTTTCAAGCAAGAATTTATCGGCCTGTGTTGGCCGATTGGTAGCGAGTCAGGCATGCATGCAAAAGGTCTCAGGTTCGAATCTCGGTACGGTAGAATGGCTCCCTGTCCTAAACTTTGAAATCAGAGTTTGGGTTCACGGTAGAGCGTGTGCGTGAATAACATCTGATGGTAGAGAGTGTGTGCGGTGGAGGGTCGAAAGAGTTAACGCCCACCTGGCTGGCCAGGTACAAAAAAATGAAGCATAGACCCTCCACCGAAAGGGCGTTTTGCAAAATATTTTCAAATTACAACCCAACTGTTAAATTCATCAGGATATCCCAACCATTTGACTAAGTATTTATTTCCTTTCTTTCTAATAATTTTTTCAATCTTATAAACCTCATCTTTCTTATCATATTTAACCAGTTCCTTTTCATAAAATGTTCCTGTAATTTCTTCATTATTTAAATCTTTTATTTTATATGTCGGAGGATCTGTGTTCAATATATCGGAAATTATAAATATTTCTTCTGTAAATGTTGGAAGATAACCTTTCTTAAATTCTCTTTTATATTTTGAAATTCTTATTTTATCTCCTTTTTGATATTTTGGTTTATTTTTCTCTTTTTCTTTATACAAATTATTATAAACTTTTAATTCATTTTCTTCCTTACTTGCTTCTATAGGTGTCATTTTAATGGATCTATGATAAGAATTATTATAATTCTTAATTAATTTATCTAGTACATTTAACCACTTTCTAGTATTATTTGCTGTGAAATACTTCCACATTTTAGTCTTTAAAGTTCTATTGAATCTTTCAATAACAGCACATTTAATCTCAATATTCTCAGTTGTAAACCAGTGAATATTTTCATCCTTGAATAACTTTTGAGTTTGTTTATTTATAAACTCTGTACCCTTATCTGTTTGAAGTTTTTCTGGTTTTCTTTCTTTAAATATTTTTTTAAATGCTCTAGTTACCTCTTCACCTGTTTTTCTTTTAATCGGAATTGTCCAAGCATATTTACTGAATATATCAATCACTGATAAAATATAATTTGTGTCATTATTAAAGGATTTAAATTCTTGCATATCTATAAGGTCAGCTTGAAATTGGTCATTGACATGAGAAACATAAATTCTTCTTCTTTTAAATCTATGAATAAGTGGTTTATGTTTTGTATATACATCTTGTTGATGTAAAAACTCTTTTATATCTTTCCTGGGTAATTTAGTTTTTCTTTGTAATTCATTAATACCACAATAACCAGTTTCTGGTGTATAATAAATATTTTTAAGGTCTACGTCTTTAAAAAAACACTCTTTTTAGATCCACAAACTTTACACTTTCCTTTTGCCATCAGTCTTCCATTTTTAGCTACTGTTTCTTGAATATCTTTAGTTTCAGTTTTCTGTTTGCACTTTAAGCAATACATATAGGATGAAATTCCTAAACCAAATGTTTTCTTTGCTTTTATAATTGGTTTTATAACAGCTCTAGCTTGTTTCTCTCCTAATGGATAGAATCCACTTGTAGTATTTTCAATTGAATCTAAATCGTTTAAGAGTTCTTGATCAGCAATATGTCTCTGTTTAGTATCTTTAGTTTTACTATAAGCTACGTCATGTTTTTTACAAGCTTTATCAACTCTGTTAATTCCTGGATCACCTCTTTTTAATCTCTTTTCTAATTTTGTAAATGGACCACAATACTGGTAACCAGGTATATGCATTTCAGGTGGATTTAATTTATCTTGTAACCATCCTACTATATCACCTCCTTGTAATTCCATTTATTTAAGTGTAAATCTATTTTACATATCTATAACCATTTAGTTGCGTTTGTTTTACATATTTCTCTAAAGGAAAATACTTCATATTTTTTATAAAATCCTCTTCTCTAACGTAAGCATCCTGTTCTGAAATTGAATTAGCGTTTATTAAATTTAATATCTGTTTATAAAATTTGTAAGCTTGTTTATATTCTTCTTTTCTTTCTGAAATATTTAGAGTTTTATCAACAACTTCAATGACTCCTGCTCCTAAAGAAAGTGCTGCTAAAGGAATAAATGCAAAAGCTGATAAACCTGAAGCACTAAATATAAATTTGCCTACTGATAATGATATACTAATTTTATTATAGTAATTAAAACTTTTTCTGTATACATACATTTTCTTTTCTAAATATTCTTCCATTTATATAGGATCAAAGTTATGTCTGTATCTCATATGAGGATTTTTCAAATCTAACATGAAGAAATCATAAGGTTTTTTAATACTTTTTTGATAAGGATCTATATTAAAATCACCATCAATTTCTCTAATAATTTGTTTAATTTCTCTGTGCTGAAGTTTAAAAAATATAAAGTAATCACAGTTTTTTCTTATATCAATAGGTGTTGAATAATAGGTCTGTGATAAATAAATAATGGATGCATTTTTCTTCCTTCCTCTTATAAAAAGTTTTTCAATTTCGTTTTGATCTTTTTCTTTCACACAGTCATCAAAAATAACTAGATTTTTTAATGAAGGATCTAAGTCATCTACAGTAATAAATTCATTTATGTCTGAACTAAATGTTTCTTTCTTAAACTTTTTAAATAATTTTAATAACTTATTTTTATTCTTTCCCTTTATTTTTAAAATGTCTTCCTCTTCTATATCATCAAACACTGAGTAATTTTCTTTTAATTTAGAGTATTTAGGTTCGTTAATATCTTTTGCACATATGAATAATGCATCAAAATTTAAATGATCATATATTAAATTTAATAGTAAATTTGTTTTTCCACATCCTGAAGATCCTGTTATTAAAAGTTTAAAAGGATGAATAGGTAATATTGGATTTTGATTTGGATCTATAAATTCTTCTGGTTCTGAATAATCTTTTAGTTTAATGCTGCAAGGCTTAATCATATTTATTTAATAGAAATTCAGCATCTTCAATAAACATTTCAGCTTCAAATAATAAGTCTTCAGCTGGTATTCCTTGAGATAAATAACATTCAGCTAGATATAATGCCATTTCAGCAAAAGATAAATATTCTTCAATTTGTTCTTCCATTTATATAAGTAAAATAATTTACTTGGAAGTAAAATAATTTGCTTGGAAGTAAAATAATTTGCTTGGAAGTAAAATAATTTGCTTGGAAGTAAAATAATTTACTTGGTAGTAAAATAATTTGCTTGGTAGTAAAATAATTTGCTTGGAAGCAAATTTTCAGTTAAATAAATGAGTAAAGTGATACAAGATTTATTAAAATTAGCAAAAGTAAATGCTGAACTAAGAAAACGAAATAAGGAAAAGCAATTAGAAGATTTAGGATATGAAGAGGCAATCACAAAATTTCATAAACCTATAGTTGAAAAATTAGAATATCAAGATGTATCTAGAAAAGAAAATTTAAAAGCTATTCAAGATGCAATTGAAGAACTTTCATTTCAACCAATTGCAGAATCTTCAAGATTTCCTGCCTTAGAAGATGTTGAAGAACCTATTTCAGATGCTAAAGAAATGTATGAGAGAGAAGCAGGAATTCATAAAATTAACTTAAACAAAAACTTGAATGTATCAGTTATTAAAAAAAAGTTAGGATTTGATTTACCTTCAGAATTAGTTAATAAGTCTGATGAAGAGATTGATGAAAAAATAAAACAAGCAAATGAAAAAATCAGTGAAATCGGACGTCTAAAAGGTCCTCAAGTAAAAGCACTTAATAATGCTAAAGATGAAGAAAAAAGAAAAAATTACAGAAAAAATTGATCGTTTCGATTATAAAATGGCTGAGGTGCGAAAATATATTAGAGCATTAGAAGCTCTCAAAATGGGGAATTACTATATGGGTGAGGGTCTTAATATTTTAGATAAATTAACAGATAAAATATGTAAGGGAACTAAAAATAAGAAAGTATATAACCAAGTAGTTCAAATACTAGATTTATTATTGAAAGAGGGTAAAATGACTAATGAGCAAGTAAAACAATATTATTCAAAGTTTCTATCTTAATAAATGAGTAATTATATTGTATCAAGAATTTATTTGAGTGAAGGTCAGAAAAACAAATTAAAATCAGCAGTTAAGAAAGGTGAAGAAATTACATTGCAAATTGATAAAACTAAAAGTGCTAATCATGATATGTATTTAACAAAAACTCAAATTACTCAAATTAAAAATGGTAAACGAATAACTATAAGTAAGACACAATTAAAGAAAAACGGAGGTATTTTACCCTTTTTGATCCCTATCTTAGCTGCTCTTGGTACTGGTGCTTTATCTGGTGCTGCTAGTTTTGGTGTGAATAAAGCTTTAAGTAAAGTAACTGGATCAGGTTGTAAACCGAAAGGTTCACACCTTAAAAAAAAACATTCTGGAAAGGGAGTTCTTCAGAATTACGAGGTATATCCAATAAAACGATAGAACAAAATATGAAAGATGTAAAAGGATTCAGAGGTGTATTTACATCAGATTTATTACCTAAAAAGATTAAGAAATTTGAAAGTGGAATTATTAATTTAGATATATCTACAGGACCTGGGACTCATTGGGTCTGTTATTATAATGATCCTAAATATAATTTTGTGGAATATTTTGATCCATTTGGAGAATATAAATATAAAGACATTAAATTGAATAACATTTTCATACCTAAAAATATTGTAAAATATCTTGAAACATCTAATAAAGGAATTAGATATAATTCGAGTTTTTTACAAGAACCAACATCTGTTAAATGTGGTTTTTATTGTATGAAATACATAACTCAAAGGAATAAAGGTAAATCACCTGTTGAAGTTTTATATTCTTTTACCCAAGAACCAAGTGGTTATAATGAAGATTTTGTGCTTAATAAATGTTAATTTTAGATTCAAAAAATTTTGAGAAATCAGAAGATTTTACAATTGAATATGTCCCTCCTATTCCTGTTAATGAAAATTCAAAAATAGCTTTAAAATCTATGTCTATGTGGGTTTCATGGAACAATATTGATGAAGAAAATAATACATTTAAGTATTTTGATGGTAGTTTATGGCATGAAATAACTTTAGATAATGGAAATTACACATTAAGGGAATTAAATAACTTTTTAATAAAACGATTTGGAGATAAACCACCAATTAAATTTAAAGCTAATTTCGCTACACAGCGCTTTATAATTGAATTAAAAGATGAATATAAAATTGATCTTAGAGAGGGCAAATTACATGAAATTTTAGGATTTGAATCAGAAATATATGAAGATAATCATCAGGAAGGAAAATATATGGCAAACATTTCTAGAGGAGTTGATGACATACACATTCATTGTGATGTAATTACAGGAGCTCTATATAATAATATTAATTCAGATATTTTGTATTCCTTTACGCCATCTAATCCTCCTGGTAGTTTAATAAAAATTGATGAAATAAATCCTTTATTTTTACCCATTAATAGACGAAATTATATTCATAGAATTCGAATGTATATCACGAATCAAGATAATGAACTGATAGACTTGAATAATATGAGAGTTTTATATAGATTAATTTTAAACTAATAAATGAATTATAACAAACATAGATTATATGCAAAACGATATGGTGGTAATATCTTCACTGAAGGAATTGGAAAAAAATATTAGAAGTTTTAGGTAAATCAGCAATTGAAGATAAAGCTAAAAAAGTTATTCAAAATAAACTTGAAAATATATTATCTGAACCTCCTGTAACTGTTAATGATATATTAGCTAAAACGAAAATTCAGGATGGATCTGGTTTGAAACGGTATAAATGAGTTTTTTATCCTAATAAATGGAAAAACTTTGGGACTTAAAAGCTATTCCAGATTATTATAGTAATAAAATTGCTAAGTATGAATATATAAAACATAATGAAGATAGTACTAATGTAAAAGAATCTGATCAATATAAGTTTACTATTAAAGATACAAATTCACCTATATTATATAGTAACGGTTATATATGCTTAGAAAGTAAAATAGTAAAAAATAATAATGATACTATAGGAACTGATAATGTTACATTTGTAAATGGCGGGAATCTGTTTAGATCCGCTTCATTAACTATAGGAAAAGAACAAACTGATTCTAATATTGAATGTGCTTCATTAATTCATCAAATTAATGGACTTATAAATTTCACAAAAGATTATTCCACTTCAGAGGCTACAAATATGATGTATTATGTTGATACATCAGAATCAGCTGATAAAGATAAAATAGTAATAGATGATCCTGATAAAGATGTAAAGAAAGGATCAGATATCAAATTAAAAGAAAATGCCTCTTATAATAAAGGATTTAGACAGAGATGGCTTTTAACAAAAAACAGTAATGTAATAAAATTTTGGATTCCTTTAAGACAACTGTTTGGGTTCCTCAACGATTTTAGAAGATTAATTTCTGATATAAAAGTTACATTTGAATTTCAAAGAAATAGTCATAATGATATGTTATACACAGATGTTGCAAATCCTAATTATAAAGTTATTATATCTGATTTTCAATTATGGTTACCTTATGTAGAGTTGTACCCATCCATTGAGGCTGAATTTAAAAGTATAGCTTTGAATTCTACACCTATTGAAATTACTTGGTGTTCTGCTTCAATTGAGAAAAGTAATCAGCAAACAACATCAAGTGGTGCATGTCATATAAGAACTACATCTGATGAGGTGTTAAGTGTTCTTGTCATTCCACAGTATGTAGAAAAAGAAAGCAATCAAAATCAGAACAATATGGTTTTTGATAATTTAGATCTCCTTGAATGCTGGATATTATGTAATAATAAAAAAGTTCCAGAAGAAATTTATAAAACGAATTTTAAAGATGGGCAGTTAGATTATAATAGATGTTATTCTGAATTATTAGCAGCTGGATTAAATACTCATAATACTGAAAGTGGATGTCTTATAAGTTATGTAAATTATGCGAGATTGTATCCAATCTTTTATTTTAATTTATCTAATCATCCAGAGTATACTAATATTTCGAATTTAAGACTAGAATTTAACTGGAGATTAGGATCAAATCCAGGTAAACCATATAGATTTTATTTCATCGTGAATGAAACAAAAAGAGGATCACTTAATATGGCTAATAAGGAATTTAAAACTTTGAAAACTTTAGATTAAATAAATGAATTGGTACCCTTTTGGTTCGTCTTATGAAGAATTTGGAATTGGACCAATTGGACCTCCTGGAAATGGATTTAAATTAACAGATGATGGTAATTATGATATGGAAGAAAAAATTTAAAAAATTGTAAAGAACCTATAGATGAACATGATGTTACTACAAGAGAATATGTTTTAAAACAAATGAGAGAGAATAATCTGGAAGTTAAAAGTGAAATAGAAAAAAATATTAATGGTAGTTTTTCAGATTTTGTTCAAGAAACTGCTGTAAGAATAAAAGATTTAGATGCTGTACTTAAAGGTGAATTAAGTAATTTGGATCAAAAATATTTACATATTCAAGATGGGAATGTAATTAATGCAAAAGGTAAAAAAATAGGAAATGTTGCTGATCCTACAGCAGATAAGAATGCAGTGAATAAGAGGTATTTAGAAAACAATGTTTTAATTTTAAAAGATGAAAAGTTTGATGTTCAAAATAAAAGACTAGTGAATATTCCATCTCCTCAGGATATGTATGACGCAGTTAATAAAAATTACGTGGATAATCAAAAATGTTATGCAACAATTCAAGAAGATAAAAAAGCATATAATACTCTTGGTGCTATGCGTTACTGGGAAACAGTCGTTTTTATGAAATTTAGTAGCAATCTCCTTGACAGAAATATGAAACTGAGTGAAAATATGGATATGAAAATTACATTTTATTTACGTCCTAATTATACTAATGGGAAATCAGAAGTTTTAATTACACTTGGGGAGAATATATTATTTAATAGTGATGCGTACACAGATAAACCTTTAATACTCTTTGCATCAGGAAAAAAGAATGATGAATTAAGCATACAAGTCATGTCTTATTTAGAATTAAACATTTTTAAACCTTACTTAGAAATTGAAAAAATAACATACTTTTAATTCCATTTGAATTAGAACTTTAATCTTCCTACACTTTTTATCTTCCTAAATTTTTAATCTTCTATAAGGGGTATCCATTTTGGGTGCCCCTTTTTTTAATGCATTTTTAAAAAGGACTTTGCAAAGTAGTTTGTTTTACAACTTTTCTATTCATCACTAAATCCATCATTTCATCACTTTCAAAGCTATTCAAAGCTCAAAATGATTGCAATTGTTCAAAAAAGTCGTCAAATATCATCAAAAATGCGTGTTTTTATGATGTCTGTTTTTATGAAAAAACAGAGTAAAAACTTCAATTTTCAAAAATCTGATGTTTTTGACTATTTTATGCCCAAAAATCAATGCTTTTTAATGAAAATATGGTGTTTTTGATCATAAAAAGCCTTAAAATGTTCGTGATTATTGAGGTCTGAAAAATCAAAAAATGCCTGATTTTGAGGTTTTTATGTGATTTTGGGGTGTGCCATAGTACCCCCTATATACTACTAATAACAATGATGGGAGCCCCCATATCGGCGTTTCTGTCTGCGTCATATTGTCTGGGAACTGCGCTGATTGATTTTTCTTTCTTCTGCTTTAATGTCATTTTCGTTTAATATTTTGCAGAATGGGAAAGAAACATATCTTTCAGCACCCATTTCCTTGTGATTTGCTAAGCAACAAAATGTGAATACATTTGGTACACTTCATGGAGTTCTACAATTTTTGTCATGTACCATTTTTTACGCTTTCCAACCGTAGGTTGAAGAAGCGTATATGCTCCAGGTTTGTCCGTCCGTCTATCCACACGATAACTCCTGTAAATAAGTTTCGATTTTGATGAAATTTTAGTATGTGGTGGGGAACCACCTGGGGACGAATAATATTGAAAATGGACGAAATGGGGGTCAAAGATCAGGACATAGTAGCCGGATCCATTCCAACGCTCTTATATAAGTAAAAATGCTTCGATATCAACAAACTTAATTATGTTGTTTCGGAGGAATACTGAACCGGTTCTGTTGAATATCATCGAAATGGGGTCAAAGGGCAGGACACAGGAGCGAGATTTATTTCATAGTAATTACCCTAATAACTTGAGTAATGATTTCTGGTATGTTGGAAAGCCTACCATATTCAATGCATTGCATGGTTTTACCAACTTGTTCATTGAAGTTATAACGTACCAGGAGATGTGACGTACCTGCCAGAAGGACGCACACGACATAAAGGCAGATAGGAATCAGAACAAAACGTCCGCGTAGCTCAATTGGTAGAGTGACTTATTCCGGAATGAGGGGATCCGGTTTAGAATCCTGGCGTGGACGGAAATTACGGAGAAATTTACTTCGTTATAATGGCGCCCGAACTATCCGGATGACCCGACCGTTCAAAATCTCGCAATGGTGTGATGTTATTTCCACACCGCGAGATAGGAAAAATAAGAGAATCCCTTCTCCAGCACTTCAAAAAAAAAAAAAAAAATAAATAAATAAATAAAAAAAAATAATAAGGGGGAGGTGATGTAACGTACCAGGAGATGTGACGTACCTGCCAGAAGGACGCACACGACATAAAGGCAGATAGGAATCAGAACAAAACGTCCGCGTAGCTCAATTGGTAGTGACTTATTCCGGAATGAGGGGATCCGGGTTCGAATCCTGGCGTGGACGGAAATGACGGAGAAATTTACTTCGTTATAAAGTGGTATTTAAAAAGTCACTGGATATAGAATATCTCTTCTCATAGGGATAACATGGTGATGGTTGTGTATGTAATAATTCTCATGCGTTGTATATATATCTGTATGTTGTATATAATGTTATAAGGCCATATGTGAATAAAAATAATAACCACATATTGTAATAATACCATGTGTTGTATATGTTCTGTACATATAAGACCAGAGGCCCCGAAAAATATGACGCCCCAGGGTCCCCAAAAGTGTTAAGACTACACTTCCCCAGTGCACTGGCCGATCTCTGTAACGTGTGGCCTGTAATATGGGACGAGCTGCCCATGCAACCATCAATGGTATCACTGCAAGTACCGGGTGATCATATTTAAAGTATCCCTGTTTAACGCTCTCTGGAAAGATATCTAGTAGTCCTAACGCAACAAAATTTGGTATGCTGACAATTCAGGACATATGGAAGCGATCTCTGAAAAAAAAAAAAAAAAGTTCCAAAAGTCACCACTAGGGGACTTTTGGCGCTACAAGCTGCGATAATATAGACAATTTTGGCGCTGCAAGCTGCGATAATATAGACAGCTGCGATAATATAGACAATGAGTCCTTTTGGCGCTACGAGCGAAAAGAAAGCGTATTATTTGCATAACGGGCAACACCTGGGTATAAAACTATCCTAGGCATGGTGAATGCCATTCGTATTCCATCAACCGCAATCGGTATCACCTTGCCGGAACGCGCTCTTCTTGTGAAACTGTTTTATGAAAACGCGAGCAATGCTGCCGCTGCGCTTCGAGAATTCCGACGTCGTAAGAATTTGCGCCGAGGTTCATTGACCCCATGTGCTCTCAGATACATTGATTCCATGTGCTCGTTTCGAGGATACTCGATGTCAACGTGTTCAACCAGGACGAGGGCGCAAACCTATAACTCCAGAAGTCGGTGAAGATATCGCCACGGCGCTTGTGGATGGTTAATGTACGAGGTTGCAGTGGTGCACGCGCAGTGTCACGGAATCTGGATGTGCCCTACACCACCGTGTGGAAGGTACTGAGAAAGGTGTTGCATTTTTTCCCATACAAGATCAGCCACACCCAGCATTTGATTGACGGTGACAAAGACACCCGACTGAGCTTTGCCACCTTTCTTGCTAGAATGGAAGTGGATGATGCGTGGCCATGGGAGATCTTGTGGAGTGACGAGGCACATTTTCACTTCAATGGAACAGTCAACACGCATAACTGTCGTACTTGGGCCTTGCAAAATCCTCATGCATTTTAACAGATTCCACTGCACTCGCCCAAAGTCACAGTGTGGTGTGGTTTCACAGCCACGTTTATCCTTGGTCCGTTCTTCTTCGAAGAAATTACACCCACGGACCCTGTGACTTACTCCGTTAATGTCCAGAGGTACCGGGAGATGCTGAATAGTTTTGTTCTACTGCAGCAGCGACAGTGTCTTGCATCGACAATTTTTATGCGCGATGGGGCGCCTCCCCATATCGGACGGTGCGTACAGATGTTTCTGCGACAAAATTTCGCCGAGAACAGAGTGATTAGTCGCTCCTTTTCCACACTATAGCTGGCTGCGGGATTGCCTGAAATAAGGAGCGATGCTCTAATAATCTAGAGATACGTTCCCAGCCGGATATTTCATCGATAAAATACGTGTCAGAAGTTTGTTCGGATCTGGACGCTTAAGTAACTCGGCCATACCGGTAATACCAAAATAATGCGCGTTCTAGGGGAAGGGGGGGGGGGTGCCGTCGTAGAAGTGAACTCTATAGCACCATAATAATCAAATCATTAAAAACCAAAAAGAGAAAGAAAGAAGGCAAAGTTCTACCAAAGCAACTGATTAATTGCAGATATTTAATAAATTTAGGAACTGATGGCGAGAGGCAAAAGTAAGGAATTTTTGTCAACGATAGACGAAATTTTGCTATTAATTATAAGAAAAATTCTTGTTCGTAGTTTCACCACATTTAAGCTTTAAATTATTATTATTATTTTTTTTTTTTTACTTTTCTTTGGGTAGGCTACATTCGCCCTAACATTTCGTTTTGCTCCTGAATCGGATCCGAATAAGTTACATGAAATTGTAGCTAACAAATTCTTTATTTTAAAGAGGTGTAGGGGCGGCAAAGTCTTAAATCCGTCTCTGGTCATGATTTTCGAAATAGTTTTGGTACTGAGAATATGCCGTCACCACAGCTTTATTTCTCCAATAGCGAGAAGAGGCAGAGACTTCCGCAAGAAGTAACAACCAACCACAAGCCGTTTTATTTGTGACATGCTGTGCCGTTGACTGTGTGATGTGATGTCGCCACCCATGTTATTTTATGCTGGATACTCCACCGATTAAAAGGAATCAAACTGAATTATTACTTTCTATATTTTCCACTTTAGTTAAAATTGAATTGCTTTCGCATTTCCATCATCATCATAAACCATGGGTACAATTCACGTAGGTATCTATTGCCATTTTAACTATATTGTCTCATTGAAGTCTGTTCTTTGCAGAGTGGCTTAGTTTTTGAAGAGTTCCACCGCATCAGTCTTGAATATCGTCAGCACACACACGGTGAGAGCGTCCTCTTGCATATTTCTGTTCATTAAGCCAAACACCAATGTCTTTATCTTTCGGTCATTTTTCATTCTACAGATGTGTCCAGAAAGCATTAGTTTCTCTGTATGATTTTTTGGAACAGGTTCTCTTTTAGTTTTATTCATCTGTACACTTCTTCATTTCTTATCCTGTGGGTCCATCCGACTCGTAAGATTTTACAATAGCACTTTCTTTCAAAATCAAGTATCCTTCTCTTTGATTCCTTTGTCAATGTCCACGTCTCGCATCCATATAGCATGCTGCTGAAGATGCATATCTGCAGAATGCTTAACTTAGTTTTGAGGCTAATAGCTGTGCTCTTCCAAATTTTATCCATGGCTTTTAACAGTGTTATAGCCTTTGCAATTCTAATTTTAAAAAAATGTTTTTTTTGCTGTTTAAGTCATATGTTATATACAGCTTCCGAGAAAAGGTAATTTTTCAACATTTTCAAGTTCTTTGCCTTCCAGAACGATCTTTTTCCTGATCTCTTTTGCGCCTAAAGCCATTGTTTTTGTCTTTTCTATGTTCATATTTAGTCCATATCTTTTATCTTCTGTATTCAGTTCTTGTATCATTTGATCCAATTTCATTTCACCTTCTTGAATTAGTACAATGTCATCTGCGAAACATAGATAGTTCAATCTTTGTCCTCCAATAGGAATTCCCGTGTCCTCATACCTAATTTTGTCCAACATTCTCTCCAGATGTGAGATGAAGATGTTTGGCGATATTGGATCTCCTTGTCTTATACCTACACTGTTAAAAATTGGTACCTAGAAATAAGAAAAGTATACTTGTTTTTGAGTACATTCTGGGCTTATAATAACTCCGAGTACTTGTGTCTCATTTTTGGAAAAAACACGTACTCATTTTTGAACACATACAGGGAATCAATTGTGAGTATATCTGGTATTTCTAATTTGAAATATATGATTTTTGAGTACGTATATTTCAAATATATGTATTCAAACAAATCCATATATTTCAAATATACGTGCTCTAACTTCAGTCAGTTTCTGTGCCCTTTCGGTAAGGGAACTGAAACAGAAGGAAGTTAGAGCTAATCTAGCGATTCTGACAGGATAGTTGAGAGAGAGCACACTAGATAGCGCCACCATACAAGCGTACGATTTTGCACATAGAAGTAAGAGAAATTAAGGGAACGGCTTATAATGAACACCTTTATATGTAACCGGGGGGATTCCTACCTGGGGGCCATTACTTAACGTGCTTGTCCAATGAGCGACGGATATTCAACTATTGTTAGAAACTCACACCACCGTGGTGCCACCAAAGCCTATCAGGATAATATTGAACCTGGAGTCCCTCCATCAGTAGTCTGAATCTCTAACCACGAAGCCATCCGCGGCTCGATTTCAAATTTGGAATACGTGTACTCCATACAAACTCATTTATTTATAGAGTTTACTGGAAGTATGTTACTCGATGTCACATCTGGGATAATAGATATACTCGTTGTCACATGCTTGGCAAATGGACCGCACAATTTTATGACAAATATAGTAATGAAGCGACAATATATTATTTATGAGATTGACACAAATATTGTTACAGTGGACACCCCCCCCCCCCCCCTCCATCCTAAAACCTGAAGAAAACTCTAAAATTTGTCCGCCATGTCGCGTATTGTATGAGGCAGCTGGGAATCTCAGTTCGGCAGGTTCACATGTTCTTTCACAGTTCACAGCTTTTTTTATTTATTTCTCATTTACGTTGTTTTTTTCTTTCGGCTGTTCTCTAAATTGATTAACAAAATTGCGGGATAATTAGGAAGTCGCTCCAATGCTTTTGAAGGCAAGAAACGTAGTATTTTGCCATTTTGAATTGCTAGACCTCACACATAGCCCTGAAGTGAAACATAAAAATTCCTACCTCAAGGGTCTTCGAGGGGGTGAAAAACGAACTAGGGAAATGTGCTTTCGAATGCGGATGGAAGCAGCATTGTTCGATGTGGTTTTTCACTTTTCTTTTTTTTTTTTTTTTTTTTTTTTTGTTCTTTCCGCTTGTAGCTTAACGCTGTGGTCCGTATGTTTACTTCACTGGGTGGACCAAGAGACCCTCAGCAGACACACAACTCTGTCAGCAAGAAAGATACTCTGACGTCTGCGAGGGACAATGATGGGCAATTAAGAGTATAGAATCGCCGAAAAGAATAGGGGGTGAATTCGAGCTTCGTTTTTTTTATTGGAAGTTTAACGACCACCGTGAGCAACTCAACTGGGCTATAAGCAGTCGCCCGTCCCTAATTTAGGGCCACTGGTTCCAGGGGAGGGAAAGAGCCAGTGCCGTAAGACAACACAACATCCATGCCTCACCGGGATTCAAACCCGGACCCCTAACGGACGAATGATCAGAGGCCATCGCTTAGACCACTGCCCCACCGGGGCGGCGCTTCGTTTTCGGTCAGCAGTTGCTGATATACGCTTAAAGAAAAAGCACGTCTGATTTCGCTCGGCTGAGAAAGCTAATCTCAGGGTTGGTGGTCACAACTCGTTAAAAAATGGAAACAAAACCTGCGAGGAGCATATTTGAACTGCATACTCAGGCAGGGTAGATGTTGTGATTACGGAAAGGAACTGACTGAATTGGGAATGAACGGTCAAAAAGGACTGAAGGTAGCGACGGACGGAATCTACTATAGCAGCAGCGGAAGTGAGGGGGTCCCACTCTCCAGGCAGTTGACGGTCAGAATTATTTCTTCACGACAACAGAAATCATTTCCCAGGAACACAGAAAATCAGTCTCGGAACCCGCAACAGCAGATGTGAGAGGGGCTATTTTGTTTAACGGCCACCTTCAAATCGTCATGAGAGTAGATCAGTGTGCACTCTAATCATTGCAACAAAGTGCGATGTGATATCACCATTTTAATTGTGTGCTTCATTTACATCAAGCGTCAAAGTGAAGTGTTGAATCATCGGTGCTGCCACATGGTGCAAGTGTCTCTCTGTGTGTGTGTGTGTGTGTGTGTGTGTGTGTGTGTGTGTGTGTGTGTGTGTGTGTGTGTGTTTTGTCTTGTTATATTATGTGATGCACACTGGATTTGCACACCAAAGTCACGAAACTGTAAGTAGATGAATATTTCCTTTTTTCTTTCGCACATCTGCGAACTTGTGCCATCCCGACACCCAAAGCTGCATGGACATAGATGCAGTAATACCTGCACATACAAACTTCAATTTCTTATAGGGCCCATTTCCCGATTTTTTTTTTTTTTTTTTACAAGAATAAGGGAGAGGGTGTGGCCACAAATTCCGCTGGGCGGGACAGTTTCTTTTAACTTTGGTTCAGGACCAACGTCAGCGGGGCAGGGTTCTGCATGTGCATGCTTATTAGATTTAGTTAATTAACTTTGGCAGTATTTCGCACCTATAATCTTATACCGCAAATTAACGTGCTTGTGTATTTTGTGTCGCGAGTATTTTTAATGTGATCGTTTGCATGTAATTTTTTTTCATTCTCTAAGCAATTGTATATGAATATCACCTGCTGCTCTATTTAGTGTGTTAACGAGTAGTATCTCTTGTTCAGATAGTCTGGTGGAGACTCAGTCGGCTTGCGTCTTCCGACAGTAAAGTGTGACACCGTATGCTGCCCACATATTGTCTATGCGCCCAGATAGCGCCGTATCTGTTTAAATCTCACAGAACGTAATTAAATGTTATGTTGTGCATTTGTGAATCATGGGTTATTTGCGAAAGTGAGTGGTGTTCTGGCTGGTTGGGGATTGAATGTACCGGAGTAAGATATGGACCACTACACTCAGTCACGAATTGGTGATTGCGGGCGAACCTCATCACAACTCTCTGATCCCAAAGTATCGCTTTTTTTATTTTATTTTATTTTTTTATTGTTGTATTATTTTTGTTCACACGGTGGATTCACCCAAGCCTCATGCTTCGGGTCATTCTTCCAAGTTTAATTTTTTTATGTTCTGGTGTGAATCTTCGAGTGCAGCGGTGCACCTGGGATTCACACCTGGTGCCGCGGCCAACTACATTGCACGACAGGTTTCAAGCACCGTTACCGGCCGACTCGGCAGGAACACTGCTAGTGCCGTGTAACAATATAGTTAATGTAAAAACGTACAGAAAGAGACTTTATACATAATTAAATTACCTGTGATCAGTGACTTTGTGGTACTAATTATTTATGTGTGTCACTTTACACATTTATTAAACAATTTCTTTTGAAATCTGTAATGTCTAAAATGAAGTAATACGAGATTATATCTATATTTAATGACGCACTTATTTGTAAGTACGTACGATTACTTATATTTGAGCATGTCATGTACTCGTTTACGATACGATTGTACTTAAAAAAAAAAACAAAAAAAAAACGAGTAGGTTCAGGTTCTCATTTTTAAGTAAATTTTCTTTAACAGTGTGCTCCATTATATACTCCTTTTGTTTCATGACTCGAGGCATAATGTGGAAGGAATAGTCCCCCTGACAAGGGCATCGTGCCACTGGGTACAAACAAGTGACTGAAACATCTTTTGTCTCCTTTCTTAGGGTCGTCGACGTTGTTATAATTTTTTTTAGCAAGAAATCAGTCGGAAAGGATTAGTGTCAATTGTACCCTTTAAATTACCGCTTTCAAATACAAAGCTAAGGGGGAAAGATACGCTCTCAGACGCGCAGATTCGCTCATTCCAGCAGTGTTCGGCCCACTTCTTAGACAGCGAATGTCTTCGATCGAACTGATTTCATACCAATTTGCTCATCCCGAGTTAATTCGTTCCAGCCGGTTAATGAGTTAAAGCTTAAAAAGGAGTATGAAACATTTATTTAAAGCTTAGCCGGTTAATGAGTTTAAAGCTTGAAAACGTTTATGATTTAAAGCTTAAAAAGGTGTATGAAACATTTATTTAAAGCTTAGCCTTTTAATGGGTTAAAGCTTAAAAAGGAGTATGAAACATTTATTTAAAGCTTAGCCGGTTAATGAGTTTAAAGCTTGACAACGTTTATGAGTTAAAGCTTAAAACGTTTATGGGTTAAAGCTTAAAAAGCAGTATGAAACATTTATTTAAAACTTAGCCGGTTGTTGGGTTAAAGCTTAAAAAGGTTTATGGGTTAAAGCTTAAAAAGGAGTATGAAGCATTTATTTAAAACTTAGCCGGTTGTTGGGTTAAAGCTTAAAAAGGTTTATGGGTTAAAGCTTAAAAAGGTTTATGGGTTAAAGCTTAAAAAGGTTTATGGGTTAAAGCTTAAAAAGGTTTATGGGTTAAAGCTTAAAAAGGTTTATGGGTTAAAGCTTAAAAAGGAGTGTGAAACATTTATTTAAAGCTTAGCCGGTTAATGGGTTAAAGCTTAAAAACGTTTCTGGGTTAAAGCTTAAAGAAGAGTATATGAACATTTATTTAAAGCTTAGCCGGTTAATAGGTTAAAGCTTAAAAAGGAGTATGAGACATTTATTTGTGCTCTTTAATTGTGGAATATTTCTGCTCAATAAAACTAAATTTTTTTTTTCTTTTACAGAAATTATTGTGGACGACGTAAAGTGTAGATATTGTTCAAAACTCTTACCGAAGGCCAATGGTCAACATGAAAAAAGATGTAAAATTAAACAGGAAGGGAAGTATCGATGCGGCATTTGTAAAAAATCATTTTCGCAAAGTCACACACTGAAGCAACACAATAATTCTCACACAGGAGAAAAGCCCTACGCCTGTAGGATGGACTGCGACAAGAAATTCGCTGATGTCTCCACTAGAAATAAACACGAAAGGGTCCACACAGGTGAAACCCCTTATTTCTGCCCTGAATGTAACCGTGGGTTTACCCAGAGTGGGAATATGTATCGGCATATGATTAACACCCACGGCCATGCAATAACTTTGCTATACAGGATGGGAAAATCCAAGAGATACGTGAGTACCGCCCGACAGAATAATGTATGATGACACTTGTCTTGACCATAGATGAGAGGAAAAAGTAAAGATTGAGCATGCAGAAAGAAAAGATTAGAAAAAACCCAGATGTTTTTACCTGTGTGAGAAACTGTTTCATATAGTGAAGTAAATAAATATGTATATATTTTTAATATGGCATCCAGTTTCCTTATTTCAATTATTGGTATATATGAATTAATTCGTTGAAAGATCAGAGTGCTTATAAATGCATTGCAATATCTATAATGCACGATCTTTCAGGAAATCAGAGAAGAGTTACACATTCTCTTCATTTGTTTTTTCATTGTGACATGAACTTTAAACGTTATTTAAACCGTATGATTTACAAGACTAAAGCACTTAAAATAGTACAAGTATAGTAGTAATCCGAATTTCTTGGCGTAAAACACAAATCATAGTTTCCAAGCTTTCGCACATCAATCAGAAGGCTTTTTCAAGGAAGTTACCATTCTCTTCATTTACTGTCCATTGTAACATGATATGAATTTTTTAAAGGGAGATAGACAGTCACTGTTAAAATTTTATGGTAAGTTGCATCAAAAAGTGGTGCTACGCCAGCTGAACCACTTTCTGCAAAAAAAGATACACCATGGCGTTTTTCAAACAAAACCCAACAACGTGGTTTAAATTTTCACCTCACTACGCTTTGATACCAGATTGTACGCAAGGTTGCACAATGTTGTTGGGTTTATTTTGCACCACAGGTATCTTTCTTAAGAAAGTGGTGCAACTGGTGTAGCACCACTTGTTTGGTGCAACCACAAAATATTTAACACTACAGTTTGCTGTCTACCTTCCTTAGAAAAACCATCTGGTTGGTGTGCGAAAGCTTGGAAACTTTGATTTCTATTCCACGCCAAGAAATTCGGATTGCTAGTAGAGTTATACTATTTTAAGTATAGATGGTGTACAATTCTTTGTTATTAATTTAATAAGACTGAAGCAGTTTTAATATCTTCCTACACTCAGTTAAAAATATTTTTACTCGTCCATTTGGCGTCTCTACTCACAAAGAACGAGAGAGAGAGCTCTGGTCTTCCATGTGAATGAGTATAATCAGGCACACCGACAGTTCTGTCGACTGGAGTTGATCTAGAAATCGAAGAGAATGAATGAGTTCCCGGATGGTCTTTAACCCACACAGCATATTACCAGTGTCGCCACCTCAGAATTTGGGTGCGTGGACTCTTTAAGGTTGGAAATAATCATCACGTCCTTTTTTTTTTTTTTTTTTTTTTCTGTGGGTTTTTTTTTTTTCTGTTTTCTTTAACAGTTTCTTACTGCACCTGAACAGTTGTTTGTTTATTTTAGCGAGGTCATTTACATTTCTGTCTTCAAGCTGCATTTGGAACAACTAAAATGAACAGCAGTTTTTTTTTTTTATTTATCTATGTTGGATCACCGAATATTAATGTCTGGAGTTAGTGATTTCGTATTTCTGTTTTGTTGTTTTCTAGAGGAAAGATTTTTAAAAATAAAAAAAATATGAAGACTTTTTCTTAACATGCAGAGAAAACACTTGCAAGAAAACGATAAAAATCCAATAGGAAAAAAAGAAATTCAGCTTTATTGATTAAAGTACTCATTAACAGATAAAAATGTATCATATTAATAGTATTTTTTTTATTACCTCGCATGTTGTAGGATTCGGGTAACACTACAGAAAAGATCACTCCTCGAAGCTGGTCACTGAACGTTTTCATGTTTATATGAATTGGTGCAAAAACAAATTTCTTTCTCTATAATGAATTCAAATAGAAATTTAAAACAAGAAAAAACTTGGAAAATGTTTTTCGCAAAAACAGATTTGGTTTAAGCGTCTGAGTTGTCTGTATCTCCCAAGCTGTGCAGCTCCTGTGGCTCAGTGGTCTAATCGCTGGCTTCTGACCATTCATCCGAGATGGGTCTGTGTTCGAATCCTGGTGAAAAATGGAATATATGTTTTAAGGCACCAGACACCGGCTGTCTCTCTTTTTCTCTCTCTTCCATGGAATCAGCTACCCTAAATTAGGGACGGGGGGCTGCTTTCACTGAAGCGCCAAAAAAAAAAAAAAAAAAAAAAAACATGGGGATGCCTCTCTTATGCGGCGTTGGTCTTCCTCGCGATCGGAAAACGGCAGCAACGCTACGGACATGGACTCCGCGAGCTCTCTGTAGTACTGTGGAGACAGTACACCCCATGCTTCCTAAAGATCGTCCCAAAATTCCGTAATATTCGCCGGTGGAGAATTCCTGACGTTGACGGCACGTTGAACAGCATACCAAATGTGTTCGATGACAATTAAATCCGGCAAAGCCAAGTCAGAATGCCAAACTCCGTGGAATGTTTCTCAAGCCACAATTGCGCGACTGTGAAGGTGTGCGGTGGAGCATTGTCGTGTGAAAAAGATCGCTACCCTCGGAGTGGTTGCATGACATGAACTGGTGCAAATGATCCCAAAGGATGGTTACGTAGCCCCTACCGGTCAGACCTCTCTGCAGACGCATGAGGAGTCTTTATACAAACCAGCTGAAAACACCCCATACCATAACAGAGTCACCGCCGGTGCGCATTGTTCCTTGTAGACATGCGGGATCCATTGTCTCGTGGGGTTGTCGCCGTACCCGAAATCGGGTATCTTCCAGAAACACTTGGTACCGCGATTCTTCGGACCACGTTTCCAGTCACCTTGCATCCAATGGCAGTGTTCCCAAACTCAGACAAGGCG
The DNA here is from genome assembly GCA_039090855.1 of Macrothele yani. Taxonomy (NCBI): domain Eukaryota; kingdom Metazoa; phylum Arthropoda; class Arachnida; order Araneae; family Macrothelidae; genus Macrothele; species Macrothele yani. The sequence goes on along the minus strand of CM076989.1, from coordinate 91,070,501 downwards.
TAAAGGCTTATGTCGTCGTGTGAGCACTGGCATCAAGGTGAGCCGTCGGTTCCGGAACTCCACAGAACACAAGGAACGTTGCAGTCTCCAATCGCTGATGCTACGACTGGCCCCAGCATTGAATTGTGCTGTGATGTTACGATGCGTGTCAGCCACAGACTGGCCACGATAGTCCGGGGCTTTTCTACGGCCACATCGGTCTCGCACACTGGATATTTTCCCTGAGTTTGTGTAGTTCTGATACACCCTTGAAATTGTTGGCCGTGTAAATCCAAATTTCGTGGTAATTTCCGAGATGGAGTGATCCGTCTCCCGGGCGCCGACTATCATAACACTTTCGAAATCGATTAAACCCTGATAAACTGTTATCTGAATTGCGAATGCTACTACTTGAGCTTGCGGATCAGATTCGAAATTTCGAAGCGAACGCTTCAATAATTTCGATAAACTTCTTCGATCACTGGTTCCCTAAAAGGTAAAGTTGCCAACATGCTAGCTCAGCCGAGACCTGAATGACGGGGGAAAACGTGACGCCGTACGTCCAACCGCCTTGAAAGGAGGAATGAACGGGTGTTCAGATAGGAAAGTCAAAACAGTGCAGAATATAGAGTTTTAGAAGATATGCATTGCCTTAGCCTAAATGTTAAGTATAATGAAAAGTCATGTCTCACACCCTGAACAGTAGGCTTTCATTTTAATAGTTTAATTTTATGTTAAAACAATTTATGTCCGGCGACAATAAATATTTTCATTATGGCGAGAGAAGGCTTTCCTATAGATATGTAATATAAGTGAATTACAATATTTAAATCAATTATGTAATGCGTCTTCTCCTTGATATAATCTTATGTTAGTTGTATGTGAGGAGTCAAAAATATTTTCTTATTTGGTATACGCGTGCCCTTAAAAGGATCATTTTTATTTTATTTGAATGTATTGATTGTGCTGTGAAAAAGGCCTTTTTTTTTTTTTATTGTATTGTAAATGACGTTAAAAGGGCAGTTTTATATTGCATTTTTATTCTACAAAATAAAATCTTATTGATGAAATTAAGTGTGTTTGACTTGAGTTTTCTTTACTTGCTAATGAGCTGTAGTTTGTTAATAAGTTCTTGAACGGGACGTTTTTTTCTACAGCTATAAGTACTTCCTTGGGAAAGAGCCATTTTTATTTTTATTTATTACAATGCAAAGCTCTGTTTTTTGTTTTGTTTTATTGATCAGTGAAATATAATCACTTTAATAACGTAGCTTTGATAATTCCTTTCTTGATGAGTTTGAATGTTCTTTTCAGAACACTTTCATTTATATTACTATGATGAAGTACATTCAAGGAAATTCACAGTATAAAATACCATGGCAGTAGACAAATAAGCTAAGGAAATCACAAAATAAAATTGTGATCTCTCTGTAGTACAGTGGAAACAAATTAAAATCAAATCACATTCATAACATATAGTGATCTCTCTGTGCCGCCCCGGTGGCGCAGTGGTCTAAGGCGCCGGCCTCTGATCATTCGTTCGTAAGGGGTGCGGGTTCGAATCCCGGTGAGGCATGGATGTTGTGTTTGTCTTACGGCACTGGCTCTCTCCCTTCCTGGAACCAGTGACCCTAAATTAGGGACGGGCGACTGCTTATAGCCCATTGAGTTGCTCACGGTGGTCGTTAAACCTCCAATCCAAAAAAATCCAATCTCTCTGTAGTACAGTGGAAACAAATTAAAATCAAATCACATTCATAACATATAGTGATCTCTCTGTTAATGAGAGAGGCACTGCTTTTATCTATAATCTCTTACAGTACTTTTATGTAGCAACCCTTTGCAAAGCAACAAGGAGAAATCTCAGGTGAGCCTTGGCTGGAAAATAATTTTTCTTGCATTGTCCACTGGGAAATAAAACCGATGAGTACGGTAAGACAACCTCTTTGAAAACAACTACAAGACTCGGGGCTTCCACGCAGATGTCCGTCGACTCCATTCTCCCCGGCGATGGAAAGTCTACTTCAGCTTGCGACGACAACTGAAATCCTCGTATAGGTTTAGAGTCCTTCACGCTACAACGCACTGCGTCTCTTGGAAGGGTAAAAAAAAAAAAATAGAAGCGGGAGCAAAGATTTCTGATAGAATAGGTAAAGAAAAGTTCAGAAAAATTAGTTTCAGGAGTAGACTGCTTCCCGTAAAGAATGGAAGTTGTCAGCTGCTGCGCACACTGTACCTGTTGTCACGAACTCGAAGAAAACCCAGGCGCCAGGAGCAGGAAAAGGAGCAAGGGACATTAAAAACGGGATCCTAAAAAAATAAGTAAATAGCAACACCGAAAAATATTCCAGTGGAAAAACATTATCTTCTACGAAAATTGAGTTGGGAACGCAATGGACAACTGAAGTTTCAAAGTTTTTTTTTTTGACTAATTTCTAAAAAGCATCACCAAAAAATATTCCAGTGGAAAAGCACAGTGTTTTCCACTTCGGTGCCCTGAAATTGGCCGTTTTTATGCCAACATTGCTGATCTTGAGCGAAAATTGAGATCGCAACGCAATGGACAAATGGACACCTGAAGTTTCCAAGGGTTTTCTTTTCTTTTTTTTTTTTTTTTTTTTTTTTTTGGACTAATCTACCGCATGTCGAAAGCACAATGTTTTCCCCCTCTCTTTACTAATTTACTCAGGTCACAGTAAATCAATTAACAGGGAGTGCTAAAGGCAGGTGGTTTCTTTGTTTCTTTTCAAGGGAAAAGCCACCTTTTTTTTTTTTTTTTTTTTCCTAATATCACTCTCAAATTAAAATTAAGCAGTTATGACCCTTCCCACAAAACCTGCGATATGAGTAAAACTTTATCAGGGCTGTAGTGTAGGGTATACGCCGCATACCGTCTCCTCTTTTTTTTTTGACAGAATAGCGTATACCTTCAATGTCCATATTATCAACAGAACTTCAATCTCGAACAACATCGCTGCCAAGAGCTGAACATCTAAAAAAAGAACCACAAGAATTAAAGAGAGCTTCGGAGAAAATCCTGGAGAAAATACTCATTTAGCATTAGCAGCGAACGAGTAATTATTATTTAAAAATATCCCAATGATTCTTAACAAAATTGTACATATTAACCAAGCTAGTTTATTCAAAGTACGCTTGACAGGATGAAATCAAGACTGTGTTCAGATTCAAACAGTGAAAATGTACAACTTCTTAAAGATATTTCTTCGTTAGGGCGAATAAATATTAAAACAGACAACGTGCGCTATGGAGAACTAGAAACAAGGGAAATCTGTAGACGTTTTAATGTTGATGAAATGCAAGCTATTCAGAGACTGAGAGAATATACTGAAAACGTCCAAGTTGTATCAAAAAACTTAAAATCCCTCTTAAGAACGATTTCAACTCTGCCTTGTTGGACAGCTGAATGCGAACGAGGATTCGGTTTAATGAACAACATTATAATCGATCTGAGAGCATCTTTGTTAATCCCCAACGTATCTAACCTGATGTTCATAAATTCAAAAAAAAAAAAAAAAAAAAAAAGGACCGCCCATTGAACGATTTAATCCAAAAAAATATGAAAGATCTTGGTCGATAAATCATCGTTCAGCAACTGATAGTAGATCAAGAGTTTATTCTAGAGAAGAACAGTGCTGTAAGGACTTATCTCGTCAGGCCCCTTTTATATATATATACTGTAAAAAATATATATATCATCATCATGATCATTGACAACCATTATCAATCCACTGCTGGACGAAGGTCTCCCCAAGTTTCCTCCACAAAGGTCTGTCTTGTGCCAGTCTCCTCCATGTCACTCCCGCATACTTTCGGATTTCATCCACCCATCTTCCATGTGGTCGTCTTCTGGGTCTTTTCCTGTCCCTTGGAAAGCAATCTAAAATTTCAGCTGTACATCAATGGTCTGTTCTTCTGACAGTATGTCCAGTCCATTGCCATTTCAGGGATTTAACTCCGATCATGATGTCTTCCACTCATGTCATTTCTCGGATCCACGAGTTCCTCTTCTTATCTCTCCTAGTTACACCAAGCATGGACCTCTCCATGCTACTTTGAGTTGTCTGCAACCTTTGTGTGTCTCTTTTAGTTAAGGTCCACGTCTCTGCACCATACGTAAGCACTGGAAGGATGCATTGATCAAACACTTTTCTTTTAAGACATAATGGCATATTGCTCTTGAAAACTATGCTGTTTCTTCCAAAAGCTCTCCAGGCAAGTTTTGTACGCCGATTAATTTCTTCATCAATGTGACCCTCACTCGATATCTGCTGTCCAAGATAAACGTACGTACCTGTTATCTCCAGCTTTTCTCCATCAATCGATAAATCTTCATTTCTTGTAAAAGCATTGAACATCACTTTTGTCTCCTGAAAGTTCATTTTTAATCCCACTTCTTTACTCTTGTCAGCAAGTTCCTGGATGATACTCCCCCGCACGGGGATAACTGGTTTTCCAGTTATTTGGGGAGCGGCGCCCCCACGGCCCGAGCTCACCTTGTGACGGAGTACTTTTCGTTTGCTCTTGAACGATAACATCACCGAAGGGACAGCTGTTCATCCAGCTGATGGGGATGGCGTCCCCACGGCCGGAGCCAATTTTCTCTTATTGTTTTGCTTTTTTGTCTTAAGTTCATATCTTGACATGTACCCGCCTCAGTTGTAGGCTGCTGAGGTTGTGATGAGGCGCCAGCTCCGGGTTTTTGTTCCTCGTTCACTTCCCTGTCTTTTTCTCTTTTATGTTACATTTTCTGTTTTTCCGGAGCTGGTTAGCTTAGACCTACCTGCATGTTTGCCGTGTGCGGTGACCCGTACAGGTGGAAATGAGGATGCTGGAGGCTGAGGTATTTGGGGGCCGGGTTGTAGTGCCTCCAGAAGCCAACACTCCTCTTTGCCCTCTGCTTCACCCTAAACGGGAGGCTGGGAGCTAACCCACTCCTGGTCAGGAAGTCTGTGGCCGAGTTGCGTCCAGACTTCTAGCGGCTTGTCGTTCTGTTCGGCTGGGTGAGTTGGGGGGTAGGATGGGCATGCCAAAGGGGTGTTCTCCGGGCACGGGAAAGTCTGGGTGCACGCTGAGCGTGTGTCTGCCCTACCAACTTGCTATATCCGCTGACTATCCCTAGAGCCGTGTCCTGCGTCCTCTTGGGCTTGCGGACCTCCGGCTCTCCCTCGTTGGGCTCGGTAGTGGGTGGTTAGGTCGGCGGACGAATCTAATTTTTTCTCATGGCAACCCAATGTGTTTCCCATGCTGTACCTTTAAAGCGCAGTGTGGAGGATGGGTCGCCCTCCTCCACTAAGAAACTCCTAACTACGAATTGCAATGTTCTGTTTCTTCTGATTCACTCAGTTGATCCGGCTCAGTCTCTCAGTTCGAAGAGTCCTTTCTGGATTAATAAGGCTCTTCAGGCCGTTGCGGGCTCTCCAAAGAGTGTTAAGAAGCTCCCGTCAGGGGATCTTCTTGTGGAGACATCTCATCCACGTCATAGTGCCACCCTGCTGGAGACGACCGTTCTGCTGGACATTCCTGTGCAGATCTCACCACATGGCTACCTCAATTCCTCTCGCGGTGTGGTCAACTCCCGCGACCTGCTCGAATGCAGTGATGAGGAATTGTTGGTTGAACTTGGGGACCAACATGTCACTGGGGTTCTGCGTATCCTTTTCAGGCGGGATGAGAAGTCTATTCCCTCCCGGAACATCGTCCTGACCTTTGACTCACCTACCCTGCCAACTTCCATCAAGGCGGGGTACTTGCGTCTCGATGTTCGGCCCTACATCCCGAACCTGCCGCCCCGGTGGCCCAGTGGTCTAAGCGATGGCCTCTGATCATTCGTCCGAACGGGGTCCGGGTTCGAATCCCGGTGAGGCATGGATGTTGTGTTTGTCTTACGGCGCTGGTTCTCTCCCTTCCCTGGAACCAGTGACCCTAAATTAGGGACGGGCGACTGCTTATAGCCCATTGAGTTGCTCACGGTGGTCGTTAAACCTCCAAAAAAAAAAAAAAAAGAAAAAAAAAAAGGTCCCGAACCCCTGAGATGTTTCAAGTGCCAGCATTACGGTCACTCCCAGCAGTCTTGCCGTAATGTAGCAAAGTGTGGGCGCTGTGGTTCAACTGAACACTCTTTGGCGGACTGCTCCGCTGAGGTGTATCACTGTGTGAATTGTGAGGGTTACCACTCTGCGTCTTCTAAGCAGTGTCCCAAGTGGATCGAGGAGCAGGCTATCCAGCGCCTGAAGACCACTGAACATCTTTCCTACCCTGAGGCCAGGTGGCGGATAGCTCCTCTTCCATCCGGCCGACGCTCCTATGCCTCGGTTGTGGTGCAGAAGGCTACTGTTGCGGTTCAGACTGAGGTGACCATCCCGGCGCGTTGTCCTTATGATTTTAAGGACATCGTCGCTGCTGGAATGGAAGCACTGCAGTCTCGCCGCATTGCATCCAAGGCGACATCTACATCGTCGCCTAAACCTTCTCCGCCGAAAACATCTACCAGCACAGGGACCCAGGGCACTGCAAAGAAGAAACCAGAAAAGGTGAAACCCGGCTCATCATCCCCGAAATAGAGCAAGCAAAAACAGCCTCTCAACACAGGGGTAAACACAGCCCTGTGTTACCTCCAGACACTGCCGATGGGTTGGAGGTGATGGACGACACTGAGACCTTCTAGTCGTCTGTCTTTTCCTTTCTTTCATTTCGTTTTTCATTCTGGCCACGCTCATTCAGTGGAATTGCCGAGGTTTGCGTTCACGCATTGACGATTTAAAGGGCTTACTGTCTGCGCACACACCTGTGTGCGTGTGTCTCCAGGAGACAAAGCTTCGCATGACGGACACTCCTTCGCTGCGGAGACATTCTTTTTCCGCAAAGATCACCAGGACGGCGTAATTGCCTGCGGAGGAGTGGCCGTCGTTGTTCCTCATGGTGTCCCTGTTACTGCGGTTGCCCTTCGGACGACTTTGCAGGCGGTGGCAGTGCGACTATCTGTGAACACTCTGCTCACGGTGTGTTCCATCTACATACCACCAACTGAAGCTGTAAGCCTTTCGGATCTGGAAGATTTAGTTGACCAACTGCCGCCTCCTTTCTTCATCTTAGGAGATTTCAATGCACACAGTCCGTTGTGGGGTTCTGCCACTCGTGACTCTAGGGGCCGTATTGTTGAGTCCCTTCTCTCCAACACGTCCCTCTGTCTCCACAACACCAGGGCAGTCACTTACTTTCATGAACCCACCCGCTCGTACTCAGCCATTGATCTGTCCTTGAGTTCGCCATCCTTCTATCCTGACTGGTCCTGGAGCGTGTCTGATGATCCCCTTGGCAGTGATCACTTTCCCATCTTTCTCCGTCTAGCAGGTGACGGGTACCGTCATCCTACTCGCCCTGCTAGATGGGCTATCGATCGCGCCAAGTGGGACTCATTCACGGCTTTAGCGACCAGTACTCCAGCCATGGTGACCTCGGGTACGATCGATGGAGCTGTTGCGGCGGTTACGGATTGTATTGTGCAAGCGGCAGACTTTACCATCCCTAAGTCTTCGACTAATCTTCCACGTTGTCCGCGACCTTGGTGGAATTCCACTTGCAAGGCAGCTCGTCAGGCCCAACATCGGGCTTGGGGTAGGTTTCGTCGGCACCCCACCGATGCGAACCTACTTGCTTTCAAGAGAGCCAAATCTTACGCGCGTTTGGTACGTCGTCGTAGCCAACGGGAATCTTGGATACGATACGTATCCGGGATTAACACCACTACCAGCTCTAAAATCGTTTGGGACAGGATCCGCAAGATTCGGGGTAAGTACCCTTCTGGGGTGATCTCCGTTCTTGAGAGTGGTGGAGGACCGGTTGCTGACGCTCAGGGTATTGCTGACTGTCTGGGCGCCGCATTTTCTTCGGTGTCCAGCAGCCGCAATTACGCTGCTTCGTTCCGGCAGGTACAGCAGCGGCTTGAACGGTCCAAGGTTTCCTTTGGACCGTTTTCCGCTGCCGATTATAACAGCCCGCTGACTGCCGTCGAACTGAAGATTGCCCTGAATCGGTCCGGCCGAACATCTGTCGGACCGGATAACATCCATTATGAAATGCTGAAGCACCTTTCTCCGTCCTCTCTTGAATGTCTGCTGGTCCTGTTTAACAGGATCTGGCACGAGCGTGACTTTCCCGAATCTTGGCGCTCTGCCATTGTCGTTCCTGTTCTCAAACCTGGTAAGGATCCCGCTAACCCGTTGAACTACCGACCAATTGCTATGACGAGCTGCCTCTGCAAAGTTCTAGAGCGTATCATCAATTTTCGTTTAGTTTTTTATTTGGAATCACGTCACCTTCTTTCACCTCATCAGAGTGGATTTCGGAAATTCCGATCCACCTCAGATCATCATCTACGCCTTGAGACGTCTGTCAGAGAGGCGTTTGTCCGGCGTCAGCACATGGTCTCCGTGTTCTTCGATATGGAGAAAGCTTACGACCGCACCTGGAGATACGGCATTCTCCGTGATCTGCACGAGTGCGGATTGCGGGGAAACCTACCATCTTTCATTGCCGGATTTCTCCAGGACCGGAGTTTCCGTGTGCGCGTTGGGTTGACCTTCTCTGCGTTATACCCACAAGAGCAGGGTGTCCCTCAAGGCTCCATTCTTTCTGTGACATTGTTCATCCTTCGTGTAAATCATATTTTCACTCTACTTCCTCCGTCGGTTCGTGGCTCCATGTACGTGGATGATCTGCAGATCTCTTGCGCATCTGTCAACATGCGCACCATTGAGCAGCAGCTGCAGTCGGCCATTAATAAGATCTCTACCTGGGCCTCCCACAATGGATTTGGCTTCTCGACCCAGAAGACCGTTTGCGTGCATTTTTGCCGCAAACGGGGTCTTCACCCGGACCCTCACCTCCGTCTGGGGTGTTCTACCATCCCTGTGGTGTCAGAAGTCAAGTTCCTTGTGCTAACTTTTGACCGAGCTCTCACCTTCCGACCTCACATCCAGTCCTTCAAGGTGCGGTGCACGAAGTCATTGAGTATCCTGAAGGTCCTCTCTCGTACATCTTGGGGGCTGACAGGTGCTCAATGCTTCGCATTTACCATTCTCTGATTCGGTCAAAGTTAGACTTCGGTTGCATAACGTACGGTTCGGCACGTCCTTCCGTGTTGCGGCCTCTGGATCCTGTCCATCACCAGGCTCTGCGGCTATGCACTGGTGCTTTCCGTACCTCTCCCGTGCATAGCCTGTATGTCGAGGCCCATGAACCGCCGTTGTGCATCCGACGTAAGCAGCTGTCTCTTCAATTCTTCACCAAGTTGAAGTCTCTTCCTGATCATCCACTGCATGGTTCCATTTTCCATCCGCAATGTGTCCGCATATTCTCACACCGGCCTTCCTGTGTTCCGACGTTTGGGATTCGGTTGTCGACCTTGGTGCGCGATGCTGGTCTAAACTTGTCAAGGATTGGTTTGACCCGGTTCTACAATGAACCGCCTTGGCAGCCGGTTCAAGCAACTGCTGACCTTTCCCTTTGTGTGTGGCCAAAGTCTTCCACTCCTGCTCTGGTGTACCAGCAGCTCTTTGCCGAGATTCTGTCTCTCTTCCCGGATTTCGTGCCTGTATTTACTGACGGGTCGAAATCCGGTGAGGTTGTTGGATCCGCATTCGTGTGTGGCGATGCCTCCCATGCTGAGAGGCTTCCGCCTGAATCCACCGTCTTTTCGGCAGAGATGCGTTCGGTACACCTCGCTTTGTGTCACATACAGTCTAGATCTCATCGTCGCGCTTTGATTTGCTCCGATTCCCAGTCCGTCATCCGAGTTTTATCTTCTCCAGAGGACACGGACTCTCCTGTCATCCGTGATGTCTGTCGTCTTCTTGGAACTTTGGAAGGTGCTGGATTCCTGGTCCGATTCTGTTGGGTTCCTGGCCATGTTGGGATCCGGGGTAACGAGCTGGCAGATCTTTCTGCCGGGTCTGTTTCCTCCATGTTGCCAGCTCGGCTGCCACTGTCTTTCCGTGATTTTAGACCTTTGATCCGGACATTTCTCCTGGACGAGTGGCAGTCCCTGTGGTCTCAGCAGAGCAGCAATAAGATGCATTCTCTCAAACCACAGATCGGACCATGGAAGTCTAGTTTGCGGAAGAACCGTCGTGAGGAGGTTGTTCTTGCACGTCTCCGCATTAGGCACTGTCGTTTTACTCACCGCTTTTTGCTGTGTGGCGACAGTGCCCCGATGTGTGAGGCGTGCCATTGTCGTCTCACCGTCCTTCATGTTTTGTGTACTTGTGTTCGTTTTTGTGATCATCGTTTTCGTTATTTTCATTCTCATTTGTTGGACGAAGGAGCTGCTACGCTGCAGACTCTCATTGGTGAGGACTGCGACCTGACCGCAGTGTTCTCCTTTTTAAGGAGATTGACTTTTTAACCTCATTTAGTTTTACCGTATTCATTTCCATCTTTCACTTTTACCGCTTCATCCTTTCAATTTTACCGCATCAGCCTGTTTTTAACCTTGTGTACGTTTTTTATTGATTTTGGTTTCATTTTGATGTCTTTTGTTTGGCGCTCTTTGGCCAACCATGGCCCTTGCGCCATTAAAATTAATCAACCAACCAACCAACCTGGATGATACTCTGTAGCTCTGATTGGGTAGTTGCAAAAATGACTATGTCGTCAGCAAAACGAAGGTGGGTTAGATAATCTCCATTAATCTTTATCAGTTTGTTTTCCCAGTCCAGTAATTGAAAGACATTTTAAAATGTGGCATTAAAGAGCTTGGGAGATATGGTGTCACCTTGTCTCACTCCTTTTCCAATTTTTATGTGTGTTGTATTTTCAAACAGCAGAATCTTTGCACTTCATTCCCATAGATGTTATATATATATATTCTATAAAGAAGATACCTAAGCAAAAAAATACATATATAATTTTGACTCACACCTAGTACAACATAGAAAAGGTTATGTATGTACCTGTGTGAGTAAAAGGAGAAAAGATAAAAAAATAAAATAAAACAACTGAATGTAGAAGGTGTCGAGAATACTGAGCCTTGGCTTTATCAAGGACCAGCAAAAACTCAGCATTTTCTCACTTCCACAAAGACCTAGTTGGAAATGGGTTTCTGCAAGGCCATAGATGCAAGTAACATTCCCACCTAAAGTAGTTTAAAAAATATATATATAAGTCATGTCCTCCGTAGAGTAGCATGACCTAGCACTAGTTAACAATTTCGCTTGCATCCATTAACCTTCATGGCCCGACCCATGCTCTTCATCTGTTACATGACTTATATATATATTTTTTAAACTACTTTAGGTGGGAATGTTACTTGCATCTATGGCCTTGCAGAAACCCATTTCCAACTAGGTCTTTGTGGAAGTGAGAAAATGCAGAGTTTTTGCTGGTCCTTGATAAAGCCAAGGCTCAGTATTCTCGACACCTTCTACATTCAGTTGTTTTATTTTATTTTTTTATCTTTTCTCCTTTTACTCACACAGGTAGATACATAACCTTTTCTATGTTGTACTAGGTGTGAGTCAAAATTATATATGTATTTTTTTGCTTAGGTATCTTCTTTATAGAATGTGAATTCTGAATTTTCAAAACTGCTGCGTTGCGCGTTTTGATTTTCAGGTTATTTTGCACCCTTCGTTTTAAATTCTAAAATTTTTTCCTTAGTCTTCAGTTTTGCTCTTAAGTATATATATATATATATATATATATATATATACCGCTTGAAGGTAGCACTAGACATGGCTCAACCGAGAGAACAAGCTGGATTCAGGAGTGGCTACAGCACAATAGATCATATCCACGTGCTGAGAGAACTAATTGAAAGAGCGAGGGAATATGAACTTCCATTGTGCATGGCTTTTATCGATTATGAAAAAGCCTTTGATTCGGTGAAACCATCAGCAGTTACAATGGCCCTGAAAACCTGCGGTATTGAAGATGCATACATTAATATTATTAATAACATCTATGAAAATGCAAGTGCAAAGATTAGGCTGTTTGAAAATACAACACACGTAAAAATTGGAAAGGGAGTGAGACAAGGTGACACCATATCTCCGAAGCTCTTTAATGCCACATTGGAGGGTGTTTTTCAGTCGCTGAGCTGGGAAAACAACGGGATAAAGATTAATGGAGATTATCTAACCCACCTTCGTTTTGCTGATGACGTAGTCATTTTTGCAACTACCCCATCAGAGCTGCAGAGTATGATCCAGGAACTTGCTGACAAGAGTAAAGAAGTGGGATTAAAAATGAACTTTCAGAAGACAAAAGTGATGTTCAATGCTTTTACAAGAAATGAAGATTTATCGATTGATGGAGAAAAGCTGGAGATAACAGACACGTACGTTTATCTTGGACAGCAGATATCAAGTGAGGGTCACATTGATGAAGAAATTAATCGGCGTACAAAACTTGCCTGGAGAGCTTTTGGAAGAAACAGCATAATTTTCAAGAGCAATATGCCATTATGTCTTAAAAGAAAAGTGTTTGATCAATGCATCCTTCCAGTGCTTACGTATGGTGCAGAGACGTGGACCTTAACTAAAAGAGACATTCAAAGGCTGCAGACAACTCAAAGAAGCATGGAGAGGTGCATGCTTGGTGTAACCAGGAGAGATAAGAAGAGGAACTCGTGGATCCGAAAAATGACAAGAGTGGAAGACATCATGATCAGAGTTAAATCCCTGAAATGGCAATGGGCTGGACATACTGCCAGAAGGACAGATCATCGATGGACAGCCGAAATTTTAGATTGGATTCCAAGGGACAGGAAAAGACCCAGAAGAAGACCACATAGGAGATGGGTGGATGAAATTCGAAAGTATGCAGGGGTGACATGGAGGAGACTGGCACAAGACAGACCGTTGTGGAGGAAACTTGGGGAGACCTTCGTCCAGCAGTGGATTGATAATGGTTGACAATGATGATGATGATGATATATACCGCTATTGGCGGTCGTCAGAGCCCCTTTAGTGGGAACAGGATGTACCACGAAAAGGCGGGGTTGACATTTGTCAAGGAGAGGCTGTGATGTTACGCATCGCCTGACCTTACATCCGCCAATAGCGGTATAACTATACCATCGGGAATAGAGGAAATGCTATCCCACACTCACCAACCCGCTTGGCCAGCGTGGTGAGTTATGGCCAAACCCCTCCAAAATGACTCCACAACTTAAATCTTGGCCCTCAGTCTCCGGCAGCTGGAATGTACCTGGCCAAGGCAGCGGCCAGTGCGACATGAAGGCAGAGGGTGCTAAGAATCCCCGGAGGACCGGACTAGGCTGCCATCTGATGCTGACCTTGGCTACGTACAACGGACGCTCCCTATCTTCTGATTCAAGGCTTCTTGAATTGGAAGAGGAACTACAAAGGATCAAGTGGGACATCGTCGGGCTAAGTGAGGTAAGGAGAAATGGAGAAGATCTCATTGAACTGAAAAGTGGACATCTTTTCTACTATCGTGGGACAGATACTGGCAGAACTAGTGGTGTTGGATTTATAATAAATTAGAAACTGAAGGATAAAGTTGTAGAAGTTGAAAGTTCCTCTGACAGAGCTGCACGACTCGTTATCCAACTCTCGAGAAGATACCAGGCTCAGATTATTCAAACTTATGCACCCACCACAAGTCATGCTGAAGAAGAAATTGAAGAATTTTATGAGGAAATTCGTGATCTAAATAATAAAGGTAAGCAGCACTTGAAGATAATTATGGGAGATGTCAATGCAAAAATAGGGCAACGGCAACAGAATGAAACTTCAGTAGGTAAATTCGGTCACGGCAACAGAAACCAGCGTGGAAATACTCTCGTAGAGTTTGCAGAGGCAGAAGGGTTTTTCATCTTGAACTCCTTTTTCAAGAAAAAGCCACACAGGAAATGGACATGGAGACATCCAAATGGGACGACAAGTGAAATTGATTTTATTATGTGTAACAAAAAATTCATCATAGAAGACTGCAGTGTGCTAAACAAGTTCAACACAGGCAGTGACCATAGATTGGTGAGATGTAAGATGCACCTCAACACTAAACTCGAACGTAGCAAGCTCATAAGACAAACAAAATGTATTGACATAACCAACCTTAAAAAACAATAAAATACCTTCAAATTGGAACTGAAGAACAAATTCTCTGCTTTAGAAGGCCTAACATCGGAAGAAGTGGATATTTCAGAAGTTAACAGAAAAGTAACCAAAGCTCTTATGGAAACAGCAACAAAATTAGCTGGGTCTAAGAACAAATTGCATGTGAACAAATTATCAGGAAAAACCAAAATGTTGATGCAAAAAAGAAGAGTGATGAGGACAACTAAAGAAGATGTGACTTCCAAAGTGGAATATATAGAGCTATGCAAGACAGTACGAAAAAGTATCACTGAAGACGTAAGGAAATTCAACTGTGAACTAGTAAGGAAAGCAATTGAAAACAACCAAAGCCTAAAGATAGCAAAGGGACATCTCAGTAAGGCGAAAAAACAGATTATGGCACTGAGAAAAGAAGATGGTTCTGTAACAAGAAATAGAGGAGAAATTTTGACAAGAGTGAAAGATTTCTACTCCAAATTATATGAAAGGGATGATACATGTACTCCAGAAATCATGAAAGGTACCAGTACCAGAGTTCTTCCAGTCCTTCCAGCAGAAGTTGCACATGCAATCAAGAACATGAAGCGGGGAAAAGCTCCAGGAGAAGATGGAATTACTATAGACATTATACAAGAAGCAAGTGGAGAAATCGAAACAGTACTCGCCCAAATTTTCACTCGATGCCTTAATGAAGGGAAAATTCCTGAGGATTGGAACAACGCTACAATGATCTTGCTACATAAAAAAGGTGACATTGAGGATCTCAGGAACTACAGACCTATCAGCCTCCTATCAGTGGTTTATAAAATCTTCACTAAAGTTCTTTCACACCGCTTGAAGGTGACACTGGACATGGCTCAACCGAGAGAACAAGCTGGATTCAGGAGTGGCTACAGCACAATAGATCACATCCACGTACTGAGAGAACTAATTGAAAGAGCGAGGGAATATGAGCTTCCATTGTGCATGGCTTTTATCGATTATGAAAAAGCCTTTGATTCGGTGAAACCATCAGCAGTTGCAATGGCTCTGAAATCCTGCGGTATTGAAGATGCATACATTAATATTATTAATAACATCTATGAAAATGCAAGTGCAAAGATTCGGCTGTTTGAAAATACAACACACATAAAAATTGGAAAAGGAGTGAGACAAGGTGATACCATATCTCCGAAGCTCTTTAATGCCACATTGGAAAATGTTTTTCAATCACTGAACTGGGAAAACAAAGGGATAAAGATTAATGGAGATTATCTAACCCACCTTCGTTTTGCTGATGACATAGTCATTTTTGCAACTACCCCATCAGAGCTACAGAGTATGATCGAGGAACTTGCTGACAAGAGTAAAGAAGTGGGATTAAAAATGAACTTTCAGAAGACAAAAGTGATGTACAATGCTTTTACAAGGAATGAAGATTTATCGATTGATGGAGAAAAGCTGGAGATAACAGACACGTACGTTTATCTTGGACAGCAGATATCAAGTGAGGGTCACATTGGTGAAGAAATTAATCGGCGTACAAAACTTGCCTTGAGAGCTTTTGGAAGAAACAGCATAATTTTCAAGAACAATATGCCATTATGTCTTAAAAGAAAAGTGTTTGATCAATGCATCCTTCCAGTGCTTACGTATGGTGCAGAGACGTGGACCTTAACTAAGAGAGACATACAAAAGCTGCAGACAACTCAAAACAGCTTGGAGAGGTGCATGCTTGGTGTAACCAGGAGAGATAAGAAGAGGAACACGTGGATCCGAAAAATGACAAGAGTGGAAGACATCATGATCAGAGTTAAATCCCTGAAATGGCAATGGGCTGGACATACTGCCAGAAGGACAGACCATCGATGGACAGCCGAAATTTTAGATTGGATTCCAAGAGACAGGAAAAGACCCAGAAGAAGACCACATGGAAGATGGGTGGATGAAATTAGAAAGTATGCGGGAGTGACATGGAGGAGACTGGCACAAGACAGACCGTTGTGGAGGAAACTTGGGGAGACCTTCGTCCAGCAGTGGATTGATAATGGTTGACAATGATGATGATGATGATGATATATATATATAGATATATATATATAAAGGGGGCCTGACGAGATAAGTCCTTACAGCACTGTTCTTCTCTAGAAGAAACTCTTGATCTACTATCAGTTGCTGAACGATGATTCATCAACCAAGATCTTACATCTTTTTTGGATTAAATCGTTCAATGGGCGGTCCATTTGAATTTATGAACATGAGGTTAGATACGTTGGGAATTACCAAAGATGCTCTCAGATCGGTTATAATGTTGTTCATTAAACCGAATCCTCGTTCGGATGTAAGGTCAGGTGATGCGTAACATCACAGCCTCTCTTTGACAAATGTCAACCCCGCCTTCTCGTGGTACATCCTGTTCCCACTAAAGGGGCTCTGGCGACCGCCAATAGCGGTATAACTATACCATCGGGATTAGAGGAAAGGCTATCCCACACTCACGAACCCGCTTGGTCAGCGTGGTGAGTTATGGCCAAACCTCTCCAAAATCACACCACAACTTAAATCTTGGCCCTCAGTCTCCGGCAGCTGGAATGTACCTGGCCAAGGCAGCGGCCAGTGCGACATGAAGGCAGAGGGTGCTAAGAATCCCCGGAGGACCGGACTAGGCTGCCATCTGATGCTGACCTTGGCAACGTACAATGGACGTTCCCTATCTTCTGATTCAAGGCTTCTTGAATTTTAAGAGGAACTACAAAGGATCAAGTGGGACATCGTGGGGCTAAGTGAGGTAAGGAGAAAAGGAGAAGATCTCATCGAACTGAAAAGTGGACATCTCTTCTACTATCGTGGGACAGATACTGGCAGAACTAGTGGTGTTGGATTTATAATAAACAAGAAACTGAAGGATAAAGTTGTAGAAGTTGAAAGTTCCTCTGACAGAGCTGCACGACTCGTTATCCAACTCTCGAGAAGATACCAGACTCAGATTATTCAAACTTATGCACCCACCACAAGTCATCCTGAAGAAGAAATTGAAGAATTTTATGAGGAAATTCGTCATTTAAATAATAAAGGTAAGCAGCACTTAAAGATAATTATGGGAAATTTCAATGCAAAAATAGGGCAACAGCAACAGAATGAAACTTCAGTAGGTAAATTCGGTCAGAGCAACAGAAACTGCGTGGAAATGCTCTCGTAGAATTTGCAGAGGCAGAAGGGTTTTTCACTTTGAACTCCTTTTTCAAGAAAAAGCCACACAGGAAATGGACGTGGAGACATCCAAATGGGACGACAAGTGAAATTGATTTTATTATGTGTTACAAAAAATTCCTCATAGAAGACTGCAGTGTGCTGAACAAGTTCAACACAGGTAGTGACCGTAGATTTGTGATATATAAGATGCACCTCAACACTAAACTCGAACGTAGCAAGCGCATAAGGCAAACAAAATGTATTGACATAACCAACCTTAAAAAACACCATAATACCTTCAAGTTGGAACTCAAGAACAGATTCTCTGCTTTAGAAGGCCTAACATCGGAAGAAGTGGATATTTCTGAAGTTAACAGAAAAGTAACCAAAGCTCTTATGGAAACAGCAACAAAATAAGCTGGGTCTAAGAACAAGTTGCATGTGAACAAATTATCAGGAAAAACCAAAATGTTGATGCAAAAAGGAAGAGAGATGATGACAACTAAAGAAGATGTGACTTCCAAAGTGAAATATATAGAGCTATGCAAGACGGTACGAAAAAGTATCACTGAAGACGTAAGGAAATTCAACTGTGAACTAGTAAGGAAAGCAATTGAAAACAACCAAAGCCTAAAGATAGCAAAGGGACATCTCAGTAATAGGAAAAAACAGATTATGGCACTGAGAAAAGAAGATGGTTCTGTAACAAGAAATAGAGGCGAAATTTTGACAAGAGTGAAAGATTTCTACTCCAAATTATATGAAAGGGATGATACATGTACTCCAGACATCATGAAAGGTACCAGTACCAGAGTTCTTGCAGTCCTCCCAGCAGAAGTTGCACATGCAATCAAGAACATGAAGCGGGTAAAAGTTCCAGGAGAAGATGGAATTACTCTAGACATCATACAAGAAGCAAGTGGAGAAATCGAAACAGTACTCGCCCAAATTTTCACTCGATGCCTTAATGAAGGGAAGATTCCTGAGGATTGGAACTACGCTACAATGATCTTGCTACATAAAAAAGGTGACATTGATGATCTCAGGAACTACAGACCTATCAGCCTCCTATCAGTGGTTTATAAAATCTCCACTAAAGTTCTTTCACACCGCTTAAAGGTGACACTGGACATGGCTCAACCGAGAGAACCAGCTGGATTCATTAGTGGCTACAGCACAATAGATCATATCCACGTACTGAGAGAACTAATTGAAAGAGCGAGGGAATATGAACTTCCATTCTGCATGGCTTTTATCGATTATGAAAAAGCCTTTGATTCGGTGAAACCATCAGCAGTTACAATGGCTCTGAAATCCTGCGGTATTGAAGATGCGTACATTAATATTATTGATAACATCTATGAAAATGCAAGTGCAAAGATTCCGCTGTTTGAAAATACAACACACATAAAAATTAGAAAAGGAGTGAGACAAGGTGACACCATATCTCCGAAGCTCCTTAATGCCACATTGAAAAATGTCTTTCAATCACTGAACTGGGAAAACAAAGGGATAAAGATTAATGGAGATTATCTAACCCACCTTCGTTTTGCTGATGACATAGTCA
This sequence comes from Macrothele yani, assembly GCA_039090855.1. Lineage (NCBI taxonomy): Eukaryota > Metazoa > Arthropoda > Arachnida > Araneae > Macrothelidae > Macrothele > Macrothele yani. The sequence goes on along the minus strand of CM076989.1, from coordinate 91,051,682 downwards.
TTTTTGCAACTACCCCATCAGAGCTGCAGAGTATGATCCAAGAACTTGCTGACAAGAGTAAAGAAGTGTAAATTAAAAATAAACTTTCAGAAGACAAAAGTGATGTTCAATGCTTTTACACGAAATGAAGATTTATCGATTGATGGAGAAAAGCTGGAGATAACAGACACGTACATTTTTCTTGGACAGCAGATATCAAGTGAGGGTCACATTGATGAAGAAATTAATCGGCGTACAAAACTTGCCTGGAGAGCTTTTGGAAGAAACAGCATAATTTTCAAGAGCAATACGCCATTATGTCTTAAAAGAAAAGTTTTTGATCAATGCATCCTTCCAGTGCTTACGTATGGTGCAGAGACGTGGACCTTAACTAAAAGAGACATACAAAGGCTGCAGACAACTCAAAACAGCTTGGAGAGGTGCATGCTTGGTGTAACCAGGAGAGATAAGAAGAGGAACTCGTGGATCCGAAAAATGACAAGAGTGGAAGACATCATGATCAGAGTTAAATCCCTGAAATGGCAATGCGCTGGACATACTGCCAGAAGGACAGACCATTGATGGACAGCCGAAATTTTAGATTGGATTCCAAGGGTTAGGAAAAGACCCAGAAGAAGACCACATGGAAGATGGGTGGATGAAATTCGAAAGTATGTGGGAGTGACATGGAGGAGACTGGCACAAGACAGACCGTTGTGGAGGAAACTTGGGGATACCTTCGTCCAGCAGTGGATTGATAATGGTTGACGATGATGATGATGATGATGATATATATATATACAAACCTGCCGAGCGATATAATTTATTGAAACACTCACCACCAAATGATACGTTCGTGGTCTCGATCTCGCCGCAGTCGGCAATTAATCCGCTATTTGGATCCTAAACTTGTGGGTTCTTTTGAATTCGGGAGCTGGTATAAATGGGCGAGAACGTTAGCTGCTTGTTGAAACATAGGATCTATTTACAACAGAGCCTAAAAGAACACAGAGAAAATAATAGGTTAACACACTAATCTATTTAATCAACGGGACACCCGGTCCGCTAGGATGTAAATTCCGTACTTCCGGCAGGCATACAACAAAATAAAGGGGAGGGATCTGTCTGCTTGTTCAGTCCTTACCTTTTTTTGTAGTTATCTCTTGAGAGTATTTCAGTTCACCATACCGGGAATATTTGAAGTTCTGGATAGCCAGCATATGACTAATAAGTTCAGTTGGCAGTCTATGCACTTGAGCATGGGTTAGAATCCCATTTCCAAAATGAGTTATGCAAGCTGATAATTAAAAGTCAGTTCTTGCGAATAGCTGGCGGATGCTGCGCAATCCATGTAAATAGTACATTATTTGCGTATCACTCACACACACACACACACACACACACACACACACGCCCTCTGAAGTGGCAGGGAGGGGGGGGTTCACCTGTGTGTCACAGAGGGTCATCACTAATTCGCTGGCTTTCTCCTCTTTCCGTCGGCCACGCAAAAAGCGAACTTCTCCGTTCTTCCACCGGCCGTGTGTAGGTGGGGGAAGGAACACCAAGGGCTGACTCCTTTTTGCCAAGCAGAGCGATGGCTGTAGGATGGACGGGAGACAGCTCTCTTTGACACCGTGGTAGAGATGCGTAGTTTGCTTGGAGCGCGGCCCCGTTGAAGCTTTTCCAAAGGTCAGCGACTTCTACTTCTCTTCGTTGGAGAACGGCGTTTTCGGGAGGCTGGTTTACTGGCAGTGGTTAGCTAATGATTCTTAATAAGCATTCTAGACGAAAAACAGATCTTTGCTCAGCGCTCAGAGCTTTATTTTTCGCTGGTGGTTCATCGTGATTTCTTATCGGGAACCGTGTGTGAGAAGATAGTCGCGGTCTCTGTGCCCGTGCCCTTGCTGTGATTTATTAAATCTACAAAAGAATATAACGGCTCTTTTCAACGGCAGTAGAATCGCTCTTGTCGGCACCCTCAATTTGGCATATTTGGTGGTCTTACCCAGCCACCTAATTATCGTTAAGCTCTACTTTTCCTCGTGCCCCTGCGTCTTACAGCTGCGTTTCAGGTACAGTGGACTATATTAATTCTCACCGGACGTCAGGCTCGCAAATCTCAGTTTCGTGCGTCTTACCGCAGCGCCGAACCTCCTTGCGTATTCTTTTCGTGGCAGTTTCTAGCGTGCGACTTACTACAGCGTACGTAGATAACTAACTCTCCTTACGTTTCATCCGTTCCTTCACGGTGACGAACCAAAATTGCCTCTATTCCCTGCCACATGGCTTCGTCTGCCTCTTTTCCGTCAACACTTGAGATTTCTCTCTTTTCTTTCGTACAGAGCGCCGTCGCCTCTGCAAGAATAGTGCCGCAACTGACTCTCGCCCCTCATAATCCTAATTTTCAGCGTTCCCTACGGAGTTTTTGGCACTAAGGGCACACTTGAAGGCATATTTATGAGGGTCTGGATGCCTCTCAGCCGCCGACTGGATGGTCTCCTTGTTGTTGAGTAGGCATCCAAAGGCAATCTCTCGATTCCTTTGTTTTCACCCAGCCAAAGAGAATTACAAGACTTCCCTAATAAAGAATGAGTTAATTTTCCGATTAATTTGCAACAGGCCAAATATTTAATTTAATCGTCATCATAGTTAAGCCACGCCAATCGAGTCCGTCCCCCATTTTAATAGTAATTAATTTGTACCCAAATTTCCGGTATCAATATATGTGATTGGAGGTTTAACGACCACCGTGAGCAACTCAGTGGCCCGTCGCTAATTTAGGGCCACTGGTTCCAGGGAAAGGAGAGAGCCAGTACCGTAAGACAAACACACCATCCATGCATCACCGGGATTCGAACCCGGACCCCTTTCGGACTAATGATCATAGGCAATCGCTTAGACACTGCGCCACCGGGGGGCGGGTCAGGCTTTATGGGATATATTTCAATAAAAGTTAAAATAATCTTGTGCATGCTCTTCAATATGTCATAATTGACAGAAGAGAGGAGAAGATACTTTATTCATATCGGTAAGTGAGCTTATAGCCATAATTGTTAAAAAGGCACGGTGCTCCCACGAGGGTACCGTGCCTTTTTTTTTTTTTTTTTTTTATTCATGTAGTATAACCTCGGATTTTTTTAGGATTTGGACATAGTATATCCCCTAAAGTTCAGTAGATATAGTATATACATAAAGTTCAGTGCTGTAGTCGTAAAATCCCCTCTGCTGATTTTACGACTACAGCACTGAACTTTATGTACCACATTCAAGGCCGTAGCTAGAAAGAATTTTCGGGAAGGGTTTCTGAATTTGAAAATTAACACTGAACAACAAAGGTTTTCTTACAAGGAAAACTTTAACGGTTTTGTACGTATTTACGGGTGCTCAAAACAAATACGAAGTCACAATTGCTACACTAGGCTCCAATTACTTGTAATGGAACTCTCTATTGGGTGAATGTTGTGTTACTTAAAAGAATTTCCCTATGTTTCCTAACGGAGAATCTGTCTGCAGTCAGGATAGCTGTGTCTCCGAGAGTAGACATACCATTACTTCCTGTTGTGCAGTTCCTTCTGGGAAGGTGGAACAAAGCAGAATTTTTGTCCTTTGAATGCATTTAATCGGTATTGAAGAGCGTGCATTTTCTCGTGGTTTTAAAAAGTAGTGTATGTTGGTTGGGTTGTGCAAAGTGTATGTTAAATAATGCCGCGTACATGTGTGAACCATTCAAACACTTTCTGCTATATTTGTGGACAATTCACTTTAAAGTCTCAAAAGCGACAGTTCACACAGTTGATTAGAAAATCGTATGAACTTTATTTCCAGTGTAAAATGAGTGACGAAGATAAATCTTAAGCGCCTCACCTGTGTTGTAATTCATGTGTAACTTTGTTGACTGGCTGATTGAAGGGATCACGTCAAATGCCATTTGCGGTACCATTGGTTTGGAGAGAACCGAAAGACCACTCAACAAACTGTTACTTCATCATTAAAATATCTGGAATCACGGCTAAGACCAAAGACACGATTCAGTATCTTGGTATTCCTTCAGCCATAAGACCTGTCCCTCATGGTTCAAATCTTCCTGTTCCTGTACCTCCACAGTCATGGAGTTTAGATGATAGTGATACTGATGAAATAAATCATCACAGCGAAGAAGATATTGAACTCTTACTAGACCCTGATTACTCGGAAGATTCTGTGCTTCACCTTATAAGTCAGGAAGAATTAAATGAACTGGTTCGTGACTTTCATTTAGCAAAAAGTCAGGCCGTAACATTGGCTTCAAGATTGAAGGGATGGAATCTTTTACAACCAAGTACAAAAGTATGTAGTTTTTGTCGACGACAGCAATAGTTTGAACACTTATTTTCGAACAGTGGTGATCTTATTATGTACTGCAATGATATAGACTTATTGTTTGAAGCTTTAGGACAGAAACACAGACCTGAAAAATGGAGACTTTTTATAGATTATTCAAAAAAAAAAAAAAAAAAAAAAAACTTGAAAGCTGTCATTCATAACGGAAAAATGTATCCGTCAGTACCTGTTGCATGTGCTGTATACACGAAAGAAACATATGCAAATATGAAACTGTTGCTTCAAAGTATAGTATACAAAAAACACTCATGGAATATTTGTGGCGATCTCAAAGTGATAGCTTTGCTCCTTGATCTACACCTTGGATACACAAAATACTGCTGCTTCCTCTGAGAATGCAACAGTATAGGGACAGAAATTTTCATTACATTAAAATGATCTGGCCTAAAAGAGAGTCCTTAATTCCAAGTAATAAAAATGTTGTTGCTGAGCCTTTAGTAAGTCCTCAGAAAGTGTACTTACCACCACTTCACATCAAACTAGGTTTGATAAAAAATTTTGTAAAGGGATTGAATAAAGACGGAGAAGCCTTTCGTTTTCTAAAGAACAAGTTCCCCAAAATACCTGAATCCAAAATTAAACAATGCATTTTTATTGGTACAGAAATAAGGAAACTTATGCGCGATCTCGCATTTGAAGGCACTTTGAATGAGACTGAAGCTGCTGCATGGAAGTCTTTTAAAGATGTGGTACTGAACTTGTTAGGTAACCGGAAGACAGAAAATTATAAAGAACTTGTTACTGAGCTTTTAGAAAACTATAAGGCCATGGGATGCAAAATGTCTCTTAAAATACTTTTTCTTCACACGCATCTAGACTTTTTCCCCACATAGCTTAGGAGCTCTAAACGATGAGCACGGAGAACATTTTCATCAGGACATATGTACCATAGAAAACGGAGCCCTAAAATGCTAGCTGATTACTGTTGGACTGAAAAAAGGGATGTAGTACAACCAAGATACAGAAGAAAATCTAAAATAACTACATTTTAAGGTAAGAGTAATTAATTGCTTGTAGCGAAATATACATGCCAAAATGAAGGCTTATTGTACCCTTAAACAACAGGTTATTGGAAAATTATGCCGTATAGTACAATTTAGCAAGCAGATTTGTAATCAGCATGACAAATACTGTATGATTCGACATATGCAGTCTTTGTAAGGAACAAAAAGTTTATTTTTGTTGTTCAATATATCATCATCATCATCATCATCATCGTCAACCATTATCAATCAACTGCTGGACGAAGGTCTCCCCAAGTTTCCTCCACAACGGTCTGTCTTGTGCCAGTCTCCTCCATGTCACTCCCGCATACTTTCGAATTTCATCCACCCATCTTCCATGTGGTCGTCTTCTGGGTCTTTTCCTGTCCCTTGGAATCCAATCTAAAATTTCGGCTGTCCATCGATGGTCTGTCCTTCTGGCAGTATGTCCAGCCCATTGCCATTTCAGGGATTTAACTCTGATCATGATGTCTTCCACTCTTGTCATTTTTCGGATCCACGAGTTCCTCTTCTTATCTCTCCTGGTTACACCAAGCATGCACCTCTCCAAGCTGTTTTGAGTTGTCTGCAGCCTTTGTATGTCTCTTTTAGTTAAGGTCCACGTCTCTGCACCATACGTAAGCACTGGAAGGATGCATTGATCAAACACTTTTCTTTTAAGACATACTGGCATATTGCTCTTGAAAATTATGCTGTTTCTTCCAAAAGCTCTCCAGGCAAGTTTTGTACGCCGATTAATTTCTTCACCAATGTGACCCTCACTTGATATCTGCTGTCCAAGATAAACGTACTGTCTGTTATATCCAGCTTTTCTCCATCAATCGATAAATCCTCATTTCTTGTAAAAGCATTGTACATCACTTTTGTCTTCTGAAAGTTCATTTTTAATCCCACCTCTTTACTCTTGTCAGCAAGTTCCTGGATCATACTCTGTAGCTCTGATGGGGTAGTTGCAAAAATGACTATGTCATCAGCAAAACGAAGGTGGGTTAGATAATCTCCATTAATCTTTATCCCTTTGTTTTTCCAGTTCAGTGATTGAAAGACATTTTCCAATGTGGCATTAAAGAGCTTCGGAGATATGGTGTCACCTTGTCTCACTCCTTTTCCAATTTTTATGTGTGTTGTATATATATATTTTGTTGTTGTTCAAAGAAAATATATTTTCATATGTTTGTAATTTTCACAAACATATGAAAATATATTTTCAAGTACGCATATGTTAAATTTTTTCTGTCACATTTTATTTGCACATGAAACTTTTCTACTTAATACTCTCCATTTTTCTAATACTGACTTTCGTACTACACCACTTACGCAATTGCATGGATCTATCTACCCTCTCTTTATTTAAGTACTGCATTTCGGGGAGGATTTAAACTGTCAAACCCCTTCCTCTCTACAGTCCTGACCACGTTTTAAGTTCACCTTTGATTTAGTCACAGTTAGTTGCTGGATTTCTGGGCCATGTTCTAAGAGTTTAATTCTGGTATATTTTCCAGAACATATTTTGGCCTTTTACACAAAGTCTCTTTACAATTTTACACATTTATTACGGACACCTTGTACTATGTAAGTTCATGGTATTTATTTTATAATATACTGTAAATATCAAAATTTTAATGGGCATTATCGTTTTTTTTTTTTTTGTTTTTTTTTTGTTATAGGTCCCTCACTGACGTAGCAGGTACTGTTTTACGAAAATGTAGTCCCCACAAAAGAGAACGCAGTGCCTGTCTTGGTTCATCGAATCAAAATCTGATACACAAACGCAACGATATTTCCACACTAATATGGGGAAACCCGCCTTCATCGGCCAATGGCACCAGAAATTCATGGAAACTGGGTTCGTGTTGGATCAAGGTCGTAGTGGCCGCTCACGAACATCGAATGAAGACATCAAATGTGTTCGTGGTTCATTTTCACGAACCCCGAAGAAGTCCATTCGTTCCGCTGCCAGAAAACTACAAATGCCCCTGTCCACGGTACATAGGGTGCTACATAGATATCTACGCTTATATATGCATACAAAGTGCAACTGTTACAAACACTTGAGGCGAACGATAGATCACGACGAAAAGAATTCTCAGTAACGGTGCTAGGTAGACTGAGTGAAGATCCAGAGTTTCTCACATATGTTTGTTTTACGGATGAGGCAACTTTTCATGTCTCTGGGCAGTTTAACAGACACAATGTCAGGATTTGGAGGTCTGAAAATCGTCATTCATTTATGGAACTTGCGAGAGACAGTCCTAAAGTGAACGGTGTTTTGCATAACGGAGTCCTTGGACCATTTTTCTTGAGTGAGGAAGCAGTGACGGCAGATGTTTACCTGGATGTTTTGCGTATGTTGTGCCACAGTTGGAGGACCTTCAACCAAGCGTGATATTCAAACAGGACGGTGTTCCCCCACATTGGGGACGGCACGTACGGGACTTTTTAAACAAAGCATTCCCTGGTAGGTGGATTGGACGGGATGGCCCAATTGCATGGCCACCCCGTTCCCCCGACATCACACCTCTGGACCTTTTTTGTGTGGAGATATGTGAAGGATATCGTGTATCAGACAAAGGTGCAAGACATCAATGAGCTGAAATCGAGAATCAACAATGCCATTACTGAGGACATGCTGCAGCGCATATGGTTGGAACTGGGGTTTCGGCTAGATGTTCTATACGCAACAAATGGTGCGCTTATTGAGCTTTTGTAATGAGGTAGAAAAACTTTAGTCTTTTCTCTTGCTTATGTGCTTGTCTATCTCATACAGTGTATCCGATCCGTAATAAATGTGCAAAGTTGTAAAGAGATTTTGCAGACACCCTGCATTTTACTGGGTTCTTATACTATCGTAATTTAGATTCGGGTGAACCTTAGCTTATCATATAATACCTCTTTGCTAATTCATACCTAGTACAGTATAGAGAATATATCTTCTTCTTCTTCCAACCTTTTTTATAGACAATTGAGGCTATAAGTTTCCCTCGTCTCTTTCCAAATGTTCCTGTCTTGGGTTTGTCTATTCCACAGAGTTCCTAGAGTTTTGTCTATATCATCCATCCATCTTTCCTCTGGTCTTCTTACTCTTCTCTATCCTTTATGTGGTCCCCATTCTGTTACGATTTTAATCCATCTATTATTTCCCATTCTTGCTATATGGCCAGCCCATTTCCATTTTAAATTCATTATCTTTTCACCTATGTCTAAAAATTTCATTCTGGATCTTATATCTGTATTCTTTACTTTATCTTGAAGTCTTGTATTTAGTGGGATCTTTCCATTTTACGTTCTGTTTTTTGCAATTTTTCAAAGATGTTTTTCTTTATAGGCCAGGTTTCAGCGCCATATGTCATAATGTGTATTATACATTGATTGAAAAGTTTTGCTCTGTTTTCCGGCTTTATTTTATTTACTATACAGAATCTTCATTAACTTCCTAAAAGCTGCCCACCCCATTTTTATTATTCTGTCAATTTCTTCCATAATTCCCTGTTTCTTTGTGGTAATTAATTTTCCTAGGTATATGTATTCTTCCACGTATTCTATTTCCTTATCATTTATTCCAATACTTTCTTGTGCTTTGCTATTATTAAGTTGGTTTGACATTATTTTTGTTTTACCAATATTGATATCTAATCCAATTTCTTTTGGTTGTTCTATAATTTCTTTTAGTTATTCTTTATTTTCTGAAATGAGAACTGTGTCGTCTGCAAATCTTAAATTGCTCAACCATGCTCCATTCATGTTGCTCCATTCAAATTTCGCAATAACTTTTATTATTTTGCTTAAATTTCCAAAAAAAAAAAAGTTTTCACTATGCTACTTAAAAAATTTCGATATGTTGGAGCCCTAACCGAAAAACTTAAGCACTTCTAAAAAGTTTTATCTGATTTTTTTTGACGCATTGAATTATTATTTTAATGTTCTTCCAATTCTAAAATATTTTTTGAAAATATCTAGCAATTTCAATGTGCACATAATTTAGTAATAGGATCACAGAGAGATAGAATCGCCACGTTTTCCCCAAGAGCGCCATGTCGAAAACAGGATTTCTGAAGACCAGCCAGGAGGGTTGAGACACCCTTCACCAGTGAACTGGAAGATCCAGTTGGCAACGTGCATTTGATTGGACAAACTGACGGGCTTATTGGCATACAAAGCGGTTTCTATTACCACTTCACGAAACACGCAAAGCTGTTATACTACTCGAATAGCAGCATTTTTGTTTATTTATTTATTTATTCATCCATTTATTTATTTTTGAGACAAAGAGAGAGAGAGAGAGAGAGAGAGAGAGAGAGTTTCAACTAATTTTTTTTGAACGAACGCAAATTTCGGACTCCAAATTATAACAGTCGAAAATTCATCGGGAAGTGGCATGAAAATAAGTACTTTGGTGCTGTGTTTAAAATTAACTTAGCACGTTCTCACTGTTGTGTGTTCTTCAGTCACGCAAACACACAAACCTGAAAAATACGCAAATACTTGATTAACTTGGTAAAACCAAACAAAATACAATTTTCTACCAATCTGAACCTTCTTAAGGAGATAATAAGACAAGTATAAAAAAAAAAAACACAAGTCTATGTGAAAAAATCAGGGTCTTTATACAGGGTGATTCATAAAGGATTATACAGTTTCCAGATGCTGTAAAACAGTAACAGTTGAAGACACGGACCACAACTGCGAGCTGTTAGGTAGATGTACTCATAAAGTTTGTGTCCCGCTACTGAGGGAAGTGACGTAGGCGATAGCGCGTGTGTCACGTGCGAGATTATCCCGATGAACATCTTCCTCACCGATGGATTGGACGAGCCGCGGACTACAACATGCCACTGACCCAATGGCCACCCAGAAGTCCTGACTTAACACCTTGTGGCTTTTTCCTGTGGGGGTACGTAAAGGACAAGGCATTCGCCCCTCCCCTTCCTGTTGATCTAGCGGAGCTGAAACAGCGTATCACAGCCACTATCACTGCACTTGATTCAGATATCTTACCTCGCGTTTGGGCGGAAATGGATTACAGGCTCGATGTGTGTCGTGTGACTAAGGGTGCGCACATAGAACATCTGTGACTATCTCTCAAAAAACTTGAAACATTCCCCTACAATTCTGTTACAGGTAACATAGAATATCTTACATTGTTCTTGTTTTATAGTGCGTTGAAACTGTATACTTCTTTATGAATCACCCTGTATATACCAGTGTGTTTACACAATATTTGCCAAGCTTTCACGCGCCAACGCACAGCTTTCTCAAGGCTTCTAGAGCCACACGCCAACGGACGGATTTCTCAAGGCTTCCAGAGCCACACGTCAACAGACAGCTTTCTCAAGGCTTCTAGAGCCCCGCGTCAACGAACAGCTTTCTCACGGCTTCTAGAGTCCAACGCCAACGGACAGCTTTCTCAAGGCGTTTAGAGCCACACGCCAACGGGCAGCTTTCTCAAGGCTTCTAGAACCCTACGCCAATGGACAGCTTTCTCAAGGCATCTAGAGCCACACGCCAACGGTCAACTTTCTCAAGGTTTCTAGAGCCACACGCCAACGGTCAGCTTTTTCAAGGCTCCTAGTTCAACACGCCAACTGACAGCTTTCTCAAGGCTATTAGATCAACACGCCAACGGACAGCTTTCCCAAGGCTTCTAGATCCACACGCCAACGGACAGCATTAGAGATGTGGATAAAGCTGACCATTGGCGTGTGAAAGCTTGGCAAATATTGTGTAAACACACCAGTATATATAAAGACCCAGATTTTTTCCCATAAAGCCTTGTGCTTTTTGTCTATACTTATCTACGGTGAACCACAGTGCTTTGTTCTACTAACATAAGTACTTCATAAATGACAAATTACTCTAACGCGTTAGAGATGTGCACAACTAGGACGAAAAGAATGAAATGGACTGAAGAAATTTCCAAATAACTAAGAATTAAAAAAAATTTCTGGTCTCAACAAAAGGAGGATCATCAGTGTTGCCAACTCTTTCCTTCTAAAAGTTTCCAAATCAACTAAACTGCTGGCCACCCAAAATGCAACACCAAGAAGGAAGCATCCGATTGGCCTGAAATTCGCAGCATGCGTCGCCCGCGAGTGGACATGCAAACGGTTAGCATTGCAGGGAATATGCAAATCATGTGAGCCCGGCACGCCACCGAGAAGCACTATAAGAAGGATGCACAGAAGGCGGGGTGTAAGTAGTGGAAGTGTGTTGTGCTGCCGGACCTGTGCGTGGGAAGTACGGCAGTCGTTCCAGCACGTTTCGGAGTTCGACAGAGGACGAATAGTGGCTTATCGCGACAGCGGTTTATCGTACCGAGAAATCGGCGCCCGTGTGGGACGACATTCAGCCACAGTGAGGCGAGTATGGATTCGCAGGATGCAGGAGGGACGGACAGACCGACGTGAGCAATTGCCGCATTCGCGGCACACTACCGAACGAGAAGACCGGCATGTTGTGCAGCGGGCATTGACGGCTCGCACCACCACATCACGAACGTTAGCGCAGGAATTAGGGTGTGTTGCGCAACAACCTGTGTCAGAACGTACCGTTTGACGTCGTCTGCAGGAGCAGGGACTTGTCGCACGGCGCCCATTGCTCCGATTACCATTGACGTTACACCACCGGCGAGTGCGGCGGCAGTGGGCCATTGAACGCCTCATATGGACTACGGAATGGCGCGACATTGTCTTCTCCAACAAATCCCGCTTCTGCCTGCAACACCACGATGGTCGGATCAGCGCGTGGCGTCACCGCGGTGAGAGACTGCATGACGCCTGCATTATGCATCACCATACCGATCCGTCACCTGGCGTTATGGTTTGGGGCGCAATTGGATATGATACCCGCACTCCTCTGGTACGCATCGCTGGTACACTCAACAGCCACTGCTACATCTCCGACGTTTTGGAGCCTGTAGTACTCCCTTACCTTCAGGACCTGCCAGCGGCCACATTTCAACTGGAAAATGCGCGCCCGCATGTGGCACTTATCGTGCAACAATGCTTCACGGTCCACCAGGTGTCACTGCTGCCGTGGCACGCCTGTTCTCCAGATATGTCGCCCAACGAACACGTCTAGTCGCTGATCGGCAACCGAGTGGTCCGGCAAGCACCGCCCGCGGCTACGCCTGATGAACTTTGGCAACGTGCGGAAGCAGCCTGGATCGACATACGCCAAGCCCACATCCAAAGCCTCTTTCGTTCGATGCCACGGCGTGTAGCGGCCGTTATTGCCAGCCATGGGGGCCACACGAACTATTGATGTCTGCGTGTTCTGCAAGTCGCACGGGCCTGTAAGCTCAATCGTTTCATCTTTGTATCTGTTGTTATGTGTCCAGTAAATCTGGATTTGCTATCTCGTGTCCTTCTTGGTGTTGCATTTTGGGTGGCCAGCAGTGTATAAACAGTCTTCAAAAGTGAAAAAAAAGTCCCTAAAAATAAGATTCAAGTTATGTAATTTTTTTCGGCGTATCTCTGTGTCATTCAATATTTAATGATGCAATAATTGTATTATTTATTTGATACTTTAAATTAATAATTTAAAAAGAAGTGACTATGATACCACTGTTACTAATATGTTTTCAGTGGTATAGTTAGGGGGAAAGGATGCATCAACAATATTTAAATGGCTAAGAGAAGTTAAAAAGTTTTGTAAAAAAAATACCATATTGTTTTCAGTTATCTGTTACTAATACTTTGATTTAGATAAAACAGAGCTTTTGGGAAACGTGGTGTGCGTGCGTGTGTGCGTGTGTGTCCTTCGCGAAACAAAAAAAAAATCTACTTAACCTAGAAACCTCAAATTTTGCTCGAAGGTTGCTAACGTACCGAGAATGTGAACCTTGGGCTTAGATTTTCGAATTTTGGAGTTTTAGATATTTCAACAAGTTAGTAAAATCATGCAATGCATTGATTACGCTTTCCAGCATACCAGAAGTCATTACTCAAGTTATGAGGATAATGGCTGTGGAATAAATATCGCTCCTGTGCCCTGACCTTTGACCCCATTTCGATGATATTCAACAGAACCCGTTCAGTATAACTCCGGAATGTTTTGTTGCAATTGAAGCATTTTTACGTAAGTTATGACGGATAAGTATGATGGAATGGATCCCGCTCCTATGTCCTGATCTTTGACCCCATTTCAACCATTTTCAATAGGGTTCGTCCCCAGGATATCCCCTACCACATACTAAAATTTCATTGAAATCGAACTATTTTTACGCGAGTTATCGTACGGACAGGCAGACGGACAAAGCTGGAGCATATACGCTTCTTCAACCTACGGTTGGAAAGCGTAAAAAAATTAAAAACGTGGTTCCCGATTTTCCGTGTATCGCTCCGCTTTGTTCACAATCTGATCACACTCAAAGTGAAGAAAAGTAGTTTACGATAAATTTTACGCGTTTCTTTTTAGAAATCCGTTATATGAGACTCATTAATGTCTATTGTTATTTGTAAATACACTTTATGAAGGAAATATATCGAATAACAGTACTACGTTTTTTTTTTGTTTTTTTTTTTATCCGGAGCTAACGTATTCTTTAAGCGAAGTTTTTCGAACTTTTGTTCTGGAAGTCAAAGTGGCTTAGACTGACGCCTCATTTTTTGCTAGTATTTATTCGGATTTTATAAATTTTGCCGATGTGGAATTGGTCGCGATTACTGCGGGAGACAGCCAAAGATTCGGAGACAGCTATTAAATGGGCTGAAGCTTAATAGTTAATCTTAATGACCTTCTTCTGAAAGGGAAAGTATGTCTAGAAGGGCACGAGACTGAATTACGACGCATAAATTTGTAATATGAAAATAAATGTATTATTTTCCATAATAAAGTAAATGCCTATGATTATTTCCATTACAATAAGATTTATTTCGATGAAAATAGTAAAAACAATTCGTATATTATTTTTTGCTACTTTCTTTCACGTTGGGTGTTATCAGGTTTTATGTAAACAAAGCGGAACGATACACGGAAAATCAAAAACTATTTGAAAGCGTTCTGATTCTGTAGTACAACCGTATTTTTATAATTTAATTAGCATTTTGGTCAAGGAAAGTGAGCTACAAATAACGTTATTCATTCGCTTCTGACGTTACAGTTTTGAATTACATTGATACTAACATCTAGCTATGGCGATGAAATGCTTAAACAAGTTAACAAAATCATGCAGTGCATTGATTATGATACGTTTCCCAACATACCAGAAATCATTACTCAAGTTATTGCTCAAGTTATGAGGATAATGGCTGTGGAATTAATCTCGCACCAGTGCCCTGACCCTTGACCCCATTTCGATTATATTAAACAGAACCGGTTCAGTATACCTCCGGAACAACATGATAACGTGTTGTCGCAATCGAAGCATTTTTACGTAAGTTATGACGCATAAGGGCGATGAAATGGATCCCCTCCATGTCCTGACCTTTGACCCCATTTCGTCCATTTTCAGTAGGGTTCCTTCCCAGGTTGTCCCCTACCACATACCAAGATTTCGTCGAAATCGAACCATTTTTACACGATTATCGTGCTGGCGGACGGGCAGACAAACAGACGGACGAACAAAGCTGGAGCATATACGCTTCTTCGACCTACGGTTGGATTGCGTAAAAAATGACGTTCAAACGTTCTCACAAGAAATGGCGTGGACAAGATCTTTTCACTGCATTTCATCAAATTACAGTTCACGTATAATTATTCATTTCAAATAATACGAAATAAGATTTCTTTATTTAATTAATTAACGTATCCTTGCAATCCACGGTAAAATATTTCACCTTTCAAAGAGAAAACTACTTGAAGTTAATTAGTAAACATGAAATAAAATAAATTTCAGTACAAGTTTTTTTTTTTTTTTTTTATTATTATTATTTTTTTTTTTTTTTTTGGCTTAGATTTATCTGCTTGAAGTTACTAACAAAATATTTCAGCATATGGAAACATTGAAGTAAATCTCATAAAATTCACAATCGAAGGGATCTCAGCGAGCACGAACAATCTTCTTGTAACTGATAAAACAAGATATAACTGGACGAAAAGGGGATCGCATTGTAACTGATATAACTGGACGAAAAGGGGATCGTATTCTACAAGCATTCAAATTCACTGTTACGGTTATTAAAACTACAGAAAGTGAAAGGTGTTCTGGTGACCAAAAAAAAAAAAAAAATCGCATTTTAAATATTTGAAACGGTAAATAAAGCTAACTCGCTGAAATCGTTAAGAACAAAGCAAAACATCCCTTAAAAAAATCGATAATGCAAAAACAATTTTGTCGCTAGCTCCAATCCAAAATCCGCTAAATTTAGCTACTTTTCCGTAAAGTTGGCAACACTGGGAATACAAACAATCTTGCTTACATCCTAAGCAGTGGCGGACCCAGCGCGAGGGGGAGGGGCAAGGCGATCCCCCCCCCCTGAACACCCTAACGAAGTTTTTACGTTTAAAGTAGCGAAGATCGTAAATAATTAACTTCACATATTTTGTTTTCATATTTTCTATAAAAAGATAATAAATAAACTTACTACGGAATTGGATTTAAAATACGCATTACATTGATTTAGCTTCAGTAAAAAAAGAAAGAGTAGGAAATAGAATAGAGAGAGAGAGAGAGCGAGCAAAAGATAAAGAGAAAACAGAGACAGCGGGTGTGGGAACATGGGGGTATTCGTTCTTAGTTCTTTGCTATTGTCATATTGACTAGCGTCTGTAACGTCTCGAAACAGTCTGCGAAAATTTTAAAACAAATCAGAATCCATAATTCAAACCTACTCATTTTTCTCATGGAAGTTATAATATGTCTCTAAATTGTAATTAAGATAGTAGTCTATTTTAAACTATCATAAAAATGGAAGCTTTCTGACTTTCTATTAGCTTTTTGGAATTCTGGTGCTACAAAAATTTCGCAGGAAAGGATGAATAATATCGTAAAAATTCCAAGCTGTTTGAATTTGGTAATCGTCGAATATTAGGAGGCACTGTTTACTTGGTTTCACATTACGTACTCATTTAAAGGAAGTTTTCAGTTCTTCAAACGAGATTAGAGGAACTTTGTTTTTCAAAAGAAAACTCATTTCTGTACGAGTGTGATTGTAACACACACTGAGTACGCCCGTGTGTTTATCGTCCTTCATTGGAGTTTTCATTCATGTACGTAAAGTAACTGATATCAGAACCGCTTTCTTTTTCCTTTTTTACGTTAATCTCCAATGGTGTAGAGTTTCATTATTTCATCACCAATGAAAAGACGTCGAAAATGATTCGTTTTATCGCCGTCGGACACAGTAAAAACAAAACAAGTTAGTAAAATCATGCAATGCATTGATTATGATACGCTTTCCAACATACCAGAAATAATTACTCAAGTTATGAGGATAATGGCTGTGGAATAAATCTCGGTCTTGTACCCTGAACTTTGATCCCATTTCGATTATATTCTACAGAACCGGTTCTGTATACCTCCGAAATCACATGATAAAGTTTTGTCGGAATGAAAGCATTTTTACGTAAGTTATGATGCAAAAGGGCTATGGAATAGATTCCGCTCCTGTGTCCTAACCTTTGACCCCATTTCGCCCATTTTCAACAGGATTCGTTGACCCCATTTCATCCATTTAATAGGCAGGCCCTACAACATACTAACATTTCATCCAGATCGAAGAATTTTTACGTAAGTTATGACGCATAATGGCGATGTAAGTGATTCCGCTCCTGTGTCCTGACCTTTAACCCCATTTCGCCCATTTTCAATAGGGTTTGTCCCCAGGTAGTCCCCTACCATATACTAAAATTCAATCGAAATCGAACCTTTTTTACGTTAGTTATGACGCATAAGAGCGGTGGAATGGATCCCACTCCTATGTCCTGACCTTTGACCCCATTTCGTTCACTTTCAATAGGGTTCCTTTCCAGGCGTTCACCTACTACATACTAAAAGTTCATCGAAATCGAACAATTTTTACGCGAGTTATCGTGCGGACGAACATACGCACACAAAGCGTGACGTAATGAGGCAGGTGGGAATCGCGACCATCTGCTCGCAAGAGTGTGACGTCATGAAACTTTAATAGGATCCACACAGAACGCGTGACGTAATGAGACAGATTTCGTGACCGCGTGCCAACATATCAAGCGTAAGATTGTGACGTCATAAGATCGTCCCCAGGTGGCCCCCTACCACATAATAAAATTTCATCGAAATCGAACCATTTTTACGCACGTTATGACGCATAAAGGCAATGGAATGCATCACGCTTTATGTCCTGACCTTTGACCCCACTTCACCCATTTTCAACAGGGTTCATTCCCAGGTGGTCCCCTACAATGTACTAAAATTTCATCAACATCGAACCATATTTATGCAAGTTATGACGCATAAGGGCAATGGAATGGATTCCGCTCCTATGCCATGACCTTTGACCCCGCTTCACCCATTTTCAAAAGGAGTCATTCCCAGGTGGTCCCCTACGATATACTAAAATTACATCGAACCATATTTACGCAAGTTATATGACGCATAAGGGCAATGGAAAGGATCCCGCTCCTATGCCGTGACATTTGGCCTCATTTCGTCCATTTTCAATAGGGTTCGTCCCCAGGTGGTCCCCTACCACATACTAAAATTTCATCGAATTCGAACCAGTTTTGCGGGAGTTATCGTGCCGACAGACAGACGGATGGACAAAGCTGGAGCATATACGCTTCTTCAACCTACGGTTGGAAAGCGTAAAAAAGGAGGGGAGAGCAAAATTCCAGTTACCGTGTTTTATATTTAGCAATTTTATGACTAAACCGTGTGTTCATTATGTTTTGGCTGAAAATCAGGCATGTATTTATTTACTTTAATATGTGAGAATATGTCAGGTAAAGCCCACTAATTTTTTTTTTTTTTTTATTAAATTAACCAACTCCGAATATAAGGGTCTTGGGCTTTATTGTGAAGGATTTCATTTAGACGTAGTCCGTGCCGATTTCAAAAAAGTTAGTAAAATCATGCAATGCGTTGATTATGATACACTTTCAAACATACCCGAAATCATTACTCAAGTTATGAGGATAATGGCTGTGGAATAAATATCTCTCCTGTGCTTGGGTTGGCGGAAGACCTCCACACAGGAAGACTGCTACACAGGAAAACTGCCACACATCTTTCAGCAATTTAGAAAACTGCCACACATATGAAAACCGCCACATAGGAAAGCTGCCACACAGGAAAACTGCCACACATATGAAAACCGCCACATAGGAAAGCTGCCACACAGGAAAACTGCCACACGTTTTTCATTAAGAGGCCGGGCACAAAATGCTATTCCTTCGAGGAACACTTTGAATCTGTGGCAGTTTTCTGGTGTGGCAGTTTTCCAAGTTTCCGAATTATGTGAGGCAGTTTCCCAAGGTTCCTAACGATGGGAAGGAGCTCTTTTGTTTGTCTGAATTTTCATGTCAGTTCATACTCAGGCCACAGAAGTTCGAGGGGGTATAAAGATTGTCGTTTCGTGGCCTATATTGAGAATTGAATTGGAAACTCCAAACAAATTTCGGGAAACCGTTCTACAATATGTAAGCCAAGCGAAAATTGCTGTGTTCAGGAAAGGACAATAAAGTGTGATTTTTTTAATAACGCTGCACTTTCACTTAGGCACCAAATATTTACATAACATGTCAAATTTGTAATATTTTTCTTTTATACTTAATTAATTAATAGGCCTCACTCATCGGCCTTTTTAAAGGCTTTTAATCTGCCGACTTTATATTCATAAAGCTTACGTATCAAATCAAGTCAATAGCATTGCGCTTTTACTTAGGCACTGAATATACATTAAAGTCATAGGCTACAGGCATAGGCCTTTTTAACAGTTTTTATTCTACCAGAGTCATATCCACAACGTTTACACATCAAATCAAGTTAATAATATTTCACTTTTATTTAGGCACGAAATATTTATTCACAGGCCCTAGGCATAGACTCAGGCCCTTTTACTAGTTTTTATTCTACCAATGTCATATTCACAACGTTTACACAGCGAATCATGTTAATAATATTGGGCGTTTACTTACGCACGAAATATTAATTCATAGGCCCTAGGCCTTCTTAATAGTTTTGACTCTATCAGTGCCATAGTCACAACGTTTACACAGCAAATCAAGTTCATAATATTACACTTTTACTTGGGCACGAAATATTAATTCATAGGCCCAGACTTAGGGCCTATGAACGAATATTTCGTGCCTAAGTGAAAGCGCAATATTATTAAATTTATTTGTTGTGCAAACGTTGTGAATATAGCATTGATAAAGTAAAAACCACTAAAAAGACCTAGTCCTATGAATTAATATTTCGTGCCTAAGTAAACCCAAATGTTATTAACTTCATTTGATGTGTAAACGTTGTGAATATGGCATTAGTAGAATAAAAACTGTCAAAAAGGCCTAGGCCTGGGGCCTATGAATTAATATTTCCTGCCTAAGTAAAAGCGCGATATTATCCCATTTTTTGCTGTGTAAACCTTGTGAATATGGTCAAGATAAAGTAAAAACTATTAAAAAGGCCTAGGCCTAGGGCCTATGAATTAATATTTCGTACCTAAGAAAACGCCCAATATTATTAACTTGATTTGATGTGTAAACGTTATGAATATGACACTGGTAGAATAAAAACTGTTAAAAAGGCCTATACCTGTGGCCTGTGACTTTAATATTTAGAGCCTAAGTAAAAGCGCAATGCTATTGATTTGATTTGATACGTAAGTGTTATGAATATGACACTTCCCATCGTTAGGAACCTTGGGAAACTGCCACACATAATTCGAAAACTTGGAAAACTGCCACACCAGAAAACTGCCACACATTCAAAGTGTTCCTCGGAGGAATAGCAATTTGTACCCTGCCCCTTAATGAAAAGCGTGAGTCAGTTTTCCTGTGTGGCAATCTTCCGGTGTGTCAGTTTTTCTGTGTGTCAGTTTTCCTGTGTGGCGGTTTACAGTGAACCGACCTTTGACCCCATTTCGATTATATTCAATTTCGATGATATTCCGGTTTAGTATACTCTGGAACAACGTGATAAAGTTTTGTTGCAAGCGAAGCATTTTTACGCGGGTACGGAGAACTGGCCACCGGAGAACTGGACACATTGCAATTTCAGTGCCATAAAATTGTTCTGCATAAACAAATTTCGTGTGGCTATATTCCCCACTACTTGAGCAACTATTGTTCATAATTTTATTTTTTAATATTTCATTTTCAGTAAGAAATTTAGACATTTCCATGATTTTCGGAGCTAAGACTAAGCGGAGAACTGGCCACCGAAGAACTGGCCACACAAATTTTAAGGGGCCGTATAAAAATTGCGATCTGGGCTGCTCCGTGGCTACGTCTCCCCGAGATTGATTATCTGACACACATAAAATGTCCGTAATTTCGTATTTTCTTATGCACGATATTTTTCTATAAACTATAACTAAACAAATTCTCTGCGAGTATGAGCAAACCGGGTGTAGAACTGGGCACCGGAGAACTGGCCACCCGGAGAAGTGGCCACCGGAGAAATGTCCACAAAAATGCTAAGGGGTCGTATAAAAATTGCGTTTTTGACAGCTTCATGCCCACGACCCCCAGAGGTTGGTTATCTGAGTCATATAAAGTTTCAGTAATTTCGTCTTTTCTTAATTGCGATAATTAATGTAATTTTTTTATAAAAAAATGTTTATGATCTACATCTCAACAGAAGATTTCAGGGTTTTCAAACTCAAGTCTGCAAATTACCTGACCGCATGTGCTGACTCAGGAAACTCTTGTTGGGGGGGGGGACCTGAAAACCTAAAATATGAAATAAAAAGAATTTCTGGTCCGATCGGGAGATTTTCAGCCATTACAAGCTACAAGTCATCGAATTGTCTATGGGCATCTGCTGCCTCAGGAAACTAGTCGGGGGGGATACCAAAAGCGTAAAATATCAAGAATTTGTCATTTCTCTTCCGATCGGGAGATCTTCAGCGTTTACAAGCTGCAACTCGAAAAATTTTCTCAGCGCATGTGCACTCTCTGGGAACCTGTCGGCGATGGGGGGGGGGGGATACCAAAGTGTAAAATATGAAGATTTCTCGTCCGATCGGGAGATTTTTGGCATTTACAAGCTACAACTCGACACATCGTTTGAAGGCATGTGCCTGCTCAGCAAACCTGTGTGTGTGAGGGGTGGGGGATACCAAAAGTGTGCAATATGAAGATTTCTCGTCTGATTGGGAGGTTTTCAGCATTTAGCAGCTACTACTCGACACATTATCTGAAGATATGTGCTTACTCTGTAAACCTGTCAGGGGCAGGGGGGGGGGTACCAAAAGCGTAAAATATGAAAAATGTCGTCCGATCGGGAGATTCTCAGCATTTAGCAGCTACAACTCGATACATTATCTGAAGTGAAGGCATGTGCCTACTCAGGAAACCTGTCGTGGAGGGGGGGGGGGTTGTAGCTTGTATAAATGCTGAAAATCTTCGGATCGGACGAGAAATTCTTCATATTTTACAGTTTTGGTATTAACCCCCCCCCCCCCCGACAGGTTTCCAGAGTAAGCAGATACGCTCAGATATTATGTCGAGTTGTAAATTGTAAATGCTGCAAATCTCCCGATCGGACGAGAAATTCTTCATATCTTACACTTTTGGTATCCCCCCCCCGGCGGGTTTGCAGTGTATGCACATGCCCTCAGATAATGTGTCGAGTTGTACGTAGCTTGTAAATGCTGAAAATCTCGGGATCGGACGAGAAATTTTTCATATTTTACAGTTTTGGTACTCCCCCCCCTCCCCGACAGTATGCTGAGTAGGCACATGCCTTCAGAAAATTTGCCGAGTTATAGCTTATAAATGCTGAAAATCTTCTGATGGGGCGAGCAATTTTTCATATGTTACACTTTTGGTATTAACCCCCTCCCCCGGGCAGGTTTCCAGAGTAGGCACATACGCTCAGATAATGTGTCGAGTTGTAGCTTGTAAATGCTGAAAATCTTCGGATGGGTCGAGAAATGCTTTATATTTTACACTTTTGGTACCCCCCCTTTCTCCCCGACAAGTTTCCTGAGTCAGCACATCCGCTCAGATAATTTGAAGACTTGTAGTTTGAAAACCCTGAAATCTTCTGTTGAAATGTAGATCATAAACATTTTTTATAAAAAAAAATACATTAATTATCGCAATTAAGAAAAGACGAAATTACTGAAACTTTATATGACTCAGATAACCAACCTCTGGGGGTCGTGGGCATGAAACGGTCAAAAACGCAATTTTTATACGACCCCTTAAAATTTTTGTGGCCAGTTCTCCGGGTGGTCGGTTCTCCGGTGGCCAGTTCTCCGGTGGCCACTTCTCCGGATGGCCAGTTCTCCTACACCCATTTTTACGAAGTTATGAAGCACAAGGGCGATGGAATAGATCCCGCTCGTATGTCCTGACTTTTGACCCCATTTCTCCCATTTTCAATATGGTTCGTTTCCAGGACCACATACTAAAATTTCATCGAAATCGAACCATTTTTACGCGAATTATCGTGCGGACAGATAGACTGACGGACAAAGCTGGAGCATATGCGCTTCTTCAACTTACGGTTGGAAAGCGTAAGAAAGCATAAAGTTCATTTCTTCGGGAAACGCACAATCGATCGCACTGAAACAAATGTGATTTTTCACCTCTTGCTTGCTCTCGTTCAGCTATTTAACAATTTCACATTTCTGGAGCAAGTGAAAGTGTTTTAAAGACCTTGCAACGGAACGCCAGGTAGGCACGGCACCGTCAATATGTGTAATGTATATACACTGTATCTAAAAAAAAACCTTCCATAATGTCTTATCTAGCTCCTCTTTTTATCCCCCCCTACAGTAAACTTCTGGATCTGCCCTGATCCTATGAACTGAAGAAAATGAAATTGCAAAACTGGCCTTGGAAGGAGAAATCGAGGGAAACAGAAGCGACAGAAGGAAATAATTAGCTAATTGTCGTCCCGGAATGAAATGATAAAAACCTGAATGCCCAGAAACCACACAGACAAACCCCAGGCCGTCTGCCTTCAACAGCTGGTCGGCGGTCTTCAATGGCGTGGTCTCCAACAGCAATCGAAAGTTAATGAGAGCTGACAGTGCTAATTAACTGACCTCTGTGTAAATGGCCTCAAAGGTACCCAAAGTGCTTCGCAGTCAAGGTTGCTTCGCAGTGTAAAATAACCATCGGAGAAAGCTGATGTTTATCATACACAGATGGCACTCCCTTGTCGGCGACTTTTGATGAGAACCTGCATTTGTTGCTGACTGCGTTAGCGCTTTGGAAAGCGGAAATCTCGCCTGAAATGAGACTTCATTCAAACCTACGTGCATTCACTTACCACTCATAAATTCATTAAGTAGTTCTTTGCTATAATGTACACCGCAATCACGGCTGAACGGCATCATTTAGAGATACTGATTTTTCACTGTATGTTCTTCGTAGTGTGAGAACAACTTTCTAGCTTAAACATCTCGATTTTCGAAAACCATCTGCTGAACATGACA
Organism: Macrothele yani; assembly: GCA_039090855.1. Classification (NCBI taxonomy): domain Eukaryota; kingdom Metazoa; phylum Arthropoda; class Arachnida; order Araneae; family Macrothelidae; genus Macrothele; species Macrothele yani. The sequence goes on along the minus strand of CM076989.1, from coordinate 91,027,786 downwards.
ACGCTATCATAAGCTGAAGCAGGCAATTTTAAGTTAAGTCAAAGTAGTGTTACAGTGGACACCCCCCCATCCTAAAACCTGAAGAAAACTCTAAAATTTGTCCGCCATGTCGCGTATGGTATGAGGTAGCTAGGAATCACAGTTCGGCAGGCTCACATGTTCTTTTACAGTTCAGTTTTTTTATTTATTTCTCATTTACGTTGTTTTTTCTTTCGGATGTTCTCTAAATTAATTAACAAAATGGCGGGATAATTGGGAAGTCGCTCCAATGCTCTTGAAGGCAAGAAACGCAATATTTTTGCCATTTTGAATTATTTCTACCTGTGGGAAAAGGTAGCACTCAATGGTTGCTCTGGAAATTGATAAGAGCAAAGCGATAGGCCCAGAAGAGGACTTCTAGATTTCTTGAGGAGGGGCCGATGTTACGACCCACCCCCGCCATTAATTTAGTAATTAATGGGCGTGGTTGATGTGTGAAATTAATTAAGTATTAATTGTTCGAGGCTTGATTGGAGTTTAAAAGTGTAAACAGCAGATAAAGTTTTATCTGGGGGTTTGGAAAGAAAAGAGGAGAAGAATTCTCTCTCTGGCTGGGTGGTCTCAGAATAGCTCTGTTAGGTCATAAATATCAGGGCGCAGCTGACGGGCAGCCTATGCAACACGGAAAGGGAAAGAGGAATACGTATCGAATGAGCCACTTGAGTAGGAATGAATGAAGATGGGGACAAAAGGTTTAGCGAATAATCGTAAATTCGTCGATTGTTTGGGGCATTTTCGAGAACAATTGCTCTCTGTGTGGTCCGTGCAGAAAAATAAGAGTTCGCACTTGGCATGAAAATAAGGAAGAAAGTTTAGTTGTCTGTGCGCTCTCCGATGTGAAAGGCTGGATGCCTTGGATCTGCAAAAAATGAATTGGGAAAAATGAAGCAGCAAACCTCCCCGCATTTGGTAAGAAATGGAGACAACTCGAGGCAGCTGGAGATGCCAGTTTGCCATAAAGACAGCAGAATGCCTAAATCCGCAGGATAAAGCAGAAATTTCTAGGCTGGAGCGTAATGGAACTCAGCGACTGTTTGGCCTAATGAAAGCCAAGTTACAGGGGAATTAAGAAGTCTGCGAGTGGACAGTGGTCATTCCAATGAGAAGCGAAGCCAAGCAAAAGTCGGGTTCGGATGCCAACCACTGCAGTGTGGAATCGTCACCCCCATTCATCCCCTACTGTGGAGGAAGTGAAGAGATGCGCTTGTCTTACGGGGCGAAGCGAGGCCCCATGTGTGCGTGTGTGTGGTCGCGTAAGCAGCGAAGCCACTACGTGTAAGTGCGACGGGATAAAAACATGTCGAAAGAAAAATATGAGCGTAAGAGCGGTGGCTTCGATACCTAACAAATATACAGGTGAAATGTTGAGTTGCCGATATACGCTTAAGGTAAAAGCACGTCTGATTTCGCTCGGCCGAGAAAATTAATCTTGGAAACCGCAACATCAGATGTGAGAGGGCCTATTTTGCTTAACGGCCACCTTCAAATCGTCACGAGAATAGATCAGTGTGCACTCTAATCATTGCAACAAAGTGCGGCGTGATATTACCATTTTTAATTGTGTGCTTCATTTACATCAAGCGTCAAAGTGAAGTGTTGAATCATCGGTGCTGCCACATGGTGCAAGTGTCTGTGTGTGTGTGTTTTTTTTGTCGTGTGATATTATGTGATGCACAACGGATTTGCACAGCAAAGTCACGTAACTGTAAGTAGATGAATATTTCCTTTTTCTTTCTTCGCACATCTGCGAACTTGTGCCATCCCGACACCCAAAGCTGCATGGACATAGATGCAGTAATGCTGAGTGACTGAACCTCAGAGGAAATACCTGCACATACAGATTTCAATTTCTTACAGGGCCCATTTCCTGATTACTTTTTTTTACATGAATAAGGGAGAGGGTGTGGCCACAAATTCCGCTGGGCGGGACAGTTTCTTTTAACTTTGGTTCAGGACCAACGTCAGCGGGGCAGGGTTCTGCATGTGCATGCTTATTAGATTTAGTTAATTAACTTTGGCAGTATTTCGCACCTATAATCTTATACCGCAAATTAACGTGCTTGTGTATTTTGTGTCGCGAGTATTTTTAATGTGATCGTTTGCATATAATTTTTTTTTATTCTCTAAGCAATTGTATATGAATATCACCTGCAGCTCCATTTAGTGTGTAAACGAGTAGTATCTCTTGTTCAGATAGTCCGGTGGAGACTCAGTCGGCTGCGTTATCCGACAGTAAAGTGTGACACCGTATGCTGCCCACATATGAGGGGCAATTGTCTATGCGCCTAGAGAGCGCCGGATCTGTTTAAATCTCGCAGAACGTTATTAAATGTTGTGTTGTGTATTTGAGAATCATGTGTTATTTGCGAAAGTGAGTGTTGTACTGACTGGTTGGGGATTGAATGTACCGGAGTAAGATCCGGACCACTACACTCAGTCACGAATTGGTGATTGCGGGTGAACCTCATCACAACTCTGATCCCAAAGTATCATTTTTTTTAGATTATTTTATTTTTTATTTGTTGTTGTTATTTTGTTCACAAGGTGGATTCACCCAAGCCTTATGCTTCGGGTCATTCTTCAACTTTTCATTTTTTATGTTCTGGTGTGAATCTTTGAGTGCAGCAGTGCACCTGAGATTCTCACCTGGTGCCGTGGCCAACTAAATTGTACTTCAGGTCTCAAGCACCGTTACCGGCCGACTCGGCAGGAACACTGCTAGTGCCGTGTAACAGTAGCATACATTAGAACATCGGTTATATGTTTTTCAAGGGGTGGCCTTAAAAAACGTACACATGGGAAACACGTATACGTTTATTAATATTTTAATTTTAATGAAAAAACGAGAGGGAGATATAAACTCGTACTTTTAGAATACGCTAATTTATAATGTAAGATATATATATACATACAGTATATGTAAATAATTATAATATAAGATATGCACGGTCGAGTCATATTATTGCGACCACCAGCTAATGTCCAGAGTAACCGCCGTGTGCAGCGCGGACAGCAGCCAGACGGGATGGGAGTGACTAAATAAGGTGCTGGAAGGTGTTCACAGGTATGTGGAGCCATGCTGATTCTGACTGCAGTGCATCTGACAGCTGCTGGAGGGTGCGTGGTGGAGGTTCCATAGAGCGAACAACACAACCGAGGTGGTCCCACAGATGCTCAATTGGGTTTAAGTCTGGGGAATTAGGGGACCAGGGAAGTACTTTGAAATTTTTATCGTGCTCTTCCAACCACTCACAGACATTTCTAGCTGTGTGACACGTCGCATTGTCGTTCTCGAAGATCCCATCCGCCCCAGAGAAAACAATCAGCATGTATGGGTGTGCGTGGTCTGCAAGGATGGATTCATAACGAATTCGGTCCATAGTGCCTTCCACAAGTATGAGTGGACCCAAAGATTGCCACGAAAACATTCCCCAGATCATAACGCTGCCCCCACCAGCTTGTGTTCTTCCAGAAATGGTTGAAGAGTGTTTGTTCTCCGATGTTTCTCGCCTTAAAAGCTAACGTCCATCCGTTCGATGAAGCAGAAAACATGACTCATCGGAGAAGGCTCCTTGCCAATTAGCGTAGGTCCAATTCCGATACTGCCGTGCAAATGTAAGCCTTTTCTGTCAATGCAGTGACCATCCATCTGCATCGGAGCCCCATACGCAGCAGGGTTCGTTGAACTGTTGTTTTAGTCACGCTCCCGGTAGCCCCCTGGTTCATTCGGCCAGTGAGTTGCTCTACTGTAGCGTGTCGATCGGCCCTCACGCACCTTAACAGCCGACGATCACCTCTCACATCATTAGCACGTGGTGCTCCGCAGTTTCCACGTCGCTTATTCGCAATGCTGCCAATTCTCCAATCACGATACACTTTAACCACAGCAGCACGAGAACAGTTCACAAACTGCGCTGTTTCAGAAATACTGCCACCCTTGTCCCGAAAGCCGATAATCATTCCTTTTTGCAAATCTGATAAATCGCTCCTTTTATCCATGAGAGCAACGAGTGATATGTTTTCAGAATGCATACAAGACACCGAATATACCCTCCAAGCCAGCTCACGACACGTGTCTTCTTTCATTGGCGACGCCCTGTTGACGTCAAAAGCATGAGGTGGTCACAATAATGCGACTCGACTGTGTATGTACGTATATTGAATTCATACTTTGTTTGCTACCTTAAACCTATGTCTATTTCGACGGTTGTATTATTTTCAATATAATAGCTAGATTAAGACATTCTGTTTGATTTTATAGTTAAACCTCTGTCCAAAAAAAAAAAAAAAAAAAAAAAAGAAACACCTTAATTCTGAAATCATCATCATCATCATCATTGTCAACCATTATCAATCCACTGCTGGACGAAGGTCTCCCCAAGTTTCCTCCACAACGGTCTGTCTTGTGCCAGTCTCCTCCATGTCACCCCTGCATACTTTCGAATTTCATCCACCCATCTCCCATGTGGTCTTCTTCTGGGTCTTTTCCTGTCCCTTGGAATCCAATCTAAAATTTCGGCTGTCCATTGATGATCTGTCCTTCTGGCAGTATGTCCAGCCCATTGCCATTTCAGGGATTTAACTCTGATCATGATGTCTTCCACTCTTGTCATTTTTCGGATCCACGAGTTCCTCTTCTTATCTCTCCTGGTTACACCAAGTATGCACCTCTCCATGCCTCTTTGAGTTGTCTGCAGCCTTTGTATGTCTCTTTTAGTTAAGGTCCACGTCTCTGCACCATACGTAAGCACTGGAAGGATGCATTGATCAAACACTTTTCTTTTAAGACATAATGGCATATTGCTCTTGAAAATTATGCTGTTTCTTCCAAAAGCTCTCCAGGCAAGTTTTGTACGCCGATTAATTTCTTCATCAATGTGACCCTCGCTTGATATCTGCTGTCCAAGATAAACGTACGTGTCTGTTATCTCCAGCTTTTCTCCATCAATCGATAAATCTTCATTTCTTGTAAAAGCATTGAACATCACTTTTGTCTTCTGAAAGTTCATTTTTAATCACACTTCTTTACTCTTGTCAGCAAGTTCCTGGATCATACTCTGCAGCTCTGATGGGGTAGTTGCAAAAATGACTATGTCATCAGCAAAACGAAGGTGGGTTAGATAATCTCCATTAATCTTTATCCCCTTGTTTTCCCAGCTCAGCGACTGAAAAACACCCTCCAATGTGGCATTAAAGAGCTTCGGAGATATGGTGTCACCTTGTCTCACTCCCTTTCCAATTTTTACGTGTGTTGTATTTTCAAACAGCCTAATCTTTGCACTTGCATTTTCATAGATGTTATTAATAATATTAATGTATGCATCTTCAATACCGCAGGTTTTCAGAGCCATTGTAACTGCTGATGGTTTCACCGAATCAAAGGCTTTTTCATAATCGATAAAAGCCATGCACAATGGAAGCTCATATTCCCTCGCTCTTTCAATTAGTTCTCTCAGCACGTGGATATGATCTATTGTGCTGTAGCCACTCCTGAATCCAGCTTGTTCTCTCGGTTGAGCCATGTCCAGTGTTACCTTCAAGCGGTGTGAAAGAACTTTAGTGAAGATTTTATAAACTACTGATAGGAGGCTGATAGGTCTGTAGTTTCCAAGATCCTCAATGTCACCTTTCTTATGTAGCAGGATCATTGTAGCGGTGTTCCAATCCTCAGGAATCTTTCCTTCATTAAGGCATCGAGTGAAAATTTGGGCGAGTACTGTTTCGATTTCTCCACTTGCTTCTTGTATGATGTCTACAGTAATTCCATCTTCTCCTGGAGCTTTTTCTCGCTTCATGTTCTTGATTGCATGTGCAACTTCTGCTGGAAGGACTGGAGGAACTCTGGTACTGGTATCTTTCATGATGTCTGGAGTGCATATATCATCCCTTTCATATAATTTGGAGTAGAAATCTTTCACTCTTGTCAAAATTTCGCCTCTATTTCTTGTTACAGAACCATCTTCTTTTCTCAGTGCCATAATCTGTTTTCTTCCCTTACTGAGATGTCCCTTTGCTATCTTTAGGCTTTGGTTGTTTTCAATTGCTTTCCTCACTAGTTCACAGTTGAATTTTTCTTACGTCTTCAGTGATACTTTTTCTTACTGTCTTGCATAGCTCTATATATTCCACTTTGGAAGTCACATCTTCTTTAGTTGTCCTCATCTCTCTTCTTTTTTGCATCAACATTTTGGTTTTTCCTGATAATTTGTTCACATGCAACTTGTTCTTAGACCCAGCTAATTTTGTTGCTGTTTCCATAAGAGCTTTGGTTATTTTTCTGTTAACTTCAGAGATGTCCACTTCTTCCGATGTTAGGCCTTCTAAAGTAGAGAACCTGTTCTTCAGTTCTAACTTGAAGGTATTATGGTGTTTTTTAAGGTTGGTTATGTCAATAGATTTTGTTTGTCTTATGAGCTTGCCACGTTCAAGTTTAGTGTTGAGGTGCATCTTACATCTCACCAATCTATGGTCACTACCTGTGTTGAACTTGTTTAGCACACTGCAGTCTTCTATGACGAATTTTTTGTTACACATAATAAAATCAATTTCACTTGTCGTCCCATTTGGATGTCTCCATGTCCATTTCCTGTGTGGCTTTTTCTTGAAGAAGGAGTTCAAGATGAACAACCCTTCTGCCTCTGCAAACTCAACGAGAGTATTTCCACGCTGGTTTCTGTTGCCGTGACCGAATTTACCTACTGAAGTTTCATTCTGTTGCCGTTGCCCTATTTTTGCATTGAAATCTCCCATAATTATTTTCAAGTGCTGCTTACCTTTATTATTTAGATGACAAATTTCCTCATAAAATTCTTCAATTTCTTCTTCAGGATGACTTGTGGTGGGTGCATAAGTTTGAATAATCTGAGCCTGGTATCTTTTCGAGAGTTGGATAACAAGTCGTGCAGCTCTGTCAGAGGAACTTTCAACTTCTACAACTTTATCCTTCAGTTTCTTGTTTATTATAAATCCAACACCACTAGTTCTGCCAGTATCTGTCCCACGATAGTAGAAGAGATGTCCACTTTTCAGTTCGATGAGATCTTCTCCTTTTCTCCTTACCTCACTTAGCCCCACGATGTCCCACTTGATCCTTTGTAGTTCCTCTTCCAATTCAAGAAGCCTTGAATCAGAAGATAGGGAGCGTCCATTGTAAGTAGCCAAGGTCAGCATCAGATGGCAGCCTAGTCCGGTCCTCCGGGGATTCTTAGCACCCTCTGCCTTCATGTCGCACTGGCCGCTGCCTTGGCCAGGTACATTCCAGCTGCCGGAGACTGAGGGCCAAGATTTAAGTTGTGGAATCATTTTGGAGGGGTTTGGCCATAACTCACCACGCTGGCCAAGCGGGTTGGTGAGTGTGGGATAGAATTTCCTCTAATCCCGATGGTATAGTTATACCGCTATTGGCGGTCGTCAGAGCCCCTTTAGTGGGAACAGGATGCACCACGAGAAGGCGGGGTTGACATTTGTCAAGGAGAGGCTGTGATGTTACGCATCACCTGACCTTATACTATGTAGTAAATCCGAATACTAATATATTCAATACCACTATAACACGTACATTACTTATAGGCTCTTTCTTTTCTCTCTCAAAGCAGTTTGCTCACTAGCAGGAACTGTGAGCGTTATTTATTAAATTTTAAGGTGCACCTTCTATTTCATGACTGAAAAAAAAAAAAAAAAAAGGTGAAAAAGATAGAAAAAAAAAGAAAACGCTCTTTCAATTCTAGAGTTGTAACATACCGGGTTGCGTATAATAAAATCAAAGTACCGTGTATTTTTAATATCCTGAAATTCAAAATTTATCGTATAATCCTCAAAAGCGTATGAATGGATTAGGTATAACCGAATTAGGAAAACGATAGAAAGTGCATTATATAATGTTGGGACTAGCGCAGAATTACGTAAAAACGTATAACCGAGGTTTCACTGTATGTTCATTAGAAGACTAATAACCATTTCGGTTGTGGGAATAGCTTACAAATCCAAATTTAGTATCGCTGAGGGCCCCACAATCATGCAGAAATTTGGCAACGGATACCTGTCTATAGACAAAATATTCTGTATTCTGTTGTCAGCAAGGTCCATGGTAATGATATAAACGAAATGGGAACTATTGGGTTGTCGGAAAAGTCATGACGTATTTTAACCATGTTTTGTAAAGGTCATTTATTGATAAAAAGAACAAAGATCAATCAATGATATAATGCCCGTTTTGTTCGATAACCTTTTGCTATTTTTCAGTGAGCTGCAGAACGCCTCGTTCATAGAAGGACCTGTCTTTCGTGGCGAAAAACTATACAAGGTGCTGATTTACAGCCTCATCTGAATTGAACGTTATAACACGCAAGGACTGTTGAAGAGAGCGAAATAAATCGAAGTCTGACAGCGCAAGGTCAGGCGAGTATGCTGGGTGTCGCAACACATCCCACCCAAGCTCCAATAATTTTTGGTGGGTGATCAAACTTGTGTGTGGTCTCGCGTTGTCGTGATGGAACACAACACCCTTACGATGAACGAGCTCTGGACGTTTCTGGATGATGGATTCGGTCAAACTGTCCAATTGCCAACAGTACACATTCGAATTGATTGTTTGGTTCCGTGGTAGGAGCTCGAAAAACACGACAACTTTAAAATCCCACAACACTGAGACCATAACCTTCCGCTGATGAATGTCTGCTTTGGATGTCGTTTGAGGCGAATCAGCACGTCGGGACCAAGACCATTTGCGCAGCACATTGTTGTTCACAATCCACTTTTCGTCACCAGTTATCAGTAGCTTCAAAACAGGATCATTTTCCTCAAGTTTAATGAGCATATCGCAGATGTTTATACGCGACGTCAACTGAGCTTCTTTGAGTTCATGAGGAACCCACACATCGATCTCGCTTACGTATCCCAGCTTCCTCAGGTGGTCGTGAAAGCTTGAATGATGGATGTGCAATGTGTCTGCAATATCTCGTGTCATGTAACGTGGGTTTGACTCGATCAATGCCTTGATTTGGTCGTCATCTGCCTCGGTGGGCCTCCCGGACCGAGGAGTATCCTTAAGGACAAAATCACCAGCACGGAATTTTGCGATCCACCGCTGGCACTGACGTTCTTGTAGAGCATTATCACCGTACAATTTACGCAACTTTTCACAAGCTTGACCGTGCGTTCTTCCCTTTACGGAAGTAAAACAGTAAAATAAGGCGAAAATGCACAGTTTGGTCTTCCATCAAATCAAGTCAAATCTCCGCAAATCAACGAAATCGCTCCCGAATTACTGGTACATTAACCTCCAGACTGTCAGGATGCCACGACGACGGATTCGTGCTCACCACGAGAAGTCGAGCGGGTTTACGAGAGTATATATAATTGGGCTAAGAGAAACCGGTTGGTCAAGTGGCCGTATCGCCAGGCATTTGGATCGGAGCGACGTGGTAATCGGACGATGTTGGCACAAATGGGTCGAACAGGGCACCACAATCCAGCGGCACACGGGCAGTGGTAGGTCGAGGGCAATGACAGAACGCAAACATTGAGCGATTGTGAGAGCCACACGAACAGAACCGAATTCGTCGCTCTCAACAATCCGTGGCCATGTTGCGTCGTCCACAGGTACGGAAGTGGCCATTCGGACCGTCGCCAGATGTGTTGCTGCACAGATATTACATTCGAGGAGGCCAACCCGCCGCTTTCTACTGATCAGAGAGCATCGCAGGCACCAGTTGCAGTGGTGTCGGACCCGATCGACGAGGGATAATGTCCAATGGTGTCGTGTTGTCTTCATTGATGAGTCACGGTTTGCACTTAGCGCCGGTGACCAGCGCATGCGTGTCTGGAGACAAGCCGACCAGCGCACGGATCCTGCTTTTACCATGCAACGGCACAGGGCTCGCACACCTGATCTGACTGTCTAGGAAGCTATTCCCTACGATAGCTGGAGACCCTTGGAAGTCCTCCGTACTACCCTCACGGCTCAACGGTACGTCGACGCATTCTACGACCTGTTGTGTTGCCCTTCCTGTAGCACATCACCGAATGATTTTGCAACAGGATAATACCCGGCCGCACACGGCACAGCTCTCCCGGGCCTGCCTCTGTAAATTCGACACCCTTCTAGGCCAGCCCGATCACCAGATTTCTCACCGATTAAACATGATGGGACCCCACCTACACCCATCCCGGAATGTCGGCGAATTGGCCCACAATTTGGACACCATCTGGCATTCCATACCTCAAAACAGTATCCGTAAACTGTATGTGTCTCTTGCCACGATGGGTTTCTGCTTGTATCCGAGCAAGAGATGGCGCTACAATACAACTTATTTACTTCTACTCGTGTAACTGTTTTATCCGGATAAATGGCCCAACTGCTGTGGAATTGCAATCATTTCCTTTTCTATACATGTACATTACACATGCCAATTTACATCTTGATTGGATGATTCCTTCTGGGTGCTTCGTTTTCTTTTTTTGTTCTTCTTTCTTTCTTTTTAGCGAAGAGAAGATTGTATTAGCTACTTTGGTTTAGGGTGGTGTAGGAAGATTAGGGCTAAGGAAGAACTTGATTATACTACTCCAGAGAGAAAAGGTAGAAAACAGCAAACACCGCCGATCATCAGGAGAGTTTCTGCAAGCACTCTTCATCGCAGCTCAGGAAAGACAGGAAAAAGTTCCAACACAGATGTTTTTCCTTGGCTGGAAGTCATATGAAAGTAATTTATATCCCAGCCAGCTAAGTATTCGCCTTAAACAATGAAAAGTGTGGGAAGCGTCAATCCTTGTTTCCCCTACCACTAAAAGGAAGGGTAGGTTATTTTAACAGTTTCTTTTAAAACAAGTACATCGATAATAATTCGAAAATTTAAAATGAGAAAGTAAATTATCACTTGAAAATAAAGTGGTCACTTTAAGGATTGATGTATTTCGGTCCGTGAAAAGCAAAACAAAACTGGCAATCCAATGATACGTTTTCGAGGCCCCTCAAACTCTGGAGCCCTAGGCGCGCCTGCTGCGCCTAGTGGGAAATCCGCCCCTGGTTCGTCACCAGGTGGTGGTCCCCTACCACATACTAAAATTTCATCGAAATCGAACCATTTTTACGCGAGTTATCGTGCGGACGGACGGACAAAAGTAGTAGAAAATGACCGATTCTGGCTAAAACCGGAGCCATAGACTTAACATTAGGTGTCGGCCGGAGCAGCCGGAGCCAGCCGGAGCAAGCTGCAGCCGGGCGGATGGAGGGGGCGTGGTTAGTAGCAGCCTCCAATTCCCCGCTGCAATTTTTCCCCCTTGACCGAAGTGTGTGCTTATCTCCGAAGATAGTAGTATTTATTGGACTTTGTCGAATTTTGGGGGGAAATCAATGAAGGCTTATTCCTTTTTTTTTTTTTAATTTAATGAAGGTTGTTTCTTTATTTATTTTCCCCTCTCTCGACCCCATCCCCTTAGGTTATTGTTATGTAAAACGTTTTTTTCCTCGTAATTTGTTGATTTTTCAATTAATTTTCATGAATTCCTCATGTGTCTTCCCTAATGAAAATTATGTAGGGTAAGTATTATTTCTCTTTTTTTCTCGAATAATACGGTCATGTCCTCATCTCAAGAAATGTTATTATGATATCTTATTTTTGTTCATAAATGTTTGATTTTGAGAGATGGCAACGCCCGAGTGAGAAAGGGGTTGGATATAGGGGGATGGCAACTCGATGTGTTGCCCCCTAGCGGTGCTTCTTGGAACTTTCGATTGATCTTTGATTTTGAGGGATGGCAACGTCCGAGTGGGAAAGGGGTTGGATATAGGGGGATGGCAACTCGATGTGTTGCCCCCTAGCGGTGCTTCTTGGAACTTTCGATTGATCTTTGATTTTGAGGGATGGCAACGCCCGAGTGGGAAAGGGGTTGGATATAGGGGGATGGCAACTCGATGTGTTGCCCCCTAGCGGTGCTTCTTGGAACTTTCGATTGATCTTTGATTTTGAGGGATGGCAACGCCCGAGTGGGAAAGGGGTTGGATATAGGGGGGATGTCAACTCGATGTGCTGTCCCCTAGCGGTGCTTCTTGGAACTTTCGATTGATCTTTGATTTTGAGGGATGGCAACGGCCGAGTGGGAAAGGTGTTGGATATAGGGGGATGCCAACTCGATGTACTACCCCTAGCGATGCTTCTTGGAACTTTCGATGGATCTTTGATTTTGGGGGATGGCAACGACCGAGTGGGGAAAGGGCACTGCGTAGGTGTTAGATATGATGATGCTTCTTGGAACTTTATTATTTCGATGGATCTTTGATTTTGAGGGATGGCAACGACTGAGTGGGGTCCGTTGGGAATTTCTGCATTTATTCCTGTGTTTTGCAAGCAAGATTTCCCCCCTCTTCAATACTATTTTTCCCCCGCAGGAAATGTTTGCGTAACGATGCTGGGGAATTTTCTTTCCAAGGGAATAAAAATGCTCCTAAGGTCTTAGCGAGGTTCTAACTGACGATGATTTGGTTTCCAAAAATAGTCAGGGGTCAAATGGTTTTCGTGTACTACGTATTCCCTATATATATATTTTTAAATTACTTTTACGTTATTTCTTCATGTGTTTTTATATATTTTTTGTATGTTTTGAGGGAGTTTTTTCGTGTAGATGTAATGAATTTTCTGGGGAACTTTTCTTTTTCCTCCATTCAATTTTATTTCAGACCATGAGACGAGGAAATGCTTCTTTAGAAATTATTTCGTTCTTGTTCGCAGTAATTACTGGACATAGACTTCATGTTAATTCTGAGTCTTTCACCCCTGCAATAATATTTTCTCGTAATTTTTTCGTATGTTCAAGAACTCTACAGATCTTTCCCAGTTAAAATTCTGCTCAAACAATATTTTCGGTCTTTATTTCCTTATAGCTTCCCAATTTCCGATATTTTCTTCCTCTATCTTTGAAATTTCATTAAACTTCTCAATAGGTCAGGATTCTTTTTTCTTGGACAAACTTATGAGGCCTTTTATTCAGACTATCTTTTTTTTTCCATTTCATTTCAGCAAACGATTATTTTAGATGCAACAAATCGTCAGATTTTGGTTTCCTTATATAGCATATTTTCCAACTAGCTTAAAAATATTCCTCAAAGCTTGCATGTATGTCAAATATACATTTTTTATTCTTTCGTAGTTAGCCATACTTTTCGTGGACTGCCTCGACAGGAAAGCATTCAATGTCAAGACATACAATCTAAAACCTTTTTCTTTCGATAAAATTTGTATTCTTTGGGCTGAATATTTTTTCTGTCTCGTCCGAAAAAACATTCATTCTAGAGGCAAAGCGACTAATTCCGTTCTTCCCATAAACATTATTTTTTTTATTATATTTGATATTCAGAGTTGTATACATTTACTATCCAAAAAAGAGATATATTTAATGTAAAGGTATATTCTTCCAAGCTGGAAATATATGTATATCTTAGTTCATTTCCAGTTAAAGGAAATGCATCTTTATATTTCAATATGAAAAAAGAAGCCCTATAAGTGAAAGCTCAACCTAAAGACGGATAGATTGTTCACACTCTCTCTACTCTATGACATTTCTTTACTGAATATACCATGGCCTTTTTTTTCATGAACTGCTTTAAAATCTTCGTTCTCACTTTACTATTGTCAGATTCCATGTCCCTCCAGTTCTTTACTGAGAAACAGAAGCATTTATTCAATTTTAATTTATTAAGAGAGTAGAACTCTTTTAGGCTTTCGAAGTACTTTCAAGTCTTTCATTACGAAAATTTTCATTGTCATGAAAGAAGCCATAATCGAGATGATTTACTATCGTTTCAATGAAAGTGTTTACGCATTCATTGCTATGATGTCAGATTTCATTTTCTTATACTTCGAACAGAAATGAGTTTGAATCATTCGTCGAGAAAACATTTCTTTCATATATATATATATATATATTTTTTTTTTGCCTCCGAATCAAACGAACTCAAAAAATAAGAGACGCACTTTAATATTTTTTTCCTCTTATGAGAGGAATACGGGAATATGATACCAAAATTAAAGAATAAAGAATATCGACTTTCCTCTCAACACCGTACATCTACGTTTTTTTTTTTTTTTTATTTTCAATAAGCTATTTCTATATTTTTACAACTGAATAGAATTATTTATTGAAAAAGTCTAAGTAAGACGAAAAATGGTTTTGTTGATTGCCTAAGAGGATGATTTTGGAAATTTTCGTTTTCTGGTAATTGTAAAAATCTCATAGAATAACATGGGAAAACTAGCATGCATAAAAGACTGTTTTGGATCGAGTAAATTGAAAGAATTTTACAAAGTTCATTTCAGAAAAGTACATTCCTTCCTAGTGTCAAAAACGAATCACTTCGTTTTTCTAAGATACACTTTGGAATCTTATAAAAGTGCATAGGGTCAAAAACGATTTTGATGATTTTACTAAGATGACAGATTTCGGATTTCTTGTGATAGAAAATACAGTGAATTTCCCATTGAATAACATGGGAAACTGCGAAATTTAAGAAGCACGTTTTCGTTCAAGTAAAATATTTTAAAAGTCTTTTTCGAATCAGTTGAAAACAGACAGGGTGTGTTTCTGAACAGTTCATTATTTCCCAAGATCAAAACGAATCACTTCGTTTTCTTTTCTTTTTTTTCCTAATGTGCGTTTCTGAAAGAAGTAAAAATAGTTTAGCTAGAAAATTGGAAAGATATTTTTATGAATCCTAGACTGGTTATTTTCGTATAGCTAGAAGGGTCTTCAGTGAGAGCACTTATTCTCTTTACAAACTAAGAGAATGAAGTGTAGTCAGTTTGAAAAAAAAATTCAAACTCCCCTAAATTTAGCCTTTTGTCCTGGTTTCGACTCAATACTGTAAAGCATTGCTCTCAGACCAGTTGAATTCCTGGCCCTTAATGAAATACATTAAGCCTTTCCCTTAAAAATAAGCAATCTCTTCTTCAATACCAGATCCCCAATAAATTTCTTTAAGAGTTATTCATTCCCACTTTTACTTTTTAAAACTTAAAATTCATTATTATTTAACTCATTACAAAAAATGAAACTCATTCATACAGAAAAAATATAAATGAATAAAAATAAATAAAGTAGTCCTAAAAAGGACTGTTTTTTCTGGGTCCCCTTCATACAGCTGCTCCATGATCGGTATAAGGAATTTTTTTTACCTGCTGATATCTCAGCACATTGACTTCACAGTCTCTAGCAAGTTCTTTACAATTATACTTTCCAAGAACGCTTTGGACGGGACATGGTCTCCAGTGACTGCAACAAAAAGATTCTGCTAGAATCTTGGGGTTAAGCAATGCAACGGCATCATCGAAATACTTTTGCCACTTGGATTCGGGGGTGGCATATGCACAGCTGTGGGCCGTGATGTTTGCGAATATGCGATTTGGGGTTGGTGGCACTCCATACAATAATATAAGTTATTGACATGTTCCTGAAGGCGATCCCTTACCATGTCAGCAAGCATGATGAAAAACTCTTCATCTGAGATGGAAGCAACAGGGGAAGAAATCCTTGGATGGTACAAAACAGCCTTTCTAAAGACAGGTCCAAATAGTAGTTGAGTAATACTGTCCCATATTTTCCACATTGATCAATAAGAGTTCCAAATTGTTGACAAGTCAGCTTTATCGGAACAGGATTCAATCGACGAAAACCATGAATTCTGGGGGAAAGCACTTCTAACGTGTAACTGCCAGAAGCATCTAAGAGGGAAGGACAGCAGGAAACGATAAGTTCACGATTAATCAAGATGTCACAATTCATGCCTTGAATCCAGTGTGATTTTCCCATGAATTTTCGGAACGTTGAAGCTGACATTGTTATTCCATTCTTAGAAGGGTAGAAAGATTCCCCATCTTTCCTATAACTTCGAATATGAACTCTGATTGTATTATGGAAATCAGACACTTTAACGAATGCGTTACCCCTAAATGGAAATGATGAGGGGGGATATCATTCAAAGAAATTCCCAATTCAACACATGACTTGGAAGCTTCAGAACATACCTTCTTTGCTACAGCATCGGAAACTTTAGTAGAGGAAGATGATCGCTTCATGTTGAAAGCTGGAGGAAGAGAATCGAAGGAAATTGCTGGAAGCGTTGAGGTCGGGAGCGAAGGGTGCTGACGGTTCGAAGACAGAGAACAGAATGAGTTAGCTTTGAATTGTTCAGACAAAACTGATAAGAGGTTGGAGTTCGTCACTTGTTTACTGCTTGAGAGGAAAGAGAGTCATGGGGAAAAGAACACTCGGTTATCATCTTTCTAAAGGTCAAATTCAATCTAATGTTTGGAGCATTCTTTTGTCGAGGCAGACCATGACTCCAATACGAATTAGTTGGTGGCAGGATCTGTAGTAAAGTTCCAGATCTCAAAGATAAGGAAACTGGTTTAAACCCGTTTCGCTTGAAAACAAAGTCTCTTTCTTGTCCGAGAGATACTGATGCAATACAAGACAAAGGATCTAATTCAGCTTCGTCATCACGATGAAAATTGATTCTATCATCTCCATTTCGATATTTATTAATTAAAACAAAGTTGAAGGATTCACCACATTCTTTCTCAACATAAAGCTTGATTTCTTGAAGTAACGGCGTCCAAGGGTTAGGTTCTAAGCACAAACCGCTAAAAGTGTATTTCAGATTGGGGTCCCCGAAGGCAGCATGTTGTCTGGGAATGGAATATGATTTTCCATAAATTTTGATTTTTGAGAATTCTCTACTTAAATATTCCACTTCTTCTTCCAAGCGGGAAAAGTAATGAATAGCTTGAGTTGAGGAGAACAGCTGAGAGTAATGGAAATGAAGTCTTTCCTTGTTATGTCGAAGAGGCAGCATTTTTTCTCAGGAAGGGAAACAACTGAAGTCCGTCCACTAAATTAACTGAATTGAGAATGAAGAAGGAGAGCTTGAGATAGGCTGACGAGTGACCTCATGACTCTCAAGGGGAAATTCATTATAGTTCTGATAAGAACTTTTTTTCCCCATGAGCTAAGAGATCCGTCAGAAGAATCTTCTCTTTGGGAAAACTAAGAAATCCCCCCTCCCCCTAACTAACATGAAAAAAAAAAAAAACCAAAAAAAAACCAAGGTTTTCTCTAGACATTCGTACATGAAGAAATTTAGAAAGCTTATGTTCCTAATAGTCAATCTATAAAGTTAGAAGACAAAACATTTACTAGGTAGAATTAAATAATTCCCCACAGAAATGGAGTTGGCAACACTTGACTTTAAAAAAAAAATCTCACTGAATGCATCTCCGACAGGTCCTCGAAAAGTACTTTAAAAAACAGAGGAAATATTGAGGGCAAATGTAGATTTTCATAGCAACGTGATCACCTGAATTCACTAGAAATTCAGACAGCTCAAGACGTAGGTAGCATCTAATTCAACTCTGAATCTAAAACAATGGACTGGCTCCACACATTTTTAAGATGAGGTATATTTGAGAGGAGGATTTTCATGTAAAAAAATCTTTTCCTGCATTAAATGATTTCAGGAGTGCAATAACTTGGGAAGCAACTTGAAAATCTTGATGAGAGTAAAATCTTGAACATACGTATTCACGAATTCCAAGTGAATAAAAAATCACAACTTGTTCATGAGAGTAAAATCTTGAACATGCGTATTCACGAATTCCAACAGGAAAAGATTTCATGAATAAAAATCTTGGAAAGCATCCTGAAATTCTTCATGAGAGAAAATTAAAAATTTTGAGACGGTGCATTCTTCACGTGAGCAAAACAATAATTTTGATTAAATTTTCTTCGAAAAGTTTTTCTAGAAATCCAAGCGAGCAGCAACAAAATGACGGAGACATAGCATAGAGCAGAGAATTTTTTTTTTGAGTGAAATCTTCTCGAACAATGAGTTAAAGACTTGAAACATTCTGTAATTCTTCCTGAACAATCTATGCCGTGTGGACCCCTTCATGCCAAGCAGTTTATTAGCATGGAGTGGTTCGAATACAGGCAGCTATTTTGTTTTTATTTTTTTTTCTTGGAGGTTCTCCAGAATTTAATGAAAAATGACCGTAGGGGAGGGTATGTATATTGTCCGAGGATACGACTCGCTTGTTGTCATATGGGGAAAGAGATGTTTTGTTTATGACAACAGTAAAAACAGAATGTTTCAAGCTTCGAATGCTATAACTCATGTTCTTTTTTTCTTGCTTGTGAAAGAGTGAAGACTTGAAGTCGTTGAGGCGAAGTTGCTGTGAAACGACGGTTTTGCTCACGCCTTTGGCTTTCTTAACTTCTTCTTCATCTGTAGCATACGCATACATTTTTGGTCTAAGACCAACAAATTCTTTTATGGCAGTTCCATGGGTCTCATCTTTAAATTTCCCAATCACTTTTTTGTTTTTAAGACAAAATAGAGGGTGCGATGGGGGGTAGGAACTGGTGTCTATGCATTTTAATGTCACCCACCTCACCTTCAACAAACCCATTTATTTGGGAGTCGCCATTCTAGACATCTCTAAAACTAGGATGTACGACTTCCATTATGAGGTGATGAAACCTTTATTTCAAGAAAACATTTCCATATCTTTATATAGATCTTCTGTTTTTATGTGATAGAAGAAACTATCAGTATCCATATAAAGAATGGAAATGTTTTCTTGAAATAAAGGTTTCATCACCATAATGGAAGTCGTACATCCTAGTTTTAGAGATGTCTAGAATGGCGACTCCCAAATAAATGGGTTTGTTGAAGGTGAGGTGGGTGACATTAAAATGCATAGACACCAGTTCCTACCCCCCATCGCACCCTCTATTTTGTCTTAAAAACAAAAAAGTGATTGGGAAATTTAAAGATGAGACCCATGGAACTGCCATAAAGAATTTGTTGGTCTTAGACCAAAAATGTATGCGTATGCTACAGATGAAGAAGAAGTTAAGAAAGCCAAAGGCGTGAGCAAAACCGTCGTTTCACAGCAACTTCGCCTCAACGACTTCAAGTCTTCACTCTTTCACAAGCAAGAAAAAAAGAACATGAGTTATAGCATTCGAAGCTTGAAACATTCTGTTTTTACTGTTGTCATAAACAAAACATCTCTTTCCCCATATGACAACAAGCGAGTCGTATCCTCGGACAATATACATACCCTCCCCTACGGTCATTTTTCATTAAATTCTGGAGAACCTCCAAGAAAAAAATAAAAACAAAATAGCTGCCTGTATTCGAACCACTCCATGCTAATAAACTGCTTGGCATGAAGGGGTCCACACGGCATAGATTGTTCAGGAAGAATTACAGAATGTTTCAAGTCTTTAACTCATTGTTCGAGAAGATTTCACTCAAGAAAAAAAAAATTCTCTGCTCTATGCTATGTCTCCGTCATTTTGTTGCTGCTCGCTTGGATTTCTAGAAAAACTTTTCGAAGAAAATTTAATCAAAATTATTGTTTTGCTCACGTGAAGAATGCACCGTCTCAAAATTTTTAATTTTCTCTCATGAAGAATTTCAGGATGCTTTCCAAGATTTTTATTCATGAAATCTTTTCCTGTTGGAATTCGTGAATACGCATGTTCAAGATTTTACTCTCATGAACAAGTTGTGATTTTTTATTCACTTGGAATTCGTGAATACGTATGTTCAAGATTTTACTCTCATCAAGATTTTCAAGTTGCTTCCCAAGTTATTGCACTCCTGAAATCATTTAATGCAGGAAAAAGATTTTTTTACATGAAAATCCTCCTCTCAAATATACCTCATCTTAAAAATGTGTGGAGCCAGTCCATTGTTTTAGATTCAGAGTTGAATTAGATGCTACTTACGTCTTGAGCTGTCTGAATTTCTAGTGAATTCAGGTGATCACGTTGCTATGAAAATCTACATTTGCCCTCAATATTTCCTCTGTTTTTTAAAGTACTTTTCGAGGACCTGTCGGAGATGCATTCAGTGAGATTTTTTTTAAAGTCAAGTGTTGCCAACTCCATTTCTGTGGGGAATTATTTAATTCTACCTAGTAAATGTTTTGTCTTCTAACTTTATAGATTGACTATTAGGAACATAAGCTTTCTAAATTTCTTCATGTACGAATGTCTAGAGAAAACCTTGGTTTTTTTTTGGTTTTTTTTTTTTTTCATGTTAGTTAGGGGGGGGGGGATTTCTTAGTTTTCCCAAAGAGAAGATTCTTCTGACGGATCTCTTAGCTCATGGGGAAAAAAAAAAAGTTCTTATCAGAACTATAATGAATTTCCCCTTGAGAGTCATGAGGTCACTCGTCAGCCTATCTCAAGCTCTCCTTCTTCATTCTCAATTCAGTTAATTTAGTGGACGGACTTCAGTTGTTTCCCTTCCTGAGAAAAAAAAAATGCTGCCTCTTCGACATAACAAGGAAAGACTTCATTTCCATTACTCTCAGCTGTTCTCCTCAACTCAAGCTATTCATTACTTTTCCCGCTTGGAAGAAGAAGTGGAATATTTAAGTAGAGAATTCTCAAAAATCAAAATTTATGGAAAATCATATTCCATTCCCAGACAACATGCTGCCTTCGGGGACCCCAATCTGAAATACACTTTTAGCGGTTTGTGCTTAGAACCTAACCCTTGGACGCCGTTACTTCAGGAAATCAAGCTTTATGTTGAGAAAGAATGTGGTGAATCCTTCAACTTTGTTTTAATTAATAAATATCGAAATGGAGATGATAGAATCAATTTTCATCGTGATGACGAAGCTGAATTAGATCCTTTGTCTTGTATTGCATCAGTATCTCTCGGACAAGAAAGAGACTTTGTTTTCAAGCGAAACGGGTTTAAACCAGTTTCCTTATCTTTGAGATCTGGAACTTTACTACAGATCCTGCCACCAACTAATTCGTATTGGAGTCATGGTCTGCCTCGACAAAAGAATGCTCCAAACATTAGATTGAATTTGACCTTTAGAAAGATGATAACCGAGTGTTCTTTTCCCCATGACTCTCTCTTTCCCTCTCAAGCAGTAAACAAGTGACGAACTCCAACCTCTTATCAGTTTTGTCTGAACAATTCAAAGCTAACTCATTCTGTTCTCTGTCTTCGAACCGTCAGCACCCTTCGCTCCCGACCTCAACGCTTCCAGCAATTTCCTTCGATTCTCTTCCTCCAGCTTTCAACATGAAGCGATCATCTTCCTCTACTAAAGTTTCCGATGCTGTAGCAAAGAAGGTATGTTCTGAAGCTTCCAAGTCATGTGTTGAATTGGGAATTTCTTTGAATGATATCCCCCCTCATCATTTCCATTTAGGGGTAACGCATTCGTTAAAGTGTCTGATTTCCATAATACAATCAGAGTTCATATTCGAAGTTATAGGAAAGATGGGGAATCTTTCTACCCTTCTAAGAATGGAATAACAATGTCAGCTTCAACGTTCCGAAAATTCATGGGAAAATCACACTGGATTCAAGGCATGAATTGTGACATCTTGATTAATCGTGAACTTATCGTTTCCTGCTGTCCTTCCCTCTTAGATGCTTCTGGCAGTTACACGTTAGAAGTGCTTTCCCCCAGAATTCATGGTTTTCGTCGATTGAATCCTGTTCCGATAAAGCTGACTTGTCAACAATTTGGAACTCTTATTGATCAATGTGGAAAAATATGGGACAGTATTACTCAACTACTATTTGGACCTGTCTTTAGAAAGGCTGTTTTGTACCATCCAAGGATTTCTTCCCCTGTTGCTTCCATCTCAGATGAAGAGTTTTTCATCATGCTTGCTGACATGGTAAGGGATCGCCTTCAGGAACATGTCAATAACTTATATTATTGTATGGAGTGCCACCAACCCCCAAATCGCATATTCGCAAACATCACGGCCCACAGCTGTGCATATGCCACCCCCGAATCCAAGTGGCAAAAGTATTTCGATGATGCCGTTGCATTGCTTAACCCCAAGATTCTAGCAGAATCTTTTGTTGCAGTCACTGGAGACCATGTCCCGTCCAAAGCGTTCTTGGAAAGTATAATTGTAAAGAACTTGCTAGAGACTGTGAAGTCAATGTGCTGAGATATCAGCAGGTAAAAAAAAAAATTCCTTATACCGATCATGGAGCAGCTGTATGAAGGGGACCCAGAAAAACAGTCCTTTTTAGGACTACTTTATTTATTTTTATTCATTTATATTTTTTCTGTATGAATGAGTTTCATTTTTTGTAATGAGTTAAATAATAATGAATTTTAAGTTTTAAAAAGTAAAAGTGGGAATGAATAACTCTTAAAGAAATTTATTGGGGATCTGGTATTGAAGAAGAGATTGCTTATTTTTAAGGGAAAGGCTTAATGTATTTCATTAAGGGCCAGGAATTCAACTGGTCTGAGAGCAATGCTTTACAGTATTGAGTCGAAACCAGGACAAAAGGCTAAATTTAGGGGAGTTTGAATTTTTTCAAACTGACTACACTTCATTCTCTTAGTTTGTAAAGAGAATAAGTGCTCTCACTGAAGACCCTTCTAGCTATACGAAAATAACCAGTCTAGGATTCATAAAAATATCTTTCCAATTTTCTAGCTAAACTATTTTTACTTCTTTCAGAAACGCACATTAGGAAAAAAAAAAAAAAAGAAAAGAAAACGAAGTGATTCGTTTTGATCTTGGGAAATAATGAACTGTTCAGAAACACACCCTGTCTGTTTTCAACTGATTCGAAAAAAGACTTTTAAAATATTTTACTTGAACGAAAACGTGCTTCTTAAATTTCGCAGTTTCCCATGTTATTCAATGGGAAATTCACTGTATTTTCTATCACAAGAAATCCGAAATCTGTCATCTTAGTAAAATCATCAAAATCGTTTTTGACCCTATGCACTTTTATAAGATTCCAAAGTGTATCTTAGAAAAAACGAAGTGATTCGTTTTTGACACTAGGAAGGAATGTACTTTTCTGAAATGAACTTTGTAAAATTCTTTCAATTTACTCGATCCAAAACAGTCTTTTATGCATGCTAGTTTTCCCATGTTATTCTATGAGATTTTTACAATTACCAGAAAACGAAAATTTCCAAAATCATCCTCTTAGGCAATCAACAAAACCATTTTTCGTCTTACTTAGACTTTTTCAATAAATAATTCTATTCAGTTGTAAAAATATAGAAATAGCTTATTGAAAATAAAAAAAATAAAAAAAAAAAACGTAGATGTACGGTGTTGAGAGGAAAGTCGATATTCTTTATTCTTTAATTTTGGTATCATATTCCCGTATTCCTCTCATAAGAGGAAAAAAAAATATTAAAGTGCGTCTCTTATTTTTTGAGTTCGTTTGATTCGGAGGCAAAAAATATATATATATATATATATATATATGAAAGAAATGTTTTCTCGACGAATGATTCAAACTCATTTCTGTTCGAAGTATAAGAAAATGAAATCTGACATCATAGCAATGAATGCGTAAACACTTTCATTGAAACGATAGTAAATCATCTCGATTATGGCTTCTTTCATGACAATGAAAATTTTCGTAATGAAAGACTTGAAAGTACTTCGAAAGCCTAAAAGAGTTCTACTCTCTTAATAAATTAAAATTGAATAAATGCTTCTGTTTCTCAGTAAAGAACTGGAGGGACATGGAATCTGACAATAGTAAAGTGAGAACGAAGATTTTAAAGCAGTTCATGAAAAAAAGGCCATGGTATATTCAGTAAAGAAATGTCATAGAGTAGAGAGAGTGTGAACAATCTATCCGTCTTTAGGTTGAGCTTTCACTTATAGGGCTTCTTTTTTCATATTGAAATATAAAGATGCATTTCCTTTAACTGGAAATGAACTAAGATATACATATATTTCCCCAGCTTGGAAGAATATACCTTTACATTAAATATATCTCTTTTTTTGGATAGTAAATGTATACAACTCTGAATATCAAATATAATAAAAAAAATAATGTTTATGGGAAGAACGGAATTAGTCGCTTTGCCTCTAGAATGAATGTTTTTTCGGACGAGACAGAAAAAATATTCAGCCCAAAGAATACAAATTTTATCGAAAGAAAAAGGTTTTAGATTGTATGTCTTGACATTGAATGCTTTCCTGTCGAGGCAGTCCACGAAAAGTATGGCTAACTACGAAAGAATAAAAAAAATGTATATTTGACATACATGCAAGCTTTGAGGAATATTTTTAAGCTAGTTGGAAAATATGCTATATAAGGAAACCAAAATCTGACGATTTGTTGCATCTAAAATAATCGTTTGCTGAAATGAAATGGAAAAAAAAAAGATAGTCTGAATAAAAGGCCTCATAAGTTTGTCCAAGAAAAAAGAATCCTGACCTATTGAGAAGTTTAATGAAATTTCAAAGATAGAGGAAGAAAAATATCGGAAATTGGGAAGCTATAAGGAAATAAAGACCGAAAATATTGTTTGAGCAGAATTTTAACTGGGAAAGATCTGTAGAGTTCTTGAACATACGAAAAAATTACGAGAAAATATTATTGCAGGGGTGAAAGACTCAGAATTAACATGAAGTCTATGTCCAGTAATTACTGCGAACAAGAACGAAATAATTTCTAAAGAAGCATTTCCTCGTCTCATGGTCTGAAATAAAATTGAATGGAGGAAAAAGAAAAGTTCCCCAGAAAATTCATTACATCTACACGAAAAAACTCCCTCAAAACATACAAAAAATATATAAAAACACATGAAGAAATAACGTAAAAGTAATTTAAAAATATATATATAGGGAATACGTAGTACACGAAAACCATTTGACCCCCTGACTATTTTTGGAAACCAAATCATCGTCAGTTAGAACCTCGCTAAGACCTTAGGAGCATTTTTATTCCCTTGGAAAGAAAATTCCCCAGCATCGTTACGCAAACATTTCCTGCGGGGGAAAAATAGTATTGAAGAGGGGGAAATCTTGCTTGCAAAACACAGGAATAAATGCAGAAATTCCCAACGGACCCCACTCAGTCGTTGCCATCCCTCAAAATCAAAGATCCATCGAAATAATAAAGTTCCAAGAAGCATCATCATATCTAACACCTACGCAGTGCCCTTTCCCCACTCGGTCGTTGCCATCCCCCAAAATCAAAGATCCATCGAAAGTTCCAAGAAGCATCGCTAGGGGTAGTACATCGAGTTGGCATCCCCCTATATCCAACACCTTTCCCACTCGGCCGTTGCCATCCCTCAAAATCAAAGATCAATCGAAAGTTCCAAGAAGCACCGCTAGGGGGCAACACATCGAGTTGCCATCCCCCTATATCCAACCCCTTTCCCACTCGGGCGTTGCCATCCCTCAAAATCAAAGATCAATCGAAAGTTCCAAGAAGCACCGCTAGGGGGCAACACATCGAGTTGCCATCCCCCTATATCCAACCCCTTTCCCACTCGGACGTTGCCATCCCTCAAAATCAAAGATCAATCGAAAGTTCCAAGAAGCACCGCTAGGGGGCAACACATCGAGTTGCCATCCCCCTATATCCAACCCCTTTCTCACTCGGGCGTTGCCATCTCTCAAAATCAAACATTTATGAACAAAAATAAGATATCATAATAACATTTCTTGAGATGAGGACATGACCGTATTATTCGAGAAAAAAAGAGAAATAATACTTACCCTACATAATTTTCATTAGGGAAGACACATGAGGAATTCATGAAAATTAATTGAAAAATCAACAAATTACGAGGAAAAAAACGTTTTACATAACAATAACCTAAGGGGATGGGGTCGAGAGAGGGGAAAATAAATAAAGAAACAACCTTCATTAAATTAAAAAAAAAAAAGGAATAAGCCTTCATTGATTTCCCCCAAAATTCGACAAAGTCCAATAAATACTACTATCTTCGGAGATAAGCACACACTTCGGTCAAGGGGGAAAAATTGCAGCGGGGAATTGGAGGCTGCTACTAACCACGCCCCCTCCATCCGCCCGGCTGCAGCTTGCTCCGGCTGGCTCCGGCTGCTCCGGCCGACACCTAATGTTAAGTCTATGGCTCCGGTTTTAGCCAGAATCGGTCATTTTCTACTACTGACAAAGCTGGAGCATATACGCTTCTTCAAACTACGGTTGGAAAGCGTACTTAAAAGCCATGCATAAAGGGAGTTCATATTTTCGTGGTCGGAAAGGTTTCTGAAAATTCAGAATTTTCCCGTGGTACGAAAAATCTACGAAGTTCAGATTTCTTTCCGTTATTTCACGGAAAAGGTTGTATCAGAAATATGTTGCGTTAATACACGAAAGAAATCACGGAAAGTGGCTCGTGAATTTGAGAATTTTTGTTATAGTACAGCTACACGGGACGAATGTACCACAGCAGATTTGTCGTCTTGACACGGGATTCACCTCTGTACTGCATCATATCATCTCCCTCTTAATTTCTTTTTTTTTTTTTTTTTTTTTTTTGAAGTGAAGTAGGTATTTTTCATTAATTCAAGACGCTGTGTGGAACAAACGTCACACATTTTTCGAAGAACCCAACGACCAGTAGTTCCATTTTTACGTTCTATCGCCAATGTGAAAACACAAATTTGTCTGTGACAGAGTTGGAAACCGCGTGCCCTCACTCCGGAGTAAGTTGCTCTCTCAAGAAAACTACACGTACAGAATGTGCATTTGCAGAATTGTCATCTTGACACGTGATTTACCTCTGTGGTACGTCACCAGCTGCTGAGGAACAATTTTACAAAACAGTACCATTAACCTCTTCTTCACCATAATTGAGGAGCGCGCAAGCAAAACCAAACGTGTCACAAAAATGTGAATTATCACGTATGCATTGGATATGATAATGGATGATGGTCTGATTCCGTTTCTGTATCATAAGCCGTCCCAAACCAAACAGCTCCTACTCATTTTATAGGCTAAAAAAGCGCGATTCAAGCAAAAGAAAGCATGTTCCTTTAGTTGAAGCCTCAAGCAAAATCAAACATGTCGAGTGAACCAATCAGAGCTCCAAAATTCGGTCGGTCACGTGACGAAGCCGACGAGTGACGCAGTGGCGTTGACGTTTTCAGACAGTCAACGTGTTCTGTTCAAACGTGGTGATTATTTTGACAGTCGACGTGTTCTGTTCAAACGTGGTGATTATTTTCGTGCGTTTGTCGTAGTAATAGAAATATGGAAGAGGTGGGAGATCGTTTAGTAATCGTGAAGGAAGGTTCAAAAGGACAAAGGAAAAGAACCAAAAGAGAAAGTGAGAAAGAAAAACTAAGAAAGAACGCTATTTAGCACCAGATGGTTCCAAAGTTTTCATGGGTTGCAAACATCAGAACACTCGGTTCTTGTGCTATAAAATTCGTCCATGTGAACAGCAGGAACAATGTGGGTCGCGCGTGGCCTAGTGGGCAACGTTCGTGACTGCCACGGAAAGGGCCTCAAGTTCGATCCCCTAAATATCCGCCGTGCGTCGGATGGGTATGTTAAGCCGTCAGACCCCGGGTACTGGCCCCCCCGGTAATAAATAAGGGTGTCTTCTTCTCCCTTTCTACTTCGCTTCCGTGTCACTTTCCTATCGGGCAATTTAGCCCAAATCTCCTAGCTTCCTAATTCTAAGGGTTGTTTAAGACCTGGGGTCAGACACTCCCTTCCTAAAATCCTCTACATATGATCATTTGATCATCAGGAACAATGTGACTGCCTGGAGGACGACTGTGATATACATATTTGATTTTTATTAATGCACTTGTTTTCTAATTTTCATAAAAATCCGTTTTTCTCAGGCAAGCATTTTTTCATACCACCTATTATTATTTTTGTTAATTTGTAATAAATTGAGCAAAATAAAAACATACCAACATGTAACAGCAACTTTGGTAAATAATGAACAAAAATTATAAAAAAAATAATAAATAAAAAACATCAACTGAAAAGTGAAAATGCTTCTCTTTCTTCATCAGCTTTTTCTTTTAAACCTTGAGATTTTTGTTAGAGAATAGGTATTCTATTTAAGGCAGGTTGATTATTGAACAGATAGATAGATTAAATTTAGAATATGTGCAAGCAAATTGATCAGGGCATCTGATCAAAAATAAACATGTCACTTGAAGCCCGAACTAAAACAAACATGTCAACAACAAAAAGTTTAATATTTTGATTTTCAAGTATTTTTGGTCTGAATCACATCCATAGACGTGTTTTAGAGCATCAAAAGGAAAGTGACTGATATTTAAACAGTACGAAATTCATTGCGCATAATTCAAGGAACGTTTTCCCTGCCTACTGCAAATCTAGATCTGATGTACATGTTTGGCTTTGCTTGCGCGCTCCTCAATTAAAAGTCACTGTGAGTTTAAAAAACTCTCGATTTTCACAATATTCAGTTTCTTCGAAAGACACGATGAAAATATACGAGAGTTTACAAATTTTTAGAATTAATTCTTATCCAAGTAAGGAATATTTAGCAGTAAGTCTTTTTCAGTCAGCATGGGAAGGCCCGAATGCTATACGGCAGCAAGGGTAACCAAAAAAAGTTGTAAAAAAAAATGTTCCCAGGCATATCGTTCTTTGTATTGGAGAGCCTGCTCAGAAAACCTGTGATCCAAGAAGCCCATCGTATGGCTAAAGTACTTTATTACTCAGGAGGCCTCTGAGAAACGATCTCCTCTTCGAGCTAAGGGGAGAGACTCGGACGGACACACGGGGTCAAAGAAAAGAGTAGGATTACAGAGATCGCTGTGATGGTCTAAGTAATAAGACTTTTGCGGATCTCCGGCAATAGCAGCGAAACAAAAAATAGAATTAGAGTAAATACGAAAGAACGAATAATTAAGAAACAGAATAAGTAGGGAGAGACCTGAAAGATTCAAATAATAATTTACAACGGCCGTTCCATAAAAACTGAGAGTTAAATCACACAAAATGAAGAAATATAGGTACAGTAAAATATATACTAAAATAAAATGTATATATTCTAGTAAAATATATGTTATTCTTTCTCAAAGTATCTTCCCTCGGATGATATGCAACGGCTCCATCGTTCAGTTCACTTTTCAAAGCATTGTGGAAGCTGCTTTAGCGACCCCTGTACATCAGCCTTGAAGAACGTCAGCATCTGTGTTAAATATTGCATCACCGAACTTCTCCTTCATTGTTGGAAACAACCAGAAATCGCACGGAGCGAGATCAGGACTGTAGGCAGGCTGCGGCACGATTTCTATACTGCATTTCGTGAGAAACTGTTGAACACAAGCAGCCACATGTGGGCGGGCGTTATCATGGTGTAGGGTCCACTTGCCCACCAGTTCCGGTCCCTTAATCGATATGTGCCGTCGCAGACGCTTCAAGACTGAAATGTATTACTCAGCAGTGAAAGTAATTTGTGGAGGAATGGCAAACTGGTAGACTACACCTCCATGATCAAGGAAAATTACAATCATCACCTTCCCAGATGATTTGATTTGGCGGACATTTTTTGGAGGGGCGAGCCTGTGTGTTTCGACACTCGTTGCGCTCTTCCTGAAGGAGTCTAAACACTGGACCCATGTTTCATCGGAAGTTATTAGAAAGTTTGGATCTTTTGCAATCATTTGTTTCCACTCATGAGATACCTGAACTCTGGTTAACAATTGTTCTCTCATCAGGTGATGAGGTACCATCTGGAACACACACGATGCAGCAGTAATTTGTCGCATAGAATACGGAATGCCAACGTTTTTGAAATAATAGTTGACGCCGCTATGTCTTCACATGTTATTCGTCTATCTTCTTGCAAAATTGCCTAAACAGTGTTAACAATACGCTCCGTAACAACACTTTCAGGTCGACCAAGCCTAGGAACCAGTTCTGCGGACAAACGCCCTTTTTTGAAATCATGGTGCCATCTAAAAATCGTTGACTCACCCAAATATTTATCTTTGTAAGTCTTTTTCATTAAATCAACTGTTTCTGGAGCCGTTTTACCTAAACGATAGCGAAATTTCATCGCACAACGCATTTCACTTCTTAACTCTGAATCACTCACCTCCATAGCGGTATGGCCAAATACAGACATACCTTCAACAACTGCGCAATAACAAAACCAGAATCGTCTGCCACGGCTAATAACTTTTGCCAGAGATACTTCCTTAATTCAGTTAGTCGTCTGCGTGGTTATTTTCCCCCTTCGCACTGTTGCCAATACAGAAGTAACTTAAACAACTGCGCAATAACAAAACCAGAATCGTCTGCCACGGATAATAACTGTTGCCAGAGATACTACCTCAATTCAGTTAGTCGTCTGCGTGGTTATTTTCCCCCTTCGCACTGTTGCCAATACAGAAGTAACTTAAACAACTGCGCAATAACAAAACCAGAATCGTCTGCCACGGATAATAACTGTTGCCAGAGATACTACCTCAATTCAGTTAGTCGTCTGCGTGGTTATTTTCCCCTTCGCACTGTTGCCAATACAGAAGTAACTTAAACAGCTGCGCAATAACAAAACCACTTAAACAACTGCGCAATAACAAAACCAGAATCGTCTGCCACGGATAATAACTGTTGCCAGAGATACTACCTCAATTCAGTTAGTCGTCTGCGTGGTTATTTTCCCCCTTCGCACTGTTGCCAATACAGAAGTAACTTAAGCAACTGCGCAATAATAACAAAACCAGAATCGTCTGCCACGGCTAATAACTGTTGCCAGAGATACTACCTCAATTCAGTTAGTCGTCTGCGTGGTTATTTCCCCATTCGCACTGTTGCCAATACAGAAGTAACTTAAACAACTGCGCAATAACAAAACCAGAATCGTCTGTCACGGCTAATAACTGTTGCCAGAGATACTACCTTAATTCAGTTAGTCGTCTGCGTGGTTATTTTCCCCCTTCGCACTGTTGCCAATACAGAAGTTACTTAAACAACTGCGCAATAACAAAACCAGAATCGTCTGCCACGGCTAATAACTGTTGCCAGAGATACTACCTCAATTCAGTTAGTCGTCTGCGTGGTTATTTTCCCCCTTCGCACTGTTGCCAATACAGAAGTTACTTAAACAACTGCGCAATAACAAAACCAGAATCGTCTGCCACGGCTAATAACTGTTGCCAGAGATACTACCTCAATTCAGTTAGTCGTCTGCGTGGTTATTTTCCCCCTTCGCACTGTTCCCAATACAGAAGTAACTTAAACAACTGCGCAATAACAAAACCAGAATCGTCTGCCACTGCTAATAACTGTTGCCAGAGATACTACCTAAATTCAGTTAGTCGTCTGCGTGGTTATTTCCTCCCTTCCCACTGTTGCCAATACAGAAGTAACTTAAACAACTGCGCAATAACAAAACCAGAATCGTCTGCCACGGCTAATAACTGTTGCCAGAGATACTACCTTAATTCAGTTAGTCGTCTGCGTGGTTGTTTTCCCCTTCGGACTGTTGCCAATACAGAAGTAACTTAAACAACTGCGCAATAACAAAACCAGAATCGTCTGCCACGGCTAATAACTGTTGCCAGAGATACTACCTCAATTCAGTTAGTCGTCTGCGTGGTTATTTTCCCCCTTCGCACTGTTGCCAATACAGAAGTAACTTAAACAACTGCGCAATAACAAAACCAGAATCGTCTGCCACGGCTAATAACTGTTGCCAGAGATACTACCTTAATTCAGTTAGTCGTCTGCGTGGTTGTTTTCCCCCTTCGCACTGTTGCCAATACAGAAGTAACTTAAACAACTGCGCAATAACAAAACCAGAATCGTCTGCCACGGCTAATAACCGTTGCCAGAGATTTGTGGAGGAAAACCTTAATTCAGTTAGTCGTCTGCTTGGTTATTTTCCCCCTACACACGGATGCCAACTCAAAAAAAAAAAAAAAAAAAAAAAAAAAAAAAAAAACGTTTAGCTTTTATGAAATGGCCTTTGTATTAAGGTAATTCTAAGATTAACGCACCATAAGTTTAAGCAAATAATAAATTAATTGAACCTGCAGCGTTCTCAACCATTCCTTTGCTATATATTTCCTGCAACGACCTGCAATTAGACCTTAAACATCGAACCCGAATAGGGCTTAACAACAGAACATCAACGGTCCTCTTACAAAGAAAGAAAAAATGTAGTAAGTATTCCTATTAAAAAAATAAAATGATTATGAACCATAAAATATTATAGAAAATAAAATGATTATGAACCTATAAAAAATAATAATCTCTTACAGAAAATAAAATGACAAATTAGCCCGTACTGATAGTGAAAAACGTTTCTTCATCGCGCGATTCGAGTCATTTTTATTTCTACCTTTAACATGATTTAGGGAAAATTGCAGTTGTATGTCATTCTGTGGAACACTTCGCTGGTATCCAAGTAGTACCGAGATCGATCCACCAGGCACGAAGGGAAAGGATACTTTTCAAAACGGAAATTTCGTAAAAAAAATGGAGACCGACCGGAACTTTGCTGCAATCTCAGTAGTTTTCTGTGAATTCACACTACTAATTTTCTAAAGTACATCCATCTGGAAAGTTGTTTGGATTTCTAAGCTGCCATCTGCTTAGCTTCAGTTTGCTGTGACTTGGTTATCCTGGGTGGTTTAACGGCAGCGTGCTCGAATGTAAATCGGGAGATGCGGGTCTGATTCCCTTTCCACGGCAATGTAATTCTCCAGTTTTGGGAAGAATGGCCACATGGGAAATAGCAAATGTACGACATCTATATTACGTACTATAACGAAGTAAATTTATCCGACATATTTATCCACGTCGGGCATCGAACCCGGGGTCCCCTCATTCCGGAATAAGTCGCTCTCCCAACTGAGCTACGCCGAGGTATGCTCTCGCTGTTATCTGCCTTTATCTCATGTGCGTCCTGCGGTGCAGGCACGTCACAGGGGTGGTCTACCTGTGGTGGTTCTTCCCCTCTAGCACCCCTTTTCCCCTTCCTCCCCGGACTGGTGAGGCAGTTTGTTCCGGAGAACAGCGCCCTCCCTCTGTCTCTAAGTTCTTCTGTTTCTCTTTCTTTTTTTGAGTTTTTTTTTTTTTAATATATATAGAGAGAGGTTTAACGACCACCTTGAGCAACTCAATGGGCTATAGGCCGTTGCCCGGCCCTTATTTAGGGCCACTGGTTCCAGGGAAGGGGGAGAGCCAGCCAGGGGCGGATCCAGAAGTTTACTCTAGGGGGGGGGGCGGTTTTTCGGGTACAAAAAGGAGGGCAGAAGTCATTATGAAATGTTTTTTTCTTATATAGCGTTAATGTTTATATATATATATAACATTAGGTGTGAGGGAGCAGGAAAAATAATAAAAAAGAAAGAAGTCCTAAAAAGATCATCTGGGAGGAAGCGGTGGGGACAATTTCACGAAATTTCTTTACGACCCAATTAAGATACATACGTAGATCAGATTGTTATTCACAGTTTCTCCCACCTACTCTAATTTCAATACCAAACTCTGCCTTACCCTGTTTCGAGATGTTACAAATGCTTGACAATATGACAGTAGCAAAGAACTAACAAAGAATATCCTAATGTTTTTTACCTCCGCTGTCCCTGTTTTCCTTTTATCTTTCGCTCACTCTCTCTCTTTTTATTCTATTCCGTTCTTTTTCTGTTTTTACTTAACCTAAATCAATGTAATAAGTGTTTCAAATCCTCCGTACTAAGTTTAATCGTTATTTTTTTTTAGCTGCAAAATATGCAAAGTTAATCATTTACGATCTTCGCTACTTTAAACATAAAAACTTCGTTAGGGTTTAGGGAAGGGCGATCGCCCCAATCGTCCCCCGCTGGATCCGCCACTGGAGCCAGTGACGTAAGTCAAACACAACATCCATGCCTCACCGGAATTTAGACCCGGACCCCTTTCGGACGAATGATCAGAAGTCATCGCTCAGACCACTGCGCCACCCGGGGCGACGCCTATTGAGTTCACTTACTCAACTCTCCTAGCTTACAATTTCAAAAGGCAGTTTTAGCTCTGGTGTCAGATACTCCCTTCCTAAAACTACTTCAACCAAATGCAAGGTATACCATACAACACAAAACTGCACAACCTACTCTCTTTTAATACTGCTGGTTCCAAACATTATACATCATTCTTATTTTGTCAAAACATACACACGCCATTCACACCTGATCTCAAGAATACTTTCACATAATATTCAGTGAGTGAGAAAATATAACGTTAAGGTTAAAACGCTGAAAGAGAACGAACTCAAACTTTGCGTAGAGAAGGAAACTAAATGTGAAAGTTAAATTAAAATATACGTCTTAATCTTGATGTGCAATTGTGAATACTAATATTCTAGGTGTACCCAAAGCATTAATATTAGTTCTTCGTAGCCATAACCTCGAAATTACACTGGCGGAAAGTGAAAAAAGAACACCAAGAAGGAGACGTCTGATACCAACGAAATTCATACAGCATAATAACGGAATACAGAGGATAACGTGATCAAAACATTATGGCAAAATACAGCTGTATTTGCTGGTAAACTGAAAAATAACATTTCCATGTAACATGGTTAGTACGAGGTTGAACCGCCATAAACTGCGTCTCACTGTGCAATTCTGGCACGGAGTCTGTCGTACAGATGTTGGATGTAAGTTTGGGGTATTGAGTTCCAAGCATCCTGAACCTGGACGCGTAAATCGGTAGTGGTCGTGGCTGGCCGTGGAGACCGGATAAGTCGTTGTCCCATAAAATCCCACACGTGCTCAATGGGGAACAAATCCGGTGAACGTGCAGGCCATGGAAGTTGTCTCACACCCTGAAGTGCAGGTTGCGTTGCACGCGCCGTGTGTGAGCGTGCGTTATCTTGCTGGATAACACCACGATGGACCGACCTTACAAATGGCACAACAACTTGCTGAATGATGTTGTTGATGTAGGAGGTGCTGTTTAACGTACCCGGTACAAACACTAGCTGTGTATGGAAGTGATAGCTGATCGCTCCCCACACCAGGAGACCAGGTGTAGGCCCTATGTGTCGCTGGCGGATGCAAGAAGGGTGGAGACGCTCCCATGTGCGTCTGCGAACACGCATACGGCCATTGGAGGCTTCCAAGCAGAATATCCTTTCATCGCTGAACACGACAGATTACCATTGCGTTCTCCAGTGCAGACGTTGGAGACACCACTGCAACCGTTCCTGACGGTGGGCTGGAGTCAGAGGTACACATGCCAGAGGCACACGTGCACGTAGTCCTGCATTCAGTAGACGGTTGCGGATTGTTCGCACAGTCACCTCAGGTGCAACGGCAGCTCGGATTTGCGTCGCAGTGGATGTTCTGCTTGACAACGGCGTTCTTCTTATGCGTCGATCGGTCCGCTCATCAGTCCGTCTGTGACTCCCGGCTCCACATCTTCTCGTGTGGGAATGTTCCTCGGATCATCTACGCCACCATCGTACCACCACCGATACTTCCCGTCCAATTCGCTCCGCAATACGACGATACGACCATCCGGCTTCGCGGAGTCCTACTAGACGACCTCGCTCAAAGTCCGATAACTGCTGAAATCGTACACGTCTTCCATATGTCCAGGCATCGCAACTTCTTCAGGGTCTTCGCACGTGTCCGTACGCCGACGACTGATTACATTCATATAATAACGCCGCGATGTGCAGTTTGTCATTTTCATGTAGGACTTCCGTCCACAGTGAGTAGAGTTTAGGTCCCAGCCACCTACAGCGAGATCGCCTTTTGGGCAGGACACAGAAACGGAAGGAATGAGAGCAAGTCTAGCGACTTTTGACAGAACAGTTTGTAGTGAGATTAGAGTACAGTAGATGGCGCCACCGTACAAGTACGATATTGCGCATAGATGGGTGAGAGAATTTCAGGGAGGACATAGGAAAGGATACCCATTTAACCAGTGGGTCCAGCCTGGGGGCCGTCACTTTACGTGCTCGTCCGATGCACGGCGGATATTCAGCGATTGTTAGTAAATCACACCATCTCTGAAGGATCAGCCCAGGCTAGAACCTGGGGACCCAGCATCGATAGTCTGAAACACTAACCACAAAGCCATCCGCGGCTCCTGATTACATTCACTTCGCCACGCTCCTTAAATACCACCGACGGTAATTTGCATATTATGCCGTGCTGTGGCGTAAGCGCTCACCGGTCGGTCTCGAAATTAACATCACACCTACGTAAACTCGACCCTATTAACATATGTAAATTTCATGATCGTCCGCCAATTCCTTCTTGGTGTTCTTTTTTCACTTTCCGCCAGTGTATTTAGCGAAGAATGAATTTCTTTCGAGAATTAAACCAGGTCCGTTGCTACCGGGAGAGCAAAAAGCGTGGTTTCTCTACCAGGGGCTTAAATTCATGCTCTGAGAGGCGTAGAAAATAGAAATGTACAACGTGTCAAGAAATCTTCTGAAAATTGCTCCTCAAAAAGAAAATCATACACTTTGATGCTTTCTTTTTTAAAGAGTTTAGTTAGCTGCATACAGTATTTCGCGCAGCTAACCGCAGGCTACAGAATAGCCTACTCCGTGAGGTGTAGAACTCCTCATATGCATGAATAGAACTGTCCGAAACTGCTAAGAGAGAAAGATATATGAAACAATATGCGGATAGCGGATATGCGTAACCTTCGTGACCTTTCCGAAAACGCCATAGCAATGAAGATCTTGTTAGTCATCTGTTCTCTCTGTCGCAGAAAGCTCCTCGAAGCGTTTAGTCTTGAATGGAATTTTTCCAAGTTCTACCCTAAAACCATCTTCGTATTGTTACGTTCATTGTCTGATTCTGAAATGGTTGGTTTTTCATTCTGCATTTCTGCGGAGTACTGTGTTATAGACTTCCACACAACTATACTTAATATTTACAACTGCATTTACCTAGTTTTCACATTTCCAGTAAAATTATATCAAAAACTGAAAGTCGATTTTTGAACGATCGTCATACAGTACGTTCTTATAACGGAATATAATGTAGAACCTTTTTGCCGGTGGTGAAATTCAAACCTACGCTTTCCCGCTCCGGAGCCAGTTACTCTCCCAACTGAACTACACCGACCTTGGCTTACCGCTGCAAGTTGCAGTTTTGATTCTTGCGTCACCTCAGTGTTACGTCACATACCCCCCCCCCCCCCCCCCCCTCCGAGAAAGGCGGGGTAGCGAAATCGCAGGTTTTGGATACGCCCCAAACTATGCTTGAAGTAGCCATAAAGAAGGAATTCTCATTAATTCCAGACGATGTGTGGAAGAAACATCACACATTTTTCGAAGCCATAAAGAAGGAATTCTCATTAATTCCAGACGAAGTGTGGAAGAAACATCACACATTTTTCGAAGCCTTCAAGAAGGAATTCTCATTCATTCCAGACGATGTGTGGAAGAAACACCACACATTTTTCGAAGCGTTGAAGAAGGAATTCTCATTAATTCTCACATTTTTCGAAGCCTTGAAGAAGGAAATCTCATTATTTCCAGGCGATGAGTGGAAGAAACAACACACATTTTTCGAAGCCTTCATGAAGGAATTCTCATTCATTCCAGACGATGAGTGAAAGAAACACCACACATTTTTCGAAGCGTTGAAGAAGGAATTCTCATTAATTCTCACATTTTTCGAAGCCTTGAAGAAGGAAATCTCATTATTTCCAGGCGATGAGTGGAAGAAACAACACACATTTTTCGAAGCCTTCAAGAAGGAATTCTCATTCATTCCAGACGATGTGTGGAAGAAACACCACACATTTTTCGAAGCCTTCAAGAAGGAATTCTCATTCATTCCAGACGATGTGTGAAAGAAACACCACACATTTTTCGAAGCGTTGAAGAAGGAATTCTCATTAATTCTCACATTTTTCGAAGCCTTGAAGAAGGAAATCTCATTATTTCCAGGCGATGAGTGGAAGAAACAACACACATTTTTCGAAGCCTTCAAGAAGAAAATCTCATTCATTCCAGACGATGTGTGGAAGAAACACTACACATTTTTCGAAGCGTTGAAGAAGGAATTCTCATTAATTCTCACATTTTTCGAAGCCTTGAAGAAGGAAATCTCATTATTTCCAGGCGATGAGTGGAAGAAACAACACACATTTTTCGAAGCCTTGAAGAAGGAATTTTCATTAATTCTAGACGATGTGTGAAAGAAACATCCCACATTTTTCGAAGCCGGCAAGAGGAGGTCAGGCCGAAAATATAAGAAAGGAAAAAACGTCGCACAATTTTCGAAGCCTTGAAGAAGGAATGTTCATTAATTCCAGACGATGTGTGGAAGAAACATCGCCCATTTTTCTTGAACCTCACCGCTAGGAGATTTATTTTTGCGTTCGAGATCCTATATAACGTTAAGCTCTTCTTGCCGGTGGTGGAATTCGAAAGTACGTCTTCCCCTCCGGTGCCAGTTATTCTCCCGGCTGAATTACACCGATCTTAGCTCATCGGTGCAACTTTCCGTTGTAACTCTTGCTTCATCTCAGTGGCACGTCACATGAAGTATGAGAAAGTAAAAATTTGCGTACTATTTAAGTGGAAGAAGGTACGTTTTGAACTTGAAAGAGCATAATTTTAAGTCTAGCACTCCCAGATAAGGAAAGCTTGCTCCGGCACTGGATTCAACATAAACATTGTAAACCCTCCATCGATTAAGAACCAAACAGAAAAACTTTCGAATAAGCACATGAGAAAAGAAAAAAGAAATTAAAATTATTATTTCCATTTTACTTAATTAAACAAAGCTTATAACGTTGATTCATGAACTGCTAAATTCAACGGTTGTGTGTTTCATAGGGAAAAAAATTAAAAGCCGTTTCAGCAAACGCTCATTGGAGGGAAGGATCTTGATCATTGGTTGATGTCTCTTGAAAAGCGACCAATAATATGCAGGGCTGTTCCCTCCCAAAAGGAAAGTACCGCAGAGATCCTATCCCTATGTCATTGTGGAGGCAGACCATGCGGCAAGTGGGCGAGACCTAGTTTTGTTCCAGGAAGGATTTCCGAAAAAGGCACCCTGTCGAAGAGCCATTCATGAAAGAAAGAAGCTTACAAAGTTGCATGACGTCATGCTGAGTACAGCCAATGGCGAAAAGGAAATTATTTACACTGTCAAAGATGCACTTTTATTTCATAAATAACTGGTGGTATTGGCTAGAATCCTTAATACGACCGGATTTAAGCAATTCTGTTCAGGAAATGCTCCGGTTAAGTTTGTTATTAAACAGGAACCTAACTAATTCTTAAGGAAATCAGCCACAAAAATCCATCAAATATCAAACAAAGATTTTCGCTCTTTCCACGTTTATAAGTGAGTCACGGAAAAATTCTCATTGGCCGCCACCGGTAGTCGAACCCAGGGTCTTCCAGTTATGCGCCGGACATGCTTCCGCTACAGCACAGCGGCCTCGAATTCCTCCGGTCTCACACACGCTAACTGCCAAGCCAATTTGGCACAGGTTGCTCCTTGGAGCCCCGCACAATGCTGGGGATTCACCAAAGATGGTAAGCAGCAACTGAAGAAATAATTAGAAGGCGAATGAATAATTAATACAGACATTTAACGTGGACCAGGAACATCAAACAAAGATTTCCGCTCCTTCCACGTTTATAAGTGAGTCACGGAAAAATTCTCATTGGCCGCCACCGGGAGTCGAACCCAGGGTCTTCCAGTTAGTTTAAAATCCAGTTGAAGATCTTGAAGCAACCTGTTATTCATGGGGGAGTGGAGAGAAGTCAAACTGATACCAAGGCAGATGATGATTGTTTCTCTGCGGAATGGCTGAGTGAAATATTGAATAATGTCAAAAATCTCTTCATCAAATTGAAAAAAAAAAAAATATGCATTTATTGGGCAAAAAATTTGCATAATTAACTGCAGTTCTCTGCTGTTTAAGTAATCAATTTAAAATCCAATAAATAGTTAATACTACGTCTTTTTTTAGTTATATTTTTAGGTAAGAGCGCCCTAAATAATTATTTCGTCGGAAATGTTGAACGATTTCGAAAAAGTGAGACGTACAAATTTTAAAGTATGTAATTTCATGGCAAATTGAGAACAAATTTCATCTGTGAAATGCGTTTTAAAAGTTTTTTTTTTTTTACTGTAAAACTAACCTCCAAGTACGACGACGGGAACACCGCTGCTCTAGGCCTGGCACAAAGCCGCGGCGACCGCCTGAAGCTTGGGTCCGCTGAAACGAAGGTCTCGTTCCAGCGACCATTTCGCTTACAGAAGAGTACGTCTAGCACAGTGGTCTCAAACTCAGATCCTTAGAAGGGCCACTTTTCAGTTTTGGGGGAATATAGGGTGCCGCATGAATATTAATAAATTTCTTATAAATAAATATCAACTTTACAAAACTACACCAATGACTTGGCACTATAGTGGAATATTATTTATAATTATCGGTAAATAGTAAAGACAAATGCTTCGTCAATCACTGAAAGCAATCACTTTCACGTAACAACTATTTGTCACTTAAATCTTAAAACAATCACATTTTACCAACTGAACACGGTACAGAAAATATTTCATGTCCTGACCAGGAACTTGGACTCGTTTTTCTTTCACTAACTT
Organism: Macrothele yani; assembly: GCA_039090855.1. Taxonomy (NCBI): domain Eukaryota; kingdom Metazoa; phylum Arthropoda; class Arachnida; order Araneae; family Macrothelidae; genus Macrothele; species Macrothele yani. The sequence goes on along the minus strand of CM076989.1, from coordinate 90,987,364 downwards.
TCGATATTTGGAATAATGTCTTTTGAACATGCTACTTTTAAAAGTGAACGTAAATGATTGTCATTAAGCCACCCCTTTCAAGACATTTTACTTGGTTCATTCTTGAGAACAACTGTTCGCATCAGTATGTTGTTCCGAACATAGACAGAACCCGTATAGCTAGGTTATGAATGTTTACGTACTTGTCCTTTGAAACTAACTGGTAAAACTCTGTGAGACTGCAGCTGTTGAATTTTTCTTTTAGGAAAGAGTCACACTGAAAGTCTTTTTATTCGCGCTGATGTTTTTCAGGTGCGTTGCCAGCTTTATAGAAAAAATGGAGACTTGAATGTATTGAAAATATTTTCCATGTCTTCGAAGCATTCGAAACGCCATACAGTTATATTCTTCGCAAATTAACATGTTATTTATAAAGCAGATGGCTTTGCCAAGCATTACTATGTTTATATTATATTTAATATATTATAATATACTTAAAAAATGGTGATTTATTTTTATTTTGTAATTATTCATGCGGTCCGCAAAACAGTTGGTGCCGGGCCGCGAGTTTGAGACCACTGGTCTAGCAGGAACAGAACCCTCAGGTATAACGAAGTAAATTTCTCCGTCATTTCTGTCCACGCCAGGATTCGAACTCGGATCACCTCACTCCGGAATAAGTCACTCTACCAATTGAGCAACGCGGACGTTTGTTCTGACTGCTATCTGCCTTTATGTCGTGTGCGTCCTGCTGGCAGGTACGTCACATCACCCCCCCCCCCCGAAAGAGGGCCGGGGGCATGACCCACGGGTCAGCCATGACCATGAATCGTTGCAGGCAGCCATCCGCTGTAGAACGTGCACTCGAGAACTCCCAGTCAATCTAGTGTGTGGAATGCAACATCACACATTTTTATTTTTCGAAGCGCTGGAGAAGGGATTCTCTGATTTTTCCTATCTCACGGTGTGGAAAGAACATCACACCAATGCGAGATTTTGAACGGCCGGGTCATCCGGAAAGTTCGGGCGCCATTATAACGAAGTAAATTTCTCCGTCATTTCTGTCCACGCCAGGATTCGAACCCGGATCACCTCACTCCGGAATAAGTCACTCTACCAATTGAGCAACGCGGACATTTGTTCTGACTGCTATCTGCCTTTATGTCGTATGCGTCCTGCTGGCAGGTACGTCACACAGGGACCAAACCACTGGTCTAGCAGGAACAGAACCCTCAGGGACCAAACCAATTGACATCGACGCAAAGGAACAGCACCTGCTCCTGGCGGCCTCGGTGCGGGACTGAAATATACCGAGGCCGCCAGGAGCTACCTTCGGATATACACTGGACAGAAGCTGGAGCTTGTCTCAAGCAAATAACTTTCACACGTCGATCTAAACTTTAAATCCTTTTGTAAGGACTCTTGTTATAATATTGTGATTTCTTCCTATTTTTTTTTCTTTTTTTTTCTGTATATGTTAATGCCATCTGTACTTAGCAAAATCGTGAAGTTGTAAATCACGTCAGCGCAGGAGCAATGCTGATTTTAACGGTTCCGTACTCTTAGGATTGTGGAATAAAGTTACGTTTTTTTTAACTTCGTGAATGATGCTTATTATGGATATTGCAGGATAAATAATGTCTGGTAAATGAATGTTGTGGGCAGTGGCTTATATTCGAGGCTAGCTAGGCTAACTGCGAAGCCCATAGAATGCACAAATAAAAGTCAATTAAATATACACAAATAAAAGCCAATTAGCAACGGTATTAAGACATATCGATGCTTTTGCTGCGAAAAAAAAAAAAAAAAAAAAAAACACGTGCTGGTTTCCAGCTTTTGACTTAGAGAATCAGTCTGGCAGATGAAGACCAACCGGTCTTCTTGCGGCAGGACAGTGTCATCGTAACGCAAAAAAATAACTGTTTCTCTGATCATATTGATTGGGGGGGGGGATATTTGCGGCGGTAAAAATAAACCATCAGAAAGTTAAATAAGGAAGGGTGGATAAAATTCCTTTACATATTAGGATATTGCGGGTGTGGGTTCAGTCAGTCTACGCTGCTCTGCTCCGAAGATCTTCGATACGATCGTCACCTAGCGTTTCCATGAGAACAGGAATGAGCGGGTGAAGGGGAATGCTTTGGCAACAGTTCGCTCAGAAAAGAGAAGACTTGGACTACATTAATCACTCACATGCTCCGTCCGGTAATAGCATGTGTTTCGCGAGAGTTGTTTCAGTTTGTGTGAAGTGTCAATGAATTAAGATCAGTGGTATTGTATCTTAAATTCGTGGTTTTGTTGGATTCCAACTGTTTTGATAAATTTTGTGAAAGCTTTCCTGAACATCTACTATCAGAACTTAAAGAACTCTATGCTTCAAATTTCGATACAGCTCGACTAAAAAATGAACGAAAGGTGTTTATTCCCTTAATGAATTCAAAATGAAATCAGTAAGAGACATTACTTGTTACATAAAGATGAATAAAGTGTTGGACATTTTGTTTAGTGAGGTGTACAAATCAGCAGACCTAATATTAAAGTTCCCATCAGCAACTGCAACTGCCGAAAGAAGTTTTTCAGCATTAAAAAGAATCAAGATATATCTTAGAGCCACACAAGGACATGTACATTTGAGCAACTTGGCTGTTTTGTCAATAGAGAAAAACATTCTTTTTAAATATGAAAAAGTACTCGGAAGAAACTTTTATGAAAACGTAACACTTAAGTCCACACAAAAGAAAGGAAAGAAGAATGGAGTTCACGTACAAATAAAGTATTCAGAAGAATGAAGTTCATGTTCAAACAAGTGTTCAAATCTTAATCCTTATAATTATTTGATATCATGTTAGCAAAAGCATGCGCCTAAAATTTAGGAAAAAAAAAATTTACTTCTATTACTTAACAATTGAAAAATAAACTTCGCAATTAAAACAAAACAGTACTAGGGGCGAGGGGGGGGTAACCCAGGTCTCGGACCTAAGATACGCCACTGGTTGTGGGAACACATCAGCGCAAACTACACAAAGGAAGCCAGATCTACTAGGCCTTTCTTTTCACTTAAACACGCCATTGTACCTGCTGTAATGCAACCCCATCCTGTACGAGGCATATTCCTTTTGCAAAATTCTTTCTCCCCTTCTGAGTGACCCGCCGAAGCACTGAAGGAGTAAAACAAAATCCCAAGGGACGAGGCGTCCGTTAGATCTCCTTCCGGACTGGTTGTGGTGTCCGCTGACCGCTGGCAAGAGGTTTTCGTTATTCTGTACCAACCAAAACTCGCTAACCATGCATTTTGCATTTCTGTGATGAGTTTTCTTGTTAGGTGACTCAAATGTATTTTTTCATGCTTGACATTAACTTTCTGGGAATCTACTAAGATAATTCGTTGTCATTAGGTAGCAGTAATTATGACTAACACTTTGCAAACGTTTCTTGCTTTGTACGATGCACAGTTTTCATAACAGACTAGTATAAATTTAGTTAAATTCTTAGAGATTATTTAAAGGTACATTTCAACCAGAAGGAGAAAAGCTGCATTTCAATGGGGTTGATGCTTGCTTCTATTGAAAGGCTTATTAAGAGCATCTTTTTCTGAATCCCATATGTGCACATTGAGTAAAAGTTATTCATTTTTTTCTACAGTGTTTGTGAATCAACGTTCCAGCATTGCGACGTGAACTTCGATTTTCAATTAAGAAGTCCCCGTGTGTTATTTGCCAATTGGGGATGACGAAGGTAGAATTTTTGTAGCTCAAAGTCATTTACGCTGAATTCTTCCACGCGTATGTTATTTCAATAATTCCATCATCTGCTAGAGTTCCTTTCCAGACATAATACGAAGCTATGCTTAGTTTAGTAGCCAAGCAATGTATCTAGCACGAATCAGCTTTACCACAGAAAAATACTACATAAAATGCTATGCAAAACATTTTCATCTTCAACATTAATTAATATTCTTTACTTATAGTATAGGTTAATAGTAAATAAGTTTTATTTATGTTGACAATACACACACGAAGTGAAACCTGTCTAGCAGGGTCATCCAAGGTTCTGCCTGGACAAGTGACCCCAAAACAGAGTGGTTCAATTTGCCAAACTTTCTCTCCTCCCCACTTGAAAATAAAATAAAAGAATTTACCTTTTTTTAATGAAGGTTGCTGTGCAGTGCTTCTTTCTTTCTTCCCTGTTACTTAGTAATTTAAGAATATCATTGGCTAAATCTCTAGCTACGAACCATAAGTACGACCGGGGAACGGGGTAAGGTGTTCGGTACATATCTACGTTGTCGCGAATCGGGTGCTCTTACCAAATGTTTCACCTGAAGAAACGCGAAAGGTGATGAGATACCGTACGCAATAGCAGCACTACTGCGGTTAAGCTTTGAAGTCACTTCCACCCTTCCCCTCCTTTCTCTTAAAATCAGTGATACGATCTTTTGCCATTTGGAACGGACCATAAAGCTCGCTCGAACAATATGGCCGCTACGTGAGAGGACTAGGTTCGTTGAAATGAGGAAGATGAACACCTTCGTGAGCTTCACACTCTGATTTGCGCCAATAGGAGATTGCACATGCTTACCCAAGTAAGCTGAACGCCATATATAGTCTGCAAACGAAATTCTACGTATTTGACAGATCCCAAGATGCAGCATCATTACAATCTCGTGAAGGGCGGTGGCAGAGAGAAAGAGAGAGAAACAGAAACAGCGTTTTCATATTTTTTAACTCCAGTATACTTTTCGTTATCTTTCTAGAACTTTCTAAAGAATTTTTTATTAATACCCTCACGTTGCTGACCACGAAATGCAGGTATATTCTGTTATGCGTTTCAGAAATAACTGATGGGCGTCCGCTGGATGGCCGTCAAATAAAGGTCTGTTATGCATTATTTCAGTTGGTGACATCCGTGCCACACGAAACTGTCTGCATTGGCAGGTAACCGCGGAATGCGAGAGGCCTTCAACACAGGTTTCATTGGGTTTGTATGTGTCACAAGACGCATCCGGAATCAGAGGCTTAGCCAAGGAAGAAGGGGGATTCGCCGTGTCCGGAATCCCCTTGAGGGTGGACTGAGTACGAATTTAAAGCGATATACAGTGAAACCTCTCTTAGCGACCACCCCTCATTACGGCCGTTTTTCTGTGGAGCCGATTTCAAAACCCATAGCGCTAATGCTACCTTTCCCTTTATTAAAAGACCACTCACCCCTTCTTAACGCCCATCTTTGCGTAAGGGCCACTGCACAAAATATACGTTGTCCGGATTATCATTCGCGTTGAAAATTTTCTCTATACCCTGGAACCATGAAACAATAAATTAAATAAATGTGCATTAGTATGGAGGGGTCATTTTAAACAGCTTCAAAGTTTCCTCCTGCTCGGAAGTCAGCATGTGTGTGTGTGTGGTGGTGGGAGGGGTGGTGGTGGTGGTGAAAGGAGTTCTCGGAGATGACAGGCAATTCTAATGGCTTACACGTAAAGAAAGACAGAGACTTTATCTCCACACTGCCTGCAATGGCTAAAAAAGAGAATGATAGTTAAAACTCATCTTTACTTCACTCCCCGTTTTGGCTGGACTGAGGACACCTAAGAGGGATGACTGTCCTGAAGAAGGAAAAATTAAGAAACTATTCTGTGAGCTGAAAGAAAACTTGGAAAAATCGGCTGATAAACTGAAGCAGATGACATTACACTCGTTTTTCAAATACATTTTTTCAGTTTACTGCTGTAGGTACCTTCCAAATATGTAACTGTACTACATATCATCATCATCATCATCATTGTCAACCATTATCAATCCACTGCTGGACGAAGGTCTCCCCAAGTTTCCTCCACAACGGTCTGTCTTGTGCCAGTCTCCTCCATGTCACCCCTGCATACTTTCGAATTTCATCCACCCATCTCCCATGTGGTCTTCTTCTGGGTCTTTTCCTGTCCCTTGGAATCCAATCTAAAATTTCGGCTGTCCATCGATGGTCTGCCCTTCTGGCAGTATGTCCAGCCCATTGCCATTTCAGGGATTTAACTCTGATCATGATGTCTTCCACTCTTGTCATTTTTCGGATCCACGAGTTCCTCTTCTTATCTCTCCTGGTTACACCAAGCATGCACCTCTCCATGCTTCTTTGAGTTGTCTGCAGTCTTTGTATATATCTTTTAGTTAAGGTCCACGTCTCTGCACCATACGTAAGCACTGGAAGGATGCATTGATCAAACACTTTTCTTTTAAGACATAATGGCATATTGCTCTTGAAAATTATGCTGTTTCTTCCAAAAGCTCTCCAGGCAAGTTTTGTACGCCGATTAATTTCTTCATCAATGTGACCCTCACTTGATATCTGCTGTCCAAGATAAACGTACGTGTCTGTTATCTCCAGCTTTTCTCCATCAATCAATAAATCTTCATTTCTTGTAAAAGCATTGAACATCACTTTTGTCTTCTGAAAGTTCATTTTTAATCCCACTTCTTTACTCTTGTCAGCAAGTTCCTGGATCATACTCTGCAGCTCTGATGGGGTAGTTGCAAAAATGACTACGTCATCAGCAAAACGAAGGTGGGTTAGATAATCTCCATTAATCTTTATCCCTTTGTTTTCCCAGCTCAGCGACTGAAAAACACCCTCCAATGTGGCATTAAAGAGCTTCGGAGATATGGTGTCACCTTGTCTCACTCCCTTTCCAATTTTTATGTGTGTTGTATTTTCAAACAGCCGAATCTTTGCACTTGCATTTTCATAGATGTTATTAATAATATTAATGTATGCATCTTCAATACCGCAGGTTTTCAGAGCCATTGTAACTGCTGATGGTTTCACCGAATCAAAGGCTTTTTCATAATCGATAAAAGCCATGCACAATGGAAGTTCATATTCCCTCGCTCTTTCAATTAGTTCTCTCAGTACGTGGATGTGATCTATTGTGCTGTAGCCACTCCTGAATCCAGCTTGTTCTCTCGGTTGAGCCATGTCCAGTGTTACCTTCAAACGGTGTGAAAGAACTTTAGTGAAGATTTTATAAACCACTGATAGGAGGCTGATAGGTCTGTAGTTTCCGAGATCCTCAATGTCACCTTTCTTATGTAGCAGGATCATTGTAGCGGTGTTCCAATCCTCAGGAATCTTTCCTTCATTAAGGCATCGAGTGAAAATTTGGGCGAGTACTGTTTCAATTTCTCCACTTGCTTCTTGTATGATGTCTACAGTAATTCCATCTTCGCCTGGAGCTTTTCCCCGCTTCATGTTCTTGATTGCATGTGCAACTTCTGCTGGAAGGACTGGAGGAACTCTGGTACTGGTATCTTTCATGATGTCTGGAGTGCATGTATCATCCCTTTCATATAATTTGGAGTAGAAATCTTTCACTCTTGTCAAAATTTCGCCTCTATTTCTTGTTACAGAACCATCTTCTTTTCTCAGTGACATAATCTGTTTTCTTCCCTTACTGAGATGTCCCTTTGCTATCTTTAGGCTTTGGTTGTTTTCAATTGCTTTCCTCACTAGTTCACAGTTGAATTTTCTTACGTCTTCAGTGATACTTTTTCTTACTGTCTTGCATAGCTCTATATATTCCACTTTGGAAGTCACATCTTCTTTAGTTGTCCTCATCTCTCTTCTTTTTTGCATCAACATTTTCGTTTTTCCTGATAATTTGTTTACATGCAACTTGTTCTTAGACCCAGCTAATTTTGTTGCTGTTTCCATAAGAGCTTTGGTTACTTTTCTGTTAACTTCAGAGATGTCCACTTCTTCCGATGTTAGGCCTTCTAAAGCAGAGAACCTGTTCTTCAGTTCCAACTTGAAGGTATTATGGTGTTTTTTAAGGTTGGTTATGTCAATAGATTTTGTTTGTCTTATGAGCTTGCCACGTTCAAGTTTGGTGTTGAGGTGCATCTTACATCTCACCAATCTATGGTCACTACCTGTGTTGAACTTGTTTAGCACACTGCAGTCTTCTATGACGAATTTTTTGTTACACATAATAAAATCAATTTCACTTGTCGTCCCATTTGGATGTCTCCATGTCCATTTCCTGTGTGGCTTTTTCTTGAAGAAGGAGTTCAAGATGAAAAACCCTTCTGCCTCTGCAAACTCAACGAGAGTATTTCCACGCTGGTTTCTGTTGCCGTGACCGAATTTACCTACTGAAGTTTCATTCTGTTGCCGTTGCCCTATTTTTGCATTGAAATCTCCCATAATTATTTTCAAGTGTTGCTTACCTTTATTATTTAGATGACAAATTTCCTCATAAAATTCTTCAATTTCTTCTTCAGGATGACTTGTGGTGGGTGCATAAGTTTGAATAATCTGAGCCTGGTATCTTTTCGAGAGTTGGATAACAAGTCGTGCAGCTGTCAGAGGAACTTTCAACTTCTACAACTTTATCCTTCAGTTTCTTGTTTATTATAAATCCAACACCACTAGTTCTGCCAGTATCTGTCCCACGATAGTAGAAGAGATGTCCACTTTTCAGTTCAGTGAGATCTTCTCCTTTTCTCCTTACCTCACTTAGCCCCACGATGTCCCACTTGATCCTTTGTAGTTCCTCTTCCAATTCAAGAAGCCTTGAATCAGAAGATAAGGAGCGTCCGTTGTACGTAGCCAAGGTCAGCATCAGATGGCAGCCTAGTCCGGTCCTCCGGGGATTCTTAGCACCCTCTGCCTTCATGTCGCACTGGCCGCTGCCTTGGCCAGGTACATTCCAGCTGCCGGAGACTGAGGGCCAAGATTTAAGTTGTGGAATCATTTTGGAGGGTTTGGCCATAACTCACCACGCTGGCCAAGCGGGTTGGTGAGTGTGGGATAGAATTTCCTCTAATCCCGATGGTATAGTTATACCGCTATTGGCGGTCGTCAGAGCCCCTTTAGTGGGAACAGGATGTACCACGAGAAGGCGGGGTTGACATTTGTCAAGGAGAGGCTGTGATGTTACGCATCACCTGACCTTACATCCCGTACTACATATACTGTACTATAAATAAACTGGAATGCATTATGTTTGTGATGTATTTTTTTACGTAATTCAGAGTACGTAAAAAAAAAATTTATGCAGTGGTTTATAACGGTTTAATCTCAAAACTATTAATTGCATATGCCATGTAATAACTAGAATGCATCATATTTGTGATGTAGCAATTTAGAGTACGTATTATAAAAGTCATGCAGTGGTTTACAAAGGTTTAATCTCAAAACTATTCATTGAATACACCATGTAATAACTGAAATGCGTCATGTTTGTGATGTAGCAATTCAGAGTACGTATTATAAAAGTTATGCAGTAGTTTATAAAGGTTTAATGAAAAAACTATTAATTAGAAATGTCTTAAAACCTTCCCCTACTTAGCAACCACACCGCTGAACGACCGGTTTTTAGAAGAACCAGCAGGGGTCGCCTTAGAGAGGTTTCGCTGTATATATTGTATATAAGGCTTTCACTAACGAACCAAATCCATGGACATCCCACCCCTCTTAAGAAATTTCTGGTTACGTCACGGCCCAGAAAAATATATGTGACTATCACATGACATGTCTAGAACTGTATATATATATCATCATTATCAACCATTATCAATCCACTGCTGCACGAAGGTCTCCCCAAGTTTCCTCCACAAGAGTCTGTCTTGTGCCAGTCTCCTCCATGTTACTCCCGCATACTTTAGTTCTCTCAGTACGTGGATATGATCTATAGTGCTGTAGCCACTCCTGAATCCAGCTTGTTCTCTCGGTTGAGCCATGTCCAGTGTTACTTTCAAGCGGTGTGAAAAAACTAGTGAGGATTTTATAAACCACTGATAAAAGGCTGATGGGTCTGTAGTTCCTGAGATCTTCAATGTCACCTTTTTTATGTAGCAGGATCATTGTAGCGTTGTTCTAATCTTCAGGAATCTTCTCTTCATTAAGGCATCGAGTGAAAATTTGGGCGAGTACTGTTTCAATTTCTCCACTTGCTTCTTGTATGATGTCTACAGTAATTCGATCTTCTCCTAGAGCTTTCCCCCGCTTCATGTTCTTGATTGAATGTGCAACTTCTGCTGGGAGGACTGGAAGAACTCTGGTACTGGTACCTTTCATGATGTCTGGAGTACATGTATCATCCCTTTCATATAATTTGGAGTAGAAATATTTTAATCTTGTCAAAATTTCGCCTCTATTTCGTGTTACAGAACCATCTTCTTTTCTCAGTGCCATAATCTGTTTTCTTCCCTTACTGCGATGTTCATTTGCTATTTTTAGGCTTTGGTTGTTTTCAATTGCTTTCCTCACTAGTTCACAGTTGAATTTCCTTACATCTTCAGTGATACTTTTTCGTACTGTCATGCATAGCTCTATATATTCCACTTTGGAAGTCACATCTTCTTTACTTGTCCTCATCTCTTTTCTTTTTTCCATGAACATTTTGTTTTTCCCTGATAATTTGTTCTCATGAAACTTGTTCTTAATATATATATATATATATATATATCATCATCATCATCATTGTCAACCATTATCAATCCACTGCTGGACGAAGGTCTCCCCAAGTTTCCTCCACAACGGTCTGTCTTGTGCCAGTCTCCTCCATGTCACCCCTGCATACTTTCGAATTTCATCCACCCATCTCCCATGTGGTCTTCTTCTGGGTCTTTTCCTGTCCCTTGGAATCCAATCTAAAATTTCGGCTGTCCATCGATGATCTGTCCTTCTGGCAGTATGTCCAGCCCATTGCCATTTCAGGGATTTAACTCTGATCATGATGTCTTCCATTCTTGTCATTTTTCGGATCCACGAGTTCCTCTTCTTATCTCTCCTGGTTACACCAAGCATGCACCTCTCCATGCTTCTTTGAGTTGTCTGCAGCCTTTGTATGTCTCTTTTAGTTTAGGTCCACGTCTCCGCACCATACGTAAGCACTGGAAGGATGCATTGATCAAACACTTTTCTTTTAAGACATAATGGCATATTGCTCTTGAAAATTATGCTGTTTCTTCCGAAAGCTCTCCAGGCAAGGTTTGTACGCCGATTAATTTCTTCAACAATGTGACCCTCACTTGATATCTGCTGTCCAAGATGAACGTACGTGTCTGTTATCTCCAGCTTTTCTCCATCAATCGATAAATCTTCATTTCTTGTAAAAGCATTGAACATCACTTTTGTCTTCTGAAAGTACATTTTTAATCCCACTTCTTTACTCTTGTCAGCAAGTTCCTGGATCATACTCTGCAGCTCTGATGGGGTAGTTGCAAAAATGACTACGTCATCAGCAAAACGAAGGTGGGTTAGATAATCTCCATTAATCTTTATCCCCTTGTTTTCCCAGCTCAGTGACTGAAAAACACCCTCCAATGTGGCATTAAAGAGCTTCGGAGATATGGTGTCACCTTGTCTCACTCCCTTCCCAATTTTTATGTGTGTTGTATTTTCAAACAGCCGAATCTTTGCACTTGCATTTTCATAGATGTTATTAATAATATTAATGTATGCATCTTCAATACCGCAGGTTTTCAGAGCCATTGTAACTGCTGATGGTTTCACCGAATCAAAGGCTTTTTCATAATCGATAAAAGCCATGCACAATGGAAGTTCATATTCCCTCGCTCTTTCAATTAGTTCTCTCAACACGTGGATATGATCTATTGTGCTGTAGCCACTCCTGAATCCAGCTTGTTCTCTCGGTTGAGCCATGTCCAGTGTTACCTTCAAGCGGTGTGAAAGAACTTTAGTGAAGATTTTATAAACTACTGATAGGAGGCTGATAGGTCTGTAGTTTCCGAGATCCTCAATGTCACCTTTCTTATGTAGCAGGATCATTGTAGCGGTGTTCCAATCCTCAGGAATCTTTCCTTCATTAAGGCATCGAGTGAAAATTTGGGCGAGTACTGTTTCGATTTGTCCACTTGCTTCTTGTATGATGTCTACAGTAATTCCATCTTCTCCTGGAGCTTTTCCTCGCTTCATGTTCTTGATTGCATGTGCAACTTCTGCTAGAAGGACTGGAGGAACTCTGGTACTGGTATCTTTCATGATGTCCGGAGTGCATATATCATCCCTTTCATATAATTTGGAGTAGAAATCTTTCACTCTTGTCAAAATTTCGCCTCTATTTCTTGTTACAGAACCATCTTCTTTTCTCAGTGCCATAATCTGTTTTCTTCCTTACTGAGATGTCCCTTTGCTATCTTTAGGCTTTGGTTGTTTTCAATTGCTTTCCTCACTAGTTCACAGTTGAATTTCCTTACGTCTTCAGTGATACTTTTTCTTACTGTCTTGCATAGCTCTATATATTCCACTTTGGAAGTCACATCTTCTTTAGTTGTCCTCATCTCTCTTCTTTTTTGCATCAACATTTTGGTTTTTCCTGATAATTTGTTCACATGCAACTTGTTCTTAGACCCAGCTAATTTTGTTGCTGTTTCCATAAGAGCTTTGGTTACTTTTCTGTTAACTTCAGAGATGTCCACTTCTTCCGATGTTAGGCCTTCTAAAGCAGAGAACCTGTTCTTCAGTTCTAACTTGAAGGTATTATGGTGTTTTTAAGGTTGGTTATGTCAATAGATTTTGTTTGTCCTATGAGCTTGCCACGTTCAAGTTTAGTGTTGAGGTGCATCTTACATCTCACCAATCTATGGTCACTACCTGTGTTGAACTTGTTTAGCACACTGCAGTCTTCTATGACGAATTTTTGTTACACATAATAAAATCAATTTCACTTGTCGTCCCATTTGGATGTCTCCATGTCCATTTCCTGTGTGGCTTTTTCTTGAAAAAGGAGTTCAAGATGAAAAACCCTTCTGCCTCTGCAAACTCAACGAGAGTATTTCCACGCTGGTTTCTGTTGCCATGACCGAATTTACCTACTGAAGTTTCATTCTGTTGCCGTTGCCCTATTTTTGCATTGAAATCTCCCATAATTATCTTCAAATGCTGCTTACCTTTATTATTTAGATGACAAATTTCCTCATAAAATTCTTCAATTTCTTCTTCAGGATGACTTGTGGTGGGTGCATAAGTTTGAATAATCTGAGCCTGGTATCTTTTCGAGAGTTGGATAACAAGTCGTGCAGCTCTGTCAGAGGAACTTTCAACTTCTACAACTTTGTCCTTCAGTTTCTTGTTTATTATAAATCCAACACCACTAGTTCTGCCAGTATCTGTCCCACGATAGTAGAAGAGATGTCCACTTTTCAGTTCGATGAGATCTTCTCCTTTTCTCCTTACCTCACTTAGCCCCACGATGTCCCACTTGATCCTTTGTAGTTCCTCTTCCAATTCAAGAAGCCTTGAATCAGAAGATAGGGAGCGTCCATTGTAAGTAGCCAAGGTCAGCATCAGATGGCAGCCTAGTCCGGTCCTCCGGGGATTCTTAGCACCCTCTGCCTTCATGTCGCACTGGCCGCTGCCTTGGCCAGGTACATTCCAGCTGCCGGAGACTGAGGGCCAAGATTTAAGTTGTGGAATCATTTTGGAGGGGTTTGGCCATAACTCACCACGCTGGCCAAGCGGGTTGGTGAGTGTGGGATAGCATTTCCTCTGATCCCGATGGTATATTTATACCGCTATGGGCGGTCGTCAGAGCCCCTTTAGTGGGAACAGGATGCACCACGAGAAGGCGGGGTTGACATTTGTCAAGGAGAGGCTGTGATGTTACTCATCACCTGACCTTACATCCCTATATATATATTCCTGTCCCTTGGATTCCAAGGGACAGGAAAAGACCCAGAAAAAGACCACATGGGAGATGGGTGGATGAAATTCGTAAATATGCGGGAGTGACATGGAGGAGACTGGCACAAGATAGACCGTTGTGGAGGAAACTTGGGGAGACCTTCGTCCAGCAGTGGATTGATAATGGTTGACAATGATGATGATGATATATATATATAGTGATGCGGGATTCAAGGTCAGGTGATGCGCAACATATCGCCTCTCCTTGACAAATGTTGTCAACCCCGCCTTCTCGTGGTGCATCCTGTTCCCACTAAAGGGGCTCTGACGACCGCCAGTATAGCGGTATAACTATACCATCTGGATCAGAGGAAATGCTATCCAACACTCTACCAACCCGCTTGGCCAGCGTGGTGAGTTATGACCAAACCCCTCCAAAATGATTCCACAACTTAAATCTTGGCCCTCAGTCTCCGGCAGCTGGAATGTACCTGGCCAAGGCAGCGGCCAGTGCGACATGAAGGCAGAGGGTGCTAAGAATCCCCGGAGGACCGGACTAGGCTGCCATCTGATGCGGACCTTGGCTACGTATAATGGACGCTCCCTATCTTCTGATTCAAGGCTTCTTGAATTGGAAGAGGAACTACAAAATATCAAGTGGGACATCGTCGGGCTAAATGAGGTAAGGAGAAAAGGAGAAGATCTCATTGAACTGAAAAGTGGACATCTCTTCTACTATCGTGGGACAGATACTGGCAGAACTAGTGGTGTTGGATTTATAATAAACAAGAAACTGAAGGATAAAGTTGTAGAAGTTGAAAGTTCCTCTGACAGAGCTGCACGACTCGTTATCCAACTCTCGAGAAGATTAAAGGTTGAGATAATTCAAACTTATGCACCCACCACAAGTCATTCTGAAGAAGAAATTGACGAATTTTATGAGGAAATTTGTCATCTAAATAATAAAGGTAAGCAGCACTTGAAGATAATTACGGGAGATTTCAAAGCAAAAATAGGGCAACGGCAACAGAATGAAACTTCAGTAGGCAAATTCGGTCACGGCAACAGAAACCAGCGTGGAAATACTCTCGTTGAGTTTGCAGAGGCAGAAGGGTTTTTCATCTTGAACTTCTTTTTCAAGAAAAAGGTACACAGAAAATGGACATGGAGACATCCAAATGGGACGACAAGTGAAATTGATTTTATTATGTGTAACAAAAAATTCATTATAGAACACTAGAAGACTGCAGTGTGCTAAACAAGTTCAACACAGGTAGTGACCATAGATTGGTGAGATGTAAGATGCACCCTCAACACTAAACTCGAACGTAGCAAGCTCATAAGACAAACAAAATGTATTGACAACCTACCTTAAAATACACCATAATACCTTCAAGTTGTACCGAGGTTCTTATGGAAGCAGTAATAAAAATAGGTGGTACTAAGAACAAGTTACATATGAAGAAAATTTCAGGAAAAACAAAAATGTTGATGCAAAAGAGAAGGGAGATGGGAACAAATAAAGACGTAATTTCCAACGTGGATAGAGCTGTGCAAGACAGTGCGAAAAGGTATCACTGAAGACATAAGGAAATTCAGTTGCGAACTAGTGAGGAAAGCAATTGAAAACAACCAGAGCTTGAAGAGAGCAAAAGGACATCTCAGTAAGGGAAGAAAACAGATTATGGCTCTGAGAAAAGAAGATGGTATTGTAACAAGAAATAGAAGCGAAATTTTGACAAGGGTGAAAGATTTCAGTTCAAAACTATATGAAAGGGATGATACATGTATTCCAGACATTATGACAGGTACCAGTGCCAAAATTCCTCCAATCCTCCCTGCAGAAGTTACATATGCAATTTAGAACATGAAACGGGGAAGAGCTCAAGGAGAAGATGGAATTACCGTGGACATTATACAAAAAGCAAGTGGAGAAATTGAAACTACACTCGCCCAAGTTTTCACCAGATGTTTTAACGAAGGGAAGATTCTTGAGGATTGGGACAATGCTACAATGATCTTGCTCCTTAAAAAAAGGTGACATTGAAGATCTCAGGAACTACAGGCCCATCAGCCTGCTTTCAGTGGTTTATAAATTCTTCACTGAGGTTCTTTCACATCGCTTGAAGGTAACACTACACATGGCTCAACCAGGAGAACAAGCTGGATTCAGGAGTGGCTACAGCACTGTAGATCATATCCATGTACTGAGAGAACTAATTGGAAGGACAAGAGAATATGAACTCCCATTATGCATGGCTTTTATTGACTATGAAAAGGCCTTCGATTCCGTGAAACCACCAGCAGTACCAATTGGTTTGAAATCCTGCGGTACTGAAGATGCATACATTAGCATTATTAATAACACCTATGAAAATGCAAGTGGAAAAGTCCGGATATTTGAGGATACAGCACAAATAAGAATTGGAAAGTGAGTGAGACAAGGTGACACCATATCTCCCAAGCTCTTTAACGCCACATTGCAAAATGTCTTTCAATCATTGTACTGGGAAAACAAAGGGATAAAGATTAATGGAGATTACTTTACTCACCTTCGATTTGCTGATGACGTAGTCATGTTTGCAACTACCGCTTCAGAGTTGCAGAGTATGATCCAAGAACTTGCTGACAAGAGTACAGAGGTGGTATTAAAAATGAACTTTCAGAAGACAAAAGTGGTGCACAATGCTTTTACAAGAAACGAAGATTTAGCAATTGATGGAGAAAAGCTTGAGACAACCGATTCCTACATTTATCTTGGGTAGCAGATATCGAGTGAGGGTCACATTGATGAAGAAATTAATCGGCGTATAAAATTTGGATGGAGAGCTTTTGGAAGAAACAGTACAATTTTTAAGAGCAGTATGCCAGTATGTATCAAAAGAAAAGTGTTTAATCAATGCATCCTGCCAGTGCTTACGTATGGAGCAGAGACATGGCCTTTAACTAAAAAAGACATACAAAGACTGCAGACAACTCAAAGCTGCATGGAGAGATGCATGCTTGATATAGCCAGGAAAGATAAGAAGAGGAACTTGTGGATATGGAAAATGACAGGAGTGGACGACATCATGAACAGAGTGAAATCACTGAAATGGCAATAGGCTGGACATGTTGCCAGAAGAACGGACCACCGAAATTTTAGACTGGATTCCGAGGGACAGGAAAAGACCCAGAAGAAGACCCCATGAGAGATGGGTAGATGAAATTCGAAAGTATGCTGGAGTGACATGGTGGAGACAGGCCCAAGACAGACAATTGTGGAAGAGGCTTGGGGAGACCTTCATCCAGCAGTGGATTGATAATGGTTGTTGTTGATGATGATGATATAGTGCTGCAGGGGTACTATATTAAATATGGTCATTAATTGAATGTTGAAGAAAAATATTGGACATTAATATGTAATTTTTATATTTATCACAATTAAATATTTGATCAAAACAGATTGAAGACACAAAAAAGAGGTATACCTATGGGAACTACACTGGCGGAAAGTGAAAAAAGAACACCAAGAAGGAGACGTCTGATACCAACGAAATTTATAC
This sequence comes from Macrothele yani, assembly GCA_039090855.1. Lineage (NCBI taxonomy): Eukaryota > Metazoa > Arthropoda > Arachnida > Araneae > Macrothelidae > Macrothele > Macrothele yani. The sequence goes on along the minus strand of CM076989.1, from coordinate 90,970,205 downwards.
AGCATAATAACGGAATACAGAGGATAACGTGATCAAAACATTATGGCAAAATACAGCTGCATTTTCTGGTAAACTGAAAAATAACATTTCCATGTAACATGGTTAGTACGAGGTTGAACCGCCATGAACTGCGTCATACTGTGCAATTCTGGCAGGGAGTCTGTCGTACAGATGTTGGATGTAAGTTTGGGGTATTGAGTTCCAAGCATCCTCAACCTGGGCGCGTAAATCGGGTATGGTCGTGGCTGGCCGTGGAAACCGGATAAGTCGTCCCATAAAATCCCACACGTGCTCAATGGGGAACAAATCCGGTGAACGTGCAGGCCATGGAAGTTGTCTCACACCCTGAAGTGCATGTTGCGTTGCACGTGTCGTATGTGGGCGTGCGTTATCTTGCTGGAAAACACCACGATGGACCGACCTTACACTTACAAATAGCACAACAACGGGCTGAATTATGTTGTTGATGTAGGAGGTGCTCTTTAACGTACCCGGTACAAACACTAGTTGTGTACGGGAGTGATAGCTGATCGCTCCCCACACCAGGAGACCAGGTGTAGGCCCTGCGTGTCGCTGGCGGATGCAAGAAGAGTGGAGACGCTCCCATGTGCGTCTGCGAACACGCATACGGCCAGCGGAGGCTACCAAGCAGACACGACAGATCGCCATTGAGTTCTCCAGTGCAGACGTTGGCGACACCACTGCAGCCGTGCCTGACGGTGGGCTGGAGTCAGAGGTACACATGCCAGAGACACACGTGCACGTAGACCTGCATCCAGTAGATGGTTGCGGATTGTTCGCACAGTCACCTCAGGTGCAACGGCAGCTCGGATTTGCGTCGCAGTGGATGTTCTGCTTGACAACGCCGCTCTTCTTATGCGTCGATCGGTCCGCTCATCAGTCCGTCTGTGTCTCCCGGTTCCACGTCTTATTGTGTGGGAATGTTCCTCGGACCATCTACGCCACCATCGTACCACCACCGATACTTCCTGTTCAATTCGCTCCGCAATACGACCACCCGGCCTCGCGGAGTCCGACTAGACGACCTCGCTCAAAGTCCGATAACTGCTGAAATCGTTCACGTCTTCCATGTCCAGGCATTGCAACTTCTTCAGGGCCTTCGCACCGGTCCGTACGCCGACGACTGATTACATTCACTTCACCGTATTCCTTAAATACCACCGACGATAATTTGCATATTATGCCGTGCTGTGGCGTAAGCGCTCACCGGTTGGTCCGGAAATTAACATCACACCTACGTACACTCGACCCTATTAACATATGTAAATTTCATGATCGTCCGCCAATTCCTTTTTGGTGATCTTTTTTCACTTTCCGCCAGTGTAGTTATTCAAGCTTATTAGGAAATTTATAACTGAATTATTAGGAACAGAATTTCAATATTGAAGAGATTCATAACTTCAGATATGTTGATGACTTGATTTGCTCTAATGCAAGCGGGAGAGATTGGGAGATGAAACAACTCTACCCGCTTGATCTTCAGTTGGAAAAAAGTAATAATATGCTTTCCGTCACCTTTTTGGATTTGAAGATCACAAGTGAAAAAGGGCAGATTGGTTTTTACGATAAAGGAAGAGAATATGATTTTGGACTTACGTTTTTAAGTTCATGGACTTCTAGAATTCCAAGATCGATACATCGCAATATTATTATTTCACAGTTCCTCAGAATTGTACGTATTTGCAATAATAAAAAATCTATTACTAAGCATTTAAAATTTCTCTTTTCAATATTATTAAAAAAATCAATATCCTCTGAAGTTTTGTAAAAAACATTTTGATAATCTGCTGTCTTTTCAAAATCATGAAAATAATTTAAAAATTCGTTTTTGTAACATATTACCTTCTAAACTTTGAAATAACCATTCTTAGGACCACAACAAAAAGATGCTTACTCCGAGTAGTCCCGGAGAAATTTAACACTATACATTCTTTACATCCAAAGATTAATTTTTGATGATTTGTTTTCAGAACGCATCAACAGATTGGTCTTATGTATTATAGAAGTTACGGAAGTACCATTAAAAAGGTTTAACCGTAAACCATCAGTTTGTTAAGAAATCACTTGGGAGAATGGATTCGATTATTATTTTGTACTTTCTATTTCATATCTTTAGGGAATTCAGGAATTTGATTTGTTATTGGGTTTGCATTTATGAGTTCAGGTCGGAAAGCAGTGTGCAACAAAATTTAGTTTTGTGTTACTACATTTTGAAAATATAATTTGGCAAATAAGAAATTAATAAAGCACACTCATGAAACCTGAACTCTTATATTTTCTCAAATGACACAGAAGCTTTTCCCTGAAGATTGGTCCGAGTTGCTTGAGTGTTTTATTTGATGCATGTGATTAATGTTTTTATTTGTACTTTTGTATTTGCGGTTTGAAAAATAGGGAGTTTTGTCATTTTTGAAATGTTAAGTTTTGTGTTGAATTTTGGGGAAGTAGAGGTTGGAGTTGTCGGTCTGTTTAGGGTGTTATTTATTATTATTATATAATATTATCTTCTTCTAGTGTAGGCAGCTGCAAAGCGCAACACTGAAATGGATACTGTACATATGAATATGATTTTATTTCATAACTATATGTGTGTTTGTGTGTCACATGACATGTCCAGAACTGTATATACATATATATTTATATATATGTGTATCACATAGCATGTCCATAACTATACATTGGTGAAAAATTATTTCGAAAGGAGCCTTGCCAAGATCCCGGCCTTGGATTTTCAGATGTCTTATTCGGGCCCTGAGGGTGAGAGGAAAAACTGAGCTTGGAAAAATGTATGATGCCAAGATGCGAGAGGAAAAGAGAAATGGAGTTTCGAAATAGAAAGTTAGCAACGAGGTAACCGAGGAAGAAGCCTAATAGAATGAGCAGGAATAGAACAATGGGCAAACAATATAGAGATCAATAAAGCTATCCGGGCAAATATCATCCGTAGTCTTCCCTATATACAGCATTGATTAAAGAGCACCACTTTTAGGAGAGAGGATTTCAACTTTGCTAGTAATCCATTCTTTCATCATCGGGGGAAGGGGGGGGGGGGATATACAGCTGAATCCCCGGAACCGTTTAAATTTCCTTACAAGCGAAGGCCTGACGAACCGACGCGACAGGTCATGGAAAATAACCGAGGCTTGAAAATAACCCAGTGAGGTAAAAGTGGGTATAAGCAGGGCTTCCGGGACTACGGACTCGGCGTCATTGCACATCCGAACATGGCATTTCCGTACAATAAAAATTTTATGTCAGACCCGTACAAGCCAGTATTCCTCCACTGCGTCCCCCAAAAGGTAGAGGGAAGCAAACTAATCCTGTGTTACTTCCGTACAAAGGGTCCCTCTAATCCTTTCGCAAGGGGAGAGGGAGGCAAACTGATCGTGTGTTACTTCCACACAAAGGGTGAGATTCATTACTTTGTTCTTTTAAAATTATACAGCTTTTTGCATCTGAAGATTTTATTTAAACAAAATGGATCTTGTACTGTTGTCTGAAACATCAAAAGGCAAGCCTTGTGCTGTCTTCAATGATTAAACTGATCGTGTGTTACTTCCATACAAAGGGTGAGATTCATTACTTTATTAGTTTGTTCTTTTTAAATTATGCAGCACAGTGCTCTTGTTGCATCTGGAGATTTTATTTAAACAAAAAGGATTTTGTATTTTTATCACGGTAGTCGTTAAACTCCCATTAAAAAAAAAAAATTGTTGTTGAGATTAAAATGCCGAATTGGTATGAGTACGCAAACGCTCAGGACATGATATTGTATTGTTGTCCTTGGTTTTCGTATGATACCCTTATCCCGAGGAAAACTGTTTCAAAATATTCGATGGTTTTTACCCAAAAGCCAGAATTTAAATTTTCAACATTCTTAAATATGGTGCCAGGAAATGGATTGTTGTCCTGTTACGACAGGCAATGTAATCTGAATAAAAAGCCAATGCTTGTTCTGTCTACTTCACACTTCTAGTTTATTTGTTTATTTATTTATTTTTCAGATGTTTCATCGGCCCACTTTTCTGGCCATGGTTTACTACAGTTATTATTTCAGCCTTAGAAAAATTTCACCCCACTTTCATTCAACCCCCTCCCTCAAAAAAAAAAAAAAAAAAAAATCTCTCCATAATATGAAATTGTGGACAAACTTCTGAATCCATTCCTTCACAGTGTCGTTGTTATGAACAGGTAAAACATGATAAACCACACATGCACCCGGTCCATGGTTTCCTTATATTTCAACAAACCCACTGCACAAAATGAAGGCATTTTGTAAATTAAAATAAATATAAACAACAGACGTTGTTCACAAAGAAATGGGAGCAAATATATTATTCTGTTCTCAGGTTTTACTGCGAAAAGATTAGCAACAGATGCTTAAAATGCTCGTCATACAACAAAGAAAGGACCCACCCAGCCCTTCTCTTTCTAAAGCCCTGGTTTACACAAAGAGAGCAAGATCAAAGATGATCCAAAGACATTTTCTGGGTACAAATTCCTTTTGTACTCAACTGACACAAAAACGGTAGGAGGGCTGTAGAAGATGAAGGCATTTTGTAAATTAAAATAAATATAAACAACAGACGTTGTTCACAAAGAAATGGGAGCAAATATATTATTCTGTTCTCAGGTTTTACTGCGAAAAGATTAGCAACAGATGCTTAAAATGCTCGTCATACAACAAAGAAAGGACCCACCCAGCCCTTCTCTTTCTAAAGCCCTGGTTTACACAAAGAGAGCAAGATCAAAGATGATCCAAAGACATTTTCTGGGTACAAATTCCTTTTGTACTCAACTGACACAAAAACGGTAGGAGGGCTGTAGAAGATCTTGAATACGATGCGTAATTAGTATTACATTTGTACGGAAGCCACGCTAAAACTTAGTTAGTTAGTTAATTGATTTTAGTGGCGCAAGGGACAGGCTTGGCCAAAGAGTGCCAGACACAGAACTATCAGCTAAAGATTTTTAAAAGCGTGGAAAATGATTAAGAGCAGACAGGCTTAGTAAAAGTTAGAAAAGAAGATGATGAAAGCTGTGAAGACTAGTTAGTTAATTAGGTTTATATATAAATTTATTAATTTACTATTATAATTATTATATAACTTTTATTTCTTTTTTTTAAATAAGTTTTAAAACGTTAATCTGTTTTAAAAAGGAAAATACTGCGAAAGTGTCGCAGTGGTCGCCCAAAAGCTTTTGAAGCGTAGCGGCGCCCTCGTCCAGCAGATGAGACTGAAAATAGTGAAACCGATGTTAACGAAAACGAACACAACTGCACAAAACATGAGAGACGGTGAGTAAACAGTCGCACGTCTCACACATCGGTGCAGTGTCGCCACACAGCAAATAGCCATCTGTGAAGCGACAATGCCCAATGCGGAGACGCTCAAGAACAACTTCTTCCCTACGGTTCCGGCGACACGATGATTTCCAGACTCCAAGGATAGGTTTAACACGGTGCAGTTTATTCTCCACCTGTTGGTCCCACAGACCCCGCCACGTTCGTCTGATATGATCGTGAACAAGAAAGCAAAAATCACGGTGGAACAGTGGCAAGGGTGTGACGACCAAAGAAGAGGCAGATCTAGCAGCAGCATCAGCAGACTCGTTCCCTGGGATCCCAACATGCCCAGGAATCCAGCAGAACCGAATCTGGACATCAGCCTCGAGCAAAGAACGAAGAAGTCTCCGTACGGTAAAAAGAAGTGGGTGGCCAGTGAAATCCAAAGATGACAAAGATTGCACAACACTTATAACGAAGTGAATTTCTCCGTCATTTCTGTCCACACCAGGATTCGAACCCGGATCCTCTCATTCCGGAATAAGTCACTCTACCAGTTGAGCTACGCGGACATTTTATTCTGATTCCTATCTGCCTTTATGTCGTGTGCGTCCTTCTGGCAGGTACGTCACATCTCCTGGTACGTTACATCATCTCCCCCTTATTTTTTTTTTTTTTTTCGAAGTGCTGGAGAAGGGATTCTCTTATTTTTCCTATCTCGCGGTGTGGAAAGAACATCACACCATTGCGAGATTTTGAACGGTCGGGTCATCCGGATAGTTCGGGCGCCATTATAACGAAGTGAATTTCTCCGTCATTTCTGTCCACACCAGGATTCGAACCCGGATCCCCTCATTCCGGAATAAGTCACTCTACCAGTTGAGCTACGCGGACATTTTATTCTGATTCCTATCTGCCTTTATGTCGTGTGCGTCCTTCTGGCAGGTACGTCACATCTCCTGGTACGTTGCACACTCAACGAATCAGTGTACACAATAGCACGCTGATGAGAACTCCACTGCACGTGAACAAGTGCAAGATACACAGCATGCATCTCCGCCGAAAACACCGTGGCCTCAGTAGGAATGCGGGCAACAGAAACTTCGTCAACGCAGACGGCGGCGGATCCAACAACACCAGCCGCCTTAGATCCATCGGTGAAAACAGGAATAAAGTCTGCATTGAAGTAACGGTGTTCAGCGAAGAGCTGCTGGTACACTGACGCAGGGGTTGAGGACTTGTCAAAAGATGTAAAGCTGGTATCAACCAAGACACCAAGAGGGTGCCATGGGGGATCGTCAAAGCCCCTGGTCTCTCCAACGAGTGACAAGTCGAGCCCTGCATCACGAGCTACGGCCGCCATACGAAGACCGAAGGTTCGAATGCACGAGGGACGGATCTCGAACAAACGAGCATGCTGGGGATGAAAAACTGCATCGTGCAAAGGATGGTCTGAGAGAGATTTAAGTTTCACGTAAAATTGAAGAGACAGCTGCAGACGGCGTAAATGAAGCGACGGTTCGTTTGCGTCGGCATAAAGGCTGGGAATGGGTGATGTGCGAAATGCTCCCGTACAAAGACGCAGCGCTTGATGGTTGATGGTATCCAACGGCCGGAGAACGGAAGGACGCGCAGAGCCATACACCATACAGCCATAATCCAGCTTAGACCGAATGAGAGAATGGTAAATACGGAACAAGGAAGTCCTGTCTGCACCCCAGGAGACTAAGGCAAGGATCTTAAGGATTGACATACAACATGCGAGCGAAAGGTGAGAGCACGGTCAAACCAAGGAACTTGGTTTCCGGCAAAACTGGAATGGCTGCACGGTCCAAATAGAGCTCTGGATCAGGATGGAGGCCACGCCTCCGGCAGAAATGGACACAGGCTGTCTTGTCGGGAGAAAGAACAAACCCATTATTGTTAGCCGCTTTAACAATCTGGGTAATTGCAGACTGCAGCTGCCTTTCAACGAAATGCATGCTGGATGACGAACAGAAGATGTGAAGGTCGTCAACATAAATGGTAGCCGAAACCACTGGAGGAAGATTTTTGAGCAGACAGTTTATGCGGAGGATGAACAGAGTCACCGAAAGAATGCTGCCTTGAGGGACACCTTGTTCTTGATGGGAAAAGGCAGAGAGCGTCGTACCCAGGCGCACCTGGAACACGCGGTTACGAAGGAAGCTGGCAATGAATGTTGGGAGGTTTCCACGCAACCCATTTTCGTGGAGGTCACAGAGGATACCGTGACGCCACGCTCTATCGTAAGCTTTTTCGATGTCAAAAAATACAGACACCAGGTGCTGCCTACGTACGAACGCCTCACGAACAGACGTCTCAAGGAGCAGGAGATGGTCAGGAGCTGAACGATGACGGCGGAAGCCGCTTTGTGATGGAGACAGTATTCGATGTTCTTCTAGAAAATAAATTAGCCGGGAATTAACCATTCGTTCAAGGATTTTGCACAGACAGCTAGTGAGGGCAATTGGTCGATAACTAGAGGGAGACTTGGGGTCTTTGCCAGGCTTGGAAAAAGGTAAAACAAAAGCTCTTCGCCAAGAGTCCGGGAAACTGTGCTCCAACCAAATGCGGTTGAAAAGCACTAACAGATTCTCGAGAGACGACTGCGAGAGATGACGGATCATGTCATAGTGGATGCCGTCGGGACCGACAGATGTTGCGCTGGACCGATGCAGAGCCACCCGTAGTTCAACCATGCTGAAGGGGGAGTTATACTCAGTGTTATAAAAAGGTGCAAAGGAGATTTTCTGGCGTTCCGCGGTTGTTTTAATCCTCTGAAAGGGCGGGAGATACGCCTGAGAACTAGAAACTGAGGCAAACGCTTCGCCCAAGCAATCCACAATCTCTCCAACTTCAGCATACGTGCAGCCATTATTCTCAAGAATTGAAATTTGGCGGGAACTATAGTTTCCCCGGATCTTACGAATTTTTTCCCAAACAGTTTTTGAACTGGCACGTGAATTGATAGAGGAAACGTACTTCATCCAAGACTCCCTCTTGCTTCGTCGACGCACCAACCGAGCGTAAGATTTTGCTCTTTTAAATTTAACAAGATTAGCATCGGTCGGATAAAGCCGAAAAGTACACCAGGCCTTATGTTGAACTCTCCTAGCCGCTGCGCAATCAGAGTTCCACCAAGGCTTCGGACGTCTTGGGAGCGTCGTTGATGTTTTTGGGATAGAGAGATCTGCTGCCTGAATGATACACGTTGTGACATCAGTAACAGCTGCGTCAATTGACCCCCGGGTCACCATGACAAAAGATATCACTGCGGACGATGTGAAGACCTCCCACTTGGCACGATCCATCATCCAACGAGGAGGGCGGGAGGCAGAAGATGGCACGCTCACATTATACCTAAGTACAATTGGGAAGTGGTCGCTTCCATGGAGGTCGTCACACACCGTCCACGACCAGTCGGCCATAACCGATGGTTGACCCAAAGATAAATCGATTGCACTGAAACTTCGTGTAGGCTCGTGGAAGTAAGTGTCAGCACCGGTGTTAAATAGGCACAAAGAGGTCGAGGAAAGAAGAGATTCGATCCTACGGCCTCGTGTGTCTGTTCTGACACTACCCCACAATGGATTATGAGCATTGAAGTCACCCAGAAGAAAAACAGGTGACGGCAGCTGCTCAACTAAGCTCTCAAGAACGGACACGCTCACGTCCTCATCCGGCGGCAGATAGACGCTGCAAACAGTTAGAGGCACATGCATGGAGATACGCACCGCAACGGCTTGTAAAGATGTTGAGACCGCAACGGGAGAAACTGGAACACTGTGGGGGACAAGGATGGCAACTCCCCCGCAAGCCATATCTCCTGAAACATTATCTTTCCGAAATGCACTGTAGCCTCGAACTGAAAGGAGGTCTGATGGTTTAAGTTTTGTCTCCTGGAGGCAAAGGCACACCGGAGAGTATGACGAAAGCAGATGCTTCACGTCGTCATGTCTTGTCCGAAAGCCTCGACAGTTCCACTGAACGATTTGACCCATGGTTTGAAGTGTGGTGAATGAGAAAAAGAAAAAACGAAAAACAAAACCCGAGAAAGACTGGGACAACTAATAGTTGTCCGATTCCATCATTTCGTCAGCAATGTCCATTTGCGCTTGGAACTGTTTTGTCCGACGCCCTGTAGTCTCTGGTGGTAAAATGGGGCGGTATTTTGGTTCCTGTGTCGCAGATGATCTTGCCCGATCCTGGTTCTTATGATGAGAGTTTGGAGATTTCTTCTTCTCTTCTTTTTCCTTTCTCTTTCCTCCCGGGGTTGTTGAAGTCCCGATGGTGCTGGTGTTAGTTGCAGCAGGTTTAGGCACAGTGGTTGTTGGAGCTTTCGCGTCCCTAGCTCGGGATTGCAGTGCTGCCAGACCAGCAGCTTTGATGTCGTCTAGCTTGTAGGGACAATTCACTGGGATTTGGCTATCAGTCTGTGTACCGACTGTAGTCCTTGCAACAACCGCTGATGCATAGGATCGCCGATTTGATTGATTTGGAGCGACCTTTCTTCTGGCCTCTGGGTAGGAGATTCCCTCAACGGTCTTAATGCGTTGGGTCTTTTTTTCCTCTTTCCACTTTGGACAGTCTCTCGATGATGCTGCATGAGATCCCTTGCAGTTGAAGCACAGCTCGGCTTCGGCATGGCAATCTTTCAAAGTATGGTCTGTTGCTGTACAACGCCCACACCGAGCAGTGCTCCTGCAAGACTGCTGGGAGTGACCATATGCTTGGCATTTGAAGCATCGTAGAGGACTTGGTATGAAGGGGCGCACTTCAAGGTGTAGATACCCTGCCTTGATTGATGTTGGCAGGGATGGGGTGTTAAAGGTATGATGTTTCGAGATGGGACAGATTGGCCATTTCGCCGAAATAGGATGCGCCGGACTCCACTCACTTGTTGGTCTTTCAGTTCCTCCAGAAGTTCTTGGTCACTGCACTCCAGGTCTTGAGAAGAGATAACACCTCGTGAGGAATTGAGGTAGCCGTGAGAGGTAACTTTTACTGGACAATCTAAAAGAGGTAGTGTTTAAAAGCACTGTAGCATATCTGGGACTCGACATCTCGACAAGAAGATCTCCAGATTGGAGCTTCTTAACGCTCTTAGGAGAGCTAGCAATTGATTGCAATGCTTTATTTATCCAGAAGGGGCTTCTGGTGTTTAATGGGTTTGAAGCGTCCAAGGAGTGGATGCAAAAGAACCGAACATTGGCAGAATCAGGTGTAGGTTTCTTGTTGGGAGGGGTGACCCTTCCTCAATGGGCCGCTTTGTTTGAAGTTCTTGGGAAATTTTTTGGTTAGCCATGAATAGAAGTGAAAAGTTCGTCCGCCGATTTCCCCGCCCAACAGGGGAGAGCCGGAGGTCCGCAAGCCCAATTGGACGCAGGACACGACTCTAGGGTTAAGCAACGGATATAGCATGTTGATAGTGCAGACATGCGCTCAGCGAGTACAGAGACTTTCCCTGGTCTTGGCAACACCCCTTTGGCATGCCCGCACTATCCCCAAACTCACCCTGTTGTACGAAACAACAAGCCGATTGACTAGGAGTGGGTTAGTTCCTAGCCGCCCGTTTAGGGTGAAGCAGGGAGCAAAGAGGAGTGTTGGCGACTGGCGACAACAACAACCTGGCCTCCAGAAACCTCAGCCTCCAGCATCCCCTTTTCCACCTTACGGGTCACCGCACACGGCAAACGTGCAGGTAGGTCTAGCAAACGAGCCCGGAAAAACAAGAGAGGAACAGAAAATGGAGAAGCAAGTCTAGTAGAAAATGGAGAAGAAAAGAAGAACAGGTAGTGGAGAAGAAAGTAAAAACAGGAAAGCGAGAGGAAAGGAAAGGGCTGGCGCATAATCACAACCTCAGCAACCTACAACTGAGGCGGGTGCTGTCAAGGTGGTGGCAACACAAAGTTGTAATGGGAAAAATCAAACAAAACATGTTGGCTGGGGCCGTGGGGTCGCTACTCCCCATCAGCTGGATGAACAGCTGTCCCTGCGGAAACGTGAAAGCACAAGTACAAGAAAGCAAAAAACCGTCACAAGGTCAGCTCGGGCCGTGGGGGCGCCTCTCCTCAAATAACTGGAAAACCAGTTATCCCCGTGCGGGGCACGCTAAAACTTCGACGTACGGAAATGCCATCAGCAGAGGACCGGTGAGTCCTGGAGTTTACTGGTTTATCTGCCAGTAACGATTGGTGAGTCCTGGAGTTTACTGGTTTATCTTCCTCCAGGATTCACCAGTCCGGGCCGCGGGTGGCCTAGTGGTCAACGTTCGTGACTGCCACAGAAATAACCTCAGGTTAGATCCCAGGCAGGTACGAACGCTCGAACCACTAAATATCCGCCGTGCGTCGGATGGGCACGTAAAGCAGTAGGACCCCGGGTACTGGCCCTCCTGTAATAAATAAGGGCGTCTTCCTCCCCCTTTCTACCTCGCTTCCGTGTCCCTTTCCTATCGAGCACTCTAGCCCAAATCTCCTAGCTTCTTATTGCTAAGGGTTGTTTAAGACCTGGGGTCAGACACTCCCTTCCTATAATCCTCTACATATGATCTGATCTGATTCACCAGTCCTTTCCTTACGGACTTGGCCATCGTTTTTGTGACGTCACGCTAAGCCACGGAGTTGTGCACAAAGAAAGTTACAGCACTATACGCTTCTGGGCATTCAGTAGTGCTTATTGCTTGAAGAAAGAGCTTAATAAAGTCCCTATTTTAGTTTTCTGCAAATTATTTTATGACATAGCAAAATAAAAAAAAATAAAAAAAGAACCGAAATTAAAAAAAGAAAGAAAAATATTACGTCAGCTTATTACGCTTTCTCTCTATTTCTGTTCTGTACGAGTATAAACGGTTATACCCAAAAGCTCCGTTAACTCAGTTTTAAACAGACGCAGAAAATAACTGAAATTCAAACTGTTAGTACGTTGACTTAATGTTGTTACATTGCAATTTGTATCTGTAAAAGAAAAACCGGCGGAAAATTAATAAAACATCCTTCAAACTTGCGTTTTTAGACCCTTACTTTTTCTGATCAAATAACATTGCTTTCATCCAAAAAATAATAAATTTGAAGATGCAAACTCTTCCAAAATTAATATACTGCGAATATGTTTGAAAAGGTAATTCATAAAAAAGAAAAATCATAATAATGACGCACCAGGTTAATGTTGCAGTACATACAGAAATAAATACATAAAAAAAAATTGGGGAGGCTAACTATGTACTAAATTAATACTGAGAACGTATTTCGAAAAGAAAGTTACAAAAAAAAAGTAATACTAATGCTACTACATTCAATATTTACGTGTGATTTCAACAACTTAGCCTCCCCCTCCCCTAGTCTACTTTGAAATTTGAGGAATTAGGAATTAGAGACATAATCTTTTTTCACCATTTATTTGCATAATATTGCAGTGCATACAGATATAAATAAAACAGTTTTGAGGCTGCCAACTAGACTAAATTAATACGGAGGATGTGTGACTGTCAGCACAATTTACACACAGAAATAAATAAAGGAAAAAAAAAACCTTTTGCTGATTTCTCCCCCATGGTTACGAACATGTGTTAGAACATGCATGCTTGATAATTTTTTCCCACACATGAAATGAAGATTGAAAAAATATAAAAATGAAGAATGAAAAAATATAAAAATGAAGATTGAAAAAATATAAAAATGAAGAATGAAAAAATATAAAAATGAAGATTGAAAAAATATAAAAATGAAGAATGAAAAATATAAAAATGAAGATTGAAAAAATATAAAAATGAAGATTGAAATAAACTGCCTGGACAGAGAAAAGGACACACCATGAAGACCTGAACGCAGCGTCATGAAAATTGCAGGGTGGGTGCACACATACAAGTTATGAAAATCATTGCATTTGCAGGCCAATCGCACGAACGGCGAGCGGGATGTAAGCGGACAACCAGCCCGTGAGGCCATCAGCCGAGATACATGTACTTGGAGTGCCACTTTTCCAAAATAAGAAATCAAGGCTGCCAAAATTTTGTACTAGTTTTGTACACCCAAAAGAAAATTTTGTACACCACCGGAAGTGGTACTTTTCGGCTCTCTAAAAGTGGCACTCCAAGTACATGCTGGAGTGCCACTTTTTCAAAAACGAAAATAACAACTGCCAAAGTTTTGTACTAGTTTTGTACAACCAAAAGAAAATTTTGTACACCACCGGAAGTAGTACTTTTTGGCTCTCTGAAAGTGGCACTCCAAGTACATGCTCAGCGCCACTTTTTCAAAATCGAAAATAACAACTGCCAAAGTTTTGTACTAGTTTTGTACACCCAAAAGAAAATTTTGTACACCACCGGAAGTGGTACTTTTCGGCTCTCTAAAAGTGGCACTCCAAGTACATACTGGAGTGCCACTTTTTCAAAATCGAAAATAAATACTGCCAAAGTTTTGTACTAGTTTTGTATAGTTTTGCACACCCAAAAGAAAAATTTTTACACCACCGAAAGCGGTACTTTTCGGCTCTCTAAAAGTGGCACTCCAAGTACATACTGGAGCGCCACTTTTTCAAAATCGAAAATCAATACTGCCAAAGTTTTGTACTAGTTTTGTAGTTTTGTACACCCAAAAGAAAATTTTGTACACCACCGGAAGTGGTACTTTTCGGCTCTCTAAAAGTGGCACTCCAAGTACATACTGGAGTGCCACTTTTTCAAAATCGAAAATAAATACTGCCAAAGTTTTGTACTAGTTTTGTACAGTTTTGCACACCCAAAAGAAAATTTCACACCACCGAAAGCGGTACTTTTTTGACTCTCCTTGTGGCCCTCGAGCATGTAGTTGGAGTGCCACTTTTCCAAAATTGAAAAAAAAACACTGCCAGAGTCTTGTCCTAGTTTTGCACAGTTTTGTACACCCAAAATAAAATTTTGTGCACCAACGGAAGTGGTACTTTTTGACTCTCCTTTGTGGCCTTCGAGCGCGTACTTGGAGTGCTACTTTTCCAAAATCGAAAATAAACACTGCCAGAGTGTTGTCCTAGTTTTGTACACCCAAAAGAAATTTTGTACACCACCTGAAGTGCTACTTTTTGACTCTCCTTCTGTGGCTCTCGAGGATGTACTTGGAGAGCCATATTTCCAAAATCGAAAATAAACACTGCCAGAATGGTGTACTAGTTTTGTACAGACAAAAGAGAGTTATGTGCCCTTCCGGCGATGGTTCTCTTTGATTGTCCAGCATGCTCTTAGAGTGTCATCTTTCGAAATTCGGAAGTAAACACAGTGCTATCTTTTTCCAGTTCATTACATACTTTTACTCCTGTTCATTATACACAACCAGCTGTTTTCGTGTTCATTATACGCAACTTTTATTTGTTCAAGGTCGCAAATTTCCGTGCGATTGTCTTGTATAAACTAAGAAATTGCCTGAGCCTTCATTTTTATAGTAAAGGAAGAAAAGAAACAGTTTTTTGTTGCTTTGTTAAGCAATGCTTTCAGCAAAAACATTTCAAAAACGCGAGGAAGAGGAATTCAAATCAGCGCGGATCATCGCTTCCAGTCTAGCAGCCATGCCTAGCTAGGTTGGATGAGGGGGAAGTTGCAAAACACCTCGGCGCATTCGCAGTGGCTTAACTAGCACAACTTCTGCCACCCTAGAAAATTTATTTCAGCAACCCTAAGCATAATAATTTTTTCAGAATTTCGGACACTATGGAGGATGTGTTTTTCACGGTGTTTGTTTTGGGAAAATTAGGGGGGGGTGTCAGGAAGTTAGGGAGACTGTCTGGAAAAGTAAAGGAACTACCTATTGAGCCCTGCAGTTTTAACTTTTAAAATAAATTTTGGAACAGAAGTACATAATGCAAGGTTATCAATCAGCCAGTCAGATTTAACACGGTGAGCTGTCAGATGCATAATCATGAATGTACGTTTTATCGCATTGAAACGAATTCGGTAAAATATATTTAAATGTTTAAGGTTAACAACTATGAGACTTTAGTGATCGTTATTGGATATGGTTGTATACAAACAGGGAATTCGGTATTCTACACTGCAAGAATGCAATATGGATTTCGTAGCTGCAGATAATAATTTGCATGTACAACAAAACTTCAATGCAGTCCAGGAGAAAAAGAGTGCGTGTGGAAATACAATGTGCAGGTATGTGATGTTTGGAAATATACGAGTACTATACTCAGTGTTCGAAGTTTGCCGGTATGGCATTCCGGTAGTTAACAAAAATGGAAGTGAGCATACCGGCAGTTAAAAACATTATTTACCATCCCGGTATGTAATAAATTATAAACCCTTCACAAACTACGTAAAGAAATTAGGATGACAGCACAAATTTTAACGCAAAAATCGGCAAATGACATTTTTTTTTAAATTTTTGTATTAATTTTTTTAACATTATATACAATAATTTTTCAATACCAAAAAAAAAAAAAAATTATACGGACTGGTATTTCTTTCTTTCGAAACCTCCTATTTATAGATACATGTACTTGGAGTGCCACTTTTCCAAAATAAGAAATCAACGCTGCCAACGTTTTGTACTAGTTTTGTGCAGTTTTGTACACCCAAAAGAAAATTTTGTACACCACCGGAAGTGGTACTTTTCGGCTCTTTAAAAGTGGCACTCCAAGTACATGCTGGAGTGCCACTTTTTCAAAATCGAAAATAAATACTGCCAAAGTTTTGTACTAGTTTTGTACAGTTTTGTACACCCAAAAGAAAATTTTGTACACCACCGGAAGTAGTACTTTTCGGCTCTCTAAAAGTGGCGCTCCAAGTACATGCTGAGTGCCACTTTCTCAAAATCGAAAATAACTACTGCCAAAGTTTTGTACTAGTTTTGTACATCCAAAAGAAAATTTTGTACACCACTAGAAGTGGTACTTTTTGACTCTCCTTTGTAGCCCTCGAGCATGTACTTGGAGTGCCACTTTTCCAAAAACAAAAATAAACACTGCCAGAGTGTTGTCCTAGTTTTGTACAGTTTTGTACACCCAAAAGAAAATTTTGTACACCACAGGAAGTGGTACTTTTTGACTCCCCTTTGTGGCCCTCGAGCATGTACTTGGAGTGCCACTTTTCCAAAAAGGAAAATAAGCACTGTTTTAGTTTTGTACAGTTTTGTACACCCAAAAGAAAATTTTGTACACCTTCGGAAATAGTTCTTTTTCACTCTTCTTTGTGGCCCTCGAGCATGTACTTGGAGTGTCATTTTTCCGAAAACGAAAATAAACACTGCCAGAGTGCAGTCCTAGTTTTGTACAGTTTTGTACACTCAAAAGAAAATTGTGTACACCACCGGAAGTAGTACTTTTTGATTTTTCTTTGTGGCCCTCGAGCATGTACTTGGAGAGCCAATTTTCCAAAATTGAAAAAAAAAACACTGTTAGAGTGTTGTCCTAGTTTTGTACACCCAAAAGAAAATTTTGTACACCACCGGAAGTGGTACTTTTTGACTCTCCTTTGTGGCCCTCGAGCATGAACTTGGAGTGCCACTTTTCCAAAATTAAAAAAAAACACTGCCAGAGTGATGTCATAGTTTTGTACACCCAAAAGAAGATTTTGTACACCACCGGAAGTGGTACTTTTTGACTCTTGATTTTCGAAGCAGTAGCTTAAATGGTTAACTAATTTGATTAATATTCCTAGTTTGTTGCATATAAAACACACTTTTGTAATAACCCAGAAGCCGAACGGCCAAGTTGGAAGAATCACCAAAAGAATTTATGTTTAAAATCTCCTTTCCCTTAATTTTCCACTCAATGAAAGTTCGAAGGTCATCTTTATAAAAAATCGTCACATTGTGATTCATCATTTAACACAAGATAGCTCTTAGATCAACATATAGCAACAATACGTATTCGTTTAAATCTCTTTCTTTATATCAGTTCTCCACAATTACTTGCAATCTTTCTCTCTACACCCCCCCCCCCCATTTTTACAATCAAGGTTGTCTATAAATTTTGCTGTGACTCACTGTCAGTATCGCTAAAATGTACAAGCTGTTAGAGAAGTAGCGGACTCTTCAGTGGGAAAATCTTTAGTTTGGAAGCAACTCGAAAGGAGGGTTAAGTTACAGGTATAAGTCACAGACTGAAATTCAAGCAATTTGAATTTCTGCGCAATGTTTTTTCAATCTAGTGGTTTTCAGTTTAAACAAAATTTTTATATTTAAGCATTGCTTTGTAGAAATAAAAAGATATTCAGTGAAACTTCGGCTATGCGTACTCCAGTTATATTTTTTGATATTTATACGTAATTCTGCATTAGTCCCGATATTTTACTGTATTTTCTAAGCTTTTCCAATTCAATAATAGCTAATTAATTCATTTATACGCTTTTTGCGATGTACATAAATTTTGTAATTTCTGATTATCACAAACTCACAGTTCTTTTATTCGTTTACGTAACCGGTATGTCACAAGTTTGAGCGAATCGAGACAGCGTTACTGAGTTCTTGGTGCAGCCAAAGTTGAACCTTCATCCCATCAGAGAAGGGTATGCTGTTTACTTTCGGTTAGCGTTCTTGTGTTCCTTCTTGGTGCAAAGTTGAACCTTGATCTCATCAGAGAGGGATATGTTGTTTAGTTTCGGTTTGGATGAAAAATTTATTTCGCAATCTTTGCTCTGAATAAAACGTGCACTTAGGCAAGCTACAACTCTTGGCATGGTGCGGACGTCTTTTTGTTGTTGTAGTTCAGAGGTGCATTTCACCAGCCCCCCACCACGGAATTTTTTAATTTTTCAGACACCATTCGTTTGTACCACGTATGAACCGGAATGAACTCGGTTTTTTCGTTTGAACCGCAAAAGTTTTGGAGATACTTAAAAAACAAAGTGGGGGGGGGGGGGGCTGGTGAAACGATAGCCCCACACCATGGAATTTTTAAATATTTTTTGCACCAATTCGTTTGTACCACGTATGAACCGGAATGAACTCAATTTTTTCGTTTGAACCGCAATAGTTTTTGAGTTATTTAAAAAACAAAGTGGGGGGGGGGGCTGGTGAAATGGTACCCCCAAAAAATAGATATTTCAAATTTCAGCATAGCCATTCGTTAATAAATCCTATGAACCGGAATGAACTCCATTTTCATCGTTTGAACCACAATAGTTTTTGAGATATTTAACAAATAATATTGAGAATTTGCATATAAATATAGGAGGCCGACCATTTCACCAGCCCCCACCATGGAAATTCAAAATTTCGAAATAGCCATTCGTTAGTAAATCGTATGAACCGGAATGAACTCCATTTCTATCGTTTGAACCGCAATAGTTTTTGAGATATTTAAAAAATAATATTGAGAATTTGCATATATACAGAAAGACCGACCATTTCACCAGCCCCCCACCATGGAAATTCAAAATTTCAAAATAGGCATTCGTTAGCAAATCGTATGAACTGAAAAGAACTCCATTTTCATCGTTTGAACCGCAATAGTTTTTGAGATATTTAAAAAATAATGTTACAGGCCTATCATTTCACCACCCCCTCTCATCATGGAAATTCAAAATTCCGAAATAGCTATTCGTTAGTAAATCGTATGAACAGGAATGAACTCCATTTTTATCGTTTGAACCGCAATAGTTTTTGAAATATTTAATAAATAATAGAATTTACATATACGCACAGAGACCGACCATTTCACCAGCCCCCCCCCCCCCCCATGGAAATTCAAAATTTCAAAATAGCCATTCGTTAGCAAATCGTATGAACCGAAAAGAACCCATTTTCATCGTTTGAACCGCAATAGTTTTTGAGATATTTAAAAAAGAATGTCACAGACCTACACCATTTACCCCCCCCTTCATCATGGAAATTCAAAATTCCGAAATAGCCATTCGTTAGTAAATCGTATGAACAGGAATGAACTCCATTTTTATCGTTTGAACCGCAATAGTTTTTGAGATATTTAAAAAATAATATTGAGATTTTGCATATATACAGAGAGACCGACCATTTCACCAGCCCCCTACCATGGAAATTCAAAATTTCAAAATAGCCATTCGTTAGCAAATCGTATGAACCGAAAAGAACTCCATTTTCATCGTTTGAACCACAATAATTTTTGAGATATTTAAAAAAGAATGTTACAGGCCATTTCATCCCCCCTCCCCCCTCATCATAGAAATTTGAAATTCCGAAATAGCCATTCGTTAGTAAATCGTATGAACAGGAATGAGCTCCATTTTTATCGTTTGAACCGCAATAGTTTTTGAGATATTTAAAAAATAATATTGAGAATTTGCACATATACAGAGAGACCGACCATTTCACCAGCCCCCCCCCCATGGAAATTCAAAATTTCAAAATAGCCATTTGTTAGCTAATCGTATAAACCGAAAAGAACTCCATTTTCATCGTTTGAACCGCAATAGTTTTTGAGATATTTAAAAAAGAATGTTACAGGCCTACACCATTTCACCCCCTCCCCCCTCATCATGGAAATTCAAAATTCCGAAATAGCCATTCGTTAGTAAATCGTATGAACAGGAATGAGCTCCATTTCTATCGTTTGAACCGCAATAGTTTTTGAGATATTTAAAAAATAATATTGAGAATTTGCACATATACAGAGAGACCGACCATTTCACCAGCCCCCCCCACCATGGAAATTCAAAATTTCAAAATAGCCATTTGTTAGCTAATCGTATAAACCGAAAACAACTCCATTTTCATCGTTTGAACCGCAATAGTTTTTGAGATATTTAAAAAAGAATGTCACAGGCCTACACCATTTACCCCCTCCCCCTTCATCATGGAAATTCAAAATTTCAAAATAGCCATTCGTTAGCAAATCGTATGAACCGAAAAGAACTCTATTTTCATCGTTTGAACCGCAATAATTTTTGAGATATTTAAAAAAGAATGCTACAGGCCTTTTCATCCCCCTCCCCCTCATCATGGAAATTTAAAATTCCGAAATAGCCATTTGTTAGCTAATCGTATAAACCGAAAAGAACTCCATTTTCATCGTTTGAACCGCAATAGTTTTTGAGATATTTAACAAATAATGTTACAGGCCTACCATTTCACCCCTCCCCCTTCATCATGGAAATTCAAAATTCCGAAATAGCCATTCGTTAGTAAATCGTATGAACAGGAATGGACTCCATTTTTCTCGTTTGAACCGCAATAGTTTTTGAAATATTTAATAAATAATATTGAGAATTTGCATATATACAGAGAGACCGACCATTTCACCAGCCCCCCCCCTACCATGGAAATTCAAAATTTCAAAATAGCCATTCGTTAGCAAATCGTATGAACCGAAAAGAACTCCATTTTCATCGTTTGAACCGCATACCATTATCCCCCCCCTCATCATGGAAATTCAAAATTCCGAAATAGCCATTCGTTAGTAAATCGTATGAATAGGAATGAACTCCATTTTTATCGTTTGAACCGCAACAGTTGTTTTTTTTATTGGAGATTTAACGACCACCGTGAGCAACTCAATGGGCTATAAGCAGTCGCCCGTCCCTAATTCAGGGTCACTGGTTCCAGGGAAGGGAGAGAGCCAGTGCCGTAAAACAAACACAACATTCATGCCTCACCGGGATTCGAACCCGGACCCTGTTCGAACGAATGATCAGAGTCCGTCGCTTAGACCACTGCGTCACCGGAGCGGCCAACAGTTTTCGATAGATTTAAAAAAAAAAAAAGTTTGAGAAAATTGGGGGACGACCATTGCACACACCCCCATGGAAAAATTCAAAATTTCAAAATAGCCATTCGTTAGCAAATCGTATGAACCGAGGGGAAATCCATTTTCATCGTTTGAACCACAACAGTTTTTGAGAAAAAAAATAACAATATTGAGAACTTATGTATATATATATTCGAGACCGACCATCACCCCCCTCTCACCATGTAAATTCATTAAAAATTTCAAGATAGTCATTCGTTAGTAAATGGTGTGAACCGGAATAAACGCCATTTTCATAGTTTGAATAGCAATAGTTTTGGAGATGTTTAAAAGAATGTTAGTAGCCCACGATTTCACCTGCCTCTCCCCCCCCCCCCCTCCCACCCCAACCTGGACATTTCCCATTTCAGGATAGCTATTCGTTAGCATGGTGTGAATCAGAAAGACCTCCTTCTTCATCGTTCGAATCTTGATAGTTTTTGAGATATTTGTAATAAGGGTAATGGAGGATAATGAAGAAGTAATTTGTTTTGCACAAAGTCTTTCATTCGTTCCTGACATTAGCTGAAAGAACTCCCCGTTTCTAGCTTTGAACCCCAGCAGTTGAAAAGACATTCAAAAACAACGTGACGTTGCTTTATTAGGTATCGAGGACTAGTACACAGGAGAACGGAAAATAAATGGCATGATAAAACAATAAGAATAACGGTACTGGACGAGCAGCACAAAGCAGTCTGTAAAAGCCAATCAGGACATACAAAGATAAACGAAGCTGAACGAGCAGCACAAGGCAATCTGTGATAGGCGAAGCACACTGGAACAGTCACTGAGCAGAAGGAACGACGGACATGGTGATGGAGAATACATCGAACTGGAGGCTGCTTTTCATGCTCCGGGGCGCAGCATGAAAAGCAGAAAACGAGGTGCAACAGATAACACTTGCAAAGATGGCATGGTGTAGGTAACAGCACGGGGCAATCAATTAGCATGAGGCAAAGTAATAACGATAAGTATCTGACGAGATGAGTCACACTGGATGAGCAAGTAACGTAGCACAACAGTAGAAGGTATGCTGAGGCACATGGCATGACATAAGACAAATACTCGACGAGACAGGAAAAACAAACCCACGGAACACCTGAAAAAACTAACTGGGTGCGAACAGCAACATAGGGCAATCCAGGACAATGACGAAAGGTATAAGAGAAGAATCGCGCATAACAATGCACACAGGAAGAAGCTCTGTGAACAAAACGATGTGACGGGTTCACGGAAGTAGGCACCGGGCGGATGTTTGAAAGAACCGAGATGTGGAGAAAACATGGCGGTACATAGGATACAACGGAAAGAAAAAGGTTGGGTACAACGCATAACAGAAACATGCAAAGGAGTAAGACGGAACAGCAGCAAGGCAAAGACGGCAGGAAGCGAAACATCATGCAAGTGCAGACAGAAACTAATCGGTCAGAACCAGATCAATGAGGCGATTTTGAGTATCACCAAGGTAGCAATTAAGAAAACTTTAATAACGAAATATCTCAGGGGTAAGATCTCGTGAGGTCAACGAAAACTTGGAGGAAGCAGCGAATATCCTCGATCATATTCGAGTAATCAGCTGGATCATGCGAGTCAAGAAGGTGATCCAAAGC
Source organism: Macrothele yani (assembly GCA_039090855.1). Lineage (NCBI taxonomy): Eukaryota > Metazoa > Arthropoda > Arachnida > Araneae > Macrothelidae > Macrothele > Macrothele yani. Next base: position 90,947,588 of record CM076989.1, on the reverse strand, counting down.
AGCGTCACAAGAAGAGGCAAAGAACAAGGGTTGGCAGCATCTGGGAAGAGAATCTTCGAATACCCAGGGACAGCTTGGAGGCGAGCGACAATTGCAGTGGAAACGGAGGGAGTACCAATAAGGTCGGCGAAAGCAGCAACAGCAGAATTAGGAGCGGAACCTGAAGAACGATGAAGAGAAGGCTGAGCGACCGCGGTTCGCTTAGTACGAGTCTCTCGATTAGAGCGACGACGGCACTTCTTATTAGAAGCAGTACCAACAGGGACGTGGTGATGAAGAAGGAGTAACCGACATCAAGTCAAGGAAGATCTGGATCATGTGCGCATAACGCAAGCAAAGAGGCAACTGATGGGGCAACAGGAGCTGGTGAAGGTGAGGCTTCACACAAATCCAGAAGAGTAGCTGTGCTGGAAAGCGGGGACCGATCACGGGACCAGAAATCGAAAGGAAGGCAACAATACTAGAGGCATCAGAAGAGCTCGGAGAAGGTGAAACGGGCGGAGAACACACCGGAGTACTGGAACGGCTGAAGAAAGGATGAGCGTCTGAGGGTGACGAGGCTGACGTACACAGCGAAGATGATGGAGCAGAGAATCCCGGGGTTGGGATTGACGAGGTGACGTGCGAAAACAAAGAAGGCAGCACCTGAACAGGCGGAGAAAGGTCGGCAACGGGATGTGACAAAGCACAGACAACAGACGACGAAGAAGAAAGCAAGACAGACGAAGGCACCGAAGCAGGAGCAGTAGATCCAGATGTATCCACAAGAGGCAACGCTAGTGGAGAAGGAAAAAGACCTGCAGAGGAAGGCAACGACAATCGAGATGGAGACTAAGAAGGTGGAAGCGAAACAAGCGCAGGCGTGGTGACCGGAAGTGAAGAAGGGGGTTCTGTGATGGGCACTTGAGCAGCCGTTGAGGAAGAACAAGAAGAGGTGAGCGGACACTGCAAGCGATGATGACCAGGCGTTTTACATGAGAAGCAATGACACGCAGTGAACACGTTTATAACGACATTGTGATGAACACAAAGCACCTGGAAAGCAGTGGGGCAGGAAGTAATGGAGTCCATATCAGGGAAGAGAACTAAGGTTTGGCGTCGGAAGCCTAAATAAGGACGATCACCTTGATCGGCGGGGAGCTTGCGAATAACACAAACAATGCGCCCACACCGAGAAAGAAATGCATGTAAAACCGTCGTCGGGGCTGACGTTCGCAAACGGAGGACTTTGCTATGACATTTGTTACAGTTCAAACTGTGGTTACGAAGATACTGCAATATCGGAAAGTATGTTTACAATTAATCCCGCGGATGCTGACTGACCACCATAAGGAAGAATGTATGGGTTGGAGTTTGAACCACTTGCTGCGTTACAAAGCAGATGGTGATGCATTTACATCGCGCATAGTGGCAGGTGGCGAATCGCGGTGCCACCACTTTGAGCCATCCAGCAAACCAGCGAGCATGCAATGGAAACATCCCGGATCACCAAAACACATAAAATTCAAGTCACAGGACTCCGCCGGGGAGGTTATGCTGACCGCATTTTTTGACCATGAAGGGCTTTTGTTGGTGGACTTTAAAGAGCCTCACGTGAACAGCAATGCCAACCACTACACCGACACAGTGGACAAGCTGCATAAAGCAATCAAGAATGGGTGACCTGGCATGCTTTCGCGTGGTGTGATTCTGTTGCACACATTATGCAGGATGCGTTAGCACGGAAAGGGTGAGAGGTTCTGCACCACCCAGCCTATAGCCCGGATCTGTCAACATGTGACCTTCATGTTGACAGATCCAAATGGTTCAAGGAGAAACTAAAGTTCCTCTTTCCAGACGGTATGCGTCGTCTTTCCAAGCAATGGGATGCGTGTTAATTTTGCCACACCTGCGGATGTAACTCTTCGTTCGTTTATATATATATATATATATATATATATATATATATATATATATATATATATATATATATATATCATCATCATTGTCAACCATTATCAATCCACTGCTGGACGAAGGTCTCCCCAAGTTTCCTCCACAACGGTCTGTCTTGTGCCAGTCTCCTCCATGTCACTCCCGCATATTTACGAATTTCATCCACCCATCTCCCATGTGGTCTTTTTCTGGGTCTTTTCCGGTCCCTTGGAATCCAATCTAAAATTTCGGCTGTCCATCTATGGTCTGTCCTTCTGGCAGTATGTCCAGCCCATTGACATTTCAGGGATTTAACTCTGATCATGATGTCTTCCACTCTCGTCATTTTTCGGATCCACGAGTTCCTCTTCTTATCTCTCCTGGTTATACCAAGCATGCACCTCTCCATGCCTCTTTGAGTTGTCTGCAGCCTTTGTATGTCTCTTTTAGTTAAGGTCCACGTCTCTGCACCATACGTAAGCACTGGAAGGATGCATTGATCAAACACTTTTCTTTTAAGACATAATGGCATATTGCTCTTGAAAATTATGCTGTTTCTTCCAAAAGCTCTCCAGGCAAGTTTTGTACGCCGATTAATTTCTTCATCAATGTGACCCTCACTTGATATCTGCTGTCCAAGATAAACATACATATCTGTTATTTCCAGTTTTTCTCCATCAATCGATAAATCTTCATTTCTTGTAAAAGCATTGAACATCACTTTTGTCTTCTGAAAGTTCATTTTTAATCCCACTTCTTTACTCTTGTCAGCAAGTTCCTGGATCATACTCTGCAGCTCTGATGGGGTAGTTGCAAAAATGACTACGTCATCAGCAAAACGAAGGTGGGTTAGATAATCTCCATTAATCTTTATCCCTTTGTTTTCCCAGTTCAGTGATTGAAAGACATTTTCCAATGTGGCATTAAAGAGCTTCGGAGATATGGTGTCACCTTGTCTCACTCCCTTTCCAATTTTTATGTGTGTTGTATTTTCAAACAGCCGAATCTTTGCACTTGCATTTTCATAGATGTTATTAATAATATTAATGTATGCATCTTCAATACCGCAGGATTTCAGAGCCATTGTAACTGCTGATGGTTTCACCGAATCGAAGGCTTTTTCATAATCGATAAAAGCCATGCACAATGGAAGTTCATATTCCCTCGCTCTTTCAATTAGTTCTCTCAGTACGTGGATATGATCTATTGTGCTGTAGCCACTCCTGAATCCAGCTTGTTCTCTCGGTTGAGCCATGTCCAGTGTTAATTTCAAGCGGTGTGAAAGAACTTTAGTGAAGATTTTATAAACCACTGATAGGAGGCTGATAGGTCTGTAGTTCCTGAGATCCTCAATGTCACCTTTTTTATGTAGCAGGATCATTGTAGCATTGTTCCAATCCTCAGGAATCTTCCCTTCATCAAGGCATCGAGTGAAAATTTGGGCGAGTACTGTTTCAATTTCTCCACTTGCTTCTTGTATGATGTCTATAGTAATTCCATCTTCTCCTGGAGCTTTCCCCGCGCTTCATGTTCTTGATTGCATGAGCAACTTCTGCTGGGAGGACTGGAAGAACTCTGGTACCTTTCATGATGTCTGGAGTACATGTATCATCCCTTTCATATAATTTGGAGTAGAAATCTTTCACTCTTGTCAAAATTTCGCCTCTATTTCTTGTTATAGAACCATCTTCTTTTCTCAGAGCCATAATCTGTTTTCTTCATTTACTGAGATGTCCCTTTGCTATCTTCAGGCTTTGGTTGTTTTCAATTGCTTTCCTCACTAGCTCACAGTTGAATTTCCTTACGTCTTCAGTGATACTTTTTCGTGTTGTCTTGCATAGCTCTATATATTCCACTTTGGAAGTCACATCTTCTTTAGTTGTCCTCATCTCTTTTCTTTTTTGCATCAACATTTTGGTTTTTCCTGATAATTTGTTCACATGCAACTTGTTCTTAGACCCAGCTAATTTTGTTGCTGTTTCCATTAGAGCTTTGGTTACTTTTCTGTTAACTTCCGAAATATCCACTTCTTCCGATGTTAGGCCTTCTAAAGCAGAGAATCTGTTCTTCAGTTCCAACTTGAAAGTATTATGGTGTTTTTTAAGGTTGGTTATGTCAATACATTTTGTTTGTCTTATGAGCTTGCCACGTTCCAGTTTAGTGTTGAGGTGCATCTTACATCTCACCAATCTATGATCACTACCTGTGTTGAACTTGTTCAGCACACTGCAGTCTTCGATGACGAATTTTTTGTTACACATAATAAAATCAATTTCACTTGTCGTCCCAATTGGATGTCTCCATGTCCATTTCCTGTGAGGCTTTTTCTTGAAAAAGGAGTTCAAGATGAAAAATCCTTCTGCCTCTGCAAACTCAACGAGAGTATTTCCACGCTGGTTTCTGTTGCCGTGACCGAATTTACCTACTGAAGTTTCATTCTGTTGCCGTTGCCCTATTTTTGCATTGAAATCTCCCATAATTATCTTCAACTGCTGCTTACCTTTATTATTTAGATGACGAATTTCCTCATAAAATTCTTCAATTTCTTCTTCAGGATGACTTGTGGTGGGTGCATAAGTTTGAATAATCTGAGCCTGGTATCTTCTCGATAGTTGGATAACGAGTCGTGCAGCTCTGTCAGAGGAACTTTCAACTTCTACCACTTTATCCTTCAGTTTCTTGTTTATTATAAATCCAACACCACTAGTTCTGCCAGTATCTGTCCCACGATAATAGAAGAGATGTCCACTTTTCAGTTCAATGAGATCTTCTCCTTTTCTCCTTACCTCACTTAGCCCGACGATGTCCCACTTGATCCTTTGTAGTTCCTCTTCCAATTCAAGTAGCCTTGAATCAGAAGATATGGAGCGTCCGTTATAGGTAGCCAAGGTCAGCATCAAATGGCAGCCTAGTCCGGTCCTCCGGGGATTCTTAGCACCCTCTGCCTTCATGTCGCACTGGCAGCTGCCTTGGCCAGGTACATTCCAGCTGCCGGAGACTGAGGGCAAAGATTTAAGTTGTAGAGTCATTTTGGAGGTGTTTGGCCATAACTCACCACGCTGGCCAAGCGGGTTGGTGAGTGTGGGATAGCATTTCCCCTGATCCCGATGGTATAGTTATACCGCTATTGGCGGTCGTCAGAGCCCCTTTAGTGGGAACAGGATGCACCACGAGAAGGCGGGGTTGACATTTTTCAAGGAGAGGCTGTGATGTTACGCATCGCCTGACCTTACATCCCATATATATATATATATATATATATATATATATATATATTCTATAAAGAAGATACCTAAGCAAAAAAATACACATATAATTTTGACTCACACCTAGTACAACATAGAAAAGGTTATGTATCTACCTGTGTGAGTAAAAGGAGAAAAAGATAAAAAAATAAAATAAAACAACTGAATGTAGAAGGTGTCGAGAATACTGAGCCTTGGCTTTATCAAGGACCAGCAAAAACTCTGCATTTTCTCACTTCCACAAAGACCTAGTTGGAAATGGGTTTCTGCAAGGCCATAGATGCAAGTAACTAAGTGAGGTAAGGAGAAAAGGAGAAGATCTCATCGAACTGAAAAGTGGACATCTCTTCTACTATCGTGGGACAGATACTGGCAGAACTAGTGGTGTTGGATTTATAATAAACAAGAAACTGAAGGATAAAGTTGTAGAAGTTGAAAGTTCCTCTGACAGAGCTGCACGACTTGTTATCCAACTCTCGAAAAGATACCAGGCTCAGATTATTCAAACTTATGCACCCACCACAAGTCATCCTGAAGAAGAAATTGAAGAATTTTATGAGGAAATTTGTCATCTAAATAATAAAGGTAAGCAGCACTTGAAAATAATTATGGGAGATTTCAATGCAAAAATAGAACAACGGCAACAGAATGAAACTTCAGTAGGTAAATTCGGTCACGGCAACAGAAACCAGCGTGGAAATACTCTCGTTGAGTTTGCAGAGGCAGAAGGGTTTTTCATCTTGAACTCCTTCTTCAAGAAAAAGCCACACAGGAAATGGACATGGAGACATCCAAATGGGACGACAAGTGAAATTGATTTTATTATGTGTAACAAAAAATTCGTCATAGAAGACTGCAGCGTGCTAAACAAGTTCAACACAGGTAGTGACCATAGATTGGTGAGATGTAAGATGCACCTCAACACTAAACTTGAACGTGGCAAGCTCATAAGACAAACAAAATCTATTGACATAACCAACCTTAAAAAACACCATAATACCTTCAAGTTAGAACTGAAGAACAGGTTCTCTGCTTTAGAAGGCCTAACATCGGAAGAAGTGGACATCTCTGAAGTTAACAGAAAAGTAACCAAAGCTCTTATGGAAACAGCAACAAAATTAGCTGGGTCTAAGAACAAGTTGCATGTGAACAAATTATCAGGAAAAACCAAAATGTTGATGCAAAAAAGAAGAGAGATGAGGACAACTAAAGAAGATGTGACTTCCAAAGTGGAATATATAGAGCTATGCAAGACAGTAAGAAAAAGTATCACTGAAGACGTAAGAAAATTCAACTGTGAACTAGTGAGGAAAGCAATTGAAAACAACCAAAGCCTAAAGATAGCAAAGGGACATCTCAGTAAGGGAAGAAAACAGATTATGGCACTGAGAAAAGAAGATGGTTCTGTAACAAGAAATAGAGGCGAAATTTTGACAAGAGTGAAAGATTTCTACTCCAAATTATATGAAAGGGATGATATATGCACTCCAGACATCATGAAAGATACCAGTACCAGAGTTCCTCCAGTCCTTCCAGCAGAAGTTGCACATGCAATCAAGAACATGAAGCGAGGAAAAGCTCCAGGAGAAGATGGAATTACTGTAGACATCATACAAGAAGCAAGTGGAGAAATCGAAACAGTACTTGCCCAAATTTTCACTCGATGCCTTAATGAAGGAAAGATTCCTGAGGATTGGAACACCGCTACAATGATCCTGCTACATAAGAAAAGTGACATTGAGGATCTCGGAAACTGCAGACCTATCAGCCTCCTATCAGTAGTTTATAAAATCTTCACTAAAGTTCTTTCACACCGCTTGAAGGTAACACTGGACATGGCTCAACCGAGAGAACAAGCTAGATTCAGGAGTGGCTACAGCACAATAGATCATATCCACGTGCTGAGAGAACTAATTGAAAGAGCGAGGGAATATGAACTTCCATTGTGCATGGCTTTTATCGATTATGAAAAAGCCTTTGATTCGGTGAAACCATCAGCAGTTGCAATGGCTCTGAAAACCTGCGGTATTGAAGATGCATACATTAATATTATTAATAACATCTATGAAAATGCAAGTGCAAAGATTAGGCTGTTTGAAAATACAACACACGTAAAAATTGGAAAGGGAGTGAGACAAGGTGACACCATATCTCCGAAGCTCTTTAATGCCACATTGGAGGGTGTTTTTCAGTCGCTGAGCTGGGAAAACAAGGGGATAAAGATTAATGGAGATTATCTAACCCACCTTCGTTTTGCTGATGACGTAGTCATTTTTGCAACTACCCCATCAGAGCTGCAGAGTATGATCCAGGAACTTGCTGACAAGAGTAAAGAAGTGGGATTAAAAATGAACTTTCATAAGACAAAAGTGATGTTCAATGCTTTTACAAGAAATGAAGATTTATCGATTGATGGAGAAAAGCTGGAGATAACAGACACGTACGTTTATCTTGGACAGCAGATATCAAGTGAGGGTCACATTGATGAAGAAATTAATCGGCGTACAAAACTTGCCTGGAGAGCTTTTGGAAGAAACAGCATAATTTTCAAGAGCAATATGCCATTATGTCTTAAAAGAAAAGTGTTTGATCAATGCATCCTTCCAGTGCTTACGTATGGTGCAGAGACGTGGACCTTAACTAAAAGAGACATACAAAGGCTGCAGACAACTCAAAGCAGCATGGAGAGGTGCATGCTTGGTGTAACCAGGAGAGATAAGAAGAGGAACACGTGGATCCGAAAAATGACAAGAGTGGAAGACATCATGATCAAAGTTAAATCCCTGAAATGGCAATGGGCTGGACATACTGCAAGAAGAACAGACCATCGATGGACAGCCGAAATTTTAGATTGGATTCCAAGGGACAGGAAAAGACCCAGAAGAAGACCACATGGGAGATGGGTGGATGAAATTCGAAAGTATGCAGGGGTGACATGGAGGAGACTGGGACAAGACAGACCGTTGTGGAGGAAACTTGGGGAGACCTTCGTCCAGCAGTGGATTCATAATGGTTGACAATGATGATGATGATGATATATATATATATATATATATACATATGGGATGTAAGGTCAGGTGATGCGTAACATCACAGCCTCTCCTTGACAAATGTCAACCCCGCCTTCTCGTGGTGCATCCTGTTCCCACTAAAGGGGCTCTGACGACCGCAAATAGCGGTATAACTATACCATCGGGATTAGAGGAAATTCTATCCCACACTCACCAACCCGCTTGGCCAGCGTGGTGAGTTATGGCCAAACACCTCCAAAATGATTCCACAACTTAAATCTTGGCCCTCAGTCTCCGGCAGCTGGAATGTACCTGGCCAAGGCAGCGGCCAGTGCGACATGAAGGCAGAGGGTGCTAAGAATCCCCGGAGGACCGGACTAGGCTGCCATTTGATGCTGACCATGGCTACCTACAATGGACGCTCTCTATCTTCTGATTCAAGGCTTCTTGAATTGGAAGAGGAACTACAAAGGATCAAGTGGGACATCGTCGGGCTGAGTGAGGTAAGGAGAAAAGGAGAAGATCTCATTGAACTGAAAAGTGGACATCTATTCTATTATCGTGGGACAGATACTGGCAGAACTAGTGGTGTTGGATTTATAATAAACAAGAAACTGAAGGATAAAGTGGTAGAAGTTGAAAGTTCCTCTGACAGAGCTGCACGACTCGTTATCCAACTATCGAGAAGATACCAGGCTCAGATTATTCAAACTTATGCACCCACCACAAGTCATCCTGAAGAAGAAATTGAAGAATTTTATGAGGAAATTCGTCATCTAAATAATAAAGGTAAGCAGCACTTGAAAATAATTATGGGAGATTTCAATGCAAAAATAGGGCACCGGCAACAGAATGAAACTTCAGTAGGTAAATTCGGTCACGGCAACAGAAACCAGCGTGGAAATACTCTCGTTGAGTTTGCAGAGGCAGAAGGATTTTTCATCTTGAATTCCTTTTTCAAGAAAAAGCCACACAGGAAATGGACATGGAGACATCCAATTGGGACGACAAGTGAAATTGATTTTATTATGTGTAACAAAAAATTCGTCATCGAAGACTGCAGCGTGCTAAACAAGTTCAACACAGGTAGTGACCATAGATTGGTGAGATGTAAGATGCACCTCAACACTAAACTTGAACGTGGCAAGCTCATAAGACAAACAAAATGTATTGACATAACCAACCTTAAAAAACACCATAATACTTTCAAGTTGGAACTGAAGAACAGATTCTCTGCTTTAGAAGGCCTAACATCGGAAGAAGTGGATATTTCTGAAGTTAACAGAAAAGTAACCAAAGCTCTTATGGAAACAGCAACAAAATTGGCTGGGTCTAAGAACAAGTTGCATGTGAACAAATTATCAGGAAAAACCAAAATGTTGATGCAAAAAAGAAGAGAGATGAGGACAACTAAAGAAGATGTGACTTCCAAAGTGGAATATATAGAGCTATGCAAGACAGCACGAAAAAGTATCACTGAAGACGTAAGGAAATTCAACTGTGAACTAGTGAGGAAAGCAATTGAAAACAACCAAAGCCTAAAGATAGCAAAGGGACATCTCAGTAAGGGAAGAAAACAGATTATGGCACTGAGAAAAGAAGATGGTTCTATAACAAGAAATAGAGGCGAAATTTTGACAAGAGTGAAAGATTTCTACTCCAAATTATATGAAAGGGATGATACATGCACTCCAGACATCATGAAAGATACCAGTACCAGAGTTCCTCCAGTCCTTCCCAGCAGAAGTTGCTCATGCAATCAAGAACATGAAGCGGGGAAAAGCTCCAGGAGAAGATGGAATTACTATAGACATCATACAAGAAGCAAGTGGAGAAATTGAAACAGTACTCGCCCAAATTTTCACTCGATGCCTTAATGAAGGAAAGATTCCTGAGGATTGAAACAATGCTACAATGATCCTGCTACATAAAAAAGGTGACATTGAGGATCTCAGGAACTACAGACCTATCAGCCTCCTATCAGTGGTTTATAAAATCTTCACTAAAGTTCTTTCACACCGCTTGAAGGTAACACTGGACATGGCTCAACCGAGAGAACAAGCTGGATTCAGGAGTGGCTACAGCACAATAGATCATATCCACGTGCTGAGAGAACTAATTGAAAGAGCGAGGGAATATGAACTTCCATTGTGCATGGCTTTTATCGATTATGAAAAAGCCTTTGATTCGGTGAAACCATCAGCAGTTACCACGGCTCTGAAATCCTGCGGTATTGAAGATGCATACATTAATATTATTAATAACATCTATGAAAATGCAAGTGCAAAGATTCGGCTGTTTGAAAATACAACACACATAAAAATTGGAAAGGGAGTGAGACAAGGTGACACCATATCTCCGAAGCTCTTTAATGCCACATTGGAAAATGTCTTTCAATCACTGAACTGGGAAAACAAGGGGATAAAGATTAATGGAGATTATCTAACCCACCTTCGTTTTGCTGATGACGTAGTCATTTTTGCAACTACCCCATCAGAGCTGCAGAGTATGATCCAGGAACTTGCTGACAAGAGTAAAGAAGTGGGATTAAAAATGAACTTTCAGAAGACAAAAGTGATGTTCAATGCTTTTACAAGAAATGAAGATTTATCGATTGATGGAGAAAAACTGGAGATAACAGATACGTATGTTTATCTTGGACAGCAGATATCAAGTGAGGGTCACATTGATGAAGAAATTAATCGGCGTACAAAACTTGCCTGGAGAGCTTTTGGAAGAAACAGCATAATTTTCAAGAGCAATATGCCATTATGTCTTAAAAGAAAAGTGTTTGATCAATGCATCCTTCCAGTGCTTACGTATGGTGCAGAGACGTGGACCTTAACTAAAAGAGACATACAAAGGCTGCAGACAACTCAAAGAAGCATGGAGAGGTGCATGCTTGGTATAACCAGGAGAGATAAGAAGAGGAACTCGTGGATCCGAAAAATGACAAGAGTGGAAGACATCATGATCAGAGTTAAATCCCTGAAATGGCAATGGGCTGGACATACTGCCAGAAGGACAGACCATCGATGGACAGCCGAAATTTTAGATTGGATTCCAAGGGACAGGAAAAGACCCAGAAGAAGACCACATGGGAGATGGGTGGATGAAATTCGTAAATATGCAGGAGTGACATGGAGGAGACTGGCACAAGACAGACCGTTGTGGAGGAAACTTGGGGAGACCTTCGTCCAGCAGTGGATTGATAATGGTTGACAATGATGATGATGATGATGATATATATATATATATATATATATATATATATATATACATATGGAATGTAAGGTCAGGTGATGCGTAACATCACAGCCTCTCCTTGACAAATGTCAACCCCGCCTTCTCGTGGTGCATCCTGTTCCCACTAAAGGGGCTCTGACGACCGCCAATAGCGGTATAACTATACCATCGGGATTAGAGGAAATGCTGTCCCACACTCACCAACCCGCTTGGCCAGCGTGGTGAGTGAGTTATGGCCAAACCCCTCCAAAATGACTCTACAACACAAATCTTGGCCCTCAGTCTCCGGCAGCTCGAATGTACCTGGCCAAGGCTGCGGCCAGTGCGACATGAAGGCAGAGGGTGCTAAGAATCCTTGGAGGACCGGACTAGGCTGCCATCTGATACTAACCTTGGCTACTTACAATGGATGCTCCCTATCTCCTCATTCAAGGCTTCTTGAATTGGAAGAGGAACTATAAAGGATCAAGTGGGACATCGTCGGGCTAAGTGAGGTAAGGAGAAAAGGAGAAGATCTCATTGAACGGAAAAGTGGACATCTCCTCTACTATCGTGGGACACATACTGGCAGAACTAGTGGTGTTGGATTTATAATAAACAAGAAACTGAAGTATAAAGTTGTAGAAGTTGAAAGTGCCTCTGACAGAACTGCGCGACTCGTTATCCAACTCTCGAGAAGATACAAGGCTCAGATTATTCAAACTTATGCACTAACCACAATTCGTCCTGAAGAAGAAATTGAAGAATTTTATGAGGAAATTCGTCATCTAAATAATAAAGGTAAGCACCACTTGAAGATAATTATTTGAGATTTCAATGCAAAAATAGGGCAATGGCAACAGAATGAAACTTCAGTAGGTAAATTCGCTTACGGCAACAGAAACCAGCGTGGAAATACTCTCGTTGAGTTTGCAGAGGCAGAAGGGTTTTTCATCTTGAACTCCTTTTTCAAGAAAAAGCCACACGGGAAATGGACATGGAGACATCCAAATGGGATAACAAGTGAAATTGATTTTATTATGTGTAACAAAAAATTCGTCATAGAAGACTGCAGTGTGCTGAACAAGTTCAACACAGGTAGTGACCATAGATTGGTGAGATGTAAGATGCACCTCAACACTAAACTTGAACGTGGCAAGCTCATAAGACAAACAAAATGTATTGACATAACCAACCTTAAAAAACACCATAATACCTTTAAGTTGGAACTGAAGAACAGATTCTCTGCTTTAGAAGGCCTAACATCGGAAGAAGTGGATATTTCTGAAGTTAACAGAAAAGTAACCAAAACTCTTATGGAAACACCAACAAAATGAGCTGGGTCTAAGAACAAGTTGCATGTGTAGAAATTATCAGGAAAAACCAAAATGTTGATGCAAAAAAGAAGAGAGATGAGGACAACTAAAGAAGATGTGACTTCCAAAGTGGAATATATAGAGCTATGCAAGATAGTACAAAAAATTATCACTAAAGACGTAAGGAAATTCAACTGGGAACTAGTGAGGAAAGCAATTGAAAACAACCAAAGCATAAAGATAGCAAAGCGACATCTCAGTAAGGGAAGAAAACAGATTATGGCACTGAGCAAAGAAAATGGTTCTGTAACAAGAAATAGAGGCGAAATTTTAACAAGAGTGAAAGATTTCTACTCCAAATTATATGAAAGGGATGATACATGTTCTCCAGACATCATGAAAGGTACCAGTACCAGAGTTCTTCCAGTCCTCCCAGCAGAAGTTGCTCATGCAACCAAGAACATGAAGCGAGGGAAAGCTCCAGGAGAAGATGGAATTACTGTAGACACCATACAAGAAGCAAGTGGAGAAATCGAAACAGTACTCGCTCAAATTTTCACTCGATGCCTTAATGAAGGGAAGATTCCTGAGGATTGGAACAATGCTACAATGATCCTGCTACATAAAAAAGGTGACATTGAGGATCTCAGGAACTACAGACCTATCAGCCTCCTATCAGTGGTTTATAAAATCTTCACTAAAGTTCTTTCACACCGCTTAAAGGTAACACTGAACATGGCTCAACCGAGAGAACAAGCTGGATTCAGGAGTGGCTACAGCACAATAGATCATATCCACGTACTGAGAGAACTAATTGAAAGAGCGAAGGAATATGAACTTCCATTGTGCATGGTTTTTATCGATTATGAAAAAGCCTTTGATTCGGTGAAACCATCAGCAGTTACAATGGCTCTGAAATCCTGCGGTATTGAAGATGCATACATTAATATTATTAATAACATCTATGAAAATGCAAGTGCAAATATTCGGCTGTTTGAAAATACAACACACATAAAAATTGGAATAGGAGTGAGACAAGGTGACACCATATCTCCGAAGCTCTTTAATGCCACATTGGAAAATGTCTTTCAGTCGCTGAGCTGGGAAAACAAAGGGATAAAGATTAATGGAGATTATCTAACCCACCTTCGTTTTGCTGATGACGTAGTCATTTTTGCAACTACCCCATCAGAGCTGCAGAGTATGATCCAGGAACTTGCTGACAAGAGTAAAGAAGTGGGATTAAAAATGAACTTTCAGAAGACAAAAGTGATGTTCAATGCTTTTACAAGAAATGAAGATTTATCGATTGATGGAGAAAAGCTGGAGATAACAGACACGTACGTTTATCTTGGACAGCAGATATCAAGTGAGGGTCACATTGATGAAGAAATTAATCGGCGTACAAAACTTGCCTGGAGAGCTTTTTGAAGAAACAGCATAATTTTCAAGAGCAATATGCCATTATGTCTTAAAAGAAAAGTGTTTGATCAATGCATCCTTCCAGTGCTTACGTATGGTGCAGAGACGTGGACCTTAACTAAAAGAGACATACAAAGGCTGCAGACAACTCAAAGCAGCATGGACAGGTGCATGCTTGGTGTAACCAGGAGAGATAAGAAGAGGAACTCGTGAATCCGAAAAATGACGAGAGTGGAAGACATCATGATCAGAGTAAAATCCCTGAAATGGCAATGGGCTGGACATACTGCCAGAAGGACAGACCATCGATGGACAGCCGAAATTTTAGATTGGATTAAAAGGGACAGGAAAAGACCCAGAAGAAGACCACATGGGAGATGGGTGGATGAAATTCGAAAGTATGCGGGAGTGACATGGAGGAGACTGGCACAAGACAGACCGTTGTGGAGAAAATTTGGGGACACTTTCGTCCAGCAGTGGATTGATAATGGTTGACAATGATGTATATATATATCATCATCATTGTCAACTGCTTTGAATCCACTACTGGATGAAGGTCTCCCCAGCCGCCCCCGTGGCGCAGTGGTCTAAGGCGCTGGCCTCGATCGTTCGTCCGTAAGGGGTCCGGGTTCGAATCCCGGTCAGGCATGGATGTTGTGTTTGTCTTACGGCACTGGCTCTCTCCCTTCCCTGGAACCAGTGACGGTAAATTAGGGACGGGCGACTGCTTATAGCCCATTGAGTTGCTCACGGTGGTCGTTAAACCTCCAATCAAAAAAAAAAAAAAAAAAGGTCTCCCCAAGTTTCTTCCACAATTGTCTGTCTTGAGCGTGTCTCCTCGATGACACACCTCTATGCTTTCGAATTTCATCCATCATTCTATCATAGGGTCTTCTTCTGGGTCTTTTCCTGTCCCTCGAAATTCATTCTAAAATTTCGGTTTTCCGTCGGTGGTCGTTCTTCTAGCAACATGTCATGCCCTCACCATTTCAGTGATTTCATTGTGGTCATGATGTCGTCAACTCTTGTTGTTTTCCGTATCCATGAGTTCCTCTGCTTATCTTTCCTGTTTACACCAAGCATGATTCTCTCCAGGGCTTTTTGCGTTGTCTGCAGTCTTTGTTTGTCTTTTTACGCTTTCCAACCGTAGGTTGAAGAAGCGTATATGCTTCAGCGTTTTCCGTCCGTCTGTCCGTCTGTCCGTCCGTCTGTCGGCATGATAACTCACGTAAAAATGGTTCGATTTCGGTGAATGTGAAATTTTAGTATGTGGTAGGGAACCCCCTGGGGACAAACCCTATGGAAAATGGACAAAATAGGGTCAAAGGTTAGGACACAGGAGCGGGATCTATTCCATAGTCCTTATGCATCATAACTTACGTAAAAATGCTTCAATTGCGACAAAACGTTATCATGTTATTTCGGAGGTATACCGTACCGGTTTTGTTGAATATCATCGAAATGGGATCAAAGGTCAGGGCACAGGACCGAGATTTATTCCACAGCCATTATTCCCATAACTTGAGTAATTATTTCTGGTATGTTGGAAAGCGTATCATATTCAATGCATTGCATTATTTTACTAACTTGTTTAGTTAAGGTCCATGTCTCTGCTCCATACGTAAGCACTGGCAGGATGAACTGATTAAACCCTTATCTTTTAAGACACAATGGCATACCTCTCGTAAAAATTGTACTTCTTCTTCCAAAAACTATCCATCCAAGTTTTACACGCCGATTAATTTCTTCATCAATGTGATAATTACTTCATATCTGCTGCCCAAGATAAATGTAGGTATCGGTTGTCTCAAGGTTTTCACCATCAATAAATAAATCTTCGTTTCTTGTAAAAGCAATATACGTCACTTTTGCCTTCTGAAAGTTCATTTTTAATTCCACTTCTTTACTCTTGTCAGCAAGTTCCTGGATCGTATTCTGCGGTTCAGAAGTCGTAGTTGCAAAAATGAAAACGTCATCAGCAAAACGAACGAGATTTGAATTATCTGCATAAATATTTTTTTCTTTGTCCCAGTTCAGTAATTAAAAAATATTTTGCTATGTAGGATTAAAGAGTTTAGGAGATATGATTTTACTTTGTCACTAGCTTTCCAATTTTTATTAGTGCTGCATCCCCAAATATCCAAACTTTTGCAATTGCATTTTCAGAGATACTATTAATAATGCTAATGTATGCATCTGCAATACCGCAGGTTTTCAAAGCAGTTGTAACTGCTGATGGTTTTACGGAATCGAAGGCCTTTTTATAATCAATAGAAGCCTTGCATAATGGGAGTTCATATTCTCTTGTTCTTTCAGTTAGTTCTCTAAGTACATGGACATGATCTTCAGTGCTGTAGCCACTCCTGAATTCAGCTTCTTCTCTTGCTTGAGCCATGTCCAGTTTTACCTTCATGCGATGTGAAAGAACCTAAGTGAAAATTTTATAAATAACTGATAGGAGGCTGATGAGCCTGTAGGTCCTGAGATCCTCAACGTCACCTTTTTTATGTAGCAGGATCATTGTACCATTATCCCAATACTCAGGAATCTTACCTTCGTTGAGACAGCTGGTGAAAACTTGGGCGAGTGAAGTTTCAATTCTTCCACTTGCTTCTTGTACACTCGTGGACAAGAAATTTGCACACCTAGAAGAAAACATGCTACAACCGCGAAACTTTGCAAATAGCTAGGGTGCGTTTGGTGCGAGTGCGCATAACCGCACACCTTGTGGCGACGCTGCTAGCACGAACCGGCAGCCTTATAAACCGGCGTGTAGTCGATGCCCCATGAAAGAGAAAAGCACCGGCCGGCCCAAGCAAGAGTATAGAGTGACAAGAATGCCGGGTATAGACACCAGAGACGTCGATGTACGCAACTTACGGGCTTTGAGAGAGGCCTGATCATCGGGCTGAAAACAGCAGGTCGGTCGGCGCGCCGTATAACCCACCACGTGGATCGTTCTGACCATACCGTCCGACTGTGTTGGGAGCAGTGGACACGTGACGGCACTGCCACACGGCGGGTGTCTCCGAGCGAACCAGGAAGACCATCCGTAGAGAGGATCGACAGTTCGTACGGCAGGCACGAATGGATCCCACGAGAACCCTGTCCTCTCCCCAGGCAAATGTAGCGGCTCTTGTGTGCCAACGAGCCATTTCCTGAAGCCTCGCGGAAACGAATCTGCGATCCCAGCGCCTCTTACGTGTTCTGCCATTAACACCGGATCATCGCCGGCTCCGTTTGCAATGGTGCCAGGCGAGAGCAACGTGGAACGCCACAGACTGGCGACGTGTGGTGTTCAGCGATTGGTGTCGGTTCGTTTTGGGGACAGATGATCATCGTGTCCGGGTGTGGAGGTCCCGGGGTCAACGGCACAATTCCAACCTTGCTATCGAGCGTCCCACCTACCCCACTGCAGGCATTATGGTCTAGGGAGCCTTTATGGTTTATTGCCTACGATAGCCGATCAGCTCTAGTAGTAGTACGTGGATCATTGTCGGGCCAGCGGTATATGGATGAGATCATATGGCCCCATGTGCTCCCACTCCTGGGCGGAATTCTAGGTGCGCTATACCAGCAGGATAGTGCCATCCCGCACACGGCTCGGGTTTTCTAGGACTGCCTACGTCATGTCCATACAGTTCCATGGCCTGCCCGCTCACCGAACATGTCCTCTATCGAGCATGCGTGGGACCAGTTGAAACGCCGGTTGACCCTGTGCCGCACTATCCGGGATTTGGAGCACACCGTCCAACAAGTGTGGGCCCTCTTCAGCAGGACATCAGGCGTCTGTTCGCCTCTATGCTGGACCATATTGCAACATGTATCACCGCACGAAGCGGTGCGACGCGCTATTGAAGATGACCGGACTACGTGCCAGATGCCTCTGTAATTGTCCTGCATTAATACACACAATCGACGTGGATTAGGAACATCAAACAGAAGTCATTTATCTTTCCACGTTTTAAGTGAGTCACTGAAAAACTATCATCGGCCTCCACCGGGAATTGAATTCAGGGTCTTCCAGTTACGCGCTGGACATGCTACCACTGCACCGCAGCGGCCTCGAATTCTTCAGACTCACATGTGGTTAATTGCCAAACCACATGGCTGGTTGCTTCTTGGAGACCCGCACAATGGTGGGGATTCCCCAAAGATGGTAAGAAGCAATTGGTGCAGTGGTAGCATGTCCAGCGAGTAACTGGAAGACCCTTGGTTCGATTTCCGTTGGCGGCCGATGATACTTTTCCCGTGACTCACTTAAAACCGTGGAAAGAGCCATGCCATCTGTTTGATGTCCCAAATCTACGTCAATTGTGTGTATTAATTATTCATTCGTATACTAGTTATTTGTTCAGTTGCTGCCTTCTATCTTTGGTAGGCAGCAACTGAACAAATAGTACTGAGATTTGAATTGACAAAATCTTCTATAGATCTAAAAATAAAATCAGTTATCTCCTGCAACATGAGGAATCTGTGATATAAATTTCTTTTGAATAGTGTGATTCTTTTTTGGCGTTGCAATTTTCACAAACAGTAATGTACGTATTTGCTCGTCGTAACAGAAAAATTCGGTAATATTAAGGTACAATAAGCTGTACGTAAAAATGGTACATTCAATAGGCGTCGAAAGTGCTTCAATCTGATTTTTGAGCAACGATATGAAGCAAAATGTATTTTGAAATCGGTGGAATTTGCATTTCGCTCTTGGCGGCGAAATTATGGATCAGATAAAGATTAAAATGCTAGGATCATCGTTCTCACTGTTCTAGCTTCCCAAAGCAAAAAGAGGCTGATATTAAATCAGACTTAGAGGTACACAGATAAACGTATACAGACAGATACATGTATATAGTGAAGGTATAAGTACATCCTTTAGTTTTCAAAGAACGTGCAGGAAACTTTTCCACTTTAACACGCTTCGGTCGAAAGGAAGTGCAAAGCAGATGCACCCTTAAATTTAAAACAAACATTCTTAAAATGGTCCCATCCAAACAATTGTCTTTGTACGATATTTGACTCACACAGCATCCCGTCACGTTGCTCTGCTGGCCACGCCCTTTCGAGCTCTGCATTTTGTGCTCCGCCTGTATCTAGCGCCCACCGCCGAATTAATTTGTGTTTCTCTCGTGCATGAATGTCTGCGCTCTCTTCCTAGTCATTCTTTCGAGTTGGTACATGTGTTACAGGGCTTGGAGCTGAATTCTATAACAGCACCCTGTGTGGAGGATTCGTTTGTGCTTCCTTTGCCGTAAGTTCGGTATCGGTGGTTTAATCCGTAATTATTCCAACTGGAGCAGATAAAAACAATACAAACCGTAGAAAAGTGAATCGACTGAAGCTAAATTTTTGCAGTGAGGAAAACGTTTATTCAGATCATACGGGGAATGTCACCAAGCTTCTGTCCTTTTCGTGCTTTTATTCTTTCCGTTCTCCCTCAGTATTCTACACCGCCGAAAATCCTCCTCTCTCCTTCCGGCCACTCAAAAACTATTCCTTCCTCCGTCCCTTTCGACCCGAAGCATACTGCCTCCCTTGCTAAAACTATCTTGCTTCGTCGACCCATTGCCACCGCGTTCCCTCCGGCTACACCTAAGATGTCTCTTCTCCGAAAATCGCAAGATTCCCTAATTGCCATCTGCTGCGTCGCGTGGGAAAGGAAATACTCATTTGCCTTTCGTCCAAATGGCGGGAATTGAAAGGAAATGATTCCAATTCAGTATCACAAAAATGGCTACAGAATCTCGCTTCTGATAAATATGTAAGCCCCGGTTACAAAATCTCCCCCGCCAAAATAAAAAATGAGGGTGGTGCTAGACAGCCTAATTTTTTTGCCTTCATTAACCAACGCGATTGATTCGAATCAGGACAAGCTTGTGACAATACAATATTGGGCGGGCAATTTTACATGATTTTGAAGAGGTACCTGCATGCTAAGGTTTACATTCAGTAATTCTCCTTGATTTCTTTGGTAAACATATATCCATACACTTCATGATGATGACCTAATGGCAAAATAATTTAAAACATAGTTGACGATAAAATTGACGAAAGATTTCCAGCAAGCACATTGAAATATAACTAGCATGATGGGTTCCAGAACATTTTCTGATATTACATATATACAAACATGATTACTAATCACACCTCCTGAAAAATACATGTACAGATACCTACCACAAATAGTACTTTACACTTGATACTTTCATCGCTATCTCCATTCCACTTCATTCCTACATTACAATTTCACTATTGATCTCTACAAGAATTTAACTTCACGGTGCAATTAATTCTCAAAATTTACCTCTGTACAACCATTCTTGTCCAGTTTGTATTAACCCCTCATTTAAGTTTATAATGCTGATCTACGCTGAAAATTTCCGAAAAATGTACGACAAAATATGCATAAATTTTCTTTCAGTTGAAACATGAAATGCAGAAAAATTTAAATTTTGACAATGCTGATAAGTTACCTATTAAACACTTGAATAATTTTCTCAAACCTTATATACACTTACACTGCAATTTTCTACCGATTGAACACTTGAATAATATTCGCAAAATCTTATATACACTTACACTGCAATTTTCTACATACTAAAATTACTTACGCTAATATTATATACAATAAAACAAGTTGAGATAAATAACACTGCAAAAAATCAATGCATTTCTTCAGTTTTTTGAACGACTCCGCTTAAAGTTCAATAAGATCATAGATCATCATTGTCCATCTAACCACTTAAAAGGAGCAGCGTAAATTAATGTCCGTGACAGCATATAAAAAATCACTTTAGTGCAAATTATCAATTTGATGCACAAAAACTTAAATTGTCTTTTGGGAAATGTTCATGTAAACACAAAATGTTCGTATGTACACGTTTCACAAATTGAAAATTATTTTTATCACTGAAATACAAATGGAAAAAAAAATGCGTTTATTGTGAATAGTTTATCACAAAATCTGAATGATTACGCAACATATTGCAGGCACGTTATTTGCAGTCGATGACACAACATGTCGAAAAGTTTCAACAGCACTGAAAAATCACACTCGTTGCCTATTTGTGTGTCGCACCCTGCCGAAGATATCGCGTTCCCTAAGATTGTAACCCTGATCTGCTGGTTCCATATCAATGACGACATGGTTCAGCTGTAACTCGTTCCACGTTTTGGGGGGTTGATAACCTTTTCCCATGTAAGTCTCCATGGTTGCATCAGGTATATTCCCACGCCGGTAAGGAAAATGTCTTTCTTGTTCGTTGGATGAATCTCGCCGTGCTGTTTGAGTTTTTGTTGTCATTTCCGTCTGTCTGGATGTCCCGGTAGGGCATCGGTGTAGCTGATCAAAATGAGCGATTGTCTTCTTTCTCGGATTGCAAACTAATCGCAAATTCTCACTGACGTCATCCATCATGCTTATGATACGACATGGACCTTCAGACAAATGATCAAATTTCTTACTCTGCCCAATATCTGCCTTCGGAGAGCTAAGTTTTTTAATGATGGAACAGGTGCCGACATGTTCAGTCTTGAGCGGCTGCTCATCTCTGAAGTGCACAGAATTCCTCAGCGGTGATTTATCTTTCCGACCGATTTCGACTCTCAGTTCTCTCTTTGGGCACTCTGAACAGTGTCCGACGGCGCGCAGTTTTCGCTTCTCTGCCACCGCGGTCGGTCATCTCTAGGCGGTGACCTGGGTTGAGGCCTGTAATAACGCCTACCGAAGAAATTTGAGGGAGGCTTTTCCTGCAATGCCGCCGCAGGTGAAAATGTGAACCACAGGTCCAACAAGATTTCTTCCTATTTTGATACCTGTTTTGAATATAAGGGTCTCGGTATCCCATTGTTTCACGGCGTTTCTCTTTCTGTAATTGCATTTTCAACGCGATCACTTCGTCCATCAGTGCTTTAATAGCTTTATCACTAGCCTCAAGTTTTTTCATCATTAGTTGCAACATGCTCCCTTCTTGAGTATCTAATTGGGGCTGTACATCCCTGCTATAAGGCTCTGTGGCGTTAAAACATTCCGAAGTGGAATTCTCGGCATTGAGTTTCATGCAATACATGATGCTGCAGAAAATACCAAAAAATGTTTGTTATATACTTGCCGAAAATACTTGTTATATCATGGCTAAAAATGTGTTTTTATATCACACTTGTCTCTTACGAGTATCATGTGCACTGTAAAGAATCAATGAAAAATATTTTTCATGGAAAGCTCTGTGTTAACGAATCTTAACGTTCAGCAATTATGATGCATAAAAATGTTTTGACTACCAGCGGCGGGTGGTGTGGGATTTTACAGAAAGAGTGGGTGACTTTAAAAATGGAAGAAAATATTTTTGTACTTACAGCACGTCGCTTGACTTCGTAATCCAGAATGTTTTTTGACACACACAGTTTTGATTGTCCCGCAAAGTCTAGTAGCACTATCACTGGTCCATCCAAAATGTCCCAGATTGTAGGAAAATTCGAACAGGAACAGGTCTCCACGATGAGGAATAAAATACACTCAGGCCCCACGTCGGTGACTTGAAGACTCCACGTTGCTGCACTGAAAAACCAAATACCGAAGAACCGCTCAGCTTTTCATCGGCGATGCTCGAGTTCCATGCTGCTTAATAAAGATGCTCGGGTTCCGTACCGGTGAATGGAAGATCTAGAGAGCCCCTGTTCGGGCGCCATTTAAATGTTACAGGGCTTGGAGCTGAATTCTATAACAGCACCCTGTGTGGAGGATTCGTTTGTGCTTCCTTTGCCGTAAGTTCGGTATCGGTGGTTTAATCCGTAATTATTCCAACTGGAGCAGATAAAAACAATACAAACCGTAGAAAAGTGAATCGACTGAAGCTAAATTTTTGCAGTGAGGAAAACGTTTATTCAGATCATACGGGGAATGTCACCAAGCTTCTGTCCTTTTCGTGCTTTCATTCTTTCCGTTCTCCCTCAGTATTCTACACCGCCGAAAATCCTCCTCTCTCCTTCCGGCCACTCAAAAACTATTCCTTCCTCCGTCCCTTTCGACCCGAAGCATACTGCCTCCCTTGCTAAAACTATCTTGCTTCGTCGACCCATTGCCACCGCGTTCCCTCCGGCTACACCCTAAGATGTCTCTTCTCCGAAAATCGCAAGATTCCCTAATTGCCATCTGCTGCGTCGCGTGGGAAAGGAAATACTCATTTGCCTTTCGTCCAAATGGCGGGAATTGAAAGGAAATGATTCCAATTCAGTATCACAAAAATGGCTACAGAATCTCGCTTCTGATAAATATGTAAGCCCCGGTTACACATGCATATTTTGCCGATATTCCTTTATAATTCATCTCGTTGGGCCTGTTTACAATTCATTTCGTTGGGCCTGTTTACAATTCATTTCGTTGGGCCTGTTTACAATTCATCTCGTTGGGCCTGTTTACAATCTGCCCATCGTGACTCGCCTTGACTTTTTGCTCTAAAACTGTCTGCTGCATGTAGTAGCCTTCCTGCTGCTGTGTCTACGTTTGCCTTCCGTGTTTGCGCTCCAATCATCCTTAATGGTTCTCTGCGCTGCCTTCACCGGTGTGTGGATTACCTTTCTTGTGTTCCACCCATTGACAGTGGTTCTCTGCGCTGCCTTCTTCGGTATGCTGATCGCCTTCCTGGTGCTCCACCTTGTTATAGTGGATCTGTGTGCCCTTCTGCCGTGCATTTCTACACATTGTCCATGGCCTGTGCTTCTGCTTCTAAATTCTATTTCCCTCTCACGTCACTATATGCTGCTTCGATGACTTGTCCTCCAAGTGTGTTGGATGCGTCCCAGGACTGCTCTTCTCCTCATCCTGCTACAGATCCGTGTTCAACGTCTCCGACTTTCCTCGCGACAGCCTTGGACTCCTATATTTCACGTCAAGGTTCCACGCTTATTGCACACGTACAATGCTTTCAACTCTTAGTTTAAGTGTCAAGTTCGACGCCTTACCCAATGTCAAGTTGCACGTCTATACAGTGTATGTCTGCATTGTCGTTTCTCCCTTCCGGTGCAATTACACATTTCGCCAGCAAGCCTAAGTCCATTCTTGTATATATTTTTTCACCTGAGTTTGTTCCTCTAGTCCTATCGACTAGCCTTTCCGTTGGAGATCCTAGCGTGGTCCCTATCCCCCTTGCACATTCTCCCGTTTTTCTTAATTTGTAACCTGTACCTCCGGACGTTTCCGATGAGTTTTTACATGCTTTTCCTTCTCGGTGTGGCCGCGTTCTTGGTGATATCCGCAAGATACCCGCCGCCCATGTTGATCAAGGTGATCGTCCTTATTTTGGCTTCCGCCGCCAAGACTTAGTTTTTTTCCCTGACACAGACTGTTTCTTACTGCCCCACAACTTTTCTGGTGATTTGTTGTCATCACAACGTCGCAATCAACGTATTCACTGCCTATCATTGCATCTCATGTAAACAGCCTGGTCACCATTTCTCGCAATGTCCCCTCATTTCTTCCTAGTCTTCTTCAACGGCTGCTCAAGTTCCCGTCACAGAACCTCTTTTTTCGCTTCCAGTCACCACGCTTTCGCCTGATCCGTTCACACCTTCTTAGTCTCCATCTCCATCATCTGCCTCCGTTGGTCTTTTTCCTTCCTCGCCAGCATCGTATGTTGTGGGTACATCTGGATCTACTGCTCCTGTTTCGGTGCCTTCGTCTGTATTTCTTTCTTTTTCATCGTCTGATGTTTGCGCTTTGTCACATCCTGTTGCTGCACCTTCTCCGCCTGTTCAGGTGCTGCCTTCTTTGTTTTCGCAAGTCACCTCGTCTATCCCGATCCCGGGATTTTCTGTTCCACCATCGCCGCTGCGTACGTCGGCTTCGCCACCCTCAGACGCTCATCTTTCCTCCACTGGTTCCAGTACTCCGGTGTGCTCTCCGCCCTTTTCACCTTCTCGGGGCTCTTCTGATGCTTCTAGTGCCGTTGTCTTTGTTTCACCTTCTGGTCGCCATGATCGGTCCCCGCTCTTTCGCACAGCTCCTCTTCTAGACTCGTTTGAAACCCCACCCTCCCCGGGTTCTGTTGTTCCTGCAGTTACCTCCTTACATGTGTCATCCGACTTTGTACCCTATTCACCTCGCCAGATTCCCGAGACGCCGCCTGTTGTTCCTTCTACGTCGTCTCGTCCTCTTCGTCAACATTTCCCTACTGGTATTGCTCCTAATAAGAAGCGTCGTCATCGGTCTAATCGCAAGATTCGCGCTAAGCGTGCCGCTGTGGTTATGTCTCCTCCTCATCGTTCTTCGCAAGGCTCCGCTCCTGATCCTGCTGCCGTCACTTTTGCTCGCGTTCTTGACAGTCCCTCTGTTGTGCCTGATCTTGTTGCTCGCCTTCAAGTTGTTCCCGAGTTTACGCAGACTCTTTCTCTAGATGCCGCTTTCCCATTGTTCTTTGACTCTTCTCACGATGCTCTACTTAATCACTTTATTGCTTCCAACGATCCGGCAGTTTACTCATCTCTGGTTGACAATCTTAGCGCTTTTTACTTTGCATTTTTTCACCTTTTGGGCTCTTACCCGGAAGTTGAATGTTACTATGGTTGTCTTGACCACTTCATTTGTTATGCTCAACATCGTCTCCTTCTTCGGTGTCCACCTGATTAGCTCCTGTGTTGTTTTGTTTGATGATTGATTTCTGTTGTGTTTTCTTAGCTATGTTTCTCCCTGTCTCTTTGAGCCCTTGTTGTTTCGTTCTCCTCTTTGTGAAGTGTTTTCTCTCGTGCCTCGTTTTTTTCCCCTCATCATTCTGCTTTGTGACCTTTTTCTGTGTGTTTTGTCTTACGATGTCCTGACTGCATCCGCTTTACATGACCATCACCAACTGCCTCGCACCGTTCGTTCTGCTTCTGTTTTTCTGTGGTTCAAGCATGCCCCCTGCCCGATTTTCCCGGAGTGCCATGTGTTGCTTCCTACCCTGCTATGTTTTGTATAGTATGTCTAACTGTTATGCCACTGTTAGACAGAAAATGCCAATTTTAAAGAAAGTAATAGTTTTTCCTTAATCTTTTTCTTTTCAATGTGGCATTAGTACCATTATTTCTCTTTTTGTCGGAGGATGGCGTCCAATAACCACAGATGGACAGCAATAATTTCGCACCAATAATTTCGTTTTTTCCTTAAAAGGAAGAAGGAATAGTTCCTGGGTTTTCTACTCATCATGTTGCTCCGTGGTTCCAGGTATGGTGCTTTCTCTATTTGCTGGCTCAGCCGTTCCTCTGCTCAGTGACTGTTCCCTGTGTGCTTCGCCTCGTGTTGTATCTGCCACCGACTACAGCGCACGATTGTAATGTAACAGACTGCTTTGTGCCTCTGCCAGGCTCCGTTTCTTTCTGGATGCCTTGTACTGTATGTTTACTACAGACTGGATTGCGTCGTTTGTTTCCGCTCCGAGATTTTGGCTGTTTTACTATGCCATGCATTTTCCGGTTCTCTTGTGTTCTGGTCCTTGAGACACATTGAAGAAATGTTGAAACCGTCACGTTCTTTTTGGAATGTCTTTTCAACTGCTGCGGTTCAAAGCTAGAAACGGAGAGATCTTTAAGATAATGACAGGAACGAATATAAGACTTTTGAAAATAAATTACTTCTTCATCATCCTCCATTACCCTTTATACAAATATCTCAGAAACTATCCAGATTCGAACGATAAAGATGTAGCTCCTTCCGGTTCACACGATGCTAACGAATAGCTATTCTGAAACAGGAAATGTCCGGGGGTGGGGGTGGGGGCAGCTGAAATCGTGGAACATTTTTAAACATCTCAAAAACTATCGGGGTTCAAAAGATAAACATGGAGTTTGTAAGAACGGACACATTAACGATGTTAATTCATTTCAATGATAAACATTATGTGGTTTTTTGACCAAAGAAAACATCGCAAGTTCCCAAAATGGCGACAGAGAATTCGTAAATATGTTTAATCCTTTTGGGGGGGGGAAGGCGAGATGTATGACAAAAGACTTCAGGTTCTCACGCCTTAGAACGGGCGAGGACTTGTTCTACGAACTGAAAGTATCGCCAAGGACGCTGTGACTTTCACAGATACATTGTTCATTTTCACTTGGCGCCTACAAGTCTGAAATGAAGATATACTCTTTTGTATAGTTATAACAATGTGTATTGTATTGCTACGGATGTACTACGACGATAGGATTGCTTTCTCGGAAGGAGGCACTCAATAATGTATAGCCTGAGGATAAGCGAGGAATGCGCAAGGTAGATTTAAAGGTCCAGGAGCCCGATTCCCGGAAAACGACTAGGGATGGGGCAGGTGAAGGGCGCGAGAGGTGACACGTGGCGCGAGAGGAGAGCAGCATGTTGAAGGTCAGCGCCGTCGCCCTTGAAGAAGGAGCAGCGTGAAGGGGGGCGAAGAGGTCGCTCCGAGTGGACCTGTTCGAGCAGTCTGTCTTCGGAGAGCGAAGGTGATAGTCCTCCGATAGAAAGGAACGCGTTTGCGTGGATGGTGTGGTGGGCTCTCGGAGTCCACGGGGAAAGAGCGGGCACCGACCTAGATGAAGTAGGTCGCCGCTACAGAAGGAATCTACCCGAGTCAGGGATACCGGTAGAGTAGCTGATGATATACTACTGAATTACGGACTTAGTACATTCCACTGAAGCATAGATTAGAGAAGGATAGCTAGAAGACTAGTCCTGAAGCATCGATAAGATAGAGGTCTATCTAGTGTCAAGGAGACCCTAAGTTAGGACGCCAACGCAGGGTGAGATTTCTACAGAATTCGATCACCTTATCTTGCGCGTTCCACGATCTTTGCCAGGTCCAGTCATAACGAGGTCACTTTCAAGAGCGAGTAATCCGCCGCCATCAAAATTCTAGTTGATGAAGAATAAGTGTTTCGTATATGTGTTAACCAAGCGTTCTTTTCAAATTATGTCTGAAAGTGGATAAACTTCCGTATAACCAGCTGTTGTCGCTCTGCTTCCCCGATTCACAGATATATATATATATATATAGTAAAGTGGGGGAGGTTTCGTTTGTTCGCTCGAACAGAGTGAGAGAGAGAGAGAGAGTGTGTGTGTGTTTCCGGGAAGAGTAAACGAACTCTCTGCTTGTTGTGAGAGCCCCCGTTGCGCGTGCTCCTCGGATACTTAAGTAGGAGGCGGCGCTAAGTCACGTGACGACACGTTCGCTCTTACAGAGTTTTCCCGGTTCATACGATTTACTAACGAATGGCTATTTTGAAATTTCGAAATTCCATGGGGGGGGGAACTGTCGGCTCCATATTTTCTGAATCCTTTTTTTTTGTAGGTATGTCAAACACTATTACGGTTCAAACGATAATAATGGAGTTCTTTTCGGTTCATACGATTTTTTTTTGATTGGAGGTTTAACGACCACCGTGAGCAACTCAGTGGGCTATAAGCAGTCGCCCGTCCCCAATTTAGGGTAACTGGTTCCAGGGAAGGGAGAGAGCCAGTGCCGTAAGACAAACACAACATCCATGCCTGACCGGGATTCGAACCCGGACCCTTACGGACGAATGATCAGAGGCCAACGCCTTAGACCACTGCGCCACCGGGGCGGCCATACGATTTACTAACGAATGGCTATGAAATTTCGAATTCCATGGTGGGTGGGGGTGGTGGGGGGTGGGTAATGGTGTAGGCTTGTAACATCCTTTTTCAATACCTCAAAAACTATTGCGGTTTAAACGATGAAAATGGAGTTCTTTTCGGTTCATACGATTTGCTAACGAATGGCTATTTTGAAATTTTGAATTTCCATGATGAAGGGGGAGGGGGTAAATGGTGTAGGCCTGTGACATTCTTTTTTAAATATCTCAAAAACTATTGCGGTTCAAACGATGAAAATGGAGTTCTTTTCGGTTTATACGATTAGCTAACAAATGGCTATTTTGAATTTCCATGGGGCTGGTGAAATGGTCGGTCTCTGTGCGTATATGCAAATTCTATTATTTATTAAATATCTCAAAAACTATTGCGGTTCAAACGATAAAAATGGAGTTCTTTTCGGTTTATACGATTTACTAACGAATGGCTATTTCGGAATTTCAAATTTCTATGATGAGGGGGGGATGAAATGGCCTGTAACATTCTTTTTTAAATATCTCAAAAATTATTGTGGTTCAAACGATGAAAATGGAGTTCTTTTCGGTTCATACGATTTGCTAACGAATGGCTATTTTGAAATTTTTAATTTCCATGGGGGGGGGCTGGTGAAATGGTCGGTCTCTGTGCGTATATGTAAATTCTATTATTTATTAAATATTTCAAAAACTATTGCGGTTCAAACGATAAAAATGGAGTTCATTCCTGTTCATACGATTTACTAACGAATGGCTATTTCGGAATTTTGAATTTCCATGATGAGGGGGGGTGAAATGATAGGCCTGTAACATTATTTTTTAAATATCTCAAAAACTATTGCGGTTCAAACGATGAAAATGGAGTTCTTTTCAGTTCATACGATTTGCTAACGAATGCCTATTTTGAAATTTTGAATTTCCATGGTGGGGGGCTGGTGAAATGGTCGGTCTTTCTGTATATATGCAAATTCTCAATATTATTTTTTAAATATCTCAAAAACTATTGCGGTTCAAACGATAGAAATGGAGTTCATTCCGGTTCATACGATTTACTAACGAATGGCTATTTCGAAATTTTGAATTTCCATGGTGGGGGCTGGTGAAATGGTCGGCCTCCTATATTTATATGCAAATTCTCAATATTATTTGTTAAATATCTCAAAAACTATTGTGGTTCAAACGATGAAAATGGAGTTCATCCCGGTTCATACGATTTATTAACGAATGGCTATGCTGAAATTTGAAATATCTATTTTTTGGGGGTACCATTTCACCAGCCCCCCCACTTTGTTTTTTAAATAACTCAAAAACTATTGCGGTTCAAACGAAAAAAATTGAGTTCATTCCGGTTCATACGTGGTACAAACGAATGGTGCAAAAAAAAAATTTAAAAATTCCATGGTGGGGGGGCTATCGTTTCACCAGCCCTCCCCCTTTGTTTTTTAAATATCTTCAAAACTTTTGCGGTTCAAACGAAAAAACCGAGTTCATTCCGGTTCATACGTGGTACAAACGAATGGTGTCTGAAAAATTAAAAAAATCCGTGGTGTGGGGGGGGGGGGGGCTGGTGAAATGCACCTGTAGTTCGGCCATGAAATAGATGGTGCAAAACTTAATAACGTTCATAGTTATGTTTTTTCTCTGACTTTGACAAATTTTAAACAAGCAAAGATTAGAGAATATTTTACTCAATACTATTGAGAAATCAACTTGTAAACAATTTGCTTTGAAAAGAGCGATGCTAATAAAGAAGGAGTAGTAGGGGTATGAATATAAAAACAAAATAACATTCGGATTTACAACAAAGTTTTTAAAAAGTAAAGATTTGTTTTTCATGTATTGAAAAATGCGAAATTGTACATAATCATTTTGTCATGTAGTTTTTAAAATATTTGGCCAAACTTTGGGAACTTGTTTAACCGCCATTTTGGTGATAAAAAAAATCATATAAAGGGCCGGAAGCTTTTTCCCGCTGCGTTATCCCCCATGAGCATGGGCGTCCGCTGCAACTTTTCCGGGGGAGGGGGAAAACTGGTATACTCCCACTATCATAATTATTGCTTAAATTTATAGTACCCCTGCGTCTTTATATGGCATAGTGGGGGTTGGGTCAGGCGAGTGCATCGAGCCCCTAAAGCTAGGGAGTGGGTTCGGAGTACTGATATCCCCCCCGCCCCCAAAGTTTGGGAACTTGGACACATCTTTCTTTCTATAGTCAATATTTAGTATTGAAATAACGGACAATAATAATAATTATGTCATTTACCAATTACTGGTCACTGATTATTCATATCTGAGTCAAAAGTTTAACCTTACTGTAGGCTTCTTACTAAATTTAATATTCAACTTAATAAAGTCTTTTTGTATGGAAACATTCACTTGGGGTTACGTAAAACAATTGCACTGCTCCATCGTCCTTTATTGCATTCACTTGGGGTTACGTAAAACAATTGCACTGCTCCATCGTCCTTTATTGAGTATGAGTATAAACCCCCTTCTTTTTATAGACATTTATCTGTTAATTTTATATCCCCTTCAATTTTCTGTTTCTTGCACTTTAGAAGAGATACTATGAAATAAAAACTGCAAACGTCTTGGGTTTTGTCCAAATCTATCAATTACATTTTGAATGAGTTCAAGTTTATTCTCAAAAACCTTTTCTCGATGAATACTCATCATGCACAGACCAGATAAACGTCCATCTGCCATTTTTGACCTTAACCAGGTTTTTAACCGTTCTCATAGTACTGAAGGACCTCTCCACTGGGCAGGTTGTTACTGGTAATGTTTGAACAATAAGAATAGCCTGTCGAACAGAAGGAAACAGATCACTGTGTTTGAGCACGCCTAAAGTTCGTCTTCACATCCATCATCTTGTTTTTTCCTTCCTGACCACATTTCAAACTGTTATGGATAGGTTTTGCTCATGTGTGTAATTAATAGTTAAATTTAGCAAATGTTAAAATTAAGGTAAATATTGACTTTAGGTGAAAATTAATATTTGGGAGACGGGTGGATGCATTTCGAAACAAAAAGTAAATTCAATCAATTAAGGCCATGATAAATGAAAATAAAATGCAATGGAATTAGGACATTCCAAAAGTTATTACGACATTCCAAAAGTTATTATTGAAAGTTTGCGTTATTTGAATTTACGATGAGCTGTGACACCTGCAAGTGTAAAATAAGTAATTGTTTACATGTGTACCAAATTTGTGAACACTAAAAAATGGATGGTACACTTTGGAAGCACTGATATCCTAAGTGCAAATCCCCCAAATACATGGCGTCAGTTGAATAAACAAATACATCGCACTTTCACGTTTTATCAACACACGGCATAACAATTTTTCGGTTGCTGGATGTCCTACACATTAAAGCTATTCGACCCTTTGGCTCCGGGTTGTGATACGATCGCTCTGCAATCGCCTTATTGGTGCACTGCTGAAGGAAAGTGCGAGGCCACATGGAGATTCCTCGTGGAGGATGTGGATCCTACAATTGTCGGTGGTTGTACTAAACTATGTAATTATTGCCTTGATGTTTTTCTTAACACTCACGGCTACCCGTCACAGTTGCATCTGTAAAGAGATCGTTTTCCAAATTAAAATTTGTAAAAACTATTTGAGAAGCATCATGTCACAAGATAGGCTGCAGGAATTGTCACTGCATAGAAAGGCAGTTTGCCAAAAGAATGGATCTCAACGCTAAATAATTTCGCCAAAAAATGAAGGCTAGAAAGAAAGACTTAGGCCTAAAAACATGAAAATGTCCACTTATCGCATAATTAATTTTCCACTTGTATTTTAATCATACAATTTTAATTTATATTATATCTGTATTATGTAGTTATGTGGTACACTCAGTGGTCGAAGTGGCACAGAGCTACTGCCAGTATGGTGTAGACCATAGATCCACATAGTATAAATAGGAGGTTTCGAAAGAAATACATTCCATTCCGTATAATTGCTTTTTTTTTTTTTTTTTTTTTTTGGTATTGAAAAATTAATGTATATAATTTTATAAAATTAATGTAAAAATTAAAAAACTTCATTGAAGGGTTTGTGGTCGGTCTCTTTCAGTCTCAGCTGCTAATTATCAATTTTATCCGTTAAAAATGCCATTTGCCGTTTTTTGCGTTAAAATTTGTTCTTTCATCCTGATATCTTTACGTAGTTTGTGAAGGGTTTATAATTTATTACATACCGGGATGGTAAATAACGTTTTTTTTAACTGCCGGTATGCTCACTTCCATTTTGTTAACTACCGGTATGCCATACCGGCACATTTCGAACACTGGGTATTATAGTACTCGTATATTTGTAAACAACACATACCTGCACATTGCATTTCCACACGCACTTTTTTTTTCCTGGCCTGCATTGAAGTTTTGTTGTACATGCAAATTAATATCTGCAGCTACGAAATCCATATTGCATTCTTGCAGTGTAGAATACTGAATTCCCTGTTTGTATACAACCATATCCAATAACGATCACTAAAGTCTCATAGTTGTTAACCTTAAACATTTAAATGTATTTTACCGAATTCGTTTCAATGCGATAAAACGTATATTCATGATTATGCATCTGACAGCTCACCGTGTTAAATCTGACTGGCTGATTGATAACCTTGCATTATGTACTTCTGTTCCAAAATTTATTTTAAAAGTTAAAACTACAGGGCTCTATAGGTAGTTCCTTTACTTTACCAGACATCAGTCTCCCTAACTTCCTGACATCCCCATTTTCCCAAAACAAACACCGTGAAAAACACATCCTCCCTAGTGTCCGAAATTCTGGAAAAATTATTATGCTTAGGGGTGCTGAAATAAACTTTCCGGGGTTGCACAAGTGGTGCCAGTTACGCCACTGCGAATGCGCCGAGGTGTTTTGCAACTTCTCTCTCCCCCAACCTTGCTCGGCATGGCTGCTAGACTGGAAGCGATGATATGCGCTGATTTGAATTCCTTTTCCTCGCATTTCCGAAATGCTTTTGCCGAAAAAGCAACAAAAAACTGTTTCTTTTCTTCCTTTGCTATAAAAATGAAGGCTCCGACAATGTCTTAGTTTATACAAGACAACCGCACGAAAATTTGCGACCTTGAACAAATAAAAGTTGCGTATAATGAACACAAAAACAGCTGGTTGTGTATAATTAACAGGAGTAAAAGTATGTAATAAACTGGAAAGAGATAGTAGTGTTAACTTCTGGATTTCGAAAGATGACACTCTAAGAGCATGCTGGACAACCAAAGAGAACCATCGCCGGAGGAGTACATAACTCTCTTTTGTCTGTACAAAACTAGTACACCATTCTGTCAGTGTTTATTTTCGATTTTAGAAATATGGCACTCCAAGTACATGCTCGAGTGCCACAAAAGGATAGTCAAAAAGTACCACTTCCGGTGGTGTACAACATTTTCTTTTGGGTGTACAAAACTAGGACAACACTCTGGCAGTGTTTTTTTTTTCAATTTTGGAAAAGTAGCACTACAAGTACAAGGTCGAGAGCCACAAAGGAGAGCCAAAAAGTACCACTTCCGGTGGTGTACAAAATTTTCTTTTGGGTGTACAAAACTGTACAAAACTAGTACAAAACTTTGGCAGTATTTATTTTCGATTTTGAGAAAGTGGCACTCAGCATGTACTTGGAGTGCCACTTTTAAAGAGTCGAAAAATACCATTTCCGGTGGTGTACAAAATTTTCTTTTGGGTGTACAAAACTGTACAAAACAAGTACAAAACTTTGGCAGTAGTTATTTTCGATTTTGAGAAAGTGGCACTCAGCATGTACTTGGAGTGCCACTTTAACAGAGCCGAAAAGTACTACTTCCGGTGGTGTACAAAATTTTCTTTTGGGTGTACAAAACTGTACAAAACTAGTACAAAACTTTGGCAGTAGTTATTTTCGATTTTGAGAAAGTGGCACTCAGCATGTACTTGGAGTGCCACTTTAACAGAGCCGAAAAGTACTACTTCCGGTGGTGTACAAAATTTTCTTTGGGGTGTACAAAACTGTACAAAACTAGTACAAAACTTTGGCAGTAGTTATTTTCGATTTTGAGAAAGTGGCACTCAGCATGTACTTGGAGTGCCACTTTTAGAGAGCCGAAAAGTACTACTTCCGGTGGTGTACAAAAGTTTCTTTTGGATGTACAAAACTAGTACAAAACTTTGGCAGTATTTATTTTCGATTTTGAAAAAGTGGCACTCCAGCATGTACTTGGAGTGCCACTTTTAAAGGGCCGAAAAATACCACTTCCGGTGGTGTACAAAATTTTCTTTTCGGTGTACAAAACTAGTACAAAACTTTGGCAGTAGTTATTTTCGATTTTGAAAAAGTGGCACTCCAGCATGTACTTGGAGTGCCACTTTTAAAGAGCCGAAAAATACCACTTCCGGTGGTGTACAAAATTTTCTTTTGGGTGTACAAAACTGTACAAAACTAGTACAAAACTTTGGCAGTAGTTATTTTCGATTTTGAGAAAGTGGCACTCAGCATGTACTTGGAGTGCCACTTTTAGAGAGCCGAAAAGTACTACTTCCGGTGGTGTACAAAATTTTCTTTTGGGTGTACAAAACTGTACAAAACTAGTACAAAACTTTGGCAGTATTTATTTTCGATTTTGAAAAAGTGGCACTCCAGCATGTACTTGGAGTGCCGCTTTTAAAGAGTCGAAAAGTACCACTTCCGGTGGTGTACAACATTTTCTTTTGGGTGTACAAAACTGGACAACACTCTGGCAGTGTTTTTTTTCAATTTTAGAAAAGTAGCACTACAAGTACAAGGTCGAGAGCCACAAAGGAGAGCCAAAAAGTACCACTTCCGGTGGTGTACAAAATTTTCTTTTGGGTGTACAAAACTGTACAAAACTGGTACAAAACTTTGGCAGTAGTTATTTTTTTCGATTTTAGAGAAAGTGGCACTCAGCATGTACAAGGTCGAGTGCCACTTTAACAGAGCCGAAAAGTACTACTTCCGGTGGTGTACAAAATTTTCTTTGGGGTGTACAAAACTGTACAAAACTAGTACAAAACTTTGGCAGTAGTTATTTTCTATTTTGAGAAAGTGGCACTCAGCATGTACTTGGAGTGCCACTTTAACAGAGCCGAAAAGTACTACTTCCGGTGGTGTACAAAATTTTCTTTGGGGTGTACAAAACTGTACAAAACTAGTACAAAACTTTGGCAGTAGTTATTTTCGATTTTGAGAAAGTGGCACTCAGCATGTACTTGGAGTGCCACTTTAACAGAGCCGAAAAGTACTACTTCCGGTGGTGTACAAAATTTTCTTTGGGGTGTACAAAACTGTACAAAACTAGTACAAAACTTTGGCAGTAGTTATTTTCGATTTTTGAGAAAGTGGCACTCAGCATGTACTTGGAGTGCCACTTTTAGAGAGCCGAAAAGTACTACTTCCGGTGGTGTACAAAATTTTCTTTTGGATGTACAAAACTGTACAAAACTAGTACAAAACTTTGGCAGTATTTATTTTCGATTTTGAAAAAGTGGCACTCCAGCATGTATATGGAGTGCCACTTTAAAAGAGCCGAAAAATACCACTTCCGGTGGTGTACAAAATTTTCTTTTCGGTGTACAAAACTAGTACAAAACTTTGGCAGTAGTTATTTTCGATTTTGAAAAAGTGGCACTCCAGCATGTACTTGGAGTGCCACTTTTAAAGAGTCGAAAAATACCACTTCCGGTGGTGTACAAAATTTTCTTTTGGGTGTACAAAACTAGTACAAAACTTTGGCAGGAGTTATTTTTGATTTTGAGAAAGTGGCACTCAGCATGTACTTGGAGGGCCACTTTTAGAGAGCCGAAAAGTACTACTTCCGGTGGTGTACAAAATTTTCTTTGGGTGTACAAAACTAGTACAAAACTTTGGCAGAAGTTATTTTCGATTTTGAGAAAGTGGCACTCAGCATGTACTTGGAGAGCCACTTTTAGAGAGCCGAAAAGTACTACTTCCGGTGGTGTACAAAATTTTCTTTTGGGTGTACAAAACTAGTACAAAACTTTGGCAGTATTTATTTTCGATTTTGAGAAAGTGGCACTCAGCATGTACTTGGAGTGCCACTTTTAAAGAGTCGAAAAATACCATTTCCGGTAGTGTACAAAATTTTCTTTTGGGTGTACAAAACTGTACAAAACTAGTACAAAACTTTGGCAGTAGTTATTTTCGATTTTGAGAAAGTGGCACTCAGCATGTACTTGGAGTGCCACTTTAACAGAGCCGAAAAGTACTACTTCCGGTGGTGTACAAAATTTTCTTTTGGGTGTACAAAACTGTACAAAACTAGTACAAAACTTTGGCAGTAGTTATTTTCGATTTTGAGAAAGTGGCACTCAGCATGTACTTGGAGTGCCACTTTAACAGAGCGGAAAAGTACTACTTCCGGTGGTGTACAAAATTTTCTTTGGGGTGTACAAAACTGTACAAAACTAGTACAAAACTTTGGCAGTAGTTATTTTCGATTTTGAGAAAGTGGCACTCAGCATGTACTTGGAGTGCCACTTTTAGAGAGCCGAAAAGTACTACTTCCGGTGGTGTACAAAATTTTCTTTTGGATGTACAAAACTGTACAAAACTTTGGCAGTATTTATTTTCGATTTTGAAAAAGTGGCACTCCAGCATGTATATGGAGTGCCACTTTTAAAGAGCCGAAAAATACCACTTCCGGTGGTGTACAAAATTTTCTTTTCGAAGTACAAAACTAGTACAAAACTTTGGCAGTAGTTATTTTCGATTTTGAAAAAGTGGCACTCCAGCATGTACTTGGAGTGCCACTTTTAAAGAGCCGAAAAATACCACTTCCGGTGGTGTACAAAATTTTCCTTTGGGTGTACAAAACTGTACAAAACTAGTACAAAACTTTGGCAGTAGTTATTTTCGATTTTGAGAAAGTGGCACTCAGCATGTACTTGGAGTGCCACTTTTAGAGAGCCGAAAAGTACTACTTCCGGTGGTGTACAAAATTTTCTTTGGGGTGTACAAAACTGTACAAAACTAGTACAAAACTTTGGCAGTAGTTATTTTTGATTTTGAGAAAGTGGCACTCAGCATGTACTTGGAGTGCCACTTTAACAGAGCCGAAAAGTACTACTTCCGGTGGTGTACAAAATTTTCTTTGGGGTGTACAAAACTGTACAAAACTAGTACAAAACTTTGGCAGTAGTTATTTTCGATTTTGAGAAAGTGGCACTCAGCATGTACTTGGAGTGCCACTTTAACAGAGCCGAAAAGTACTACTTCCGGTGGTGTACAAAATTTTCTTTGGGGTGTACAAAACTGTACAAAACTGGTACAAAACTTTGGCAGTAGTTATTTTCGATTTTGAGAAAGTGGCACTCAGCATGTACTTGGAGTGCCACTTTAACAGAGCCGAAAAGTACTACTTCCGGTGGTGTACAAAATTTTCTTTGGGGTGTACAAAACTGTACAAAACTAGTACAAAACTTTGGCAGTAGTTATTTTCGATTTTGAGAAAGTGGCACTCAGCATGTACTTGGAGTGCCACTTTAACAGAGCCGAAAAGTACTACTTCCGGTGGTGTACAAAATTTTCTTTGGGGTGTACAAAACTGTACAAAACTAGTACAAAACTTTGGCAGTAGTTATTTTCGATTTTGAGAAAGTGGCACTCAGCATGTACTTGGAGTGCCACTTTAACAGAGCCGAAAAGTACTACTTCCGGTGGTGTACAAAATTTTCTTTGGGGTGTACAAAACTGTACAAAACTAGTACAAAACTTTGGCAGTATTTATTTTCGATTTTGAAAAAGTGGCACTCCAGCATGTATATGGAGTGCCACTTTTAAAGAGCCGAAAAATACCACTTCCGGTGGTGTACAAAATTTTCTTTTCGAAGTACAAAACTAGTACAAAACTTTGGCAGTAGTTATTTTCGATTTTGAAAAAGTGGCACTCCAGCATGTACTTGGAGTGCCACTTTTAAAGAGCCGAAAAATACCACTTCCGGTGGTGTACAAAATTTTCCTTTGGGTGTACAAAACTGTACAAAACTAGTACAAAACTTTGGCAGTAGTTATTTTCGATTTTGAGAAAGTGGCACTCAGCATGTACTTGGAGTGCCACTTTTAGAGAGCCGAAAAGTACTACTTCCGGTGGTGTACAAAATTTTCTTTGGGGTGTACAAAACTGTACAAAACTAGTACAAAACTTTGGCAGTAGTTATTTTTGATTTTGAGAAAGTGGCACTCAGCATGTACTTGGAGTGCCACTTTAACAGAGCCGAAAAGTACTACATCCGGTGGTGTACAAAATTTTCTTTGGGGTGTACAAAACTAGTACAAAACTTTGGCAGTAGTTATTTTCGATTTTGAGAAAGTGGCACTCAGCATGTACTTGGAGTGCCACTTTAACAGAGCCGAAAAGTACTACTTCCGGTGGTGTACAAAATTTTCTTTGGGGTGTACAAAACTGTACAAAACTGGTACAAAACTTTGGCAGTAGTTATTTTCGATTTTGAGAAAGTGGCACTCAGCATGTACTTGGAGTGCCACTTTAACAGAGCCGAAAAGTACTACTTCCGGTGGTGTACAAAATTTTCTTTGGGGTGTACAAAACTGTACAAAACTAGTACAAAACTTTGGCAGTAGTTATTTTCGATTTTGAGAAAGTGGCACTCAGCATGTACTTGGAGTGCCACTTTAACAGAGCCGAAAAGTACTACTTCCGGTGGTGTACAAAATTTTCTTTTGGGTGTACAAAACTGTACAAAACTAGTACAAAACTTTGGCAGTAGTTATTTTCGATTTTGAGAAAGTGGCACTCAGCATGTACTTGGAGTGCCACTTTAACAGAGCCGAAAAGTACTACTTCCGGTGGTGTACAAAATTTTCTTTGGGGTGTACAAAACTGTACAAAACTAGTACAAAACTTTGGCAGTAGTTATTTTCGATTTTGAGAAAGTGGCACTCAGCATGTACTTGGAGTGCCACTTTTAGAGAGCCGAAAAGTACTACTTCCGGTGGTGTACAAAATTTTCTTTTGGATGTACAAAACTGTACAAAACTAGTACAAAACTTTGGCAGTATTTATTTTCGATTTTGAAAAAGTGGCACTCCAGCATGTATATGGAGTGCCACTTTTAAAGAGCCGAAAAATACCACTTCCGGTGGTGTACAAAATTTTCTTTTCGGTGTACAAAACTAGTACAAAACTTTGGCAGTAGTTATTTTCGATTTTGAAAAAGTGGCACTCCAGCATGTACTTGGAGTGCCACTTTTAAAGAGCCGAAAAGTACTACTTCCGGTGGTGTACAAAATTTTCTTTTGGGTGTACAAAACTAGTACAAAACTTTGGCAGAAGTTATTTTCGATTTTGAGAAAGTGGCACTCAGCATGTACTTGGAGTGCCACTTTTAGAGAGCCGAAAAGTACTACTTCCGGTGGTGTACAAAATTTTCTTTTGGGTGTACAAAACTAGTACAAAACTTTGGCAGTAGTTATTTTCGATTTTGAAAAAGTGGCACTCCAGCATGTACTTGGAGTGCCACTTTTAAAGAGCCGAAAAATACCACTTCGTGGTGTACAAAATTTTCTTTTCGAAGTACAAAAAACTAGTACAAAAAACTTTGGCATAGTAGTTTTTCGATTTTCGATTTTGAAAAAAGTGGCTCCAGTACGTAACAATTTCTTGAGTGCCACTTTTAAAGAGTCGAAAAATACCACTTCCGGTAGTGTATAAAATTTTCTTTTGGGTGTACAAAACTGTACAAAACTAGTACAAAACTTTGGCAGTAGTTATTTTCGATTTTGAGAAAGTGGCACTCAGCATGTACTTGGAGTGCCACTTTTAGAGAGCCGAAAAGTACTACTTCCGGTGGTGTACAAAATTTTCTTTTGGGTGTACAAAACTGTACAAAACTAGTACAAAACTTTGGCAGTATTTATTTTCGATTTTGAAAAAGTGGCACTCCAGCATGTATTTGGAGTGCCGCTTTTAAAGAGCCGAAAAGTACCACTTCCGGTGGTGTACAACATTTTCTTTTGGGTGTACAAAATTAGGACAACACTCTGGCAGTGTTTTTTTCAATTTTGGAAAAGTAGCACTACAAGTACAAGGTCGAGAGCCACAAAGGAGAGCCAAAAAGTACCACTTCTGGTGGTGTACAAAATTTTCTTTTGGGTGTACAAAACTGTACAAAATTAGTACAAAACTTTGGCAGTAGTTATTTTCGATTTTGAAAAAGTGGCACTCAGCATGTACTTGGAGTGCCACTTTAACAGAGCCGAAAAGTACTACTTCCGGTGGTGTACAAAATTTTCTTTTGGGTGTACAAAACTGTACAAAACTAGTACAAAACTTTGGCAGTAGTTATTTTCGATTTTGAGAAAGTGGCACTCAGCATGTACTTGGAGTGCCACTTTTAAAGAGTCGAAAAATACCACTTCCGGTGGTGTACAAAATTTTCTTTGGGGTGTACAAAACTGTACAAAACTAGTACAAAACTTTGGCAGTAGTTATTTTCGATTTTGAGAAAGTGGCACTCAGCATGTACTTGGAGTGCCACTTTAACAGAGCCGAAAAGTACTACTTCCGGTGGTGTACAAAATTTTCTTTGGGTGTACAAAACTGTACAAAACTAGTACAAAACTTTGGCAGTAGTTATTTTCGATTTTGAAAAAGTGGCACTCCAGCATGTATTTGGAGTGCCGCTTTTAAAGAGCCGAAAAGTACCACTTCCGGTGGTGTACAACATTTTCTTTTGGGTGTACAAAATTAGGACAACACTCTGGCAGTGTTTTTTTTTTCAATTTTGGAAAAGTAGCACTACAAGTACAAGGTCGAGAGCCACAAAGGAGAGCCAAAAAGTACCACTTCTGGTGGTGTACAAAATTTTCTTTTGGGTGTACAAAACTGTACAAAATTAGTACAAAACTTTGGCAGTAGTTATTTTCGATTTTGAGAAAGTGGCACTCAGCATGTACTTGGAGTGCCACTTTAACAGAGCCGAAAAGTACTACTTCCGGTGGTGTACAAAATTTTCTTTTGGGTGTACAAAACTGTACAAAACTAGTACAAAACTTTGTCAGTAGTTATTTTCGATTTTGAGAAAGTGGCACTCAGCATGTACTTGGAGTGCCACTTTTAAAGAGTCGAAAAATACCATTTCCGGTGGTGTACAAAATTTTCTTTGGGGTGTACAAAACTGTACAAAACTAGTACAAAACTTTGGCAGTAGTTATTTTCGATTTTGAGAAAGTGGCACTCAGCATGTACTTGGAGTGCCACTTTAACAGAGCCGAAAAGTACTACTTCCGGTGGTGTACAAAATTTTCTTTTGGGTGTACAAAACTGTACAAAACTAGTACAAAACTTTGGCAGTAGTTATTTTCGATTTTGAGAAAGTGGCACTCAGCATGTACTTGGAGTGCCACTTTAACAGAGCCGAAAAGTACTACTTCCGGTGGTGTACAAAATTTTCTTTGGGGTGTACAAAACTGTACAAAACTAGTACAAAACTTTGGCAGTAGTTATTTTCGATTTTGAGAAAGTGGCACTCAGCATGTACTTGGAGTGCCACTTTTAGAGAGCCGAAAAGTACTACTTCCGGTGGTGTACTAAATTTTCTTTTGGATGTGCAAAACTAGTACAAAACTTTGGCAGTATTTATTTTCGATTTTGAAAAAGTGGCACTCCAGCATGTACTTGGAGTGCCACTTTTAAAGAGCCGAAAAATACCACTTCCGGTGGTGTACAAAATTTTCTTTTCGGTGTACAAAACTAGTACAAAACTTTGGCAGTAGTTATTTTCGATTTTGAAAAAGTGGCACTCCAGCATGTACTTGGAGTGCCACTTTTAAAGAGCCGAAAAACACCACTTCCGGTGGTGTACAAAATTTTCTTTTGGGTGTACAAAACTAGTACAAAACTTTGGCAGTAGTTATTTTCGATTTTGAGAAAGTGGCACTCAGCATGTACTTGGAGTGCCACTTTTAAAGAGCCGAAAAATACCACTTCCGGTGGTGTACAAAATTTTCTTTTCGGTGTACAAAACTA
This sequence comes from Macrothele yani, assembly GCA_039090855.1. Taxonomy (NCBI): domain Eukaryota; kingdom Metazoa; phylum Arthropoda; class Arachnida; order Araneae; family Macrothelidae; genus Macrothele; species Macrothele yani. The sequence continues at coordinate 90,904,840 of CM076989.1, read as the reverse complement.
GTACAAAACTTTGGCAGTTGTTATTTTCGATTTTGAAAAAGTGGCACTCCAGCATGTACTCGGAGTGCCACTTTTAAAGAGCCGAAAAATACCACTTCCGGTGGTGTACAAAATTTTCTTTTGGGTGTACAAAACTGTACAAAACTAGTACAAAACTTTGGCAGTAGTTATTTTTGATTTTGAGAAAGTGGCACTCAGCATGTACTTGGAGTGCCACTTTTAGAGAGCCGAAAAGTACTACTTCCGGTGGTGTACAAAATTTTCTTTTGGGTGTACAAAACTGTACAAAACTAGTACAAAACTTTGGCAGTATTTATTTTCGATTTTGAAAAAGTGGCACTCCAGCATGTATTTGGAGTGCCGCTTTTAAAGAGCCGAAAAGTACCACTTCCGGTGGTGTACAACATTTTCTTTTGGGTGTACAAAATTAGGACAACACTCTGGCAGTGTTTTTTTTTTCAATTTTGGAAAAGTAGCACTACAAGTACAAGGTCGAGAGCCACAAAGGAGAGCCAAAAAGTACCACTTCTGGTGGTGTACAAAATTTTCTTTTGGGTGTACAAAACTGTACAAAATTAGTACAAAACTTTGGCAGTAGTTATTTTCGATTTTGAGAAAGTGGCACTCAGCATGTACTTGGAGTGCCACTTTAACAGAGCCGAAAAGTACTACTTCCGGTGGTGTACAAAATTTTCTTTTGGGTGTACAAAACTGTACAAAACTAGTACAAAACTTTGGCAGTAGTTATTTTCGATTTTGAGAAAGTGGCACTCAGCATGTACTTGGAGTGCCACTTTTAAAGAGTCGAAAAATACCATTTCCGGTGGTGTACAAAATTTTCTTTGGGGTGTACAAAACTGTACAAAACTAGTACAAAACTTTGGCAGTAGTTATTTTCGATTTTGAGAAAGTGGCACTCAGCATGTACTTGGAGTGCCACTTTAACAGAGCCGAAAAGTACTACTTCCGGTGGTGTACAAAATTTTCTTTTGGGTGTACAAAACTGTACAAAACTAGTACAAAACTTTGGCAGTAGTTATTTTCGATTTTGAGAAAGTGGCACTCAGCATGTACTTGGAGTGCCACTTTAACAGAGCGGAAAAGTACTACTTCCGGTGGTGTACAAAATTTTCTTTGGGGTGTACAAAACTGTACAAAACTAGTACAAAACTTTGGCAGTAGTTATTTTCGATTTTGAGAAAGTGGCACTCAGCATGTACTTGGAGTGCCACTTTTAGAGAGCCGAAAAGTACTACTTCCGGTGGTGTACAAAATTTTCTTTTGGATGTACAAAACTGTACAAAACTTTGGCAGTATTTATTTTCGATTTTGAAAAAGTGGCACTCCAGCATGTACTTGGAGTGCCACTTTTAAAGAGCCGAAAAATACCACTTCCGGTGGTGTACAAAATTTTCCTTTCGAAGTACAAAACTAGTACAAAACTTTGGCAGTAGTTATTTTCGATTTTGAGAAAGTGGCACTCCAGCATGTACTTGGAGTGCCACTTTTAAAGAGCCGAAAAGTACCACTTCCGGTGGTGTACAAAATTTTCTTTGGGGTGTACAAAACTGTACAAAACTAGTACAAAACTTTGGCAGTAGTTATTTTCGATTTTGAGAAAGTGGCACTCAGCATGTACTTGGAGTGCCACTTTAACAGAGCCGAAAAGTACTACTTCCGGTGGTGTACAAAATTTTCTTTGGGGTGTACAAAACTGTACAAAACTAGTACAAAACTTTGGCAGTAGTTATTTTCGATTTTGAGAAAGTGGCACTCAGCATGTACTTGGAGTGCCACTTTAACAGAGCCGAAAAGTACTACTTCCGGTGGTGTACAAAATTTTCTTTGGGGTGTACAAAACTGTACAAAACTAGTACAAAACTTTGGCAGTAGTTATTTTCGATTTTGAGAAAGTGGCACTCAGCATGTACTTGGAGTGCCACTTTAACAGAGCCGAAAAGTACTACTTCCGGTGGTGTACAAAATTTTCTTTGGGGTGTACAAAACTGTACAAAACTAGTACAAAACTTTGGCAGTAGTTATTTTCGATTTTGAGAAAGTGGCACTCAGCATGTACTTGGAGTGCCACTTTAACAGAGCCGAAAAGTACTACTTCCGGTGGTGTACAAAATTTTCTTTGGGGTGTACAAAACTGTACAAAACTAGTACAAAACTTTGGCAGTAGTTATTTTCGATTTTGAGAAAGTGGCACTCAGCATGTACTTGGAGTGCCACTTTTAGAGAGCCGAAAAGTACTACTTCCGGTGGTGTACAAAATTTTCTTTTGGATGTACAAAACTGTACAAAACTAGTACAAAACTTTGGCAGTATTTATTTTCGATTTTGAAAAAGTGGCACTCCAGCATGTACTTGGAGTGCCACTTTTAAAGAGCCGAAAAATACCACTTCCGGTGGTGTACAAAATTTTCTTTTCGGTGTACAAAACTAGTACAAAACTTTGGCAGTAGTTATTTTCGATTTTGAAAAAGTGGCACTCCAGCATGTACTTGGAGTGCCACTTTTAGAAAGCCGAAAAGTACCACTTCCGGTGGTGTACAAAATTTTCTTTGGGGTGTACAAAACTAGTACAAAACTTTGGCAGAAGTTATTTTCGATTTTGAGAAAGTGGCACTCCAGCATGTACTTGGAGTGCCACTTTTAGAGAGCCGAAAAGTACTACTTCCGGTGGTGTACAAAATTTTCTTTTGGGTGTACAAAACTGTACAAAACTAGTACAAAACTTTGGCAGTAGTTATTTTCGATTTTGAGAAAGTGGCACTCAGCATGTACTTGGAGTGCCACTTTTAGAAAGCCGAAAAGTACTACTTCCGGTGGTGTACAAAATTTTCTTTTGGGTGTACAAAACTGTACAAAACTAGTACAAAACTTTGGCAGAAGTTATTTTCGATTTTGAGAAAGTGGCACTCCAGCATGTACTTGGAGTGCCACTTTTAGAGAGCCGAAAAGTACTACTTCCGGTGGTGTACAAAATTTTCTTTTGGATGTACAAAACTGTACAAAACTAGTACAAAACTTTGGCAGTATTTATTTTCGATTTTGAAAAAGTGGCACTCCAGCATGTATATGGAGTGCCACTTTTAAAGAGCCGAAAAATACCACTTCGTGGTGTACAAAATTTTCTTTTCGAAGTACAAAACTAGTACAAAACTTTGGCATAGTTATTTTCGATTTTGAAAAAGTGGCACTCCAGCATGTACTTGGAGTGCCACTTTTAAAGAGTCGAAAAATACCACTTCCGGTAGTGTACAAAATTTTCTTTTGGGTGTACAAAACTGTACAAAACTAGTACAAAACTTTGGCAGTAGTTATTTTCGATTTTGAGAAAGTGGCACTCAGCATGTACTTGGAGTGCCACTTTTAGAGAGCCGAAAAGTACTACTTCCGGTGGTGTACAAAATTTTCTTTTGGGTGTACAAAACTGTACAAAACTAGTACAAAACTTTGGCAGTATTTATTTTCGATTTTGAAAAAGTGGCACTCCAGCATGTATTTGGAGTGCCGCTTTTAAAGAGCCGAAAAGTACCACTTCCGGTGGTGTACAACATTTTCTTTTGGGTGTACAAAATTAGGACAACACTCTGGCAGTGTTTTTTTTTCAATTTTGGAAAAGTAGCACTACAAGTACAAGGTCGAGAGCCACAAAGGAGAGCCAAAAAGTACCACTTCTGGTGGTGTACAAAATTTTCTTTTGGGTGTACAAAACTGTACAAAATTAGTACAAAACTTTGGCAGTATTTATTTTCGATTTTGAGAAAGTGGCACTCAGCATGTACTTGGAGTGCCACTTTTAAAGAGTCGAAAAGTACCATTTCCGGTGGTGTACAAAATTTTCTTTTGGGGTGTACAAAACTGTACAAAACTAGTACAAAACTTTGGCAGTAGTTATTTTCGATTTTGAGAAAGTGGCACTCAGCATGTACTTGGAGTGCCACTTTAACAGAGCCGAAAAGTACTACTTCCGGTGGTGTACAAAATTTTCTTTGGGGTGTACAAAACTGTACAAAACTAGTACAAAACTTTGGCAGTAGTTATTTTCGATTTTGAGAAAGTGGCACTCAGCATGTACTTGGAGTGCCACTTTAACAGAGCCGAAAAGTACTACTTCCGGTGGTGTACAAAATTTTCTTTGGGGTGTACAAAACTGTACAAAACTAGTACAAAACTTTGGCAGTAGTTATTTTCGATTTTGAGAAAGTGGCACTCAGCATGTACTTGGAGTGCCACTTTAACAGAGCCGAAAAGTACTACTTCCGGTGGTGTACAAAATTTTCTTTGGGGTGTACAAAACTGTACAAAACTAGTACAAAACTTTGGCAGTAGTTATTTTCGATTTTGAGAAAGTGGCACTCAGCATGTACTTGGAGTGCCACTTTTAGAGAGCCGAAAAGTACTACTTCCGGTGGTGTACAAAATTTTCTTTTGGATGTACAAAACTGTACAAAACTAGTACAAAACTTTGGCAGTATTTATTTTCGATTTTGAAAAAGTGGCACTCCAGCATGTATATGGAGTGCCACTTTAAAAGAGCCGAAAAATACCACTTCCGGTGGTGTACAAAATTTTCTTTTCGGTGTACAAAACTAGTACAAAACTTTGGCAGTAGTTATTTTCGATTTTGAAAAAGTGGCACTCCAGCATGTACTTGGAGTGCCACTTTTAAAGAGTCGAAAAATACCACTTCCGGTGGTGTACAAAATTTTCTTTTGGGTGTACAAAACTAGTACAAAACTTTGGCAGGAGTTATTTTTGATTTTGAGAAAGTGGCACTCAGCATGTACTTGGAGTGCCACTTTTAGAGAGCCGAAAAGTACTACTTCCGGTGGTGTACAAAATTTTCTTTGGGTGTACAAAACTAGTACAAAACTTTGGCAGAAGTTATTTTCGATTTTGAGAAAGTGGCACTCAGCATGTACTTGGAGTGCCACTTTTAGAGAGCCGAAAAGTACTACTTCCGGTGGTGTACAAAATTTTCTTTTGGGTGTACAAAACTAGTACAAAACTTTGGCAGTATTTATTTTCGATTTTGAGAAAGTGGCACTCAGCATGTACTTGGAGTGCCACTTTTAAAGAGTCGAAAAATACCATTTCCGGTAGTGTACAAAATTTTCTTTTGGGTGTACAAAACTGTACAAAACTAGTACAAAACTTTGGCAGTAGTTATTTTCGATTTTGAGAAAGTGGCACTCAGCATGTACTTGGAGTGCCACTTTAACAGAGCCGAAAAGTACTACTTCCGGTGGTGTACAAAATTTTCTTTTGGGTGTACAAAACTGTACAAAACTAGTACAAAACTTTGGCAGTAGTTATTTTCGATTTTGAGAAAGTGGCACTCAGCATGTACTTGGAGTGCCACTTTAACAGAGCCGAAAAGTACTACTTCCGGTGGTGTACAAAATTTTCTTTGGGGTGTACAAAACTGTACAAAACTAGTACAAAACTTTGGCAGTAGTTATTTTCGATTTTGAGAAAGTGGCACTCAGCATGTACTTGGAGTGCCACTTTTAGAGAGCCGAAAAGTACTACTTCCGGTGGTGTACAAAATTTTCTTTTGGATGTACAAAACTGTACAAAACTTTGGCAGTATTTATTTTCGATTTTGAAAAAGTGGCACTCCAGCATGTATATGGAGTGCCACTTTTAAAGAGCCGAAAAATACCACTTCCGGTGGTGTACAAAATTTTCTTTTCGAAGTACAAAACTAGTACAAAACTTTGGCAGTAGTTATTTTCGATTTTGAAAAAGTGGCACTCCAGCATGTACTTGGAGTGCCACTTTTAAAGAGCCGAAAAATACCACTTCCGGTGGTGTACAAAATTTTCCTTTGGGTGTACAAAACTGTACAAAACTAGTACAAAACTTTGGCAGTAGTTATTTTCGATTTTGAGAAAGTGGCACTCAGCATGTACTTGGAGTGCCACTTTTAGAGAGCCGAAAAGTACTACTTCCGGTGGTGTACAAAATTTTCTTTGGGGTGTACAAAACTGTACAAAACTAGTACAAAACTTTGGCAGTAGTTATTTTTGATTTTGAGAAAGTGGCACTCAGCATGTACTTGGAGTGCCACTTTAACAGAGCCGAAAAGTACTACTTCCGGTGGTGTACAAAATTTTCTTTGGGGTGTACAAAACTGTACAAAACTAGTACAAAACTTTGGCAGTAGTTATTTTCGATTTTGAGAAAGTGGCACTCAGCATGTACTTGGAGTGCCACTTTAACAGAGCCGAAAAGTACTACTTCCGGTGGTGTACAAAATTTTCTTTGGGGTGTACAAAACTGTACAAAACTAGTACAAAACTTTGGCAGTAGTTATTTTCGATTTTGAGAAAGTGGCACTCAGCATGTACTTGGAGTGCCACTTTAACAGAGCCGAAAAGTACTACTTCCGGTGGTGTACAAAATTTTCTTTGGGGTGTACAAAACTGTACAAAGTTAGTACAAAACTTTGGCAGTAGTTATTTTCGATTTTGAGAAAGTGGCACTCAGCATGTACTTGGAGTGCCACTTTAACAGAGCCGAAAAGTACTACTTCCGGTGGTGTACAAAATTTTCTTTGGGGTGTACAAAACTGTACAAAACTAGTACAAAACTTTGGCAGTAGTTATTTTCGATTTTGAGAAAGTGGCACTCAGCATGTACTTGGAGTGCCACTTTAACAGAGCCGAAAAGTACTACTTCCGGTGGTGTACAAAATTTTCTTTGGGGTGTACAAAACTGTACAAAACTAGTACAAAACTTTGGCAGTAGTTATTTTCGATTTTGAGAAAGTGGCACTCAGCATGTACTTGGAGTGCCACTTTTAGAGAGCCGAAAAGTACTACTTCCGGTGGTGTACAAAATTTTCTTTTGGATGTACAAAACTGTACAAAACTAGTACAAAACTTTGGCAGTATTTATTTTCGATTTTGAAAAAGTGGCACTCCAGCATGTATATGGAGTGCCACTTTTAAAGAGCCGAAAAATACCACTTCCGGTGGTGTACAAAATTTTCTTTTCGGTGTACAAAACTAGTACAAAACTTTGGCAGTAGTTATTTTCGATTTTGAAAAAGTGGCACTCCAGCATGTACTTGGAGTGCCACTTTTAGAAAGCCGAAAAGTACTACTTCCGGTGGTGTACAAAATTTTCTTTGGGGTGTACAAAACTAGTACAAAACTTTGGCAGAAGTTATTTTCGATTTTGAGAAAGTGGCACTCAGCATGTACTTGGAGTGCCACTTTTAGAGAGCCGAAAAGTACTACTTCCGGTGGTGTACAAAATTTTCTTTTGGGTGTACAAAACTGTACAAAACTAGTACAAAACTTTGGCAGTAGTTATTTTCGATTTTGAGAAAGTGGCACTCAGCATGTACTTGGAGTGCCACTTTTAGAAAGCCGAAAAGTACTACTTCCGGTGGTGTACAAAATTTTCTTTGGGGTGTACAAAACTAGTACAAAACTTTGGCAGAAGTTATTTTCGATTTTGAGAAAGTGGCACTCAGCATGTACTTGGAGTGCCACTTTTAGAGAGCCGAAAAGTACTACTTCCGGTGGTGTACAAAATTTTCTTTTGGATGTACAAAACTGTACAAAACTAGTACAAAACTTTGGCAGTATTTATTTTCGATTTTGAAAAAGTGGCACTCCAGCATGTATATGGAGTGCCACTTTTAAAGAGCCGAAAAATACCACTTCCGGTGGTGTACAAAATTTTCTTTTCGAAGTACAAAACTAGTACAAAACTTTGGCAGTAGTTATTTTCGATTTTGAAAAAGTGGCACTCCAGCATGTACTTGGAGTGCCACTTTTAAAGAGCCGAAAAATACCACTTCCGGTGGTGTACAAAATTTTCTTTTGGGTGTACAAAACTGTACAAAACTAGTACAAAACTTTGGCAGTAGTTATTTTCGATTTTGAGAAAGTGGCACTCAGCATGTACTTGGAGTGCCACTTTTAGAGAGCCGAAAAGTACTACTTCCGGTGGTGTACAAAATTTTCTTTTGGGTGTACAAAACTGTACAAAACTAGTACAAAACTTTGGCAGTATTTATTTTCGATTTTGAAAAAGTGGCACTCCAGCATGTATTTGGAGTGCCACTTTTAAAGAGCCGAAAAGTACCACTTCCGGTGGTGTACAACATTTTCTTTTGGGTGTACAAAATTAGTACAACACTCTGGCAGTGTTTTTTTTCAATTTTGGAAAAGTAGCACTACAAGTACAAGGTCGAGAGCCACTTTTAAGGAGAGCCAAAAAGTACCACTTCTGGTGGTGTACAAAATTTTCTTTTGGGTGTACAAAACTGTACAAAATTAGTACAAAACTTTGGCAGTATTTATTTTCGATTTTGAGAAAGTGGCACTCAGCATGTACTTGGAGTGCCACTTTTAAAGAGTCGAAAAATACCACTTCCGGTGGTGTACAAAATTTTCTTTGGGGTGTACAAAACTGTACAAAACTAGTACAAAACTTTGGCAGTAGTTATTTTCGATTTTGAGAAAGTGGCACTCAGCATGTACTTGGAGTGCCACTTTAACAGAGCCGAAAAGTACTACTTCCGGTGGTGTACAAAATTTTCTTTGGGGTGTACAAAACTGTACAAAACTAGTACAAAACTTTGGCAGTAGTTATTTTCGATTTTGAGAAAGTGGCACTCAGCATGTACTTGGAGTGCCACTTTAACAGAGCCGAAAAGTACTACTTCCGGTGGTGTACAAAATTTTCTTTGGGGTGTACAAAACTGTACAAAACTAGTACAAAACTTTGGCAGTAGTTATTTTCGATTTTGAGAAAGTGGCACTCAGCATGTACTTGGAGTGCCACTTTTAGAGAGCCGAAAAGTACTACTTCCGGTGGTGTACTAAATTTTCTTTTGGATGTGCAAAACTAGTACAAAACTTTGGCAGTATTTATTTTCGATTTTGAAAAAGTGGCACTCCAGCATGTACTTGGAGTGCCACTTTTAAAGAGCCGAAAAATACCACTTCCGGTGGTGTACAAAATTTTCTTTTCGGTGTACAAAACTAGTACAAAACTTTGGCAGTAGTTATTTTCGATTTTGAAAAAGTGGCACTCCAGCATGTACTTGGAGTGCCACTTTTAAAGAGCCGAAAAACACCACTTCCGGTGGTGTACAAAATTTTCTTTTGGGTGTACAAAACTAGTACAAAACTTTGGCAGTAGTTATTTTCGATTTTGAGAAAGTGGCACTCAGCATGTACTTGGAGTGCCACTTTTAAAGAGCCGAAAAATACCACTTCCGGTGGTGTACAAAATTTTCTTTTCGGTGTACAAAACTAGTACAAAACTTTGGCAGTTGTTATTTTCGATTTTGAAAAAGTGGCACTCCAGCATGTACTCGGAGTGCCACTTTTAAAGAGCCGAAAAATACCACTTCCGGTGGTGTACAAAATTTTCTTTTGGGTGTACAAAACTGTACAAAACTAGTACAAAACTTTGGCAGTAGTTATTTTTGATTTTGAGAAAGTGGCACTCAGCATGTACTTGGAGTGCCACTTTTAGAGAGCCGAAAAGTACTACTTCCGGTGGTGTACAAAATTTTCTTTGTTGTGTACAAAACTAGTACAAAACTTTGGCAGTAGTTATTTTCGATTTTGAGAAAGTGGCACTCAGCATGTACTTGGAGTGCCACTTTTAGAGAGCCGAAAAGTACTACTTCCGGTGGTGTACAAAATTTTCTTTTTGGTGTACAAAACTGTACAAAACTAGTACAAAACTTTGGCAGTAGTTATTTTCGATTTTGAGAAAGTGGCACTCAGCATGTACTTGGAGTGCCACTTTAACAGAGCCGAAAAGTATTACTTCCGGTGGTGTACAAAATTTTCTTTTGGGTGTACAAAACTGTACAAAACTAGTACAAAACTTTGGCAGTAGTTATTTTCGATTTTGAGAAAGTGGCACTCAGCATGTACTTGGAGTGCCACTTTAACAGAGCCGAAAAGTACTACTTCCGGTGGTGTACAAAATTTTCTTTGGGGTGTACAAAACTGTACAAAACTAGTACAAAACTTTGGCAGTAGTTATTTTCGATTTTGAGAAAGTGGCACTCAGCATGTACTTGGAGTTCCACTTTTAGAGAGCCGAAAAGTACTACTTCCGGTGGTGTACAAAATTTTCTTTTGGATGTACAAAACTGTACAAAACTAGTACAAAACTTTGGCAGTATTTATTTTCGATTTTGAAAAAGTGGCACTCCAGCATGTATATGGAGTGCCACTTTTAAAGAGCCGAAAAATACCACTTCCGGTGGTGTACAAAATTTTCTTTTCGAAGTACAAAACTAGTACAAAACTTTGGCATAGTTATTTTCGATTTTGAAAAAGTGGCACTCCAGCATGTACTTGGAGTGCCACTTTTAAAGAGTCGAAAAATACCACTTCCGGTAGTGTACAAAATTTTCTTTTGGGTGTACAAAACTGTACAAAACTAGTACAAAACTTTGGCAGTAGTTATTTTCGATTTTGAGAAAGTGGCACTCAGCATGTACTTGGAGTGCCACTTTTAGAGAGCCGAAAAGTACTACTTCCGGTGGTGTACAAAATTTTCTTTTGGGTGTACAAAACTGTACAAAACTAGTACAAAACTTTGGCAGTATTTATTTTCGATTTTGAAAAAGTGGCACTCCAGCATGTATTTGGAGTGCCGCTTTTAAAGAGCCGAAAAGTACCACTTCCGGTGGTGTACAACATTTTCTTTTGGGTGTACAAAATTAGGACAACACTCTGGCAGTGTTTTTTTTTTCAATTTTGGAAAAGTAGCACTACAAGTACAAGGTCGAGAGCCACAAAGGAGAGCCAAAAAGTACCACTTCCGGTGGTGTACAAAATTTTCTTTTGGGTGTACAAAACTGTACAAAATTAGTACAAAACTTTGGCAGTATTTATTTTCGATTTTGAGAAAGTGGCACTCAGCATGTACTTGGAGTGCCACTTTTAAAGAGTCGAAAAATACCATTTCCGGTGGTGTACAAAATTTTCTTTTGGGTGTACAAAACTGTACAAAACTAGTACAAAACTTTGGCAGTAGTTATTTTCGATTTTGAGAAAGTGGCACTCAGCATGTACTTGGAGTGCCACTTTAACAGAGCCGAAAAGTACTACTTCCGGTGGTGTACAAAATTTTCTTTTGGGTGTACAAAACTGTACAAAACTAGTACAAAACTTTGGCAGTAGTTATTTTCGATTTTGAGAAAGTGGCACTCAGCATGTACTTGGAGTGCCACTTTAACAGAGCCGAAAAGTACTACTTCCGGTGGTGTACAAAATTTTCTTTGGGGTGTACAAAACTGTACAAAACTAGTACAAAACTTTGGCAGTAGTTATTTTCGATTTTGAGAAAGTGGCACTCAGCATGTACTTGGAGTGCCACTTTTAGAGAGCCGAAAAGTACTACTTCCGGTGGTGTACTAAATTTTCTTTTGGATGTGCAAAACTAGTACAAAACTTTGGCAGTATTTATTTTCGATTTTGAAAAAGTGGCACTCCAGCATGTACTTGGAGTGCCACTTTTAAAGAGCCGAAAAATACCACTTCCGGTGGTGTACAAAATTTTCTTTTCGGTGTACAAAACTAGTACAAAACTTTGGCAGTAGTTATTTTCGATTTTGAAAAAGTGGCACTCCAGCATGTACTTGGAGTGCCACTTTTAAAGAGCCGAAAAACACCACTTCCGGTGGTGTACAAAATTTTCTTTTGGGTGTACAAAACTAGTACAAAACTTTGGCAGTAGTTATTTTCGATTTTGAGAAAGTGGCACTCAGCATGTACTTGGAGTGCCACTTTTAAAGAGCCGAAAAATACCACTTCCGGTGGTGTACAAAATTTTCTTTTCGGTGTACAAAACTAGTACAAAACTTTGGCAGTTGTTATTTTCGATTTTGAAAAAGTGGCACTCCAGCATGTACTCGGAGTGCCACTTTTAAAGAGCCGAAAAATACCACTTCCGGTGGTGTACAAAATTTTCTTTTGGGTGTACAAAACTGTACAAAACTAGTACAAAACTTTGGCAGTAGTTATTTTTGATTTTGAGAAAGTGGCACTCAGCATGTACTTGGAGTGCCACTTTTAGAGAGCCGAAAAGTACTACTTCCGGTGGTGTACAAAATTTTCTTTGTTGTGTACAAAACTAGTACAAAACTTTGGCAGTAGTTATTTTCGATTTTGAGAAAGTGGCACTCAGCATGTACTTGGAGTGCCACTTTTAGAGAGCCGAAAAGTACTACTTCCGGTGGTGTACAAAATTTTCTTTTGGGTGTACAAAACTGTACAAAACTAGTACAAAACTTTGGCAGTATTTATTTTCGTTTTTGAAAAAGTGGCACTCCAGCATGTACTTGGAGTGCCGCTTTTAAAGAGCCGAAAAGTACCACTTCCGGTGGTGTACAAAATTTTCTTTTGGGTGTACAAAACTAGTACAAAACGTTGGCAGCGTTGATTTCTTATTTTGGAAAAGTGGCACTCCAAGTACATGTATCTCCTATTTATACTATGTGGATCTATGGTCTACACCATACCGGCAGTAGCTCTGTGCCACTTCGAGCACTGAGTGTACCATATAACTACATAACATAGATATGATATAAATTACAATTATATGAATAAAATACAAGTGGAAACCATTTTTTTATGCGATAAGTGGAAATTTTCATGTTTTTAGGACAAAGTCTTTCTTTCTAGCTTTCATTTTGGCGAAATTATTAAGCATTGAGGTCCAATCTTTTTGAAAACTGCCTTTCTATGCAGTGACAATTCCTGCAGCTTATTTTGTGACATGATGCTTCTCAAATAATTTTTACAAATTTTAATTTGGAAAACGATCTCTGTACAAATGCTATTATGACGGGTAGCCGTGAGTGTTAAGAAAAGCATCAAGGCTATAATTACATTTTGTACAACCACCGACAATTGTAGGATCCACATTCTACACGAGGAATCTCCATGTGGTCTCGCACTTCCCTTCACAGTGCACCGATAAGGCGATTGCAGACCGATCATATTACAACTCGGAGCCAAAGGGCCGAATAGCTTCAATGTGTAGGACATCCAGCAACCGAAAAATTGTTATGCTGTGTGTTGGTAAAACGTGGAAAGAGCGATGTATTTGTTTATTCAACTGACGCCACATATTTAGGGCATTTTCACTTAGGATATCAGTGCTTCCAAAGTGAACTTAAAACTCCTGGCAGCTGCTTTAACTTCTATATTACCTGCCTCCCCTCCTGCAGCTGCAGAAGTAGTATTGCGTACTCAGAATGCGGTTGCTCAGAAGAGACCTGCTACATTTTCTGGCGTCACACTTAGTTCCGTGTAATGACACTAGGTTCGTATCATCATTTCCTTGTTGCACGCTAGGTACTGTATGACTAGTAGGCGAGCTTTATCTCGATAGACTTTGATAATTTTATGAAGTAGCGTCGCGAAAGGTTTACGTATTCTCAAGCTTTCGTTGTCGGGTGCATTCATTACTTGTTTTCCGCTTGATTGCAAAAAAAAAACAACCCTTGTTAATGTTACTGTGATTTTCGAGCAACTACGATGCCGAGGCCTGCGTCGATCCCAATAGAAAAACTCAAGCATTTTTTTCTTTCGGAAGAATCTGCTATTAACAAGGGCAATGGAAGAATAGCTCCCAGAAATGACATTGTATGGAAGCGCCTCTGTGATGCCATGAAAGATGAATACAGAACAACACCGCAAGCCTTGTACCTAAATGTGCGCATGGATAGGCATGGTTCACATTCTTTACTGGGCATTTGTGTTGCACAACTCCCGTTAGAGAGTGACACAAGGCCAAATGAAAGGAACAGTTCTTCCACATCTTCAGAAGTTGAAGAAGTCAGCAGTTTAGAATGGTAGGATGACGATTCTGTTCATCGAGAAGTACATTTTCCTGTCAATGAAGCAGAACAAGCTGGTGATCTAACAGAATATTAGGAGGAATTCACAATATCATTCAGTGCTAAGGAGTGGTCCGAAATGGGACCAGAGAGAGTAACGTACACTCGGAAGTGTTTACAGCACACGAAACCGATGAGAAGGACTTATGCAGTGATGAGGCGAAATGTATGGACACATATTATCCATGCTCATTTCTTCGAACACACACGAAGACTCTGTAAAATGATTTACAAAGGTGGCAAGGTTAACACAAAGGAAAATGTTCCCTATGTGTCTATTCGCGGTGTGTGTACGTACTGTGGCTCTATTTTGAAAGGGATTATTGAAAATGAACCAAAAAAGAGAGATTTTGTGCATATGAAATGCAAATTCAAAGGAAAATTTCGTCAAGACCATCCAAAAAATTACAAAAGAAACCTGTCGGGATCCCTCAGAGAGAGAGAGAGCAGTACACAGATTAACCCGGGAATCCACTTCAGCTAGTGCATTTAGGCGCTTGGAGGCTGAGCGCATCATGGTGTTTGGTGACCGTGAGCCCAGTCATGTGCCAGCACTAAACGCTCTTCGACTAGCCAAGTCCCGTGAGATGCAACGAGGAAGGATGCACGAAGATCCAGTGTTGGCCATAGCTAAGTGTAAATATATAAGCCCATATAACTCTTACCTCAAAGATGTAACATATGATAAGTTAGTGATTCATTACTGGTCCACGGAGCAGGTACACATTACTGAGGCGATTTTCAGAGCTTCAAAGGTATTAAGAATATGTATAGACGCTACTGGTGGTTTGGTGAAAAAGATCAAAAGAACGGAACACAGCAAATCGGGACACATTTTCCTATATGGGGCTACTGTAGCGCACTCAGAAGAAAAGGAACAGTATTTTGTGTTCAACATGCTAAGTGAAAGACATGATACGGAAACAATTCGGCATTGGTTAAGTAGATTTCTTCAGGAATGTAAGATCATGCCAATGGAGGTTGTAATAGACATGTCAGCAGCCCTCATGCCAGCTTGTGTACAATCGTTTACACATCTGCCCTCACTTGCGTCATACCTAGAAAAGTGTGCAAGTGTTCTTGGCATCAAAGAAGGAGACAGGTTCGATCTTCCAAATTGTTTCATTAGATCAGACGTTGCTCATGTGGTAAACTTATTTGCTAAATTTCCGAGCTTGAAAGGGAAACTGCGAAGGACACGGCAATTTTATTTAAGATCTTTGTGCGCAGTTGTTCAGTCAACAGACATGAATGAGGTAAGGACTTTGTTAACTCACATTTTTATTGTAGCGCTGAATGAAACCGAAGGTAACGACGAATTTTCCAGCGAATATACCTCTTGCGAGAACAATAAATGCTATCTACAGCGCCGTATATCAGGTTTTGCAACGGATGCACAGTTATTGAAGAGTCTTTTCTCGATGACACTATGGAAATTCTGAAAGAGAAAGGGCAGAGAAATGTCTTTCGTACATGGGCCATTAGCGTGGAACAGAATGCTAGGAAATGTATTAATCCACATGGTGATCGTGGAAATCAGCAGTATGCTCCAGGAATAGTAGATGACATTCTAAAGGTGTGTCACCTAATTCCTTTATGGACAGCTGTAATGGTCCCTCATTTTGGATATGGAGCCAGAACTGCTTCGAGTGCCTCTGTTGAGAGCAATTTTAATGACTTAAAGAAGAGAGTATGTCAAAACCTGAAATTACCTGCTCGAATTGATGATTTTTTGCTTACGCATATAAAAAATCTCAGTGGAATGATGAAATTAGCTTCCGCTTCCGTACCTACAGGCGCAGACAATAATTCCAGCTGCCTTCCCGCTGTGAGTGAAAGTGCTAGCGGAGAACACGAAGAAAAACAAGAAATTGGTTTGGACGAAATTCATAATCTTTATCAAAGGGAACGCGATAAATCAGAAGCAGATATACTGACATTTTCTCCCAGAAGAAATGTAGTAGCAACAGGATTAACCGATACAGAAGTAAGTGACGGCAAACTTACTGGAATACTATTTGAACCCAGTGGAGAAGTGGGTGCACTAAAAAAGAACCCACAGAAAAAAGTCGGGTTAGCTTCAGAAGATAACTGCATGAAGAAAACGATGCATTCGAATAAAAACAAACAGAAGGAGAAAAACCCATCAGACATAAGAACATATTTTGTTAGGCGCAGAGAGATCATCGAATTAGAAAGGAATTCAGAAAGCAAAGCTTTCGAGAACTGGAGAGGGCTTGCGGAAGAAAGTGAACATAAACGACCAAAGAAATCGTATCTTGAACCAAGTGCAGAAATGCTTGCTATAGACTTCAGGTCACCAAACAAATGTGTTCCAATTGGTCTTCTGAAAAATGGAAATTGTATTGGTCTACGTCCAATTCAGATAGGTGAAGAGCAAATTACAGTAAAAACACTTGCGCATACGACTCAATCGTTCAGGTAGCTTGCGTTGGTTATTGCGATAGTGAGAAATACAGGGAGGCGATAGACCAACATGCCCAAAAGAATGCAATGGCTAACATGGTATCGAAAATGATAACGACTGGTCCGACAGCTAAAGTTTACAGATTGCGGGCTGTAGCGCTTAAATGCACTATTAAAAACGCGAAGAAATTATTGTGGTTTGGTGTCTTAGACGCTGCACTACCAATAGCACAGATGATACTAAGATCATGGGAAGATATGTGTACGGCACAGGAGTTTCAAGAATGCACTTCTTCTGTATGTTCTAGGAGGAATGTTATTCTTCCTGTTGCCGTAGTGACAGTGGGAACTACCAACGGAAATCTCAGTATTGTTCCAGAAATGGTTAACAAGAACTTGACAGCAGAACGGAGTGGTATTTGTCGATCAGCGTTGGAAGACATAGATCGCACAGATGAGGACGCATGCATTGATTGGGAAAACTCAAAGAAACATCCCCTGTGTAATGGAATTAAAACGATACGGGTGAAACCGTCAATGTATCACATTTTTGTAGAAGTAATTGACAATAATGATGAAAACGTGATAAGTCTGAAAGCGGAACCAGCGCAACTGCCTCGAATGCTTGCCTTTGGTGAGCGGCAATACTATTTAAGAGGGGCAGTCAGCTACACTGGAGGATGTAATGTTGCCAGTGTAGGTCATTATAGGGCGTATTGCTTACGTCAAAACAATGAATGGGAGGTGTATGATGACCTTCATCAAAAAATGTACAAGGCCAATCCCCTGAAGGAAGAGACCTTCCACGTGCTCTTCTATACGATATAGAAATTTATTCACGTTGCAAGTTTTCCCGTTGACCCCCACATTTTCTGACCGATTCGTAGCAAGCAAAAGATACTCCAACTTTGCATTTGACATTTTGACTCTATCATATAGTCTGAGTTCGGTGAGCTGAGTATGCGAATTCGCCGCTAGGGGTGCTGAAGTCGAGCTGATAGGATCAGCTTTTTGTCACTTACATCAATACCAATGGTTCCACTTCATTACGAGCCTCCGTTCGGCTGTTGAACAATTTATTACATCCACCTTGTATATCTCTGTGAGACCAATCGATACACAAGAATCGAAAGTTCAAACATTGAGTCAACCTTATCGTTCAAACAGTGACTTCAGATTTCTTGCCCTTAACAAGGTTTAGTCGCCTGAACGATCGCTCATCACAGCCCTGTCAGACGATAAAGACGTGATGCCGTAGGTCCAAATGTCTTTAAAATTAGAAAGAAACTGGTGTTCCATAGGAAAGATTTCAATGGTAGAATATTAGCATCGCCTCAAAGGCATGATGCTCAGTAATAAAGCAAACTGAGTCATTTCATAAGATGCTTATTAAGTCATTTAAATTATAATATATTTAATGTCCCGTGGCATAGATTAAAGTGAAGTGTTCTGTAGTTTTATTTCATTTGATTTGCTTTTGTGCAGGATTTAGTTAGGTTTTGTTGTTATTGTTTCAACCAGGGTATCGGTAATTATTTTTTTTTCATTGATTTATATTATTAATTAATTTATTATGGTCTTGCTTTAGTTATAAAATAGTCATGTTTCAGCTGTCAGGTTATATATTACATTTTTAGTCTTTGTCTTATTTTTTTATTTATTGGAGGTTCATTACACCTTTAAGGGCCAATCAATTTAATTGGTATACTGCGCTGTTTGTATATTATAGTTTGTTAACAGTAATGTTATTGTATAGTGTAATGTTTGCATATTGTTCTTGCATTATGCTGTTTATTTATATTCACAGTGTGAAGAACTAGTTTTTGCACAGTGAATAATTTATTCTTATTCATACTTGTAATTGGTGAAATGTCATGATTGCGTATGATTGTAATGCTGTTATATGTTTGGTGTAATGCTATTTATTGTTGCTCATGAACACCAGTTGCAAACTTAGTTAATTAAAAATTAGTATAATATACGCTAGTGTATAATTATTACTTACTGAGCATAAGTTGATTATTTCGTATAGAATCTTATGGTGTTTAGCAGTGATGTTATTGTTTGCTGAAATGTTTACATGTTGTTGTTCCTGCATAATGCTGCTTATTTATATTCACAGTATAAAAAATTGTTTTTTGCGCAGTGAATACTTTCTTTTATTAACACTTGTAATACAATCTGTAATATCATTTCACTGATATAATTGTTGATAATTTGATTGAGTTGCTGAAGAAAGAAATGGTAAGCTGATTATTATTGTTATGTTATTCTTCACATGTGTGAGTAACTTCAATTTGTTATCTGAGTGACTAGCGTATTCTTCACATGTGTGAATAGTTGTAAGGTTACAATGTTATTGTGATTTTTGAAATTGAATGTGAAAGCGTTGTTTTACTTTATTTGCTAATGTTGCTGTGTATGTATTGTTTTAAGATATTGTGTGGAATATGTGTTTAAAAATTTGGTTGTAAAGATGTTCGTTGTGTTCTTCACAGTGTGAATAACTAGTGTTTTACACAGAGAATATATCTGCAAAATCATTTAGAGTAATTGATGTTAAATTTGGATATGTTAAATAAAGTTAAAAGAATGTTGTGTCAACTGGTGCTATGTTTGGTAAGATTGGTATCCATTTTTAAACAAATGAAATAAGCCCTTATAATGAATTAGCTTTAAAATCTTTTTGCTAAGCTAATTATTATGAATGAATAATGCTCTAAGCTTCAAACTAATGAATTCCCAAAAGGGTGTTGTTACTCGTTAATTATGAACTTAAACAAAGTCTCAACGCTGGTTATTTATATTAAGTAATCAAAGTCATAAACCTAACAGCCAGACAGAGGTCTGACAACTACTAAGAATTGAGAAAGACTGAACTTACTGAACAACTGTTTATTTCCGAGACTCGTGGTCAACTAAGGCACTCATATATCTTGTACATAATAATGAATAAACTTTCCTCTTATAGTACGCACACCACCAACACAACTCCAACACAACCTCAACTCCAACGCAACAACACAACACCACCACCACCTTCTCGATGAACGCGCCTATATACGAGCTACCACCACGTCATGACTTACACTCATTGCCAGATCTCATTCAGCGGGTGAAATAATATTCCGTTCAGTAGGAAGATAATTTACATAGTAAAATAAAATAACTAGAGATAGTAAAATCAAAAGGAAAGTGAATATAGAGTATACGTTACACCCTGAAAAGAGCCTTTTATTTTTTCTGATTTTTTCACATGTAGCTGCTCTTATTTTCCTCATGTCTTGCTTTAATAGACTGAATAGGTATTGCTATTGCTTGGGTATCTTACGCATAATATAACAACCCTTTACAATACAATAGGAAGTGTTTGATGTGGTATCGTACACTTAAAGGCAGCCCTTACAAGCAGAAAAGAAATGTAGAATTTTAGGAAAATGCAGAAGAGAATAGTAAAATAACTACTTGTTTGGTCTCTTACTCTCTAGAAGGCAGCCCTACGCAAGTAGTATAGATAATGAATTCATAATTACCTTTAGATCATGAAGACGACCAATTCACGAAATGCGCACACCTTTTTGCGTAGATCCAAGGCGGTGCGAAGACCAGCTAACCACAGGGTATCACAGACACAAATTCCAGAGGATTTGGCTCGTTCTCCAAGGATGGCGAAAAGAAATTCCACCAGCAACGAAAACATTACACGGGGGTAACGCAGTAAAGTATTACTTGCTTCATGCAAATAATCTACCACTCATACGTACAAGAGTGATCTGGATTTCGCAGCGGGGCCCCCACACCACGTCAAGTTTCCAGACCTCATGGGCATGGGCGTCCGCTGGGGGAAGAGGGCAAACGGATCACTTGACCCCCTCCCCGGATCAGACAACTGTAACAGGTGAAAAAAGTTACGAATTTCGTTCAAAGGTCAAAATGTGTGAGTGTGTTTCCGGGGGTGGTGTCAGCTCTGGAGAATTTAAGTTTTTTCGCGCGAGTTCAACGAGAAGACGTCTTATTCCAAGTGGGCCATTAGCTGCCACTGATTCATCCCTTGTGGACGACTGCAGTATTGAGAGGTATGACAACAGGGGCCTAAATCGAAGGGTTTTTTCATGCCCACCTGCACGTTGAGGGGATCTGCCGACCCGAATGCTTTCGCCGCTCTGCACATCATATAAAATTGAACGACTGAGACATGGAGAAGGAAAAACAGCTTCGAGAGGTACGTTTTGAATCCGAGATCACTGGAGTCGTCATCATGGTCGTCTTGTCAGGTCCACCATCACCAGCAGGGAAATCCAAAGTGCTGTTCCGCTTCCTGGGGTTTAGCCAAGCACACTGTGTCAGCAGGAATAAGGATGATATCCCATACACCCGCTCCTGGTCAGAAGGTCCATAGCGAAAAAAACAACAATAGGGACATGCAGAGAATTTGGTTGTTCCTGGGCAGTGAAATCTGGGGGTTTGTGTTTCAAAAAGGACACTAGCTCAAAGGTAATGTTTTAGTTCATATCTTTTTTGTGTTAATACATAAGCTCCCAAGCAAGTACTTGATCTTCGAGCTGAGCATAAGAAAAAAATGTTCGCCTCTGGTTGTGGCTGTGTTGTCGTATTGGTTCAAAATTTTATTAGTCTCTCAGGTATGAGTTCATAAGGGAAAAAAAAGTTCTTCCCGGGAGCCCAAATCAGGAAGGGCTCAAATTTTTGTCTCTGACAGTAGTATTTTGTGAAAGCTCAACTTTGTGCAATTCTGTGCTAAAGTAAATAGTTCTGCTTGGCATTTTTTTTAATATTATGTGCGGTTACTTTAAAATTGTTTTTGCAGTGGAGCAGTACATGTTAAACGTACATATATTTCTATGATTTTTCGAGGCTAGCTGGATATGGGAAAGTTGTCAATATCTTTATGTCAGGTATTGTATTTGTGGTCAAGTAATGGTGAGCATGGGAAACTCCTGTCATTATTTTTTTATTCTTTGAGCTAAGCTATAAAAGAATGTAATGTTGTTGTTTTTGTTGTGTAAAGAGAATATCTAATGTCATAATGGTGTTATCAGCTATTTTGAAGAACAACCTCTCAAACCAGTAAAATTTTATTAAGGAAACTTAACTTTCTTTGTGCTTGGTAGCATTTAATAATATATAAATTGCATTTGTATTTAAAAACATACAGGGCCATGTATAGTGAAATTTTTGTCCTTAGAGGCAGGTTGTGGTGATTTTTGAGTTTGGCAAATAATGGAAAATATGTAACATTTTGTAGTAATTGTGGCTCGAGACCATATCAGCAAATGGATTTGAGAATTTGATTTGCATAAGGGGAGGATGTCAAGGAGGGTATGCAAGCAGACTAGGGTTGTCTGAAAGTGAGGCCTGTTCATCACTTGTGTACAGTGAGATTTCTTCGCAAATGTTTTGATTTCTGGAAATAGAGAGTGCTTCGGGAGGTAATAATAATTTCTGGAAATAGAGAGTGCTTCGAGAGCTGATAATGATTTCTGGAAAAAGAGATATGATGTGTTTTCTGGAAAGTGAGATTTATGTGGATATTTTCTAGAGATAATGAGAGTTTTCAGATAGTTTTTTTCTGGGAGCTGTGTGCCTGGAGTAAGAAAATTTGGGGTCAAGAGAGCTCTTGCAGGAGGTTTTTCCTTACGTTGACATACTTCGGGTATTGAAAGAGTGCTTATGAGGATGAATTGGGGGATTCGTCTTCGACCCCGAGTAAAATCGTCGGCCAGTAAAGACCAGCCCCTGTCAAGTTGCATGCGTTCAAGTGTTGTCCCAAAGTCAGTGAGCGAGGAAAGAAATTACAAGGGTAATGAGTCACACATATTGACTTACCATTTTGTTGCATAAGCTTGAATTGGCTTCACTACCCAATTTCTCGCCTTTAGCCTGATTGATATTTTCTTCGGGATGTAAATTTTGTTTTCGAAGAAAGTGAGTTTGATGAACTGAGATGTTTTGCCTAGCCGTTACCTCAGTGGTTTATTATATGGATTGTTAAAATTAGTAAAAGCTTCCATGGTGTAATTTTGAGAATTTGAAGTAATTTGTTTATAAATTGCTTGCCAGAATTAGTTGTGTAATTTTAAATTGTGATGGACAGTAGGAGTGCAGATAAGTATGAATTTAAGTCCAGGAGTGTTGAGAGTTAGTGTTTGCCTTTTATTTACATGGTAGGATATTGAGTACTCAGAGCAAGTTGGTGTTAGTGAAGAATTTTGATTTTTCCAGATGATGGTGTAAATTTTAAGTTTATTTTCAGCATTGTGGTGTAATGATAACTTTTGAGATAATTGAGTAAGGTATTTGGCGCAGTACGTTTAGTAGAGTGTTTAGAGTGATTTTGTATCAAGTAATGATAGAATGTTGAGTATATTTAATTGTAAGGCAAATATTCCTGGGGAGTGTAGAACCATTTTTTAATATAACTTTTATTTGTGAATTTTGGTCAGTGGTTGTAATGTCTCAAATTAACATGTGCTAAGAAAACTGGTTGGAGGGGGTTGTTTGAAAGAGGCTAATCAAAACTATAGTACATATTCCTATATTATAACACTGAGGGAGGAGACCCTTCACTTCAGCAACATATGATACAAGCTAAAGAGTGTTATATAATTTGTGAATTTCAAATATGTGCTGCTTTAGGCCTGCTATGGTAATCTAAAATTTGGGTGTAATTTCATGTTAAGCAATATCACTTTGTAAAGTAAAATCTCACACTTATTTGGTAAACATTCTATTTTTATTTGTGGATGAAGTTATGTTTCTTGTGAAGCGATTAATCTAAAGGTGTCATCTGAATGTTTCTTTAGGCCAGGGGCCAAAGTTAGCAATTTTGGAGATCTGCTAAATTGTAGCAGCAAAATTTTTCAGACATTGTGTTGCCTTGGTGAGTCGCCGACTCCTTAAAACATTTTGTTGTGTTTTTTGTTATTGTGGTTAAGTTTGTACAATAAATGCAGGCAAGTGGCCTTTCAAAAACCCAAACCTTGCACAGTGAAGAATTAGGTGACTCAGTTGAATTTCCTCTCAGGGTCACATGCTCATCCACCTTAGCTCGCCTAAGGTAGGAGACGTCTCTGGAGTTTTGTTTTTATTTAATTAATGCATTTTGTCCTAACCACTAAAATTGATCATCACCGCCTCCAAATGTTATTACACGTGCACATTGTATACCATCTTTTTTTTTTTTTTTTTTTTTTTTTTGATTGGAGGTTTAACGACCACCGTGAGCAACTCAATGGGCTATAAGCAGTCGCCCGTCCGTAATTTAGGGTCACTGGTTCCAGGGAAGGGAGAGAGCCAATGCCGTAAGACAAACACAACATCCATGCCTGACCGGGATTCGAACCCGGACCCCTTACGGATGAATGATCAGAGGCCAGCGCCTTAGACCACTGCGCAGCCGAGGCGGCTTGTATACCATCCATTTTTTAGTGTTTGCAAATTTGGTACACATATAAACAATAATTACTCATTTTACATTTGCACGTGTCACAACTCATCGTAAATTCAAACAACGCAAACTTTCAATAATAACTTTTGGAATGTCCTAATATCAGTGTTGCATTGCATTTTATTTTCATTTATCATGGCCTTAATTGATTGAATTTACTTTTTGTTTCGAAATGCATCCACCCGTCTCCCAAATTTTAATTTTCACCTAAAGTCAATATTTACCTTAATTTTAACATTTGTTAAATTTAACTATTAATTACACACATGAGCAAAACCTATCCATAACAGTTTGAAATGTGGTCAAGGCCGCCCCGGTGGCGCAGTGGTCTAAGGCGTTGGCCTCTGATCATTCGTCCGTAAGGGGTCCGGGTTCGAATCCCGGTCAGGCATGGGTGTTGTGTTTGTCTTACGGCACTGGCTCTCTCCCTTCCCTGGAACCAGTGACCCTAAATTAGGGACGGGCGACTGCTTATAGCCCATTGAGTTGCTCACGGCGGTCGTTAAACCTCCAATCAAAAAAAAAAAAAAAAAAAATGTGGTCAAGAAGGAAGAAACAAGATGATGGATGTGAAGACGAACTTTAGGCTTGCTCAAACACACTGATCTGTTTCCTTCTGTTCGACAGGCTATTCTTATTGCTCAAACATTACCAGTAACAACCTGCCCAGAGGAGAGGTCCTTCAGCACTATGAGAACGGTTAAAAACCTGGTTAAGGTCAAAAATGGCAGATGGACGTTTATCTGGACTGTGCATGATGAGTATTCATCAAGAAAAGGTTTTTGAGAATAAACATGAACTCATTCAATATGTGATTGATAGATTTGGACAAACCCAAGACGTTTGCAGTTTTTATTTCATAGTATCTCTTCTAAAGTGCAAGAAACAGAAAATTGAAGGGGGTATAAAAATAAACAGATCTATGTCTATCAAAAAAAGGGGGGGGGTATACTCATTCTCAATAAAGGACGATGGAGCGGTGCAATTGTTTTATGTAATCCCAAGTTAATGTTTCCATACAAAAAGACTGTATTAAGTTGATTATTAAATTTAGCAAGAAGCCTTCAGTAAGGTTAAACTTTTGACTCAGATATGAATAATCAGTGGCCAGTAATTGGTAAATGACATAATTATTATTATTGTCCGTTATTTCAATACTAAATATTGACTAAAGAAAGAAAGAAAGAAAGATGTGCCCAAGTTCCCAAACTTTTCGGGGGGGGGGGGGGGGCTAACAGTGCTCCGAACCCACCCCTAGCTTTAGGGACTCGTTGCACTCGCCTGACCCAACCCCCACTATGCCATATAAAGAAGCAGGGGTACCTGAGGTCCTTTCTGCGGCAGTCACGTGAAGGACCTCAGGTTCGATCCATCAAATATCCGCCGTGCGTCGGATGGGCACGTTAAACCGTCGGGCCCCGGGTACTTCCCTTCCCAGGTAATAAATAAGGGCGTCTTCCTCCCTTCCATGGCACTTTCCTATCGGGCACTCTAGCCCAAATCCCCTAGCTTCCTATTTCTAAGGGTTGTTTAAGACCTGGGGTCAGACACTCCCTTCTAAAATCCTCTGCATGTGAAAAAAAAAAATAAATTAAGCAATAATTGTGATAGTGGGAGTATACCGGTTTGCCTCCTCACCCGGAAAAGTTACAGCGGACGCCCATGCTCATGGGGGATATCGCTGCGGGAAAAAGTTTCAGTCCCTTGATATGATTTTTTTATCACCAAAATTGCGGTAAAACAAGTTCCCAAAGTTTGGCCAATTATTTTATAAACTACATAACAAAATGATTTTGTACAATTTTGCATATTCAGTACATGAAAAAAAAATCTTTACTTTTTAAAAACTTTGCAGTAAATCCGAATGTTATTTTATTTTATATCCATACCCCTATTACTCCTTCTTTATTAGCATCACTCTTTTCAAAGCAAATTGTTTACAAGTTGATTTCTCAATAGTATTGAGTAAAATATTCTCTAATCTTTGCTTGTTTAAAATTTGTCAAAGTCAGAGAAAAAACATAACTGTGAACGTTATTAAGTTTTGCATCATCTATTTCATGGCTGAACTACAACAAAAAAACGTCCGCACCATGCCAAAAGTTGTAGCTTGCTTAAGTGCACGTTTTATTCAGAGCAAAGATTGCGAAATAAATGTTTCATTCAAACCGAAACTAAACAACATATCGTTCTCTGATGAGATCAAGGTTCAACTTTGCACCAATAAGGAACACAACAACGCTGACCAAAAGTAAGCAGCATACCCTTCTCTGATGAGATGAAGGTTCAACTTTGGCTGCATCTCAGTAACGCTGTTTCGATTCTCTCAAACTTGTGATATAACTTACGTATACGTAAACGAATCAAAGAACTGTGAGTTTGTGATAATCTGAAATTACAAAATTTATGTACATCGAAAAAAGCGTATAAATGAATTAATTAGTTCTATTCGAATTGGAAAAGCTTAGAAACTACAGTAAAATATCGGGACTAATGCAGAATTACGTATAAATGTCAAAAAATATAACTGGAATACGCATAGCCGAAGTTTCACTGAATATCTTTTTATTTCTACAAAGCAATGCTTAAATTTAAAAATTTTGTTTAAACTGAAAACCACTAGATCGAAAAAAACATTGCGAAGAAATTCAGATTGTTTGAATTTCAGTCTGTGACGTATAAACTACATGATAAAATGTAGTTGACAAAATAACTACATGTTGCCGCGGAACTACTTCGTAGTTCAGGTCACATTGTTTACCGCCTAATTAAATTTTAAAGACCAGGAGTAATTTACCTAAATTATTTTTTTTTACTTAATTTAAATTATTTTTCTTTTGCTCCCTTCCTGCCTCATAAACCCCCTTTTCCCCACGGAAGCAGAAAACCCAGGTGGTCAAATCGGTTTGCCGGACACCCGTGAAGAATGACCAAGGGAATTCACCTTCTTTTCACTCTTGTGAGGAAAAGCATGGCATTCGCAAAATTTAAGAAATGTCCCCAGTGCTAGCTAGCGTTGCTGGTGGGACAATACATCCCGGTATTTCAGAAGGCACAGGCAAGAATCCGGAACGCGGTCAGATGAATAGGCGAGTTGCGGTTTACGACTTCTCCTTGATGAAGGAGGCACTAGCGAGAGTCGTAAAGTACATCGCGGTGTCACAGAAAAGTCGTAACTCTGGCAGCGGGAAGGCCCTTTAAATTCCTCGCCATTCATCTGAGCGTAAAATGGGCTTATGGAATTCACAAAAAGTACCACCTGCACAACAGGCCAGCTGTCGCGAAAAGGTAGCCAACTGGACCAGAGGTGCAACCAATAGCCACTACGCCTGAGCACTGGTCAGACCAGCTGACCAATCAGGACCCCAGGCGAAGAGTACGTAGAAGGTTGTAGGCACGCCCCTAGCACGTGAAAATTAAAGGGACGGAAATATATACACAGACACGAGAAAAAAAGGGGGTGATCATATGGAAAAATTCAAGATAGTTAGCTAGAGATGATAGTCGAAGTACAATTTTCAGAGATAGTCGAGGAGGAGACGGATGAGGCTTAGTTAGGAAACGGACATAGTATGCGGTCCCGGCGTGGCAGACAAGATATACAGCGAACCAACCACGCGGTCAACATCCACGCAAGTTTTCATCTACCAGCGTGGGGTTTCCACGAGCGACCACACCAACGACAGGAAGGTAAGATGACGTTATTTTTCCCAACTCCAGTTCCCATGTTAACTAGATATATGCATGGTCGCTATGCCTCCGCGAAATAGATTGAGGGAGTTAATTTAAAGTTAAGCTCAAGGGTGTGACAGGCGTACGCAGCAGTTGATCAGTACACATGGCTAATTCCAATAATTTTTTAATTTAACGTAACTTTTATTTGGCCTCCACCTAAAGGATGTAATTGCTTACATATACTTTTTCTATTAATAAACATTGTTAATTACCTAACCTGGTGTAGCTAACTTTATAGGCTGTGTATATTCCTCTAAATTCACAATTTGCGGCATATGGTTTTTTTACGAATAATTCATAACGAGCCCATATGAAACACAACGCGACGTCCGTAAACTTTGAGATTGGGTTCTTTACATTCATGGGAACGCAACCTCACTATTTATCCAATTAGACGAGTAATAAGTATTCCGCGACCACCGTACAACCGGGGTCATGGCAATATACATGACAAAATGTAGTTGACAAAATAACTACGTGACAAGCTTAACCCTCCTTTCGAGTTGCTTCTAAACTAAACATTTTCCCACTGAAGAGTTCGTTACTTCTCTAAACAGCTTGTACATTTTAGCGACACTGACAGTGAGTCACAGCAGAATTTATAGAGACAACCTTGATTGTAAATAATGAGGGGAGTGGTGTAGAGAGAGAAAGATTGCAAGTAATTGTGGGGAACTGATATAAAGAAAGAGATTTAAACGAATACATATTGTTGCTATTGTTGATCTAAGAGCTATTTTGTGTCAAATGATGAATCACAATGTGACGATTTTTTATATAGATGACCTTCGAACTTTCATTGAGTGGAAAATTAAGGGAAAGGAGATTTTAAACATAAATTCTTTTGCTGATTCTTTCAACTTGTCCGTTCGGCTTCTGGGTTATTACAAAAGTGTGTTTTATATGCAACAAACTAGGAATATTAATCAAATTAGTTAACCATTAAAACTACTGCTTCGAAAATCAAACATTCTACAAGTTATTTATTAATGCAGTCATGCAAGTATCCACAACTGAGGATAGCGTTATACAATCCCAAAATGTACAAATCTGTAATTAAAAAAAAAAGAAGTCAGGTGCAAATAACTTTATTAAGACAAAAATTTGAAATTAAGAACTATAATCTGCTTACATACGCTCCGAGATAGTCAAATTTTACCATTGAGGAATCTTATAAAATGATTTCTTACATTTCAAAACAGAGCACGTTTCTCGCACTTACAAAACTAGTATAGTAGAAAACGTGTGTGAATATTTCGGATTTGCGGAAAGGTACAAGAAATGTATGTCTGGTACTGAACTAAGACGGAAGAAAAGTACCACATCCGGTAAAATACAAAAAAATTTTCGAGCTGAAAAAACATAAAATACGACGACCTTTTGTATTTTCGACTACAAGTACATGTTTAGCGGTACACCAAGTAGGAAAATTCTACTACTGTTCTGTTCAGGAAAATAATTTTAAATTTTACGGTAGAACACAATAAAGAATGTTAGTGGTGTCTATTTTCATTTTTGGAGAAACTTTTCTACGATGGCTTTCTAGGAAAACAAAGGCTAGGTTGCTTCGGCGTAGTAAGTGACTGGTTCCCTTTCGGTGGTGTACAAAACCTTGTGTACAAAACCGTACCGAACTCGTACAACACCCTGGCAGTGTTCATTTTCGATTTTAGAAAAAGGACAGTACAAGAGCGCATGCCGGAGAGCCACTAAGGAGAGGTGAAAAGAACCTCTTCCGGTAGAGTACAAATTTTCTTTAGGATGCACACACCCTGGCAGTGCTTATTTTCGATTTAAAAAAAGTGGGACTCTGAGTACGTGCTGGTGAGCCAACAAAAACCACTTTCTGTGGTGTACAAAATTTTCTTTTGGGTGTTCAAAACTATACAACACTAGGAC
This sequence comes from Macrothele yani, assembly GCA_039090855.1. Classification (NCBI taxonomy): domain Eukaryota; kingdom Metazoa; phylum Arthropoda; class Arachnida; order Araneae; family Macrothelidae; genus Macrothele; species Macrothele yani. Next base: position 90,875,405 of record CM076989.1, on the reverse strand, counting down.
AGCACTCTGGTAGTGTATATTTTCGGTTTTGGAAAAGTGGCACTCCAAGTACATGCTCAAGGACCACAAGGGAGAGTCAAAAAGTACCACTTTCTGTGGTGTACAAAATGTTCTTTTGGGTGTACAAAACTAGGACAACACTCTGGCAGTGTTTATTATCGTTTTGGGAAAAGTGGCACTAAATAAGTACATGCTCGGGGGTCACAAAGGAGAGTAAAAAAGTACCACTTCCGGTGGTGTACAAAATTTTTTTGGGGTGTACAAAAATGTACAAAACTAGGACAACACTCTGGCAGTGTTTATTATCGTTTTGGGAAAAGGGGCACTAAATAAGTACATGCTCGGGGGCCACAAAGGAGAGTCAAAAAGCACCACTTCCGGTGGTGTACAAATTTTTCTTTTGGGTGTACAAAACTAGTACAAAACTTTGGCAGTATTTATTTTCGATAAAAGTGGCACTCAGCATGTACTTGGAGTGCCACTTTTAGAGAGCCGAAAAGTACCACTTCCGGTGGTGTACAAAATTTTCTTTTGGTTGTACAAAACTAGTACAAAACTTTGGCAGTTGTTATTTCCGTTTTTGAAAAAGTGGCACTCAGCATGTACTTGGAGTGCCACTTTTAGAGAGCCGAAAAGTACCACTTCCGGTGGTGTACAAAATTTTCTTTTGGGTGTACAAAACTGTACAAAACTAGTACAAAACTTTGGCAGTATTTATTTTCAATTTTGAAAAAGTGGCACTCAGCATGTACTTGGAGTGCCACTTTTAGAGAGCCGAAAAGTACCACTTCCGGTGGTGTACAAAATTTTCTTTTGGGTGTACAAAACTGTACAAAACTAGTACAAAACTTTGGCAGTATTTATTTTCGATTTTGAAAAAGTGGCACTCCAGCATGTACTTGGAGAGCCACTTTTAGAGAGCCGAAAAGTACCACTTCCGGTGGTGTACAAAATTTTCTTTTGGGTGTACAAAACTGTACAAAACTAGTACAAAACTTTGGCAGCCTTGATTTCTTATTTTGGAAAAGTGGCACTCCAAGTACATGTATCTCATGAGGCGAGACGTCGTCACGGCCGTGAGAAGTGAGTGGTTCTGCTGTAACCGTGTCCAGCGAATGAACAAGGGGTGCCAATGCCGTTAAGACGCCGTCGTGCGCGATTTTGTCAAACGGACGAGTTCAAAAGGTGTCATCGTAGGCCTTCGTACCGCCGGATGGTCCTTGCGTCGTATTGCGGAAGAAACGCAACGGGATGCCACAACCGTAGGTCGCATTTGGAGACAGTGGTCCTAGGAAGGATCTGTGCAAACGTCGTATGGGGACCGGTACACGGAGACGAACGTCCGAGCGCACCGAATGTCGCATCTGACGTCATGCCGTAGCGGTTCCACAGGCCACAACGGGCGACATTTTGCGTAGTGTTGTGAAGGCTTGGATGCTCCGATATCGACGCGGATAGTGTCGCGCCGATCGGCTGCCTCTGGTTTGCTGTCCAGCCGTCTGTTGCGAAGGTTACCCTTAAGGTGGATGTCAAGTTCAAGTAATTTTGCTTCCTATACTTCCAATGGAAAAACTTTTGTACACATTTTCTTCACAATTAATGTGTTCCCAAGGATGAAAATTTGAACATCGATTAAAATAACTTCATATTATAACTTGGAATACTTAATATTTTCTAAAACATAACCATAATTATATTAAAAATCAATAACTTTTACTTTGGTGGTGTTGAAACCAGAAAAAAGATGGTGCGACCTGTACTTTGATGACGTCAGTAGACAAACAAATGTTGGATTGCTTAATTATGGTTATGTTTTAGAAAATATTAAATATTCCAAGTTTTAAAATGAAACTATTTTAATCGATGTTCAAATTTTCATCCTTAGGGACGCATTAATGGTCAAGAAAAAGATGGCGCGACCTGTACTTTGATGACGTCAGTAGACAAACAAATGTTGGATTGCATAATTATGATTGTGTTTTAGAAAATATTAAGTATTCCAAGTTATAATATGAAGTTATTTTAATCGATGTACAAATTTTCATCCTTGGGAACGCATTAATTGTCCAGAAAATGTGTACAGAAGTTTTTCCATTGGAAGTATAGGAAGCAAAATTACTTGAAGTCCGAGCCATCATCTTCACCGCTTGACGTGGTGTCTCTCCACAGCTGCGAGGGGTCCCGAATCGAACAGTGTGGTGTTCGGCGACGAATCGCGGTTCTGTCTCACCACAGATGATTGCTGTGTGAGAAGCTGGAGGAGACGTGGCCAGGGGGTGGATTCCTCCGCCATTGTGAAGCGCCACACGGCCCGGCAACGTGGAATCATGGTGTGGGGTGTTATCAGCGCCAAAAGCCGCTAACTGCTGTATGCATTACAGTCACATTGACGACACGCTGCTATGTTGACGAGGTGCTGCGGCCCGCGAGGGCATCCCAAACGCCATTTTCCAACAATAAAATATCTGCCAGTATACCGCTTGGATCAGCCTGAATGCTTTCCACGGTGTGTGGATGCTTCCGTTGCCAGCATGATACCCCGACCTCTCGCCCATTGAGCATCTGTGAGACACGATTGGACGTCGGTTGAGTACCCTGCCACCCCCGCAAAATGAAGATGAACTGTGGACTCGGATCAACACCACATGGTCCACGGTACTCCAGGACTCTCATTGCCTCGTAGCCATGTCAGATTCAACGCTGTGTCACCCAAAATGGCGGCTACACTCCTTATTGATCATCCTGTATATTCGGCCACTGGAGCCTAGTCTGTATGAGACAATTAAATCATTTGTTCAGGACCTACTTGGCTACCTGTGGGTGCAGTTTGTTCTGCTTTCGAGCATTCCTTCATGGTGTGGCATTTTCTCCATCAGTAAATATATTTTCCCCATACAACCAGCTGCAATTACGTATCGAACCCAAACGTCCCGCCAACAATTACATCACTTACAGTTGATCGGAGCATCTGCAGCAGTGCAGAAATTTCGCGAACACATTTATTGCTCAGATAGCATGTATGACAGTGCCAGGCTGAAAGTCACTGACCTCTGACGTACAGCTGGTTCTCCAGTACATGTTCGTCTATGATGTTTGCCAGGCCACGTTTGTCATTTGATACCTGTATGGTGTATGGGACATGGCTGTGAGGTAATGGGAGAATCCACTACTAAGAAGGGGTGTCGGGATGCATTTGATCACGCAGTATATGAAAACATGGAAATATCTCCACTATATTGTCACAGTGCTGTTTTAACTTCGTTAATCACCGAAATATGTTATTTATCAGAAGATTGCAAAGTTCCTTGAGCACTGTAAACATCAATAGAGAAGTACTAGGTAATTCAACAGAACCTATTTGGTGTTTGATAAAATCCTTTATTTTTCGTGATTTTGCTTAATGATTACTCCGGATCACCGCGCGATTGCATCCAATCCATGTCCTAACCCCTCGCTACATTAATTCTTTTTCGCTTGGGCGCGGAGACCACGCACTACTTCTCCAATTCTACTCCTACCCCCGAAAATCTCAACGACCAACCTCTACTTCTCTGAGTCGCCTTCTGCCTAAAAGGCACGTCACCAACATTCCTTCCGAAGATCCGTTCTTCTAATTGTTTTCCGTAACTACTTCTCAAACAAGCGTCTCAAGCCTCCGTCTGAAAACCCTCTCTCTTCCCATATGTCTCAATCTCCTGTGCCTAATGTCATCACCACGAAAGACGGAAGAACTGTCTGATAGGCAGGCCTCTATATACACACTTTCAGCAATTAAAAGATCACCAGGTTTACTAGGAGTATTAATTATTCTAACATTGCTCCAGTCGGGATGAAGATCATCTTGTGTAACAGATTTGGCTAGTGATGTACAATACATGCCTGTTTTAATATTGTATTTGTGTTCTTTAATTCGTAATGCAATATTGCGTTTTGTAGAACCCACATAATTAGAAGCTGCTTGTCCTGTAGTTGCCTTAACCAGAGGGATATTGTAAATACCCCACTGTCCCATTTTGCTATTCCGTTCACGATCCTTACGAACTACTGAAAATAAGTTTCGTGTGCGTGAACCAAATTTGAGCAATGTTGTAATGAACATGCCCCCTATGAGTTACATAACGTTTGGAAATCCCTTATTAAAAATGTAAATTATAAATTGTAATATAAACTTAAAATTGAATGTTCACCCTACACCATTTATTTCTATTATATATTTCCATGTTTTCTTCTTCAGACCATTGGGCCAACAATATACGCAACATTTTTTTTTTTTTTTTTTTTTTTTTTTTTTTTTATTGGAGGTTTAACGACCACCGTGAGCAACTCAATGGGCTATAAGCAGTCGCCCGTCCCTAATTTAGGGTCACTGGTTCCAGGGAAGGGAGAGAGCCAGTGCCGTAAGACAAACACAACATCCATGCCTGACCGGGATTCGAACCCGGACCCCTTACGGACGAATGATCAGAGGCCAGCGCCTTAGACCACTGCGCCACCGGGGCGGCGCAACATTTTTGACGCATGTAGATTACTATTGGCTAACTTACCATGCTTCCCACAATGCAATGATCTATATTATATATAGATTAAATGTGTATCTATTTATTACATCTGAAGAAGAGGCAGCCGCTGCCTCGAAAGTGCTCGTGGTTTTAATTGTATATATTTCTCATCTTTTAATCATTAAATCGTGCTAAAGACGGAAATCTTTCATCGCTTCAGTGATTAATGTCACACGAGTCTTCAATATTTTTTGTATTCCTTGCTCTTTCCAGATGTGTATACGTCCAGAATCGCTTGTCAGACTAAATCGGCTCTCATCCTTAAAGAGAACTCGACCCCATTGCTGATGTGTCCAGTTCTTGTGTTCCTGGCACCAGAGAAACCGCCGTCTCCGATGAGCAGGCGTTAATGGCACACACCGTACTGGTCGTCGTGCAAATAGACCACCTTTGTGCAGCCTTCTGGCCACGGTAAAACGCGATAACGGACGTCCAGTTGTCTGTTGCATGTGCCTTGCGATTTCTCCCGCATGTCTCTTCTCGCCTGTAAGACAATATACCGGTCGTCCGCCGCCGTGGACGATCACTGCTAAACTCTCGGACAGCTGTTTCTGTCGTTTGAAATGCTCTCCAAGCTCGTGAAACGATGCTGTGAGCGATCCCGAACTCCTCGGCCACACTAGTTACACTTCGACCGTCTTCCAACTTCCCAATGACGCGACCTCGGGTAAAGTCATCCAGATGTCGTCTAGTGGATTGCCTGTTGGCCATATCACACGGTGGCAGCAAGTCGACGTCGTTCAAACCGATGTACACCGTGCAATAGCGTACACCGCACGTGTGCTTTATACCCTTCCAACACCCCCCCCTCTACGTCATGCTGCATATATGCGCATGCTCTACCATACCGGACCCTAGTCTATCTCCTGAGTGGTCTTTCGGTCCGTTCTGCCTGCTCGTTCTGCTAATTTTCCCTCTTCGTCCTTAATTTTTGCACACCAGTGTATATATATATTTTGATTAGGTATCACGAAATTTAAATAAGAGGAACTTGTGGATCAGAAAAATGACAAGAGTGGAAGGCATCATGATCAGAGTAAAATCCCTGAAATGGCAATGGGCTGGACATATTGCCAGAAAGACAGACCATCGATGGACAGCCGAAATGTTAAACTGGATTCCAAGGGACAGGAAAAGACCCAGAAGAAGACCACATGGGAGACAGTTGGATGAAATTTGAAAGTATGGGGGAGGAGACTGGCACAAGACAGACCGTTGTGGAAGAAACTTTGGGAGACCTTCGTCCAGCATTGGATTGATAATGGTTGACAATGATGATGATGTAGTATACACCTATAGTTTATATACGGTTATGATGTACGTCGCTTTTAATCTCTTTGGGGCTTTGGGAAGAAGACTATACTATGTAATTTTTTGAACATAAAAAATAATATTTTTTAATGTTGAATTTGTGACGTACGTTGCTTTTAATCTTCTTGGAGGTGGTCCCCAAAGCCCCTACTGTGGTTGCGCCAATGTACAGTTTAATGGCATAGGAACGGGATTTCTCGGATGACGTGGTGGCAGAGCATGGTCCCAGCTCTGAGCTTTCGCCTTCGTGCATTGCACCATTCCCAATTCTCTTTGCTTGGTCCGGGTGTCTTACGCAACCTTCAGACCCAGAGTGACGTTCCTAATATATTGTATGATATTCAATTAGTCTTTCTTTTTGGCGATCTTCTTACTGTTTAACATAGTGAGAGCGACCGCCACGGTCGTTTCTACTGGTAGCATGGAATTTGGAAAATTGCGGACACTTTTAGATCCCCCAATCATGGACGCGCCGACGGAGATGCAAGAGAACGCGCCAACCAGGGGTCGCAATCTCAACATTGACTATAAAACAGCTCTCTGAAGGATGACGTTGTATCTGCAGGACATCCAAAACGCCGATCGAAGCTTCAAATGTGCTGAAGTATACACCGATGAGCCATTGCATTATGACCACCTACCTAATAAGCTGTAGGACACCCTTTAGCCCACAAAACAGCAGCCACTTAGTGAGGCATCGATTTGATGAGGTGGCGATAGGAATCCTGGGGTATCTGGTACCATAATGTCAATAGCAGGTCCTACAGTTCCCGTACATTTCGCGGTGGTGGTGATTTAGCGCGAACCCGCTTTTCCAGGTCCAACCGCAGATGTTCGATTGGGTTCATGTCAGGTGAATATGGAGGCCAAGGCATTAACAGCAAGTCGCCAACATGTTCCTCAAACCACTCCTTGACGATTCTGGCGGTGTGGCATGGTGCATTTTTTTTTGATTGGAGGTTTAACGACCACCGTGAGCAACTCAATGGGCTATAAGCAGTCGCCCGTCCCTAAGTTAGGGTCACTGGTTCCAGGGAAGGGAGAGAGCCAGTGCCGTAAGACAAACACAACACCCATGCCTGACCGGGATTCGAACCCGGACCCCTTAGGCATGGTACATTATTCTGTTGGTAATGGACATCACCAGCAGGGAACACAGTTGCCATGAATGGGTAAACTTGGTCTGCAGCGATGATCAGACAACTGACAGCTGTCAGGGATTGTGTTATTGGGATAATGGGAACTAAAGTGTAACAAGAAAGCATCGCCCACAGCATAGCAACGTCGCCGCCGGCTTGTTTCCGCCCAACAATGCATCCAGGTGCCATAGCTTCCGTTGGTAATCGGCGTATCCACGCTCGGTCATGTACGTGATGCACCAGGAATCTTAATTCGTCAGACCAGGCCACTGTCTTCCAATCATCCACGGTCCAATTTCGATGACCTTGGGCACATTTCATGCGTTGTTGGCAATGATGTGCAGGGAGCATGGGGACCCGGCTGGGTCTTCGGCAACGCAGGCCCATATGCAGAAGGCTGCAATGAACTGTGTGCTGTGACACATTGACCCGATCACCACTGTTGTAGCTGTTGGTGATTTGTCGCGCTATGGCCCTGTGGTAGCTGTGAATATTGCGCGACAGTCTCCGCTCCCCTCTGGCATCAGTGCACTGCGGACGATACATGGCTGATCGACGGCTCGTCGTCTGGGCACCTGTGCACCACTTTTGATACGTACTCCCTACAGCGGTACGTGAACAACCCACAAGCCGCGCCGTGTCATTACAATTTGTCCTTAATCGAACTCCGATAAATCGGCAGCTTTTCACATTCTGACTCCGAACACTCTACTAACCGAAAGCCGGTCCTCAGGTTTTATATATACTGATCTGTGACCTTCACCTGCGCCACCGTTTAATCTCCAGGGATACTCATTTCTCTAGGCCGGGGAACGAAAATAGAACACCAAATAGGAATTCGCGGACGATCATGAAATTTACATGTTAATGGGGTCGAGTTTACGTAGGTGTGATGTTAATTTCGGGACCAACCGGTGAGCGCTTACACCACAGCACGGCATAATAAGCAAATTAGCGTCGGTGGTATTTCAGGAGTACGGCGAAGTGAATGTAATCAGTCGTCGGCGTACGGACACGTGCAAAGACCCTGAAGAATCTGCAATGCCTGGACATGGAAGACGTGTACGATTTCACCAGTTATCGGACTTTGAGCGAGGTCATCTAGTCGGACTCCGAGAGTCCGGGTGGTCATATCGTCGTGTTGCGGAGCGAATTGGACGGGAAGTATCGGTGGTGGTACGATGGTGGCGTAGATGGTCCGAGGAACATTCCCACACGAGAAGACGTGGGACCGGGAGTCACAGACGGACTGATGAGCGGACCGATGGACACATAAGAAGAGCGGCGTTGTCAAGCAGAACATCCACTGCGACACAAATCCGAGCTGCCGTTGCACCTGAGGTGACTGTGCGAACAATCCGCAGCCGTCTACTGGATGCAGGACTACGTGCACGTGTGCCTCTGGCATGTGTACATCTGACTCCAGCCCACCGTCAAGAACGGCTGCAGTGGTGTCGCCAAGGTCTGCACTGGAGAACGCAATGGCGATCTGTCCTGTTCAGCGATGAAAGCAGATTCTGCTTGGGAGCCTCCGATGGCCGTATGCGTGTTCGCAGACGCACAGGGGAGTGTCTCCACCCTTCTTGCATCCGCCAGCGACACACAGGGCCTACACCTGGTCTCCTGGTGTGGGGAGCGATCAGCTATCACTTCCGCGCACAACTAGTGTTTGTACCGGGTAAGTTCAACAGCACCTCCTACATCAACATCATTCAGCCCGTTGTTGTGCCATTTGTAAGGTCGGTCCATTGTGGTGTTTTCCAGTAATATAACGCACGCCCACACACGGCACGTGCAACGCAACATGCACTTCAGGGTGTGAGACAATTTCCATGGGCTGCACGTTCACCATTGAGCAAGTGTGGGATTTTATGGGACAACGACTTATCCGGTCTCTACGGCCAGCCACGACCATTACCGATTTACGCGTCCAGGTTGAGGATGCTTTGAACTCAATACCCCAAACTTACATCCAACATCTGTACGACAGACTCCATGCCAGAATTGCACAGTGTGACGCAGTTCATGGCGGTTCAACCTCGTACTAACCATGTTACATGGAAATCTTATTTTTCGGTTTATCAGCAAATACAGCTGTATTTTGCCATAATGTTTTGATCACGTTATCCTCTGTATTCCGTTATTATGCTGTATAAATTTCGTTGGTATCAGACTTCTCCTTCTTGGTATTCTTTTTTCACTTTCCGCCAGTGTATATTGGCTCATCAGTGTAATTTCGATGCAACCTATCATTCATTATAAAGGGTGTTCCACTCTCTACCGAAACCGGCATTTCTTTAATAATATTAACTCCAATGAAGATATTGCAAAGCAATTTAAAGTGGACTTACCTGATTTCGTGCGAAATGTGATGACATCATGTGTACTGGAAGTGGCCTGCATTTGCGTCCAGACAACATAGAACCCGGCGCACCATAATGTGGAAAGTTAGTTAGTTAGTTAATTGATTTTAGTGGCGCAAGGGCCAGGTTTGGCCAAAGAGCGCCAGACACAGAACTATCAGTTAAAGATTTTTAAAAGCGTGGAGAATGATTAAGAGCAGACGGGCTTAGTAAAAGTTAGAAAAGAGGATGATGAAAGATGTGAAGACTAGTTAGTTAATTAGGTTTATATATAACTTTATTAGTTTACTATTATATTTATTATATAACTTTTTTTTTTTTTTTTTAAATAAGTTTTAAAAAGTTAATTCCTTGTCAATACATCCGCCGTAACTGCCTGAATTTCTTCGGTGATGTTTGCTTTCAAGGCATCTATGGTTCGCGATTTCTTTTGGTAAACTCTCCCTTTTAGATATATCCATGAAAAGTAATCAGGAGGCGTCAGATCGGGCGAGCGCGGTGGCCATAGACACTTCGAAATGACGAGGTCGTCGAAAAAGGACTGAATTTTTTTTTTATTGGAGTTTTAACGACCACCGTGAGCAACTCAATGGGCTATAAGCAGTCGCCCATCCCTAATTAAGGGTCACTGGTTCCAGGGAAGGGAGAGAGCCAGTGCCGTAAGACAACCACAACATCCATGCCTCACGGGATTCGAACCCGGACCCCGTTCGGACGAATGATCAGAGACCATCGCTTAGACCACTGCGCCACCGGGGCGGCGGACTGAATTTCGGCCACACTGGTGTGTGATGTGTGTGTTGTCGCTCCATCATGCAGGTAATATCCAACGGAGAGTTCTCCGTCGTCCAACTGATTTACAAAGGTGTTGAAGATTTTCATACATGCATTTGTTGTGACGGTTGTATCGAAGAAGATGTGACCAGCTGTTGTGATGGTTGTATATCAAAGAAGATGGGATCCATTATACGGCGCCGAGTCATCCCACATCAAACACCAGTTTTATGGGAATGAAGGGGTTTCTTCATGTATCGCGTTTGTTGGGATTTTCACTGGCCCAAATACGGGAATTTTGGGAATTTGCGTATCCGGACAGATGAAACCACGCCTCGTCCGAGAACCACGTGTAGTCCAGAATGCCCGGATTTTCCTGAAGAAATGTCTGAAATGGTGTGATGTCATCACATTTCGTGCAAAATGAGGTAAGTCCACTTCAAATTTCGTTGCAATATCTTCATTGGTGTTAATATTATTAAAAAAATGCCGAGTTCGGTAGCAAGTGGGGCAGACACCCTGTATTATCTCATTCGCGGATAAAAGAAATCTCCCAAATCTTTACTATTTTTTACTGCACCCTGTATTATCTCATTTAGGGATAATCTCTATCTACCAAATCTTTATTATTTCTTTTTGGACACCCTGTATTATCTCATTTAGGGATAAAAGAAATCTACCAAATATTTAACTATTTTTTTTACTGCTAGAACTAAAATCATATAAATTTAGAAGTTCGATAGTGAATTGGCATTATATTGAAAATAATCATTAATGTAAAAATCTGAAGTAAACACATCAACCTTAACGGAAATGTAGAAATATTATTTTAAAGACTGTAGAACGGATGAAGCTGATGTCAAGACGGCAAAGTTGCAGCAATAAATTCCCGCGGGTTTGTAGCTTAATTGGGAAAGTATTCGGCTCTGTCGCAGGGGATTTTGATTTTGATCCCTGTCATAGGCAAATTTTGTGTCTTCATAATGGCTCCCGATTGTTGAAATGGATGTATCGGTCTTTGCATTCTTCGAAAAATCTCCCCCCTACATTGTCTGGAATTAATAAGAATTCGTTCTTCACTTCGAAAAATGTGTGATGCTTTTTCCTTCCACACTTCATTTGGAATTAATGAGAATTCTTTCTTCTACAGTGATTTGCATGGTTTACGGCTGACCCGAAACTTGCGATTTCGGGCCTCACTTTTCTGAGGAGGGGGGGGATAACACACTACACTGCAAAGTTGCAGCGACAAACTCCGTCCATGTAGCTTAATTTGGAAAGCGTTCGGCTCCGGAGCAGAAGGTTGCGGTTTGATCATCGTCACCGGCAAATTTGTGTTTTCATAGGCATGCTAGTTGAAGCTAAAGTAATCGTCAGCTATGTAATACTGTACTTCAACCTTTTTTCTTGTCAGCAAATTCCATCGTTCACCTCCTCTTTGTCTGCAAAATCCACGGAATCGTTTTTACTCTCCTTAGGGGAGGTACCGTTTTTACTCTCCTTAATGCTTCAACCATTAGGGCTGGTAAAGTTTGAAGCATTGGCTTATCACTTCCGCTGTGTCTTTTTCCAGATGACTTGTTTCTTCTCTAAACGGTAATTGAATAATTGAATCATAGCAATTCAAGTGTTGTCAGATTTTGTTGAGACTACTGACACACTCATCGACTACCCACATTTATTTTATTACCACCGTTCTTTGCTTAAATGAATTTATTCTTATTAAGTGAATTGCCTTTCTATTTTTTTTTAATGAAATAAGAATTAACGTTTGGAAATGTTTCGTAGAAAAATGCCTATATATATATATATATATAATTCCCCAGCTGTTCCTAATAATTACTTCTTTCAGGATTTTATTATTTTTGGTTGACTGAATGAAAGAAATGGCAATGATTTTTTTCTTAAAATTACATAATTGTGGCAATTCCTCTCACGGGCCGCGGGTGGCCTAGTGGGCAACATTCTTGACTGTCACGGAAAGGACCTCAGGCTCGATCCCAGACAGGTACGAACGCTCGATCCACTAAATATCAGCCGTGCGTCGGATGGGCACGTTAAGCCGTCGGACCCCGGGTACTGGCCCCCGGTAATAAATAAGGGCATCTTCCTCCCACTTTCTTCTACGCTTCCGTGTGAATTTTCTTTCGGGCACTCTAGCCCAAATCTCCTAGCTTCCTATTTCTAAGGGTTGTTTAAGACCTGAGGTCAGACACTCCCTTCCAAAAATCATCTACATATAAAAAAAAAAAAATAAAAAAAAATCCTCACTCTCACATTACTTGACATATTTTGTTTAATTATAACAATCTTCACTGCTCCCCAACTTTTACAGCAAATCTATGCACACTGCCCAGGCCTTCAATTTTTTTAAAACCTAAAAAATTCTCGAAGGTGTAATTTTGTTCTATTCTTGAAGAAATGCACAACATACATGTCAATTATCAGTTTTTATTCAAAAAAGTTTTTCTCGTAAGGAGAAGCATTTAATGAATCGTGCATTACGAAGGATTTTTACAAACGTCAAAGCACTTTAATAATATTCTTCGAAGACATTATCCGATATATCTGTGGTATTCCCATGAACTACTGTATCATCTTGAGCGCGGAAGCAGGAACGGATGGAGTTTTTTCGAGGCTTGGAGTGAACTGCAACAGGCTGCCGTCCTTTCCGTCTGTGAAACCTCCGAAACACAGGCTGAAGAACGTCATGCACACGCCTCCTCCTGGACAGCATCTGTCGTTGGAACAACACACAGCATTTGGCATCGGACAGCAACCGTAACCGCCAGACTTCATGGAGCAGCAGGTATTACCTGAAAAAAAAAATATGTGAAGATCAATACCTACAAATCATTCGAAACATACTGTAGTTTTTGCTGATTCGATAAAAAATACAGAAGTACACGAAAACGTTAAAACACGTACTGAAATGTGGCAAAATTTAGCTTATACTATTTTTATTTCTTGCATTATCACACATACACGGGTTGAATAATGTGAACACCACGCTCAGAGACGTGACTTTCAGTGCAGCTGCGTACGTCGCAATAATCAAAGGTATCCACCACTTTTTGGTTGTAATAGATTTGTTTAGAACCTCAAAGGTCATGTTTAAGTGCATTTAAAAGTACCTAGGGCTTCAACTAGATTGTCGACTTTCGTGGGTGGCGAACACCAGCTACCGCACGAATAAAGCTAGACAATGCCTTGGACAGCTAGCTCCACTACTCCGCCAGAGAAGCTTCCTTACAACACTTCACAAAGTACTGCCGTACAAGATGGTCGTCAGGCTGGTGCTTAACCACGCCTCCTCCATCTGGATCGGTATTAGTAGGAAATAACGAGAGAGAATCGAGAAGGTGCAGAGCCGAGCACTTCGAATGATATTTGGACCCCACTTCGGAACAGACTTTGAATCGAGAAGGTACATGAGTTTCCCACCAGACTCGCCAGAAAGTTCTTGAAGAAAGCGGAAACCCACCCTGATGGACTTGTTATGGGCGCCGTTGATTACAATCCCAGCGAAATCCTTAGGTATCCCAAAATTAAGGCGGCAATCGTTGACCCCCTTGACAGACCACCACCCCCTTCTTTTCCAGATTGGCATCGAGATGGCGAAAATGGATTCTGCTCGGACATTTGAATTTTGGTATCGTTGAGTTTCGGTCGCACCCTAGTGCGTCGGCGACTGGTTGGTGTCGTGGTTCTTTGTGATGTTGTGCGGTGCTTCGTTCCCTTTGCCCCCGTCCACACGGACTGGTGTCACGGATCACCCTCTCCTTTCACTACATTTTTCTGTTTGTCTTTCCTATGGAGTTCACTTACTCAGATCTCCTGGATTCTTATTTCTAAGGGCAGTTTTAGACCTGGGGTCAGTTTTAGACCTTCCTAAAAATTCTTCAAATATCGTATCGTATTAAGTGCATGTTGAAAAGTTTCGTTCAAGGTGAAGTCGAAATGAGCGACCTAAAGGGCTTCAAAAGCGGGCTAATTGTCGGTGGCCGGACAACAATCCAGTGGCATAACTAGCACAACGTACCCCCCCCCATTTACTTCAGCACCGCTAAGCACAATCATTTTTTCAGGATTTCGAATACGAGGGAGGGTGCATTTTTCGAGGTGTGCGGGGGTGGGAGGGGAGTTCGGAAGTCAGGGAGAGCGTCTGCAAAAGTAATGGTGGTACCTAGAGCCCTGTAGTTTTGAGTTTCTAAGTAATAGATTTGACAATACGTATAATTGCTTTGTCCAAAACTAAAATAAATCACTTGAAGAAATCACCCTTTTACACATCAGATCTGCGTCTGCTGTGAATAAATGTTGACGCCTGTCGTGCACATAATCCTAGGTAACTGACTGTTTTCCCACAACCTCCACGGGGAATCACACTGTGGCCACGCGCTTTTCCTCAGCAGCGCAGAGAGAGAGAGAGAGCGATCGCATTATTTACAACTCATTGCAAAGCAATCGTATTACAACCCGAAATCAAAGACCCAAACACTTTCAATCTGTAGGACATTCAGTGCTTTAAAAGTGAAATATGCATTTTTTCAACATCATCAACATCAACCATTATCAATTAACTGCTGGATGAAGGTCTCCCCAAATTTCTTCCACAATTGTCTGTCTTGGGCCTGTCTCCTCCATGTCACTCCAGCAAACTTTCGAATTCCATCCATCCATCTCCCATGGGATCTTCTTCTGGGTCTTTTCCTGTCATTCGGAATCCAGTCTAAAATTTCGGTTGTCCATCGGTAGTCCGTTCCTCTGGCAACATGTCCAGCCCATTGCCATTTCAGTGATTTCACTGTGGTCATGATGTCGTCCACTCCTGTCATTTTCCTTATCCACAAGTTCCTCCTCTTATTTTTCCTGGTTACACCAAGCATGCACCTCTCCATGCTGCTTTGAGTTGCCTGCAGTCTTTGTATGTCTTTTTTAGTTAAGGTCCATGTGTCTGCTCCATACGTAAGCATCTGGCAGGATGCATTGATTAAACACTTTTCTTTTAAGACATAATGGCATACTGCTCTTAAAAATTGTACTGTTTCTTCCAAAAGCTCTCCATCCAAGTTTTATAAGCCAATTAATTTGTTCATCAATGTGACCCTCACTTGATATCTGCTGCCTAAGATAAATGTAGGTATCGGTTGTCTCAAGATTTTCTCCATCAATCACTAAATCTTACTTTCTTGTAAAAGCATTGTACATCACTTTTGTCTTCTGAAAGTTCATTTTTAATCCCATTTCTTTACTCTTGTCAGCAAGTTTTTGGATCATACTCTGCAGCTCTGAAGGGGTAGTTGCAAAGATGACTACGTCATCTGCAAAACGAAGATGAGTTAAGTAATCTCCATTAATCTTTATCCCGTTGTTTTCCCAGTCCAATGATTGAAAGACATTTTGCAATGTGGCGTTAAAGAGCTTGGGAGATATGGTGTCACCTTGTCTCACTCCCTTTCCAATTCTTATTTGTGCTGTATCCTCAAATATCCGAACCTTTGCACTTGCATTTTCATAGGTGTTATTAATAATGCTAATGTATGCATCTTCAATACCGCAGGATTTCAAAGCCATTGTTACTGCTGATGGTTTCACGGAATCGAAGACCTTTTCATATTCAATAAAAGCCATGCGTAATGGGAGTAAATATTCTCTTGCCCTTCCAATTAGTTCTCTCAGTACATGGATATGATCTACAGTGCTGTAGCCACTCCTGAATCCAGCTTGTTCTCCTGGTTGAGCCATGTCTAGTGTTACCTTCAAGCGATGTGAAAGAACCTTAGTGAAGATTTTATAAACCACTGATAGAAGGCTGATGTGCCTGTAGTTCCTGAGATCTTCAATGTCACCTTTTTTTATGGAGCAGGATCATTGTAGCATTGTTCCAATCTTTAGGAATCTTAAGCTTCATTAAGACATCTGGTGAAAACTTGGGTGAGTGTAGTTTCAATTTTTCCACTTGCTTCTTGTATAATGTCCACGGTAATTCCATCTTCTCCTGGAGCTCTTCCCCGTTTCATGTTCTAAATTGCATATGTAACTTCTGCAGGAAGGATTGGAGGGACTTTGGCACAGGTACCTGTCATAATGTCTGGAATAGATGTATCATCCCTTTCATATAGTTTTGAATAGAAATCTTTCACCCTTGTCAAAATTTCACTTCTATTTCTTGTTACAGTACCATCTTCTTTTCTCAGAGCCATAATCTGTTTTCTTCCCTTCCTGAGATGTCCTTTTGCTCTCTTCAGGCTCTGGTTGTTTTCAATTGCTTTCCTCACTAGTTCACAATTGAATTTCCTTATGTCTTCAGTGATACTTTTTCGCACTGTCTTGCATAGCTCTATATATTTCACTTTGGAAGTTAAGTCTTTATTTGTCCTCATCTCCCTTCTCTTTTGCCTCAACACTTTTGATTTCCCTGAAATTTTTTTCATATGTAACTTGTTCTTAGTACCACCTATTTTTGCTGCTGTTTCCATAAAAGCCTTGGTGAGTTATCTGTTAACTTCAGAAATATCCACTTCTTCGGATGTTAGGCCTTCTAAAGCAGAGAATCTGTTCCTGAGTTCCAACTTGAAGGTATTATTGTGTATTTTAAGGTTGGTTATGCCAATACATTTTGTTTGTCTCATGAGCTTGCCACGTTCGAGTTTAGTGTTGAGTTGCATCTTACAACTCACCAATCTATGGTCACTACCTGTGTTGAACTTGTTTAGCACACTGCAGTCTTCGATGACGAATTTTTTGTTACACATAATAAAATCAATTTCACTTGTCGTCCCATTTGTATGTCTCCATGTCCATTTCCTGTGTGGCTTTTTTCTTGAAAAAGGAGTTCATGATGGAAAAATCTTTCTGCTTCTGCCAATTCTACGAGAGTATTTCCACGGTGATTTCTTTTGCCGTAACCGAATTTACCAACAGAAGTTTCATTCTGTTGCTGTTGCCCTACTTTTGCATAGAAATCATCCATAATGATCTTCAAGTGCTGTTTGACTTTGTTATTTAGATTCCAAATTTTCCTCGTAAAATTCTTCAATTTCTTCTTCAAGGTGACTTGTGGTGGGTGCATAAGCTTGAATAGCCCTGGTGGTAGTTACGCCACTACAACAATCGCCAGGTTAGTGGGGGTATCGAGAGCTACTGTGCTTATCGCCATGACAGCATACCGTGTTCGTGGCAAAACCTCGTCTGCGAAACACAAGAGCGGCCGGAAAATGACCCTGACTGACAGAGACAGGAGAGCATTAAAGATTATTGTTGCCCGTAATGAGAATACCACGCCGCCGAAAATTAGTGCGGAGCTCAGTCTGTATCTCCAGACCCCAGTATCAACGAAAACATTACGCAGGAAACTGCCTGAAGAAGATATTCATGGCAGAGCTATCGTTGCAAAACTTCTGGTGACCCAGGTGAATGCACAACGGCCAAGGTAGTGGTGCCAGGAGCATACAACGAGGACTGCAGATGCATAGAAGTGTATAATGTAGTTGGATGAACCCACATTCACTCTATTCCCCACAACAGGACGTGTTTACATGTGGAAAACAGTGTCAGAAACGTACAACCCAGACTGTCTGCTCCCAAAAATGCAGCATGGTGGTGGTTCTGTCATGCTTTCGGCGGTCATATCGCGGTTTTCAGCAGGGCATATGAAACCATTTTGGCTGACCAAGTCCACCCAAATGGCTCAAGCTTTGTTTCCTGCGTGAGATCACATCTATCAAGACGATAACGCCTAAATTCACAGAGCTTGGAATGCCCAATCATGGTTTGAGGAACATGAGGACAAACTTTCACACCTTCCTTGGCCTCCCCAATCACCAGACTTAAACATTATCGAGCCACTGTGGTCTGTGTTGGAAAACAGGGTAAGATCCCGCTATCTTCCCCCATGCCTCTCTCAAGGTCCTGGAGCAGTTTCTTCATGAAGAATGGTGTAACATCCCACTAACCACCATCCAGGATTTGTATGCGTCCATTCCAAGGAGGATTCAGGCGGTTTTGAATGCCAAAGGTGGTTCCACACGCTATTAGGTACGAAAACCTTCTTTTCCTTGGTGTTAACATTATTCTGCCCAACCCCTGCGTTTTAATTTTAGGGCTGGGGTACTTTGATAATTTTTTTTTTCAGAAAGTGGGCCGCAAAGGACGCTTCCCTTCAGGGCCATTTTATGAATCGACAGTTCGCCACTGATTGGCTTAGGACAAGTGAAAATATGACTCAAACGAAAAGCGCACAATGAAATTATGCTTTTTCCTAGCACATAACATAATACAATAAATGAAATAACGTGCGCGTCTTGTCATTTTCCGCTGAAAAAAAGTGTAAGAAACATCCTTTACGACAAAGATGAGCCAAAATAAATAATCACATTTTCTGCTTACATGCCTGTTTTTAAGTTAAAGATGAAATGTCCTAAATGAGAGTGCCACCTACAAAACCTCATAAAAATAGAAAGCACCTACCCCCAGTCAAAGTAGTTCTTGAATGAAATACGGGATAACACCAATTTACGAAATACGGGATTACACCAATGTACAATACAATTTTGGAAGATATGAAGATCTTTCAAATGTGTTAAGTAGTTTTTATTTGCATTGACACACTTCTTCCAACGAGCTACGAGGATGTTGATCCCATGGCGGTAACACTAGGGAAACTGTAAAATAAAGGAGGTGGGAACGGCCTGACACACAGCTTAGGCATTTGGTAAGTCTCCTCCACCTGGAAATGGTCTAGATGACGCAAGGTTTTCTCCATCAGGAAATGGTCTGTATGCCGGAAAGTCCCCTCCACCAGAAAAAGGTCTAATGCCAAAAGGTCTTCTCCACCAGGAAATGGTCTAGATGACGGAAGGTCTTCACCAGCAAACAGTTTAGGTGACGGAAGATTTTCTCCTCCAGCAAATGGTCTAGATGACGGAAGGTATTCTCTATGAGGAAATGGTCTAAATGACGGAAGGTCTTCTCCATCAGGAAATGTTCTCATGACGGAAAGTCTTCTCCACCAGGAAATGGTCTAGGTGACGGAAGGTCTTCTCCACTAGCAAATAGTATAGGTGACGCAAGGTTTTCTCCACCAGCAAAGTGTCTAGCTGGGGGAAGGTCTTCTCCACCAGGAAATGGACTAGATAACAGAAGGTCTTCTCCACCAGGAAATGGACTAGATAACGGAAGGTCTTCTCCACCTGCAAATGGTCTAGATGCCAGAAGTTTTGGAGAATTTGCCGGAAGCGGCAGAGTTTCGTGGTCCGACCAGTGGATTTCTTGGACGGACCTTTGGGAGACATGTGGAGGAGCGTTGTCGTGCAAAAGAAGGACCCCATGCCTGTTGACCAAAGTTGGCTGCTTCATACGGAGCTTTTTGTGCATCTGCTGTACTTCAGCACAAAAGCGGGTAGAATTGATGGTCGCACCACCTTGTCGGAGACATAGCTGGTGGATCAAGCTGCCAGCAGTCTTCTCCACCAGAAAATGAGCCGACCCTCTTTATTCTTATAAAGTGTGTTGTGTTTTATACACGCAGAAATCATAAGTCCCACTTCAAAGTTGACTGCAATTCATTTGCTTCCTATAGTTCCAAAATCTTTTTACTTTTGTCACATTTTATACAAACCAAATTTAATCTTCACTAATTCGAAATAGGTTTACGTCATATTTAGAAGAAATCTTACCATCAGGACAGGTACTGGAATCCGGGCAGCTCACCAAAGCTAAAACACAGGCAGGAGCGAGGAGAAGCACTGCAGCTACAAGTTTCATTTCCATTTCTTTCCGTCACTTTTCTGTCTTCAGATTATACCTAAAATCAGATTTTAAAGAGTGTTTAAGACAAAAAGATCGTTTATTTTTTGTGAGAGTTTTTTTATTATTATTTCTTTACGTTATTTTTCTCGTTAGCTAAGTTTTAAAAAAATGTAAAAGTATTTTCATTTTTTATTAAAAATTCGTTTTCCCTTCAAAAAAGTATTTCTGAAATAACTTTATTTCATAAGGAAAAAAACAAAAAACAAAACACAATTCTTTAATTTTAAAATAGCGAATAAGAGTTTGTATTATACGTGACATATGTCTACTTCAACCAGGGTTCGTACACTTTTGGGGGAAAAAATTCAAGGACTTTCCAGGCTTTTTCCAGGACATATACAAAAAATTCCAGGATGATTATTACGCTTTACACAGTATCATGTTCAAATTACTTTTTAAAAATAATTTCAGTTTTAAGTAATAAAAATGATGAAAGATGCAGATGGATGAGTGTGCTTTATGCAAATGGTCAAGTTCATCAAGCACAAGATCATAAAGAATGGATTCTGTTCTTATGCCCTGACCTTTGAATTCAATTTGGACCATTTTCTACAAGGGTAGGTTTCTCCTCCCTGATAACATACCAAAACTTTGTTGCAATCAAACAGATTTTATGTGAGTTAACATTCCTAAGCTTGGAGAACGAATACTGCTCTTGGCCTTTGAATTTAATTTCGAACATTTTCAATAGGGTAGGTTCCCAGGTTGTACCCAACGGCATACTAAAATTTCGCCGAAATCCAACCACTTTCATGCGAATTATCGTACGGACAAACCCAAAGCATAAACGTTTCTGCAACCTATAGTTCGAAAGGGTTAGTAATTTCGAAAATAAAAACATAACGAACAGCGCGAAAACTAGCTCATAAATAGAATATTTGAAACTACAGTATGCACTCTTAATTATTACGGATTAGAGGGGAAGGGAATAGAACTGTCCAAAATTAGCATGTTTTTGTTGCGCTAGGCGCTTAAGTACTGCTGAATTCCGTCAGACCCCACCTACCCCCAATGGTCAAATGATTGAAATGTGCTGATGTTCATGGAATGAAATAGTTGATCAGCTATGATGACCGCATAAAAGTTCGGAAGAGGGGAGGGGGCGAATTTTTTTTTTTTTTTTTTAACTCTATGCAACATTTCACATCACTCCAGTATTTATCTTAAGAGTCATCAGCAACAATCGCTATGCAACTACCACTTACGATAGCGAATATCGGCAACCGAAAATCTGCCATATCACTAAGTGATACAACACACAGGTATACTGTTACAATGTATTGTAATTGAGAAAAAAAAAAAAAAAGATGTGGAAAAAAGAAACTTTCAGAAATTAAGATCGTCAAGCCATGGCGTTCTAAAACTCCGTTTTCCTTTATAATGTTTAAAAATATGTTTTTGCTTTTTACCTGTAGTGTATAATAAAAAAACTTTTTTATTATACAAACTTTTTATTATACACTACTTTTTTATGGAATTAGATGCCCGTATGTCTGCTTGTCTTGCCTGAGTTCACAAGTTAGCTACTGTGTAAAGTAGACCTATTTTCTCAGATCAAAAATATGTAGTTTTGTGTATATTCACAGTATAAGCCCATTCCTTATTCCCACAAAACTGAATTCAGCAGATGCAAAATGAAGAAGAACATCAAGACCCGCCCAACACCATGTTTCTGATTGTCTGCTGTTTATATTCAAGAAATGCAAATATGGATCAATGGTGAATGCAGCAACTATGATTTTTATTTATTACCAAGAAAAAAAAAGCCGTGAAAGCTGAAACGGATATTTCTCCCCCCCCCTGCACAAAAACATTCCGATTAAGATCAAACAGCAGGAGCACGCGTCCACACACAACCTTTGGAATGACCTGATGGAACGTCTTCTTTTCATTTGGCACATCGCCATAAATCACCACCTGCAGCTCATTGAACTGTGAAGTTGCACATTTTCTCCTTCACCCTAACTATAGGAGAAAATGTAAGAAACAAAACGCTCCCCAATTTTTGCCAAAATGACCAAATTTACGTCATGATGTTGCAATTTACTAAAATACGTTTATCTGCTGAATTTCGCCTAAATCCATTAAATTTTCAAATATAGATGATTTTTTTTATTAAAACAATAACTCAGACATCTGAATAAAAATGTATGTTTGTAATTCAAATAAGAGTCCATATCATCACAGAAAAAAAAATTAAGGATCACTCTGTTATAAACCATGGCATCTAAAAACAATAATTCACTTGCTTTTCCCATAATTTAGAATGAGTGTTTCTTTTTTCAATCCGATTATGCACCGGAAGATTTTTTTTTTTTTTGCATCTGCTAAAGTTTCTTACGGAATTTGGCGAAATTTGCACTAGAACTTTATTGTGATGTATCTTAACCACTGTAAAAAATTTACTGTGTTATTTTCAAAATTCGGGAAAATGGATTTCTGAAAATTGTCTCCTAGTCCCTTTGAGCAGTGGAAGTGATAAACAGGTGTTTGCTTTCTTCCCAGGGCTTTGGATCAGCGCTCCCAGCTGTCAATCAACCGTTGCTATGGTAACACCCTTTCTGCTATAGGCTTACTCTGTCCAAAGAGGCACACATACTTGCCAATAATAAAAAAATCCAATGCTAACTTTTAAAGTTTTAAACCGATTCAATTGGAATTTTGGGAGTTAGCTTCTGTAATCCAATTATAGTGAATGTAAAAACTTCAGCCACTTTCGTGAAAAATTCGCAAAGACAGTTTTCTTATTTTTTATCATAAGTAGGGGATGTCTCTTGAGGGGAGGGTTGGAATGCCCACAAACAATGAGCAGATGAATGTGTTGTTCAGGCATACTCCTCACTGGTGGATGCCAGCTGACTTGGTACATATGCGACCCCCCCTGCAAATGCTAAATGTTTCTTCTTACCACTTCTGTTGTCTGACGACGGACATCAAGCTCCTCTTCCTAACAGACCCAAGTAATCATCCAATTTTATTGCACTGGAAGTAGTGCTTTTTTTTTTTTTTCCCCAGCCAAATTAGTATTTGGTGCACGTCTGAAACATTTTTTTGAGAACAGAGGAAATAAACCTTAAAAAATGAAGGGGTAACAGTAACACGATTTCCTAAAAGGGCATTTTTCAAGCACTATTTTCAAATTTCAAGGCTTTTCAAGACAGCAGTAAAAAAACACCATTTTTCCAGGATATTCCAGGTTTTCAAGCACGCGTGCGCACCCTGTTCAACTAATGTACAAACTATTTCCAGTGATCTAAATCTTGTGCCGTACCTACCTTATAGAAGTGACGCACATGTTAAGATTGCAAACTTAGCAGCGAAAAACTTAGTCGGTGTAGCTTAATCGGGAAAGCATTCGGCTCCGGGGAAGAAGGATGCATGTTCTAGGTCCGCCACCTGAAAATTTGGGTTTCATGTTAGTGCCCGAACAAGGAAGTCGATCTACTGGTCGATAGGTTCTTCGAAAAATGTATGATGTTCGTTCCACACATCCTCTGGAATTAATGAGAATTCCTTCTTTGCTTACAAAAATGTATGATGCTTCTTCCACACATCGGCTGGAATTAGTCAGTATTCCTTCTTCTACATCGATCTCCTTCAAGCCAGGTTAGTCGGCTGATCCGGAAACCTACGATTCCGTTCGAGCTCTTTCTCAACGGGAGGTGTCCATGTGACGTACCTACCACAGAGGTGACTCACATGTCAAGACGGGATGTAGCAGTGAAAAGCCCTTGTCGGTGTAGCTTAACTGGAAAAGCATTCGGCTCTGGAACAGAAGGTTGCGGGTTCGATCGTTAAATTTGGGTTTCACAATGTTAAAATTTTAAAAGCTGTTTTAATTTACCTTAAAACCTTTTCATAAGAGTGTTTGGATGTGTAAACAAAAGTAAAAATATGTTTGTGATACTTCATTAGTTTCTGAAAGACGACAAAACAGCGTTTAAGAATTTAATGCAGCACAACGTATACTGCTGTCCAAAACTTAAAGGCGCGGTACATTTTGACCAAGAAAAAGCGGTCTTAGAGCGGTAAGTGGTTTCGGTAGTAATAACAACCGTAAAATAAAACGAAGGATATCAGAATTTCATGAGTAGTATGTAATAGAGAACAAAACGGAATCAAATGTTACGAAGGAGATACAGGCTCACTTGTAATCCAGTTACACTCTTCCATTAGCAGTGCATGAACAGACTACACGGTGAAGTCTTCATTTGGGGATATGTCTAATCTGCACCACAACCAGGGCCCGATTTACTACATGCGAGGCTCAGGGCACAAAACATTTCCGGGGCCCCCCTCCTTATTCTCTATCAACCAAATAATAGTCACTGTGCGCAGAGTAGCAGACGTACATGCATACGCTGATAGTTTCCAAATCATTAGCAGGTTTGCAGATAGTTTTTGCATGTAGATTAAAAAAATAAAAATGTTAGGCCTATATACAGCAATTAAAACACTTACTCAATGCTTTACTCAGATTAATATACTTAATTCTATTTTAACTGAAGAACTTAATTATTTTTCACATCTTCTGAGTTCTTTTGTTTTTACAGACATTTCTGGCCTCCAGATTTTATCAAGGCCTGTTCTCAATGTATACGAACTGTATTAAAAGTTTTGTTTACACAGAATTTAAATTTTATTGCCAGGTTCCTCTTTCAGTTGCCAATTAAATAAAAAATATTTCCTTATGCATTTTGTAAGTCCAGTATTTTTGAATTAACTTGTTGAAAATCATATTTATAATTTTTGAAGGTTCATTGATAGAACTGTTTTTCTGGATATAAAAACTTTATTTAATTAATCTCTTGTTTTTATAAGGTTCATAGTCCAATATTTTAATATTTTGCCATAAAAGTCCATTTTACACACATTGCTGCACATTCAATTAGATACTATTTTGTCCTCATTGGAATCTGTAATGTTCTAATAATTATTTGTTTTATTAATTTTTCTTTAAATTATCTTATTCTATTGTTATCATGGTTTGCGGGTTGGCAGCGAGTTTTCTGTTTCAATAGCTGTGTACGCAGATACATTTTATTTTTATACAACTCTGGCTGTGCGGGGACAACTGGTTGATCTGTAGTTTGTGGTGTTGATGACCCCCATAGACTCTAACTATAACAATATATCTATGACAAAATGGATGGACATCTTAATTTTAGTGAATATTGTGGTCTTGCAATGTACTGATTCTTGCATCTAGAACATGAGAACAATGCATCCAACAAAAAATGTGAAGTAAAACAAGAAAAAAAAAATCCAGGGTGACCTACCTCCACTGGACTTCCTCATAAATAGAGATGTGAAGCTGCATAAAAAAGTGCTATGGGAACTTCTACTTCCAGCTTCCCGGTTTCTACCAAGATCAAATCAGCGCATCATGATCAATATATCAGAAAACTGCAAAACATAAAATTTTGTGTTGATGAGGAAGAGTCTGAGTTACACAAAAAAAACAAAACAAAAAAAAACAATAATAATAATAATCTGAAAAGCTGAGGGGAACACCTAGTCCAGTTCAATTTTTGGTAAATGTGTTGTACTTCGACGTCCTAAATTATTTGGTCAGAAAAGTTGTAAAATTAAAAAAAAAAAAAAAGCATATTAAAGAGTTTACCAAAAAACTTACCTCCAAGTAGTCCTAGTAGGATGAGTAAACACACGCTGCGGCGACGACCTGAAGCTTTGCTCCGTTGAAAGGAAGGTTTGCTGCGGCTAGGAATTCATGGGCAGAAGAGTACAACAGGAATCAGGTACGCTCTTGTCAGGAAAGAGTAACAGAATATACTGCTACGCTAAAGAATGTAGTTTGTAATTTCTGTCTCACTTTTTAAAGAAACATGCAGAGACTGTCTTCGTTCTTTGGCATGTAATTCCGTGATACGAAATAGTAAGTATGCACATGCCTTTCTTGTTTCTAGAAAAGCGTTAGAGTAGGTGTCGCATTCTCTCTAATGGAAGTTACATGGCAAGTCTCAAAGTGAAAGTTTGATTACTAAAAAAAAAAAAAAAAAAAGCTTCCACGGAGAAATGAGTTCATACATTCAGCATCAAAGAATCCCATGTGAAAAAAACAAGAAACTGTCTGATTGCGATGTCAAGAACTGACACTGAAATTAACTATTTTCTGTAGCGTAGCACTACACTCTTTCCTGACAACAACGTACCCGGTTCCTGTTGTACTATTCCGCCTGTGAATGTCCTGGCTGCAGCGATCCTTCCTTACAACGGAGCACAGCTTCATGTCAACGCCTCAGCGTTGTTTAAGGCCTCCCGCAGCGTCTGCTGACTCGTCATACTTGGAGTTCAAGTTTTTCGGTACAGACTCGTCATACTTGGAGTTCAAGTTTTTCGGTAAACATCTTTAATATTCATTCTAACGATAAAATTTTTTCACCATTTCCTCTTAAATTCCATATTTTAGAATCTGTACGTCACACTTTTTAGAAATTTTACAACTGTTCCGACCAAATATTTTACCGCGCTAAACTACACATTTACCCAATTTTTACCAAAATCTAATGAACACATGATGACATGAATGTATAACTTGTCCAATGTCAAACAAAACTGATAATACGATGACAAAGTGCTGTGTTTGGGCACCAGATCTTTTTATTTGTAATAACTCGGTTACTATTCTTTATTTTTAGGAATGAATAAAAACAATTGAAAATTTACCTCCTATATCAGGATGAAACAGTTGGGTTGAATATTTTTCTTCTACATTTCCTAGATGCAAAGTCATGTATCAGAGAATCATAATTTAAAGACTGTGTCACAACACTGTCCAAAGACAGCAGAGCTAATGATGCCAGTTTCATTTGTCGCATGGTTGATCGTAAGGGATTTTTAAGTCTTTTCAGCAAAGAAAATGATCGCTCACTTGTACAATTTGAAATCGGTAATGTCATGAACATTCTAAGTGCAGTCTCAGTGTTCGGAAATGTGGCTTCTAAATTGTTTACCTTCAAAGTTTGCAGCATCTGGGGAATGGTTGCATGCTCCCCCATCATTGAGAATTGCAAAAACTCATCTGCAAACTGGTCGTCAAGGTCATTGTTATAGTATTCCTGCAATGCTTTTGCCCCTTCAAAAATTTCAGATCTTGATTTTTTTGTAAAAAATTCAAATTTTCTCATGTTTTCATAAGCACTTTTTCTGCTTGAAAGCTGGGTGACTAAAGCATCACAAAGCACATAATGAACCTGAGTTCTAAATATATCCCTTGCACTGAGTTCTATATGTTCACTGTTACATTCATCTAGGGGTTTATTCTTGCGCACTTTCTTTCTTCGGGAATCATGACCATGGTATTGCACATTTTCAGACACTAATGTTTTAGCTTCCTCTTCATGGACTTCAAAATTTTCCCTCACGAACTGAATGAATTCCATTAATGACTGGAAAATTTTAGGTACTTCAGAAATA
Organism: Macrothele yani; assembly: GCA_039090855.1. Classification (NCBI taxonomy): domain Eukaryota; kingdom Metazoa; phylum Arthropoda; class Arachnida; order Araneae; family Macrothelidae; genus Macrothele; species Macrothele yani. The sequence continues at coordinate 90,848,009 of CM076989.1, read as the reverse complement.
TTTCCTTTTGGATTCTGGCAAGTTTGATTTGCACAGTTTAATCTCTGAAGTATTGTGTCCCAAAATACTGTGCTGATCGATATTTCCATTGTTCGCATTTTCTTCAGCAATGATTGTGCTTCATCTCTTGTTTGTGGAGAATCATCTACATTTTCTGACAGAAATACTAAAACTTTCTCTATTTCACGATAATTTTTCCACATTGATCGTGTAGCTGCAGCATCTGCATACCATCTGGTAACTGACCGACTCTTCAGTGTGAGTGATGAATTTCCATGTGCTTCCTGGACTTTCTCCTGAAGCATCTTCCAACGGTGAGTTGATGCAGAAAAAAAAAGTATAGAGTTTTTGCAAAAATGTGAAAAAAGAGAGAACTTTACCACAACTATCTATGCTATTCACACCAACTAAATTTAAAGTGTGAGCAGAACATGGCACATATTCCGCTAGTGGATTGATTTCCCTAATGCGTGTTTGAACACCAGAATACTTCCCAGACATGTTGCTGGCATTGTCATAGCTTTGGCCTCTGACATTCATAATATCCAGGCCAGCCTCCTGTAGAAAAGATATCATGGTATTTGTAATGTTTTCTGCAGTATGTCCATGGAATGGAATAAATGTCAAAAACCGTTCTTTTGCTTTACAATCTTTGTTGACATACCTTATGATAAAAGCCAGTTGATCTATGTGTGTAATATCTGGAGTAGAGTCAACTATGACAGAAAAATATTTTGACATTTTTATTTCATCAGTGATGGCATTAAAAACACGTACAGCCATTAATTCAACAAATTCATCCACACATGTTGGAAGATAAGTAACTGGTGTTACCACTTCCTGGATTCTCACATTTTTCCAAGTGTTGAGCTAAGAACGGATCAAATTCTGCAATTAATTCTAAGCAGCCCAGGAAATTTCCATTCTGAACTGATCCAATTGTTTCATCATCACCATACATTGGCAACCCACGAACTGAGAGATTACTTAACTGTTGCAACAACTCTATGCAAAACATCTTGCCAGTACTTGGATTCATTCCGATACTGCATAACTATCTGACAGTCAATGCGTGCAGAAGCATTCATGCGTAATGAATAGTCCCATACTGCTTGCCTGTGTATGTGTGAATTTTTATGCTCTGTAAGACGTTCACTTGCATGCTTTCAGTCAGAAAAACCTGTGGATCCTAATGCTGTAGTGCTCCTAGCATACAATTTGCATATCCAGCAGAATAGTAAACAAGTTGATGGGGATAAAAGAAGCCAGTCGCGTTTTACCTTCTCATTGTTTTTTTTATTCTGAAAAAATTACCTTCTGTTAGAAAACGTTTTTTTACCACATATATCCTTCCCTGTGAATGCCAGCAACTCCAAATCTTGGACTGGTGGATTGCTCAAAAAGCATTCGCGCATTTCTTCTGTAATTTCTCCCCATAAGGCAGGATCCACTGCATTCATTGTGGAACTTGTGCTCTCTTCATTAGATGAATTCAAAAGATTTCCCAAATTAGGAGTATCTGTGATGCTAGATGATTCTGAAGTCAGATTACTGGCTTCCAAAGACAAATTACACTCAAGTGACTCACCAGTAGTAAAATTAGATGAATTTGTAGAACTTTTGGGACCAAGTGAAATATCCAATTTTTTAATGGCAAAAACGTTCAATGCTACCATGCTGCAGGTCATCATCCTTCAGTTTCAATTGTTGGGCTTCCAGTTTAGCACTGCCTGATAAATATTTACGTTTTGACATAATTTAACTGTTAAATAATTCAACTTAAATATATTGTTACAACTAACTAAATTTGATTCTATATAAAATTAACAAATATTCAACATTCTATCAGACTACAAGAAACCCAACGCAAAATACAACCAAGCCTTCGTGGTTACAGTTACGACAACCACAAGCCATGTGCAGGAAGTTGAAGGATCAGTTGAGTTTAGGTGCGTTCGGAAAAGCAAGAAAAGGCACGTAAATCAATGGAAGCGATCCTCCTTCTCAATGTCCACTTGAAGGTTATTAAACCACTGAAACTCATTAATGGCCACGTGTTTACGTGAAATTCGAAACTCAAACCCACTGCGTGTAAGTACCACATCTATAAACACATGACTCATGAGCATGCAAAAGTAAAAAAAATAAATTTTGAATATCATCATCATCATCATTGTCAACCATTATCAATCCACTGCTGGACGAAGGTCTCCCCAAGTTTCCTCCACAACGGTCTGTCTTGTGCCAGTCTCCTCCATGTCACTCCCGCATACTTTCGAATTTCATCCACCCATCTCCCATGTGGTCTTCTTCTGGGTCTTTTCCTGTCCCTTGGAATCCAATCTAAAATTTCGGCTGTCCATCGATGGTCTGTTCTTCTGGCAGTATGTCCAGCCCATTGCCATTTCAGGGATTTAACTCTGATCATGATGTCTTCCACTCTTGTCATTTTTCGGATCCACGAGTTCCTCTTCTTATCTCTCCTGGTTATACCAAGCATGCACCTCTCCATGCTTCTTTGAGTTGTCTGCAGCCTTTGTATGTCTCTTTTAGTTAAGGTCCACGTCTCTGCACCATACGTAAGCACTGGAAGGATGCATTGATCAAACACTTTTCTTTTAAGACATAATGGCATATTGCTCTTGAAAATTATGCTGTTTCTTCCAAAAGCTCTCCAGGCAAGTTTTGTACGCCGATTAATTTCTTCACCAATGTGACCCTCACTTGATATCTGCTGTCCGAGATAAACGTACGTGTCTGTTATCTCCAGCTTTTCTCCATCAATCGATAAATCTTCATTTCTTGTAAAAGCATTGTACATCACTTTTGTCTTCTGAAAGTTCATTTTTAATCCCACTTCTTTACTCTTGTCAGCAAGTTCCTGGATCATACTCTGTAGCTCTGATGGGGTAGTTGCAAAAATGACTATGTCATCAGCAAAACGAAGGTGGGTTAGATAATCTCCATTAATCTTTATCCCTTTGTTTTCCCAGTTCAGTGATTGAAAGACATTTTCCAATGTGGCATTAAAGAGCTTCGGAGATATGGTGTCACCTTGTCTCACTCCTTTTCCAATTTTTATGTGTGTTGTATTTTCAAACAGCCGAATCTTTGCACTTGCATTTTCATAGATGTTATTAATAATATTAATGTATGCATCTTCAATACCGCAGGATTTCAGAGCCATTGCAACTGCTGATGGTTTCACCGAATCAAAGGCTTTTTCATAATCGATAAAAGCCATGCACAATGGAAGCTCATATTCCCTCGCTCTTTCAATTAGTTCTCTCAGTACGTGGATATGATCTATTGTGCTGTAGCCACTCCTGAATCCAGCTTGTTCTCTCGGTTGAGCCATGTCCAGTGTCACCTTCAAGCGGTGTGAAAGAACTTTAGTGAAGATTTTATAAACCACTGATAGGAGGCTGATAGGTCTGTAGTTCCTGAGATCCTCAATGTCACCTTTTTTATGTAGCAAGATCATTGTAGCGTTGTTCCAATCCTCAGGAATTTTCCCTTCATTAAAGCATCGAGTGAAAATTTGGGCGAGTACTGTTTTGATTTCTCCACTTGCTTCTTGTATGATGTCTATAGTAATTCCATCTTCTCCTGGAGCTTTTCCCCGCTTCATGTTCTTGATTGCATGTGCAACTTCTGCTGGAAGGACTGGAAGAACTCTGGTACCGGTACCTTTCATGATGTCTGGAGTACATGTATCATCCCTTTCATATAATTTGGAGTAGAAATCTTTCACTCTTGTCAAAATTTCTCCTCTATTTCTTGTTACAGAACCATCTTCTTTTCTCAGTGCCATAATCTGTTTTTTCCCCTTACTGAGATGTCCCTTTGCTATCTTTAGGCTTTGGTTGTTTTCAATTGCTTTCCTTTTTTAAACAATTGAAAAATTTTGAATATACACACACAAAATTCCCATTAACTAAGTACACATTTAATTCAAATTTGGGGGCCCCCAAAATCGGGGGCCCTGGGCACGTGCCTGTGTGCCCTCCTGTAAATCAGGGCCTGACCACAACGCATGTGTGATTTGACACCTGTGTTTCATGTTTCACACCAAGTGGTTTAGGAGTTCTTGGGGTGAATTGCCATACTCCTGCTGTAGCCCTGATTAGTGTTGGAATAATTTCTGGTGAGGAATTCCGTTGCACAACATTTCGCCCGAGATTGTCCCATTCACGTTCGTTTGGAATGAGATCAGGAAAGCGCGGTGGGCCGGGGACGCCAGGACTCCTCCTCATCCTCTCTATGTTTACAGGCCTGGCCACCGGATTAAGAACTTGCTTGTGACGTCACGCTAAGCGACGTGCAGCATCCATGGGTAGCTGAAGACATTATAAAAATATTCATTATTTGCTTCAAATTATTTAAATTCCATTTGACTGATGATTGTGAGCAGTTACTCCATGTACAAAATGCAAAATTTATGTTAAAAAAATTAGTGACAGGGAAGGTTGAAGAGTTGAATGTGGTAAACGGAAAATATTCAAAATGTAATCAAACTAAATTTGAACTTGTACTAAAAAGTGTTTCTGAATTTTTAAAGATATTTTTAAATAACTACTCAAAGTTAAAAAATAACTGCTTAAATAACAGGTCAGGGAAAAGAAAATATGCTGTGTTTGCAGTACCTATACTTAATGAATCTGGTCTTCCTGTGTGCCTCACTAACAATGGCAATATTTTGAAATTTTGGCAAAGACACAACTTGCCAAAATTTCAAAATATCATCATTGCAGGGGAACTAAATCCTCACCCGTCTAAATACTCTAAACCCCATACAAATAAATATATTCCAATCTTCATTTTTATATATTTTCAATCTTCATTTCATGTGTGGGTAATGCATGTTCTAACACATGTTCGTAACCATGGGTGGCAAAATCGGTACAAGGCAAGTTTATTTTTCATTTATTTATTTCCGGGTGTACATTGTTCTGAGAGTTACACATTCTCAGTATCAATTTAGTCTAGTTGGCAGCCTCAAAACTTTTTTATTTATATCTGTATGTCCTGCAACATTATGCAGATAAATAGTAAGATTATATCTCTAATTCCTTCAATTTCAAAATAGACTAGGGGTGGGGGAGAAGCTCAGTTGTTAAAACCACACATAAATATAGACTATAGTAGCATTATTAGCATTTTTTTTTACTTTTTTTTTCAAATACGTTCTCAGTATTAATTTAGTATATAGTTGGCCTCCCCCAGTTTTTATTAATTTCTGTATGTACTGCAACATTGACCTGGTGCATCATTATCCTAACTTTTCTTTGTGAATTACTTTTCCATATTCTCAAAATACTAATTTTGGAACAGCTTGCCTCTTTAATTTTTTTATTTTTTTGGATGAAACCAAGTTATTTGATCAGAAAAAGTTAGGGTCAAAAAACGCAATTTTGCATGCTGTTTTATTAATTTTTCGCCAGTTTGTCTTTTATAGATGCAAATTGCAATGTAACAGTACGTCAACGTACTGACAGATTGCATTTCAGTTATTTTCTGCGTCGGGTTAAAACTGCATTGACACAGTTTTTTAGTAAAACCGTTTACACCCGTACATAAAAGAGATAGCGAGAAAGCTAATTCCTGAGAAAGGTAAAACATTCGCTTTTTTTTTTTTTTTTTAAATTTCTGTAGTACTGCTGTGATGTATAATAATTTGCAGAAAACTAAAATATGGACTTTATTCAGCTGTTCCTTCAAGCATTAAGAACGATTGAATACCCAGAAACTTATGGTACTGTAACCTTTGATAATCATCATTGCAGGGGAGTGCACCTTCTCGGTGCACAACTCCGTCGCTTAGCGTGACGTCACAAGCGTAGCGTGTGGTACTGTAACCTTTGATAATCATCATTGCAGGGGAGTGCACCTTCTCGGTGCACAACTCCGTCGCTTAACGTGACGTCACAAAAACGATGGCCAAGCCCATAAAGAGAGGAGGGGTGAGTCCCAGAAGGGCACTCCATTTGGAGGATATTCTCACTTGTCCATACTTCCCCCAGAGTAGTTGTGCTGTGAGGATGGATGTCTTCGTCTATGAAAATGAAATCAGTCCCCTATAGCACCAGGGAACAGATGAACCTGGTGTAGAATTATATCATTGCAGTACAACATCCTGGTGACTCTTCCATTATCCATCGCCTATACTGCTCAAAATTTTGGCTCAACGTTGCTTCACATTATAGTGCAATTTCAGGCACTTACACCGCGATGTGGAACGATTTCGGCACTTTCACTGTGAAGTGGTGCTTGAAATTATGCGACTTGCACCATTTTTTTCGTGCAAAGTACAAAACTCAGCGAAAGTGGTGCAAGTGGTGCAACCTTGCCTCGCTTTTTAGTGCAACTGAAAAAAAAGTAACCACGTGCCTTTGGGATCGTAATGGTGAACGAGAAGACGTACCTGCATTGTTGTGCTATGGATTTTTACGTACCAACAAATTTGGGAATTTCACGCTCTTGTAAACGACCACCACACACATTAGCCTCTTTTAGGATTATAAGCATTCGCTAATCCCTAATTTGAGGCCACAAATTCCAAAGAAGGGGCAGACCCATCTCAGCCGGGGGTATAAGAGTTGTAAGGGTAATAAGCATTCGCTGGACCCAAATTTGTTGCCACGAACTTCAGAGAAAGGGCAGACATGTTGCAGCCAGCAAAGCGTGCCTGCCGCACATGGCTGATCGGGAACTTCAACGCGGGCCCATGTCCCACGACTAGTCAAAAAACTACGCATCTCAAAACTCAGACACTGGGACAGCAATTTCTCAGAGTCTTCAGTCACGCTACCATACAGAGAATCACGGACGAGATGTGAAGTTTTTGAGAAACAATTGCCTATAAGCAATGGGCGTGAGAGACGTCATCTTTTGACTAGCATTTTCTAACAGCATTTGAATTGCCATAGTGAATGACTGAGTTCGAATCCTAAAAGCAAGGCTTCCGCGTGATTGCAAGGCTTCAGTGTGATTGTCACGCTTTTCTTGCGCTGGTTCTTCCAGTTTTTTTTTTTTCATTTTTTTTTGTTTTTTTTTACTGGAAAGGAGTAGATTAGGGACCACTACGAGCAACTCAAAAGACTAGAAGCTGTCGCTCGTTACTAATTTCGAGCCATTGGTTCCGAAAAGAGGGGGGGGGGGGAGAGACCATGTCATAAGAAAAACACACCACCCATGAGTCATCTGAAATTCAAACCTGAGACCATCACGGGCGCAAAGGCAGAAGAAACCTACACCTTTGACCACTCGGCTACCGTCTCAGCGTTCTCACCTTTCCTAGATCCAGTGATTCTAAATTACAAATAGACTACGCATTATGGCCTTAAATGTTCGTGTGTCCTCGTTAACCACTTTCCTGGCAAAATAAACTCCTGTGTATACTGGCACCCAATTCAGATAATGCTAAAGTTCTTTAGCACTATCTGAATTGGCAAAGTACTGTTACATTGTGTTTATAAATGCTTATTACCAAGAATGTAATACAATTGTTTCACTTTCCGTGCTTCCACCCTCTTATTGTCAGCAAAAAGAAAGTTTGCAACCGCCACGGGCCCGTTAGCTACGCTAAGAATCATTAGTGACCATTAAAAAGTGATCCATAGAGCAATTGAGCACTATCCGTTAGAGGAGTTGTTACAGCAAAGAAATGTATACTATCAATACTCAGCAATCATTTAATTGTGCCTTCAGATAATGGCAGCACGGAGAGTGAATATTTTGCATACAGCACGTTATGAGTTTACAACCTTTACAGCGTCATCTGCTGTTTCCCTCATAGCAAAGGGAACGCAGAAACGAATCTATGGGTGGATACATAAGGTTACGAGAGAAAGCAGAGCGAGGAACATTTTCAGGGACCCAAAAAGGTCGGACGCCGGAGACAATGATTAGACACAGAAAATGAAAGGGGTAAGTTACGAAACGATGATAACTTAGAAATAATTTTGAAATACAAAGTGAAACAACATATTTCTAAAGATAGAAATATATAAAATAGTTCTAAAGATACAAATACACTGGCGGAAAGCGAAAAAGAACACCAAGAAGGAATTGGCGGACGATCATGAAATTTACATATGTTAATTGGGTCGAGTTTACGTAGGTGTGATGTTAATTTTGGGACCAACCGGTGAGCGCTTACGCCACAGCACGGCATAATATGCAAATTATCGTCGGTGGTATTTAAGGAGTACGGTGAAGTGAATGTAATCAGTCGTCATCGTACGGACACGTGCGAAGCCCTGAAGAAGCTGCAATGCCTGGACATGGAAGACGTGTACGATTTCAGCAGTAATCGGACTTTGAGCGAGGTCGTCTAGTCGGACTCCGCGAGGTCGGGTGGTCGTATCATCGCATTGCGGAGCGAATTGGACGGGAAGTATCGGTGGTGGTACGATGGTGGCGTAGATGGTCCGAGGAACATTCCCATACGAGAAGACGTGGAACAGGGAGTCACAGACGGACTGATGAGCGGACCGATCGACGCATAAGAAGAGCGGCGTTGTCAAGCAGAACATCCACTGAGACGAAATCCGAGCTGCCGTTGCACCTGAGGTGACTGTGCGAACAAACCGCAACCGTCTACTGGATGCAGGACTCCGTGCACGTGTGCCTCTGGCATGTGTACCTCTGACTCCAGCCCACCGTCAGGAACGGCTGCAGTGGTGTCGCCAACATCTGCACTGGAGAACACAATGGCGATCCGTCATGTTCAGCGATGAAAGCAGATTCCGCTCGGGAGCCTCCGATGGCCGTATGCGTGTTCGCAGACGCACAGGGGAGCGTCTCCACCCTTCTTGCATCCGCCAGCGACACACAGAGCCTACATCTGGTCTCCTGGTGTGGGGAGCGATCAGCTATCACTCCCGTACACGACTAGTGTTTGTACCGGGTACGTTAAAGAGCACCTCCTACATCAACAACAACATTCAGCCAGTTGTTGTGCCATTTGTAAGGTCGGTCTATCGTGGTGTTTTGGAGCAAGATAACGCACGCCCACACACGGAACGTGCAACGCAATATGAACTTCAGGGTGTGAGACAATTTCCATGGGCTGCACGTTCACCGGATTTGTCCCCCATTGAGCACGTGTGGGATTTTACGGGACAAAGACTTATCCGGTCTCCATGGCCAGCCACGACCATCCCCGATTTACGCGTCCAGGTTGAGGATGCTTGGAACTCAATACCCCAACCTTACATACAACATCTGTACGACAGACTCCATGACAGAATTGCACAGTGTGACGCAGTTCATGGTGGTTCAACCTCGTACTAACCATGTTACATGGAAATGTTATTTTTCAGTTTATCAGCAAATACAGCTGTATTTTGCCATAATGTTTTGATAAAGTTATCCTCTGTATTCCGTTATTATGCTGTATAAATTTCGTTGGTATCAGACGTCTCCTTCTTGGTGTTCTTTTTTCACTTTCCGCCAGTGTATATAAAATATTTCTAAAGATAGAAATATATATGAAACAATTTTAAATTAATGGTGTAATTAAGACAGCCTTGGGATAACACCTGATCGCCCGACAATAAGTTTTAATTGATAATAAAACTGAAATACAAATACAATTATCTCCACTGTTTCTTCGTATATTTTTATTTTCAAGCAAATAAAGCGAACCCAAAGTGGGAGACAAAAATCCCGCAGTATCGTGGAATGGCTGCGTGAGCGAAGCTAACTTAAATAATTATGTGCGTATTAATACCCAAAAAACTTCTGTGGCATCCAATGATTCATCTACATGCTTACGGTAAAAATTTCGGACGGAATTCTTGATTGGCAGCAATTGCTGGTGAACTGCTGCACTGACTTCATTCTATAAATAAACTGAGTTTTCTGGCATCAATGGCAATAATAGAATTCAGAGCGAGGGGGGGGTATTAGGGGACTAGTTATCGTACGAAGGAGCACAATATTATTAGGAATTTTGGCTGTTGTAATTAATTCGATTAGTTGGATTTGCATGAGACGAGGATAGCGTCAATTGTTAGTTAAAAGTTAACAGCTAATAGAAGAGATTGAAATTGCCTTTTCCGCATTTTTGGGAAACAGTCAACATCATTAGATCGGAAAATTGTATGGCGTTCCCGACGCCGAATCTTGGGAGGACAAAGAAGGGCTAGTTAGTTACAGTAGTGGCCAAAATTGTGGAAACCGTTTGGAAATAATGTATTTTTGAGGTTTGATGACTCATAACACCACCTTTTTTTTTGGAGTAATACCATAAAATTATATATCAATGGAAAGATAATTTCATCAAGAATGTAATGCAATAATAACTTTTATGAAGGATTTTGTATTATTATTATTATTTTTTTGATTGGAGGTTTAACGACCACCGTGAGCAACTCAATGGGCTATAAGTAGTCGCCCGTCCCTAATTTAGGGTCACTGGTTCCAGGGAAGGGAGAGAGCCAGTGCCGTAAGACAAACACAACATCCATGCCTCACCGGGATTCGAACCCGGACCCCGTTCGGACGAATGATCAGAGACCATCGCTTAGACCACTGCGCCACCGGGGCGGCGATTTTATATTAGAACAGCAGTTATAAACAAGAAAAGTGAAACACATAAAAAAAATGAGATATACAAAAGTTCTCACCATGTCAGTTAATACTAACATTTAGCGTTAATTACGGCCTTACAACGCCTTCCCATTGAGTAAAAAAGTTTTTTTGTACTGAAGCTGTTATAATGTGAAACCAAGATTGAATTATTGCTTCTATTAATTGGGTTTTATTGCTGGGTTGCTTCTGACTAAAAAGTTTCTTTAGTCGGCTCCATAGATTTTCGATGGGGTTAAGGTCTGGGCTATTCCCAGGCCATTCCAGCAGTGGAATATGATTATCTTGAAACCACTTTTTGCACACAGCAGCAACATGACATGGAGCTGAATCCTGTTGAAATATAAATGCTTTATTGTCTTGGAAAACATCACGTGCAGAAAGCTTCAGTTTGGGGTCAAGTATTTCATTAATGTATTTTTGGCCATTTATATTTCCATTAATCACGCAAATTCTGCCCACACCATCTGATGTCATACAACGCCATGTCATAACACTAACTGGGTGTTTCACGGTACATGTAATGCAATCAGGATGCAAATCTTCTCCAATTCTTCTCCTTACGTATTTTATGTCAGCACTATTAAACAGGGAGATTTTGGTCTCATCACTCCAAATAACACTGTCCCATTGTTTCGCTGTTCAGTTAACATGGGTTTTAGCACAGTTTAATCTTTTCAACCTTTGTTTGAGAGATAAAAATGGCTCTTTTCGTGGAATTCTAGCTTTTAGATCACATTCCTGCAGTCCGCGCAGAACAGTCCTTGCACTCAACTTCACATTGCATGGCGCCATTTCATCTTGTATACACCCAGATAATTTTCTTCTGTCACCCAGGCACAGTTTCTTAGTTCTTCTATCATCACTTGCTGTTGTGCACCTTTTGCTGCCTTTACCAGTCTGGTTTTGTAGTGACTGAGTCTCTTTATACCTCTTCAAAAATTTAGAAATGCCACCTTTGGTTAAATTTCCACCAATTTTGCTTCTAATTTCTTCACAACTGATGCCTTGTTCACTTAATAGTACTATTTTGCATCGCTTTCTGGATGACCAGTCAACTCTTTGCGTCATTTCTTTAATTTTATTGCGTTTTACAAGCTAACTAAATGAAATAACTCAAAAAAAAAATTGATAGCAATCACATAACACACTGACAAATGTCCTCCTCTCAGCTCCAATACATGACATCAATAGCTGAATCCTACTGTGACCTGATTGGCGCATTGCCAAAACAAGATGACACCTGATTGGCTCTCTACACACTCATGCTCATTGGCTACATTCAAATGAAGGAAAGCTACTTCGTATCAACCTCAGCAAGCTGTGCTTCCTTTTTCTGGTTATTTGGCTATAACTTTTTATAGAGTACAGATAATTGAAGAAACTTTGTTGCATTACATTCTTGATAAAATTATTTTTCCATTGATATATGATTTTATGGTATTACTCAAGTGGTGTTATGAGTCATAAAATCTCAAAGACACACTTTTTCCAAAAGGTTTCCACAATTTTGGCCACTACTGTAATTGTTTGCCTACTTGTACGCGAGCTGACAGCCATTTATCCTGAGCACGCGCAGAGATGTATACTCTAAACGTTCTTGCATCGTGCTAAATGCTTTTAGAGTGGTTCAAATTGACAACGCAGTTAAGGTAGTCCTCCTAGGAAAAGAGAAAGAACTCTTTGCAGAAATGCGAATTACCGAAAAAGAGCAGTCTGGAACAAGTTCGTAAAGGGTGCTGGGCTCCATAGTGGGGCCAGAATGACCCTTCCCGCTGTGTTTTGGGGTACAGAAGAAGAGCTTCTGCCAGAAGAAGTCTGTCAGTTCAGTTAATGTTTTGACTGCACGTAAGCAGAGATGCGAAATTTCTCTCGAGAAAGTCTGGTTTCTTAAGCAGCTTGTGGGCTAACCGCAGTTTGAAACCTGAAATTCCGCCCGTTAACAAATTTGGTTGATACCGGGATATGAGAGCGGAGCAACCATATTCCAGCATCAACCAAATCTATGCCTTCCAGAAATTAATCTAGGAGTCGGACAACTGATGATGCAAAGAAGGAAAGCCGGATGGAAGCCAGACCACACAGATTCCTTTATGAAGTCAACGGCAAAGGTCTATCGTAACATAAGTGAGCGACATCTTGCATTCACTGCCCTAAGTTAATTACTTAAGGTCGCTCTACCTAAAATCTGTGCTCTATGTTTCCAGTGGTAGAACTTCTTTACATATTTTCTTCACAATTAATGTATTCCCAAAGAAGCACATCGATAAACCTAACTTTAAGTTATAGTGTAATACCTGCTAAAACATAACCATAATATAATCAAGCAATCGAACATTTTTTTTTTTTTTTTGTCCACTGATGTCATCAATGTACAGGTCGCGCAATCTATTAACAGGTCGGAACATTACTGAAAGAAAATTGATTGATTTTTAATATCATCATCATCATCATTGTCAACCATTATCAATCCACTGCAGGACGAAGGTCTCCCCAAGTTTCCTCCACAACGGTCTGTCTTGTGCCAGTCTCCTCCATGTCACTCCCGCATACTTTCGAATTTCATCCACCCATCTCCCATGTGGTCTTCTTCTAGGTTTTTTCCTGTCCCTTGGAATCCAATCTAAAATTTTGGCTGTCCATCGATGGTCTGTCCTTCTGGCAGTATATCCAGCCCATTGCCATTTCAGGGATTTAACTCTGATCATGATGTCTTCTACTCTTGTCATTTTTCGGATCCACGAGTTCCTCTTCCTATCTCTCCTGGTTACACCAAGCATGCACCTCTCCATGTTGCTTTCAGTTGTCTGTAGCCTTTGTATGTCTCTTTTAGTTAAGGTCCACGTCTCTGCACCATACGTAAGCACTGGAAGGATGCATTGATCAAACACTTTTTTTTTAAGACATAATGGCATATTGCTCTAGAAAATTATGCTGTTTCTTCCAAAAGCTCTCCAGACAAGTTTTGTACGACGATTAATTTCTTCATCAATGTGACCCTCACTTGATATCTGCTGTCCAAGATAAACGTACGTGTCTGTTATCTCCAGCTTTTCTCCATCAATCGATAAATCTTCATTTCTTGTAAAAGCATTGTACATCACTTTTGTCTTCTGAAAGTTGATTTTTAATCCCACTTCTTTACTCTTGTCAGCAAGTTCCTGGATCATACTCTGCAGCTCTGATGGGGTAGTTGCAAAAATGACTATGTCATCAGCAAAGCGAAGGTGGGTTAGATAATCTCCATTAATCTTTATCCCTTTGTTTTCCCAGTTCAGTGATTGAAAAACATTTTCCAATGTAGCATTAAAGAGCTTCAGAGATATGGTGTCACCTCGTCTCACTAATTTTCCAATTTTTATGTGTGTTGTATTTTCAAACAGCAGAATCTTTGCACTTGCATTTTCATAGATGTTATTAATAATATTAATGTACGCATCTTCAATACCGCAGGATTTCAGAGCCATTGCAACTGCTGATGGTTTCACTGAATCAAAGGCTTTTTCATAATCGATAAAAGTCATGCACAATGGAAGTTCATATTCCCTAGCTTTTTCAATTAGTTCTCTCAGTACATGGATATGATCTATTGTGCTGTAGCCACTCCTGAATCCATCTTGTTCTCTCGGTTGAGCCATGTTCAGTGTTACCTTCACAACGGTGTGAAAGAACTTTAGTGAAGATTTTATTATAAACCACTGATAGGAGGCTGATAGGTCTGTAGTTCCGGAGATCCTAATTATGGTTATGTTTTAGCAAGTGTTACATATCCCATGCTATAACTTAAAGTTAGTTTTATCGTTGTGCAAATTTTTATCCTTGGGAATACATTAATTGCGAAAAAAATATGTAAAGAAGTTTTACCATTGGAAACATAACGCAGAGATTTTAGGTAGAGCCACCTTAAAGAGACGTGCCATCACACAGGTGAGCCGAAGAGCGGCATAAATCAGTGCATCAAACATGGAAATCTAATCGAAACTCATGGCTCCCCGTAAATAACTTTACATTTTATGCATGACGTTGTTTACCATTATACGTATTGGCTTCGGCTGAGAACTGTTTAAAACCGAACAGTATACGCCCATGAGTAATCATTGAATAAAGATAAATTCAATTTATGAGCTATCCCAAAAGGGGCAAGTTTATTTGACGCCCCATTGCATACAGACGGTTTCATTATTTTTATTATCTGTTTTATGTAAAGTAATTAAATATCTGTTGTCTCATGCCAGCCCTGATGTTGCATGAATAATTTATGAGTGTCAAAAGAATTTCTGGATATTTGATTGTCAAAATTTGTAGGTGAAATTTTCTTAACTAATAATTAATGTTTAGGCGATAAGGAATCCGCAAATAATTATTTTAAATTCCAATGTTTAGCCCGTGCCGTCGGCCAGCGCCTGACATCCTGCATTCTAAATTAGTAAAGCAATATTTGTTCAATAGTATGGCCCTCAGACGCAACAATATCTTGAAGTGCTTGGCAGAAACATTGCCAAATAATTCCGTTTCATATAGATCTAACCCTACGCTCATGATATTTACCCCTGTAAAAATAAAAAAAATTGAAATATATGTATATAATACTGGGAGCTATATAGATACGAATCTGCATGGCCTTTAACAGATTAATATTCCTTCGTGATTTTTGCTTGCATATGTAATTCGTTTTTATTTCTTTAAGGTTTGCTGTCGTAAGGGTGTTTATGGACTTTGTAACCTGACAAAGAATATAATAGATATGTCTCTCAATTTCTTAAACTATTATTGCGTAAAAGGTATCTTCCTGCTGCTCTTATTATACATTCATTCTTTCAAAGAACCCTCCATTTTTCACAGAATAGTAAAACAAAAAACTTAAAACATATTTTATATAACAAAACTTTTGCGATTCCGAAACATTCACCTATCCGAAGGAAGTTAGAACAAGACTTCTGGAGATGTCCTGTGTTTTTTTAACCATGTTGCCAGAACCGCCATTAAATTGTTACAATTTTGATATGGTTTCCATGGTATCCTATGGAGTTTTATGCACATTTCACTGTGGGATATTTTTATAGTATTGTAGCTGTAGTTTTATATTGCATGGTTTTCGGTTGCAAAAATCGTGTTACTACCAAACCGGAGAGTGTCATGTTCAACTAGTGAGCGAAATTTTCATTTTTTATTTTTTAACTTCCACTAACTTTTAATGTATTTCAGTTGAAAATAATAATGGAAAGGTGCCTCAATATAATTAAAAATTGCAAAAGTCCAGCATTTTCACACACTTCTACAAGTAGTAACGATGACACAACAGAAACATTTACGTCGAAAGAACGTGATTCTACCCTGCGTTTCTTTAATGCATACATCCGGTGGGGGAGCCCTCCTGGAAACGACCCCCCCCAGACATTTTATGTTACCTAGCCAAATGTTAATAAATTCAGGTTATAATGAAAAAGAAAGTTTTGGTTCTTTTGATGCTACAAACATTTCTCCAATTATATATTTTTTAATATTTGTTCAGGTATATTATAGTTTATTTTGCTAAAAAGTGTATTAAGATGCCTGCCGTTCTTTAAAATATAAGAAGTAAACTAATCATACCTCATAGTCAGGGAATTATGATTCAGGATCAGGAATGTGTTGAATGCATTTTAATAGATAAAAATTTCAACTGACACCCACATCCTGAATCTCCAACCCCCACCCTTCGTTTAGCTGAAGAAAGTTTTTTATTGAAATGTTTAAAGAAGTAATCAAGTACTATATCAGGGGCGTATAAAGAATTCTTTTCTCGGGGCCGACGAAAAATGAAAGTATTTGAAATCCACCAGAACAAAATTAAAGTTAATGAAATATAAAACAAAAATTGAAGCTTTTTTTTTAATTACGTTGATGCATTTTTATTAAATTAAAGCCTTTTTTAATATAAGTCGCATTTTAACCAACAACTTAAAAAATGAAACACTTTCGGAGGGGGGGCAAGGCACCCGTATAAATAAGCCTCTGTACTAAAATATACACAGGCGAGTCACATTATTGTGACCACCTCCTACTTTTGACTTCAACAGCGCCTAGCCACTGAAAGAAGGCACGTATCGTGAGCTCGCTTGGAGGGTATATAAGGTGTGCATTCTGAAAACATATCACTCGTTGCTGTCATTGATAAAAGGGGCGATTATCAGATTTGCAAAAAGGGATGATCAACGGCTTTCGTGCCAAAGGTGGCAGTATTTCTGAAACAGCGCATTTTGTGAATTGTTCACGTGCTGCTGTGGTGAAAGTATATCGTGATTAGAGAGATGGCACCATTGCGAATAAGGGATGTGGAAACTAAGGAGCACCACTTGCAACTCATGTGAGAGGTGAACGTCGGCTGCGAAGGTGCGCGAGGGCTGATCGACACGCTACCGTGGAGCAACTCACTGGCCGAATGAACCAACTGGCTATACCGGAAGTGTGTCTAAAACGACAGTTCAGCGAACCCTATTGCGTATGGGGCTCCGATGCAGACGGATGGTCACTACACCTATGCTAACGAAGGTGCATCCGCAGGAAAGACTTACATTTGCACGGCAGTATCGGAATTGCACCTCCACTGATTTGCAAAGGATTGCCTTCTCCAATGAGTCACGTTTTCTGCTTCATCGAACGGATGAACGTTGGTGTATAAGGCGAGAAACATCGGAGAACAAGCACTGTTCAACTATTGCTCGAAGAACACAAACTGGTGGGGGCAGCGTTATGATCTGGGGAATGTTTTCGTTGCATTCCCCGGGTCCACTCATACCTGTGGAAGGCACTATGGACCGAATTCGTTCTGAATCCATCCTTGCAGACCACGTGCACCCATACATGCTGATTGTCTTTCCTGGGGCGGATGGGATCTTCCAGCACAACAATGCGACGTGTCACACAGCCAGAAATGTCCAAAAGTGGTTAGAAGAGCATGATGAATACTTCAAAGTACTTCCCTGGGCCCCTAATTTTCCAGACTTAAACCCAATTGAGCATCTGTGGGACCACCTCGATCATGTTGTTCGCTCTATGAATCCTCCACCACGCACCCTCCAGCAGCTGTCAGATGCACTGTAGTCAGAATGGCTCCACATACCAGTGAAGACCTTCCAGCACTTTATTGAATCATTCCCATCCCGTCTAGCTGCTGTCCGCGCTGCACATGGCGGTTACTCTGGATATTAGCTGGACTCGACCGTGATGTGACTTTTTCATATATATATATATATATATACACTATCTACCAACAAATAATTGGACACCTGTGATAGCAAAGGAAAACGAAGTTTATTCACCTTCAATAGTTGGTGGAGCCTCCACGAACGGTGATTACAGCAGCGACCCTCCGGGGCATACCCTCAACCAGGCGTTGTACGATGGCTAGCGGTATTTTCTTCCACTCGGCTTGGAGAAGACAGGCCAGTTCCTTCACCGATTTCGGACGGGGGTGGGCACCCCTTAAGTCGACGCTCCAACTCGTTCCAGAGGTGCTCGATAGGGTTATGGTCCGAGATCTGCGCAGGCCAGTCCATTCGATTAACCCCATTGTCACCATACCAAGCCAGGGTGGACCTCGCAACATGAGTTAGTTAGTTAGTTGATTGATTTTAGTGGCGCAAGGGCCAGGCTTGGCCAAAGAGCGCCAGACAAGACCTATCAGCTAAAGATTTTTAAAAGTGGGGTGAAATGATTAAGAGCAGACCTCGCAACATGACAGGTGGCATTGTCATCCTGAAAGTAACATGGGTCCCCCCGTAAAACTGCCACAATATAGGAAGCGCATGGTCATCCAAAATGGTGCAGTAGATCTCGGCGTTGAGTCTACCAGGAATTGCGACCAAGGGTCCCGTGCCATACCAGGAGAAACACCCCCATAGCATAATTCCACCGCCGCCGAACTTCACAGTTGGCACAATACATTCCGGCAGGAGGCGTTCTCCAGGTAGACGCCAAACCCAGACCCTGCCATCCGAACGGTAGAGAGTGAATCTTGATTAGTCGCTCCAGAGAACCTGCTTCCACTGTTGACGTTTTTTGCACCACGTTAGCCGAGCAGCGCTATTGTACTTGGTGATCAAAGACTTGTGGCGGCAACACGTCCATGATAACCGAGCAGATGGGCTTCCTTACGGATGGTATTCATCGAAAGAACACTCTCGGATGCCTGTTGAAACTCCTCGCGGATGTGACCCATCGATTTGGTGCGGTTCTTCCGAATTTCTCTGGCCAGCACCCGTCGGTCTCTGACTTCCAGTTTTGTGGGTCTGCCGGGTCGGGGCACATTCCAACAGTCACCTCTCATCTTCCACTTGCCAATCACGTAGGCCACTGTCAATTTTGGGTACTTCAACTCGCTGGATATGCCACGTATGGTTCGGCCATTTCTGTGGTACTCGACGATTACACCTTTCTCGAAATCAGAGAGCTCCGAACTGCGTGGCATCTTGCATCCGACTGGTTGCATTGTTGTTACCCACACGATATTTAACGGTGGCGGCCGTGACGTGTATCAGGACCGCAGATATCGTCGATTGCAGGGGTGTCCAGTTACTTGTTGGTAGATAGTGTGTATATATATATATATGGGATGTAAGGTCAGGTGATGCGTAACATCACAGCCTCTCCTTGACAAATGTCAACCCCGCCTTCTCGTGGTACATCCTGTTCCCACTAAAGGGGCTCTGACGACCACCAATAGCGGTATAACTATACCATCGGGATTAGAGGAAATGCTATCCCACACTCACCAACCCGCTTGGCCAGCGTGGTGAGTTATGGCCAAACCCCTCCAAAATGACTCCACAACTTAAATCTTGGCCTTCAGTCTCCGGCAGCTGGAATGTACCTGGCCAAGGCAGCGGCCAGTGCGACATGAAGGCAGAGGGTGCTAAGAATCCCCGGAGGACCGGACTAGGCTGCCATCTGATGCTGACCTTGGCTACGTACAACGGACGCTCCCTATCTTCTGATTCAAGGCTTCTTGAATTGGAAGAGGAACTACAAAGGATCAAGTGGGACATCGTCGGGCTAAGTGAGGTAAGGAGAAAAGGAGAAGATCTCATTGAACTGAAAAGTGGACATCTCTTCTACTATCGTGGGACAGATACTGGCAGAACTAGTGGTGTTGGATTTATAATAAACAAGAAACTGAAGGATAAAGTTGTAGAAGTTGAAAGTTCCTCTGACAGAGCTGCACGACTCGTTATCCAACTCTCGAGAAGATACCAGGCTCAGATTATTCAAACTTATGCACCAACAAGTCATGCTGAAGAAGAAATTGAAGAATTTTATGAGGAAATTCGTGATCTAAATAATAAAGGTAAGCAGCACTTGAAGATAATTATGGGAGATTTCAATGCAAAAATAGGGCAACGGCAACAGAATGAAACTTCAGTAGGTAAATTCGGTCACGGCAACAGAATGAAACTTCAGTAGGTAAATTCGGTCACGGCAACAGAAACCAGCGTGGAAATACTCTCGTAGAGTTTGCAGAGGCAGAAGGGTTTTTCATCTTGAACTCCTTTTTCAAGAAAAAGCCACACAGGAAATGGACATGGGAGACATCCAAATGGGACGACAAGTGAAATTGATTTTATTATGTGTAACAAAAAATTCGTCATAGAAGACTGCAGTGTGCTAAACAAGTTCAACACAGGCAGTGACCATAGATTGGTGAGATGTAAGATGCACCTCAACACTAAACTCGAACGTAGCAAGCTCATAAGACAAACAAAATGTATTGACATAACCAACCTTAAAAAACACCATAATACCTTCAAATTGGAACTGAAAAACAGATTCTCTGCTTTAGAAGGCCTAAGATCGGAAGAAGTGGATATTTCTGAAGTTAACAGAAAAGTAACCAAAGCTCTTATGGAAACAGCAACAAAATTAGCTGGGTCTAAGAACAAATTGCATGTGAACAAATTATCAGGAAAAACCAAAATGTTGATGCAAAAAAGAAGAGTGATGAGGACAACTAAAGAAGATGTGACTTCCAAAGTGGAATATATAGAGCTATGCAAGACAGTACGAAAAAGTATCACTGAAGACGTAAGGTAATTCAACTGTGAACTAGTAAGGAAAGCAATTGAAAACAACCAAAGCCTAAAGATAGCAAAGGGACATCTCAGTAAGGGGAAAAAACAGATTATGGCACTGAGAAAAGAAGATGGTTCTGTAACAAGAAATAGAGGCGAAATTTTGACAAGAGTGAAAGAATTCTACTCCAAATTATATGAAAGGGATGATACATGTACTCCAGACATCATGAAAGGTACCAGTACCAGAGTTCTTCCAGTCCTTCCAGCAGAAGTTGCACATGCAATCAAGAACATGAAGTGGGGAAAAGCTCCAGGAGAAGATGGAATTACTGTAGACATCATACAAGAAGCAAGTGGAGAAATCGAAACAGTACTCGCCCAAATTTTCACTCGATGCCTTAATGAAGGGAAAATTCCTGAGGATTGGAACAACGCTACAATGATCTTGCTACATAAAAAAGGTGACATTGAGGATCTCAGGAACTACAGACCTATCAGCCTCCTATCAGTGGTTTATAAAATCTTCACTAAAGTTCTTTCACACCGCTTGAAGGTGACACTGGACATGGCTCAACCGAGAGAACAAGCTGGATTCAGGAGTGGCTACAGCACAATAGATCATATCCACGTACTGAGAGAACTAATTGAAAGAGCGAGGGAATATGAGCTTCCATTGTGCATGGCTTTTATCGATTATGAAAAAGCCTTTGATTCGGTGAAACCATCAGCAGTTGCAATGGCTCTGAAATCCTGCGGTATTGAAGATGCATACATTAATATTATTAATAACATCTATGAAAATGCAAGTGCAAAGATTCGGCTGTTTGAAAATACAACACACATAAAAATTGGAAAAGGAGTGAGACAAGGTGACACCATATCTCCGAAGCTCTTTAATGCCACATTGGAAAATGTCTTCCAATCACTGAACTGGGAAAACAAAGGGATAAAGATTAATGGAGATTATCTAACCCACCTTCGTTTTGCTGATGACATAGTCATTTTTGCAACTACCCCATCAGAGCTACAGAGTATGATCCAGGAACTTGCTGACAAGAGTAAAGAAGTGGGATTAAAAATGAACTTTCAGAAGACAAAAGTGATGTACAATGCTTTTACAAGAAATGAAGATTTATCGATTGATGGAGAAAAGCTGGAGATAACAGACACGTACGTTTATCTTGGACAGCAGATATCAAGTGAGGGTCACATTGGTGAAGAAATTAATCGGCGTACAAAACTTGCCTGGAGAGCTTTTGGAAGAAACAGCATAATTTTCAAGAGCAATATGCCATTATGTCTTAAAAGAAAATTGTTTGATCAATGCATCCTTCCAGTGCTTACGTATGGTGCAGAGACGTGGACCTTAGCTAAAAGAGACATACAAAGGCTGCAGACAACTCAAAGTAGCATGGAGAGGTGCATGCTTGGTGTAACCAGGAGAGATAAGAAGAGGAACACGTGGATCCGAAAAATGACAAGAGTGGAAGACATCATGATCAGAGTTGAATCCCTGAAATGGCAATGGGCTGGACATACTGCCAGAAGAACAGACCATCGATGGACAGCCGAAATTTTAGATTGGATTCCAAGGGACAGGAAAAGACCCAGAAGAAGACCACAAGGAAGATGGGTGGATGAAATTCGAAAGTATGCGGGAGTGACAAGGAGGAGACTGGCACAAGACAGACCGTTGTGGAGGAAACTTGGGGAGACCTTCGTCCAGCAGTGGATTGATAATGGTTGACAATGATGATGATGAGATATATATATATATATATATATATATATATATAGCAAATGGAAAACTTGCCCTCTCTAAGGTTTCATTTGCTCGCCTCCCCTTTCTGCCAAAAAGTCCTGAACGAAACACAGATTCTACCAAAACAAAATGCACTGCAATAACTTTGGAAAATATCGTTTTCCACTAAGTTGATGCCTGCGGTTCGTGGTTATAAGTTTCAAACAAAGTATTGCTGACCATGATCTCCCCAGAAATCTTATCCTGCCTGCGCTTGCCATGTGTTCCAACCGCTTAGATATTGAAGGAGGGGGAGGGGGAGGTCCTAAAGGATAAGTTCCACAAAAAAGGTTAGTTGAATTGAAGCCAACCTTTAGTCTCGCGGCTGTCTGGCATCCGCTGATTCGTTCTTGCTCAAGTTGTGAAAGTGATTGACAGTTTGCAAACCAGCTGCAAGTATTAACATCAATATAATTTAAAACAGGAACCGTTCACCCATTGAAGTGGCTAAGTGGATTCTTTTTGCTTCATTATCAATAATATCGTAAATCCGGAAAATTAAGAAAATTCTCCCTATTGATTTTTTTTTTGGTCTGATATGCATACGTGCAATGAGCTTTAGTAACACTGAAGTTTAAAGACATAAAAATTGAAAAATTGCTTATAATAAATTTCTGAGTAGCTGCAGAAATAAATGTATCATTTTCATATGACCAAAAAATAACTCAAGTCATCGAAATCCTAAAAAACTGATATAATAGCTACAAAATGGAATAACTTAAGTGCATTTAAAATGTTAAAACGATTTGGTGAACAGATCTTTCAACATCTAATACCGATTGATAGACAAAGCTCTGATTATTTACTAGTAAAACGAAAAATTAAGACTTACCGATTTCTTTGAACCCCTTTTCTTCTAACAGCAGACACTAAATCAGAACAGTAGTTAAATAAATACCTGAATATCACGCAAGTATTTATATGCGTTTTTATCTTAATCGTCTGATAAATTTTCAAAATGTTTTTCAGTTTGAAATTGTTATCAATGTTGCAGTCTGCGTAAAAGAAGGTTTGACTTCCTTGTTTCCGATAAAAGATTGTTTAGTGGCCAATACGCAGAGAGAGAGATCAGGAAATTGTCATTTATGAAATTGAAAGTGCATCGAAAAGAAAGGTTTTGCGAGTTGCCTCACTGAAATAATCTGTAACAGGCATTTCGAAAACCCAATAGCCGGGTTGTGCAGTTTTCTAAGGGCTGGGAAAATGAATATCTAGGTACTTTGGGTACATGGACTTTGAATTCCCAAATCTGCTATGAGCTATGCTGCGATTAATTATGTAACTAAAATTTGTACTAAAAAATGTAGGAATATCAGGTTCCTACTTCGAACTTCTGTGGAATATAGAGATCATGTTAGCTGCATCGTTTCTTTTTCCGAAAGTTAAGCTTTAGGATTCATAATCTCTCTGAAATAATCGAAATTCATAATAAACACACCCGTTTTTATTTCATGTGGTCCACGAATCGTACTCCATTTTGCGTTTTCTTCGATTCAGGAAGAGCTAAAGACCCCTGACTCTAAAAGAATCAGCGTTTTTACTTTTCTTTTCATGTGGTCCACGAATCGTACTCCATTTTGCGTTTTTTTTCGATTCAGGAAGAGCTAAAGACCCCCAACTCTAAAAGAATCAGCGTTTTTACTTTTCTTTTCATGTGGTCTGCGAATCGTACTCCTTTTTGCGTTGTTTTTCATTCAGGAAGAGCTAAAGATCCCCGACTCTAAAAGAATCAGCGTTTTTACTTTTCTTTTCATGTGGTCCACGAATCGTACTCCATTTTGCGCTGTCTTTGATTCAGAAAGGGCTAAAGACGCACGACTCTAAAAGAATCAGCGTTTTTACTTTTCCACATTTAGTTGTATCAGGAAAAAAAAAAAAATTTCGTACCCTACACCCCCTAATCCCAAAAACATTTCTGGGCATGCCACTGATGAGGAAGCATAGGATTGCCTTGAGTAGAACAATTTTGGAGCTGGTTCAGGTTCCTAGGCTATAATACCTTACCTTTTTCGAACATTTTTTTTTGTTTTTTGAATGGAGGTTCAACAACTACCGTAAGCAACTCAACGGGCTATTAGCAGTCGCCCATCCCTAATTTAGGACTAATGGTTATAGGGAAGGGAGAGAACCAGTACCGTAAGAAAAACACACCATCCACGCCTCACTGGGATTCAAACCCAGACCCATTTGAGATGGGAACGTCATTGTCCTGGGTGGTGTAACCATACTATGCTGGAATGGAAAATGAGAGATTCAGGTTTATTTCCTCAATCCAGGGTGATGTAATTTTCAAGCAAGTAAAGAACGGAAAGCCTCAGAAAACTTGGAAATTAGATCGGAAAGGGAATCAAACCCTATTATAGCAAGGAATCTGAACCAACTTTAAAATTGTGCTACTCAAAGCAATCCTGTGTGTCCTCATAGCATAAACAATTCTTTCAAACCCAGGAACTTCATTGTCCTGGGTAATGCAGCAGTAGCATGCTTGAACGTGAATTGGGAGATGCGGATTCATTTTCCATTCTGACATGTAATTTTCAAGTTTTCTGAAACATGTCTACTTGCGTGACTAATTTAGCAGTGTTCTGCTAGTAACATCTATTTCAGTAATTTTCTGAGGTCATGTTATATGGTGATCAGAAAATTGAAAGGCAATTCAGTGCCAAAGTCTTATTTTTCTGACAATAAAGTACTTGTGAATATCATGCATTTGTGAGAAAATATTTCTTCCTTAATTTCTATGACCATAAAATAGCAACATATTTAAAAAAATACTCAAAAATAATTTGATTATCACTGAAAAAATTATTGTCATTTGAAATTCTTTCCACCAAATAATTTTTCTATAGCAGGTCAAAGCATTTTGATTTCATTTCATTCTGACTACAGATTATTATGTCTGTTTTGAATGACCTCCTATGACATAGAATTATTTCCTATGACAGCAGGAGCACTCTCGTGGTTATCCCACGCACCCTGACGGCACAGTTGTACGTCGGTCTGGTGATTCAACCTGTTGTGCTGCCATTCATGAACAGCATTCCAGGGGGTGTTTTCCAACAGGATAACGCTCGTCCGCATACCGCTGTTGTAACCCAACATGCTCTACAGAGTGTCGACATGTTGTCGTGGCCTGCTAGGTCACCAGAGCTTTCACCAATCGAGCACGTATGAGACATCATTGGAAGACAACTCCAGCGTCACCCCCAACCAGCATTAACCGTTTCTGTATTGACCGACCAAGTGCAACAGGCATGGAAGTCCATCCCACAAACTGACATCCAGCACCTGTACGACACAATGCATGAACGTTTGCACGCTTGCATTCAACATTCTGGCAGTTACACCGGTTATTAATGTACCAGCATTTCACATTTAAAATGGCTCTTCTCGTGCTTACATTAAGCTGTGATCTTGAAACCTTAATCGAATATGTTACCTATACAAATGTATTGCCGCCATTTCATTCCTCTACAACCATTTTTTCGTGGTATTGGGATTTTTTTTTTCCGTCAGTGTATGTATAAAAACAAATATTTACCATACCTTGTTCAAGCATTTGAGAAGAATATTTCTCTTTTGCTGGTTAACAACTTCGATGTGGCTGAGAAATATTTCAATATACAAAGAAGCATTGCTTACAGTTAAATTCCTTAGTAAAACAGAAAAAATATGTGGTAACATAAGCAGATTACACATGTTTAACATATCAACAATAAAAAATGCAAAAAAATATCTTATCTCAACAATATAATATCAGAGATCTTAAAATGACATTCATAAAATCTCTTTAATTGGATACCTACTTACCAAAAGCTGACACAGCAGCCAATTGAAGGGTATCTGATTCACAGAACAAATTTTCACTAACCACCTTGGGAATCACAGGAAAATGTTTCAAAGACCTTACAAAACAGAGAGAGAGAGAGAGAACAGAAATAAGATGCAGTAATCATAATTAAACAAATCCATATGAAACTTAGAGCATACTGGTCAGCTTGAACAGCAAAACAAATTACTACAATTAAATCTAAAAGAAGACAAAATTAAATATGGAGTTACAGTAGACTCTTGCTAATATTAATCTGGCCCTTAATAAGCCGGCACCTGGCTATAGCCATGACATAAAAGAAGTGGAGTTATGTATCCTTATGAAGTCAGGAGCATGGGTTATTTTCAAACCATTTGCTGATAGCGAGTTGGGGCTGCGACGGCATGCCGGCCAGCCACGTGTGAAAAGTTCTAAACATCTACTAAGCTTTTTTTTCATATGATTAAGTTTTCTGCATATTCGTTTCTTTTATTGTATATCATTTGTTTGTATTGTGTCTAAATTGACCATACCTAGAGGTTCTGTACCACCTTGTTTTCTCTAGCTGCTTTGTATATAGCTTTAGCAAAACCAAAAAGAAAGGGGGAAAAAAAAAAAAAAAAAAGGAAGCAGATACGTGTGGTATTGATGTAATGCTGGTAAAGCAATTGATTGAAAGCGTGCTGTCAACAAGCATCTTCATTAAAGCAGAAAAAAAATCTGTGACATGTTTTGAAGTGACCGCACTGAGTAGAAAATGCAAGATTTCATCTATTCTGCATAACAACTCTACATTTATTTTACTACATACAATATTGTGCTTTAATGTACTGATATGAAAAAATAACTTCATTATTTTAAATGATACAGTATAGTTATCATATGCTCGTCTCTTATTTTTTTAAATGCATATGCGCTACAAACAGTAAACTTGTAACATTAAACTTAATGAAGAATTAAACTAAATTTTTATGCACTCTCACTAATCTGGCTCCCCTCTGTGCAAGGAATGGCCAGATTAGCAAGAGTCTAGAGTAGAAGAAAACATAATCATGACAAAAATCAATCATTTAACATAAATTGCTAGCTATATATGTATATAGTACCAGATTCATAATCATATCTATCAGTTAAGCATCAGTCTTAGTCACCCTCACATATTGTCATATAATAACAAGAGCTGATACAATGGGTCCTCTTTATTTGTCTCTGCTGCTATGAGATTTCTCCAAATGATCGATTTGAATAAGGGAATATTCCAGGGTGGAAAATTAGAAAAATATCCTAGGAGCAAAATGGCTCCTATAGCTGAAATTCTAGGAGCCAATAGTTACGCCACTAGATCTCAGTGTCTCAGTGGTCCATAGGACAGACTCGCCAGATTAAAATGAAAAGTATGCACAATTTTCCTACTGCGAATCCAAAGAATTAGAAAACATTTACCTGGGAACTGAAGTAATCCAGATCTTCATAAAATTCTTCCTCATTGATAATTGAGTTAAATTTGTGCTCATAAATTGTTACGAGGATTTCATGTAAAATATTTAAGTGGGTTTTGAATTCCACAAACACTGACAGCCAACAAATAAACATTTTAGTATTGCAAAAAAAATATATACATTTTCAGTTCTCTTACAAATTTCTGTACCTGTTTTGAGTTGACATGTTGAAGAAACTACATTAAAAAGTTCTTCAGTAATGTATTGTGTTTCCTTAGTAGTCAACTATGACTTCATGATCTGGACAGCGAGTTCATCCAGCTGACACATCTTCCCACCAAATTTTTATAGCTGGTTTTGCATCGAAGTCATCCATGCTTTGACCCTTAATTTTTATAGTCAAAATATCATTTAAAGTAGTCACTTTTAATTTGTTTCTGATGTCTGTTTTTACAAGGTTCGTTGCACTAAAACCACGTTCACAAATTGCTGTGCTCATTGGTATGCATCGTAAAAATGTAATAATTGTCAGTAGGTTTTTATATTCCCCTGAAAATTCATTATACAGTCTGTTCCACAAAACATCAGGTTTCTGTGTAGCTTTGGTTTTTGCCCACAGTTTCCAGTCCAGATATTTTTCTTTGATTTCATTACTACATATTTCTACACAAAACAGTAAATTATCTAGAATGCTGTCCACTTCTTTCATCCCATATGTAAGTAAATCATTATCTTTATCTGGCAAATTAACTGCATCAAATATATGGACACTGCTTAAAACAGCATTGGAAGCAAAATCACTATACCTCTTCTTGGCAAACTCACTAAGCTTTTCACAAATGGTCACTCTGTCATTATGAAATTGTGATTTCATATCATCATCATTTTTAAGTATGACACCTTTGAAGATGCCCCTTTGCTGACTGAAATTTTGTTCAAATTCAGTAAGTACTTTTCCATCTTCTTCCTTCATACGGTTAAACTTTACTTGAGTAGACTGCAAAAATGATTTTACATTGTCAACAGATATAGCAGTCTTTTGAAATATTTTAGAAAGCCCACTCAATGTAGTTGTAACATCCAACAGAAAGTGCATGAAGCGAAGCATTTGAACAGATTTCAAACTTTTCAGCAAACCTTGCATTTTAGCTACTTTATTTTTATCACTTTCACCAGCAGAGCAGAAATGTTCCATATGGCAAATAATAACAGGTAGGTTGTTAGTCATTGCCTTCAGAGCTTGATTTTTGGAAGAAATCCACCGAGTTGAATTTATGTTAGTATTCTTATATAAAACATCCCTGAGCACTTCTGCTACTTCTTTCAGCTCCCTAAGAAGCTTTGGACTGTTGTTATACATTTTGTACACTGATTTTAATAATTGTTCACATTTTGAAGCAAAAGGCACTAGTTTCAAAGTGTCTGAAATAACAAGTTCCAGCCTATGGGCAACACAATGAACTGGAATGATTCCTTGTGACTGAGAAGATAACTTTGTCACAACACCATTATATTGTCCAAATTTCACACCTGCTCCATCAAAACATACAGCAAGAAGCTTATCTTTCCATGCTGGGTAACTTTCTTCCATTGCCTCATCAATAGCAGAAGTAATGCATTCAGCAGTACCCATTTTCAATTCTGCTAACTTGATAAAATTAGTTTGGACCAAACCACTTTCATAGACAGCTGCGGCATAAATGATTTCTGACTCACAGGTTGAGATGTCAGTAGATGAATCTGCCATTAACAGAGATATATTTTGCATTTTTTATGATATCTGCATTTTCCTGACGGATTGACTCAGCAATATAATATATAAATAAAGCACACGATTAATGATTGATGTAATTATCACCAATGTGCAGTCCATTTTTCTTTTGTAACTGGTATAACCTTTCAAACTGATGGAAAGATAAATTCCCATCAACCACAGAATAAGCTGTGTTAAAAAGAGCAATCATTTTCAATAATATTTGCTCACTCATAGAGGAAATACACTGCCAAAGAGATGAAGTTGCAGGATTTTCTTTCACAATTTTTATCTGGCATGAATCCTTATGAATTCTTGATTTCTCATGTTTAACCAAAGATTCATGCTTGAAGTTGCTACAACCAGCAACAAATAATGTTGTTGCAACAGTTCTCTTTCTCGATGTTTCAGCTTTGTTATTTTCCCGGCATACCGAACAATACATAAACTTCATATTACCTTTGGCTTCAATTCTTAGCCATAATAATTCCTTTCTCCATTTTAGTACTGTTGTTTCACCCACATTTTTTCTTTCATCCTTTTGCTTCATTGCAGTTTGGTGTTCCTGGGCAGAAGAACTCGCAACAGCTAAATCATCCTGATTACTGTTTGTATTAACATCCTCAGGAATAACAGTACTTTTCTTTGTAGATACAAAGAAAAATTCACTAATTTTTCTTTTGCTCATCTTGCAGAAATAATAACGGAAACAAAGGGAAGCAAATTCTGACTTGGAGGACTGTATGAATAAAACTAAAGAGCGTTTACTGGTTTGAGATCGCAAAGTACTCTACTTCCAGTAAGTGAGGGTCAAATGGGTCAACCTTTCTATGGCAAGCTTCCCTAATCTTCTGCTTTCCCACCCCACAAGAGCAGCGGGCACGTACAATGCACCCCTTCTCACTCCCCCAGCCAGCCCAGCAAGGAACCGGCTCCGGCAGTAGCACATTCCCCACCTTGTTCAACTATGGAAATAAATAAAATAAAAAAAATCAGAAAACTATCTTCACGAATTCTTAATAAAACTGGCTGAAATTTTTATACACAGGATAAGTAGATAATAGAAGCCCACCCTGAAAATTTCATGTGAATCGGTAAAATACTTTCTTAATTACCAACGAAATTTTTTATTAAGTACCGTATTTTTCAGCATATAATCTGCAGACGGCAAAATTCAGCGTGAGAGAAAAAACGTCGGTGTATAATCTACAGACAAAATTCATAGTAAAAGTAAAAACAAAACAAATATGTAATCCACAACAGAGTTTTACACTATATAGTACAAAAAAGTAATCGCCAATATTTTCACCAACACTTTTTTCCTCATCGTCAAAACGATTTCTTTTTCACAAATTGTAAAGAATGCGATCAGCAGCGCGACCCCTCCATATTTATAAGGCGTAGGCGCACAAATTTTCTTTTTTGGATTGAAGGTTTAACGACCACAGTGGGCAACTCAATGGGCTATAAGCCCTCGCCCGTCCCTAATTTAGGGCCACTGGTTCCAGGGAAGGAAGAGAGCCAGTGCCACAAAACAAAACACAAAATTTTGTTAGTGACCTGTTGTGTGTAAGTACATGATTTACGTAGCGCCCGTTACACAATTTTTAGATGGCTTCAGAAATCCGGAATTTTCATAAATCTGGCACTCGTCCGGACCCGTTGATGCCAGATTTTCAAGGTTTTACTGTATAAATATACTTTCTTTCCATTTAATGAGTTTAAAAAACTTATAAAATCGTGAAATTTTTCGAAAATTTAAAAAAGTTAGTTACGATACCCCGCAACTTTTAAACGGTTGTGATATGTATTTTTCATTTCTGTGGCAATCGCGCTGTAACTCTGAGTAATGTTTAAAATTACATCAACAACTGAAACACTGGTTATCCCGTTATTGTGCTTCATGATCAATCATACAGATAATTTTGGCTTCACCTGATATACCTGTTCCAATGTGACTTAAACATTTTCTAATTTCCTTTATGAAATATGTTGCAAATTTAATTGAACCTAAACATTATGATTTTTAAATGTTATCAGTCACAAAAGAATGTTTGTAAATTTTGGGGAAAAAAATGTTCTGTTTGAGATAAAAGATATTAAAAATATTTTATAGTGATCAACACCAAACATGGCACCACCTAGGATCAAAAAATACACACAAAATAAAAATTTTATCAGTTTTTAGCAAAGCGTGAAAATTTTTTTAGCAGTGATGTGATAACAACATGTTCTGTTTGAGATAAAAGATATTAAAAATATTTTATAGTGATCAACACCAAACATGGCACCACCTAGGATAAAAAAATACACACAAAATAAAAATTTTATCAGTTTTTAGCAAAGCGTGAAAATTTTTTTTAGCAGTGATGTGATAACATACATGCCCGTCACTTGTAAATAAATTCCATGCGCCGATCTCGACGAGTAGCAAACATATCAATAACTTGTTCATTGAATTTTTTGGTGCTAGCAATAATGTTTTTTACTATAGACAACATTGCAAGTGCTGTCAGTCGATCTTGTCCTATACTGTTCCTTAAAAAATTATTGATTCTTTTGAGGGACGAGAAACAACGTTCTGGCTCTGTGTGGTCATTGGGATAGTAACTAAGATGCAAAGAAGTTTCACTGTTTCCGAAAAGGATGCTTCCAAATTATTTTTCAGCGTGAACTGTAACAGCTGAGTCGCACTTGTAATATTGTGGAAGCCGCTTCGGTTATACAACACACTGAGCTCTGAATACGGCTTTTCCTTTTCTAGCACTCCAAAATGTTTTACTGCAATGTCCATCTCACGGTTTGGAAACTGCTTAGTGTAACTGACAAAATTTTCAGGTAAAAAAAGTTTGGCAGCTTCAAGATGATCTGTGAAATGAAACCGTTCAGAGGCTGGAGTGGTAATTAGATCACATACTTCTTTTGTGGCAACTATTCTAATAGTGTTGTTCTGCTCGACCCGTCTCCTTTTCGGAGGGAGAGGCTGATCCGGAGTTTCGTCCTCAGAACAATCTGTATCATCAGTCGGCATATGAGCCCTTATGTTCTGCACAGCGTTAATGAAAGCTGAAACACAATGTTTTGTCTTTACTGCATCCATTTGACGATTCTGCAATTGGTGGTACAATATGTCTACGTGAGGCATAAGATTATGAAAAATTTCAACCAGAATTTAAATTCTGGATCTTTCAATAGCCGTTCAAGCCCACTTGCAGCATTGATTGTAACAGCTGGAGATGTACTACTTTCCTTGAGTGATCGAAAACATTCCAGTAGATTGGCTTGTTGTTTGAAAACAGCATTCATAGTACGAATATTAAAATTCCAACGGGTCGTCACTGAGTATGGAATTTTCTTTCCAACTACCGTGTTGAGAGCTGCTAATCTTTGTGGTGAACATGAAAAAAATGTAGGTATTCCAGATAAGTTTGAAAAAAAAATCCTGGCTTTAGTGTTTTGTGATGTGGCTTTCTCCATTACAAAATTTAGCTGATGAGCATAGCAATGAATATAAAAAGCATTAGGATATATCTGTCTCACCCTGGCCTGGACACCTGAAGCTGTACCACTCATCACAGCATTGGGAATTATTTCTTCCAACACTTTTAGAAGACATCCTGAAATGGAAGCAGCATCCAGCCCAAAAGGATTATACAAGCCCCAGAAACGCTCGACAGCGCAACCTTCTAACTCATATCGGAATACAATTGCAATTTGTGTTATTTCCGATACATCTGTGGTTTCATCTGCCATAATGGACAAAAACTGTGCAGCATCAATTTCCGGTTTTATTTGTTGGCGTGAAATTTCTAACATACAATCCAAAAGCTCATTTTGGATTGTTTTTGATGTGCCCTTGAAGACTGTTGAATTCTCCAAATGTTCCCTGACTGTTGGGTCCAACTGACCAGCAAAATCAAGTAAACCTTGAAATATTCCAGAATTAGAGGATTCCGATGTTTGATCATGCCCCCTTAGTGCAAGCTCGTGATTTCCACAAAATTTGATGCAATCAATAATTTTTTATAACACTGACCTGTTTTTCTCGACTTCCTTATTGTCGCGTTCAATGCTCAATTTGTACGCACTATCCATTTGCGTAGCAATATTGACACTCCCCAACATCGCGAAATCCACTGAACTTTCTATGTGCTTCTAGAATTTTCATGCTTTTTGATTTTTTCACGGAGTTTTTTAAGTCGTTCAAACCTGTTTTAGTCTACACAGAGTCCCCACCATACAACAGACATGGAAAGCAAAACAGGGAGTTTGAGACTTCGCATCCACAAATCCAGTCATTTTCCATGTACACCTTAGTGTTAAAATTATGCTGATAGCTTTTATTTCGGCTATGTGCTATCTGCGTTATTTTCAAATCAGGCATCGGTCTACCAAAGTTTTTCAAGTCTAATTTTTCTTGAAATGTCAAATTGCTGAACTGAATCCGTTTCAGATATTCCACAGTTTTCGCCATACTAACTACAGAATTTGATGACAAGCAAAGGAACAATAACGTTTCGAACTGAACTCTCGAACAGCAAAAGCAACCTGACAGCTAATGCGAATGTTAAATAATTAACATTTCCTCTCCGGAGAAACACGGAAAGATTATATTGGAGTGACACCCCTTTCCTTCTCTTTCATGTTCCCAAAGCTTAAGACGAATTGCAGAACAGGTTCCGAGTGGGATATTTCACTATTTACCACCCTCGACCTACCCGTCGAGTTTACCAACGGATTTAGTACTAAGGCCTGCAAGAACTGCGGTCTCCAATGAAAAACAAGGAATGCACTGGATGGAGTGACTCTTGCCCCCCCCCACCCCCAGTCTTCCAAAGCTTTTGGGAAATGGGAATTGCAGAGGGGGTTCAGAGAGGGACACTTCCCTTCATAATACTTTCTGATCCCTGCCCCAGTTATCCCTACCCCTAGGCGATCGACATCACGAGTCACGAAGTATGCTTTTACGGCAGCCAATAAAAAGAGATTTTGAAGAGAGGGCTGCCGAGATACCAGTCCTGGTGAAGTTGTATCCCCACCTTGTAAGTTTAAACACACAGATGTTACATACAGGAATTTCAGCCCCTCACCACGCTATTTAGATAAAGAGCTGCAAATTTTGCAGTCTCGCGCATTGCATATATTGCAGTTGTACAATGTACAGGGAAACTAAATAAGGTTAGGCTGTCAGGGAGCTATGAACGGCAGGAAAGAGAGAGAAAAAATTTATAACATGTGCTTCGTAATATCTTGGGGGGTGGGGCAGCCATGCAGCCCCCAGAAGGAGACGCCCCTGTGTAATGGTTAAAGGAGTCAAGAGAAAGATGTTGATCAAAGGTTACTTGCTTTCAGATGTTGTTGTTGTTGTTGTTGTGAGAGAGAGAGAGAGAGAGAGAGAGAGAGAGAGAGAGAGAGAGAGACCCTGGGATTAGATTTGAGTGAGCTGTACTGGGAGGGGTAGATAAATTTTATAATCAACATTTCCTAAATTTGAGCTTTACTTTATCCAAATTTGCTTGAAACTAGATAAAAGAAAGTTGAGACTAGTGAATTCTTATTCTAGTTAGTTTGGTACTAAATGGGCAAACAATTTTCAACCCCTGAATAGATCAAATATGTTTCCAACTTATAAAGCAGACCTCCCTTTGTAGTTACAAGTGATCTTACTAGATAGCATTGCTTGCTAATTTTATAAATCTAAATATTTGTTCATTGGTGCTACAGTGAAACCTCTCCAAGGCAACCACTGCTAGTTCTAAAATATGGTCATTCAGAGGGGTAGTCACTAAATAGGGGAAGGTTTTAGTGGCATATCCAGTGAACAGTTATGAGAAACCTTTGTAAACTACTGCCTAACTATTTCTTCCTTTACATTCTCGTGATTTAATTGTCATGGATTTTGTTGGTAGTGCTGAAAAAAAGACTAGTTTCATCCATATTGTAAATGTCTTCATCAGCGTAGCCTTTAATAATTGACAAGAGTTGTAGTGTCTAGTCATTGCATAGTTTCTTCATCGACATCAGCTGATTCATCAGCTATAACTCGAAAAACAATGTTATGGCAGACACAAAGTCGGTTGAAAAATTTCAATCACCATTACTAGCGGAAAAAATTTTCAACTTCAAATTCCTTTGCAATTCAAGTTGTTTTATTTCATTATAAGACCACTAATGACAATCTTTTTGCGGTGGCATGCTTGAACCATTTTAAAAGTGAATCGTTCACATTTTTAAATTTTTTCTCTCTTCTGACCATGGTTTTTGTTTTCCTCCCATTCTTTTAAAACTGCTTTCTTATTTTTCAAAATGCTGCTTGTGTTTTTCCACACTTAAACATATCAGCCAATTTTCTCTCAGAAACTCCATTTTGATTCTGGTTGCTCACTTTTATTCTACTATCTAAATTCAGAACAATTCTCTTGCATGACATCTTGTAGGAAGAAAAAGCCAAAGAAAATGAATAACAAATCAAAGACTTCTGAGAGAGAGAGAGAGAGAGAGGTCAATCTTTCCAACTAAGGAGGACTCCAGTTGTAGCATAAACATGCAGTAAAATGATTGCCATCTGTTTGACTGAAAAGTTGATACCCTTAAAGCAACTAACCACTACAAGAGGTGGAACCCATCCCTCTTTCTAGCCATAAACGGGGAGTGAAGTAAAGATGAGTTTTAACTGTCACTCTCTTTTTCAGCTTTTGTAGTAGGAAGTGTGGGGACGAAGTCTGTCTTTCTTTACGTTACTACAGAAACCATTAGAATTGCCTGTCATCGCCAAGAACTCCTTCACTCAACCACTCACTTCTGTGCAGGAGGAAACTTCCTAGCTACAATTTAAAGTGACCTCTTGATACTAATAAACATTTGTTTAATTTATTGTTTTATGGTTCCAGAGTATAAAGACATTTTTCTGCGGGAATGGTAATCCAGACAATGCAGTTTTTGTGAAGTGGTCCTTATGCAAAGATGGTCATTAAGAGGAGGCGAGTGGTCTTTTAATAGGGGAAAGGTTATCATTAGTGCTATGGGTTTGGAAATCGGTTCCACAGAAAAACGGTTGTAATGAAAGGTTTCACTGCATTTGTTTTTATGTTCATTATTTCAGTTGCTGTTATAATCTTTTTTATTGTTTCATCTGTGTTGTCTGTAACCTTTTCTGCAAATGGTTTTCTATTGCCATTTTTACATTATGTTATTTCGATTTTTAGAAATAACTACTTATTTAACTTGTAACCAGATTTTTCTTTGAAAGTTCTTTTTCTGCGTTATCTTTTTGAAACAAAATACATTTTGTTAATTTGCTTACTTATTTCGTATTCAATGCAAGGACGTCACCAAGGGGATGTGCAGGTGGGCTGGAACCCACCCTGAAATTTGTCTTGCCCACCCAGTTCAAAATGCGCCATTTTTCAATATATTTAACTCTAAAATATAATTTGGACTTGCCAAGTAATAAATCTTCTGTTTTACTTCATGTAGCCTTATGAATTTCCCCCTAAAAAGTGTGTTGTTTACATCTTCATAGAAAGTTTATCAAAATAGAATCTGCAGGACCATGAAAATACAATTGTTCTCCACTCTTCCGATTCCTTAGTTTAAGCCTCTTTTTGACGTTTGTAGGGCCCAGAGGGCAAATGAGGATGGTGGGTAGGAATTCACTGAGAGTGTCACTACCAACTCTGTTTTCTTTACTAAATATGGGATTCCAACATGGAAAGTTATACATGACTATAGGCGGATGTCTCACGGTGCTGACGACCAAAAGGCAAAAGGTTTGATTTTTAAAGCTCCACTAAGCTGAGTCTAAAGCTACACTAGCATTTTTAAGACTGCCCTGGTACAAATGAGAGTGCAGGAAGTGGCTGACAACTGCTTTGTAGGGGAGGAGTGCAAGGGAAAGTCACTGGCTTGAAGGATGGGATTAAGGAGGGAAAGAATTGAATCTGTGTGGCACGATGTTAAAACATGATTTAGATAAATAAAAACGGCATTTACCTTTAAATAAATTAATTGTCCAAGTGCAGTACTATTTTTGTAAGCAAAACTGCAAAATTTGGAAAAGCAATTAAGACAGTGCATTCAGAGCAAGCAAAAAGCTGAAGGCAGCATTCTAGTAACACTTGTATTTTACACCAGTGGAGTAATTAGCCAGATCTGTGTATGTGTGTGTGGTTAAGGGGATCAGGTAGGGATTGCACAAATTTCTTTGTAACAAGCTGGTAGGAAAAAGCATTAAAAATTCTTTCAGTGTTTTGTTAAAAAAAAAAAAAAAAAATTACTATCAAGATCCCCCTCTCTTAATAATGCTCGCCCACCCGAAGCTCATTCTGTTTTCAAAGTCTAAGGACGTCACTGATTCAATGCCTAGTTGTTGTTGTTTTTTTCTGTTTTACATTATTTGCTAAATTCTGCATAACAGCTTCTGGTATTAGTTCTTGCTTTATGTTAAAATTTCATTCTTTTTCTAACATTTAGTTGTGTTAGAAGTACTCACATTTGAAATATTTTTTTATTTTAGTTTGTAATCTCTTTACTTTTTAGCATGTCACAATATTCTGACTCCTTATCTTATTAACTTGTAATACTCGTGTTTCCAATTCACATTGTTAATCTAAATGTTATTTGTTCCATTACGTAATTGTACAAATTACAGGAAAATAAATTGTCCATCTCTTCTCTTCAGTTTTAATGTTATCAATAAGTTAACCTCATATTTTAGTTGCTTTAATGTTATCATTAAATTAACCTCATATTTTAGTTGCTTTATCAGATATCTAAAACGCTTTGGAAGCCATTTTCCAATACACTTTTCCTCCATTTACACCATATATTGGGCCTTTTCATTCTGTGATTATGGAATAACTTCAAAATTTGTACAAGTTGACAATAAAGCTATCCTATTCCTTCTGTCTATAGAAACTTTCATTTTATTCAATTTCTTAAATTCCTTCCATGCAGATGCACGATGTCAAAATTAGTTTTAAAGATTCTATTTAGTAGCTTTTCTCATAACATTTTTTCTGTTAAGGTTATTTAGTTGAAGAATTCACTTACTTCCACTTTCCCTCTGCACTTATTTTCTTGCAGACATATCTGGCATTTAGATGATTATCAAGGTGTGTTTTCAATGCTTCACTGTATTCCACTTATTAACGTAGAACACAATTGAAATTTTTTTGTCAGATCTCATAATAATGTGATGGCACCTTTTAACAATGTGTCCAATGGTGTTCTTGAATCTTATTTGTTGTCATTAAACCAGATGCTAAATATTGTGCTTATGGTTTTGTTTGTTCACTGAACCTTTATTGGTGATGCAGTAGGCCTATTTATCATTTGTCTTCCCTTGATTTGAAGTTTATGGTCCAAAATTTGGATTTTATCCCACTGACTTGCATTTTTCTAAATATTTTTTAATTGTACTGTTCTGGTCCACTTTCTGAATAGCTGTTTTACAAGATTTTTTACCCTCTTTTTTTTTAATATATTGCAATCTATTGTTATATATTTGATAAATAGCATTATCATTTTCTGTTTCATTTTGTTTAAATGAATACGAGTATAGAACTGATAAGGGAGGCTCATCACTAAAGTATGCACAACTTTTCACTGCCAACTATGTCATCTAGTCTGGTCAGGGCTATCATAAAGAAAGCTGTAATGAAAACCATGTCATTAGTGGAGTAAAGTGAAGAGTGAAGAAAGCTTGATGAAGTGGATGAGTGTTTTCTGAAGATCTGTACAATTTGAAAACATTTTTTCTAGTAAAAACCCCAAACCTTCAAAATTTATTTAAACAAAAAGCAGAAAAGTCATGAGTTTGATTTTACAAAAGGAAATACTCTACATGTTAGTTGTAAAATGCATATAAAATTCTAAATAAAAATTAAATGTGTGGCTGGACATCAGCCTTAGTTACACTGATGGATAACAATAGCAATTCTTTAGTGTATTTTAGCTATCTGTTTGCGCAGGTAGAGAGATTTCATTGACCAGGGCTGTTACAAATAGGAATACCACATTACTGAGATACTGTGAAATACAAGAATTAGTGTTCAAAATTATTTCAATGGTTTTTTCTCAGCATAAACCTATTTTTGTTTCATAACTGGAATAATACATCGATCGGATGCAATAGAAGCATCTTTAATGGTGGGAATGGAAAGAGGTGGACATAAGGTCTATCTTCTTACCCCTTTTGTATTTGAGAATTCTTGAGTGGAATGACTTGATGGTACTGTCAGTATAATGTTCATGTCCTGAGAGTAAAAAAACTGGGATATCAGTACAAACTTGAACAGCACAAGCAGTCCAGTGTATGTCTTTAGTAACTGATTGGATGGTAGGTGGAGGAAGTTTGATAGACAACTTATAATCAACATTTTGAGAAACAAATTAACTTGTTGTTAAGTGATGGATGGCAGAGGACAGAACTTCTGAAATTTAAAGGTGGTACTGCAGGTACGTCCACTTTCAATTAGTGGATATGTGTTTGATTTCTTCCAGCAGAGTCATGTTGTCCAGCAATGTCACATGGCATAGATGAGGTTTGTATATATCTGGTGTATGCACTATGTTCCTCATTTTGTTACAAGGTTAAACTGTAAGTGTTCAAGTAGACCAAAGCCTGTGTACTTACGAGCATGCAAGTTTTTGGTATAAAGTTGCATGCAAGTTTTCTGTACGAGTTCAAACTGACATCTTGCAAGTATGGAAGCCTGAAACATTAATGTGACATTTGGGCAGGGTACTGCAAATGAACATACCAAACACTGTTGGTTCACAAAATTTCAGACAGGACATACATCCCTTACAAACGCACCTTGTGGTTGTCTACCACTAGTTATTACAGATGAGGAACTGAAGGATATCATGGAAGCTGACCCACGGGCAGGAGTGTTAGTGCCCTTACCATGTTTTGGAGCGAGAAAATTTGCATTTTGGAGCAGAACTCAGGTTTTGGAGCAGCTAATGATAGTATTTTTGATTGTTTTAAGTCCATGCTGTGCTTTAAGTTATGTTTATATACTGAATTACCATTATTTTATGAACTATGAAAAAATGTTATATTTCAGGTTTGTTGATATTTTACCGCTTCTCTTACGACTGTTAATTAGCATTTCTGTCGTTCCTACAGTGAGATAAATAGGAAAACAATTATACTACCCACGATTTATTGAAAACTACATGACCTGCAATATTTTAAGCGTAACACATTAATATCAGGGATTTTCTTCTCAATGCATTTGTTTTGCTTTAACACAAATAGAATGCTGCCACGTCCAAGAACTGTTGCTATTGTTACTGAACACTTGAGAATATACTTAGGAAGAATAAATAATATGTAATTACTGTTTGTTGTTTGGTTGGTTTTTAGCAGCATATTTTTTGAGATTCATGCCATTCAGATTAAAATACATTATTTCTGAAACCAACCAACTGGCAAGCCATGCATACGTGGTTTGCGTGTGCATCACAAACTCCTAAGGTTTTCTGAAGGAAAGCATACCTTCGATATAAAAGAAAAACTAATGTAACATTTAATAATCAAATTGGGACCAAAACTATAAGATAACAGTGAAAACTATATGCATCATCTTTCAGCAGTTGCACCATGATACTCTTCATACAATGTTTTTCATCTAGTAATTATCAATGTCAAACTTTCATTATTGCTGTGAACAATTACAACTGGAACCAAAACTATAAGATAATAGTGATATTTAGTAAAGTTGGTTAGATAAAAGCTGCTTCCATCGATTAACGCTTGCACAGTGACGTTTTGGCACGGATACCCCCCCCCCCCTTTCTTCTTCAGTAGCAGAATCAGTGTATGACTTTTTTGTTGTTGCTGTCTGAAAGAGCCACTGCTCTTGCATACGTGGGGTCCTGCATGGATGGACATTAAGCAGACGATTGCGAGTTAGTAAGTGGTTCAACGCACCTTCCATGTGGAAAAAGAAAAGTGTGAGGGTGAAGATGTTCCCCAAGGTAGGTCAAAATGAGAAAAAGAAAACCTCCTAAAAATATTGATCCCTGAACGTACGGGGCAAAATTCAGACTTTAAGTAAGAACTAAAAGATCAGATAATTGATTACAAGTTATGCGATATAAACAATCCTTTCATTTATCCATAACGCTTGTGAGCAATTTTAATTAACATACATGAGACTGACAGGGGGGAAAAAAAAAAAAAAAAAAGAAAGCTGTACTTTTTAATTTGGTGAAAAATCAGACTGCACGGTGAGAAAGTGTAAATATTACGAAGCATGAACAAAATTGAATCGTTTACTGTAATTTATATATGAAAATATTTAACTAGATCACACCACTGTATTCACAATTATAAAATTAGTGAATTCCAAACAAAATAGGGTGGTTTTGAAAGACAGCTTCAAACAGTTTTTTATCCTAGTTTTGTTCTTGTACTTGCTAGAACATTAGCTCTGGTTTCCTCTTGCGAGCAAACCCTACTTTCTTCTCAGCAAGTTCCACGGCCATATTTGTCTTTTGTT
This sequence comes from Macrothele yani, assembly GCA_039090855.1. Taxonomy (NCBI): domain Eukaryota; kingdom Metazoa; phylum Arthropoda; class Arachnida; order Araneae; family Macrothelidae; genus Macrothele; species Macrothele yani. Next base: position 90,806,048 of record CM076989.1, on the reverse strand, counting down.
GACTCTGCCACTGCACAGCATCCACTGTTTCCTTTTTTTTTAAATTTTATTCCCTCAGATGACAATTTTATTCATCATGCTTAAAGAACTTTCAGCCTGAGAATCATGAATTCTGATATCAGAGCTTTCACTATTTTAGATAAATGGTGTAATTTTCAGAGAATGAATACTTTTATTTGAACACCATGCCTCGATTCTTACAAATTTCTAAACTCAGTCACCTCCGATTTTGGAAATTTACCCTACCCTTATCAAGCTAAAATGCACACACATTTATGAGGGTGATGACATTTAACAACTACACAGGAGTGGAAACACCGTGGGGGGTGGGGCAATTACGGAAGAAATCTTCGCTCCGTCTGACTTCAGTTTTCGGAGATTTATCCAACATTTTCAAGCTGAAATACAAATATTTATGGAATAAAATTATATCTAACACTACTGGGTAGAGGAAACATCGCCAGAAAAAAAAAAATTACGATTACAAGAGAAATCTTACCACCGTCTACTTTCCGTTTTCGAAGGATGAAATTCCGTCATCCGACGGAGAAAACGACCCCCCCCAAAATTTCAGTTCAGTTATGCATCGATTTCGTACATGGTCCAAATGATAACAAAAAAGACGGAATTTCTCGAATCAGCGTTAGAATCTCGTGGCCGAAGATTATGGGGAAATTTTCGGGCGGTCTAACTTCCGTTTTCAGAAATCGTTGCGTACAATTTCAAGCTGAAATTATGCAATGAAATTATATTTCACAATACTGAACAGAACAGAAGCACCATCGCGCGCTTGCGCGAGAAAAAAAATATATGATTACGGGAAAAATCTGCACTACGTTTAACTTCAGTTTCCGAACGTTTAAAAAGACAAAACAACGTCCCCAGACGGAATACCCCCCCCCGCAACTAATATCCCGAAAATTTCTTCACTTTCGCATCGATCTCGAAAATGACAAAAAAAAAAAAAAAAAAAAAACCCGGAGAAGACCGCGATTCTGCGGAAGAATCTCGCGTACGAATTAACCGCTGAATCGATTTCGAATGTCGTAAGATAACACTAAAATATCGATGACCGGTAAATTTTAACTTTTGGTGCAAAATTGGCGCAGATTTCGGCGAAATGGCGATTTTTTAGCAGAATGGCGCAAGAACAACGTTTTGGCGCGAACTCGCGCAACTGGCGCAGGTCTGGCAGCGCTGCATGGGTGAAGTGTCAGAGATCACGGTAGGTCTGCATGCATTATTTAATGGTTGTCAGGTGCCTAGCATCCCAGGGGAAAGTGAAAAAGCTGGATGTCAGGGTACAACATAAATTGACAGCAGTCAATAAGACCTGTCATCTGGAGGTGTGCATTTTTCTCCTTGCACAGTAAAGATGAGGATTTCATCATTGTATCATAACCTATATACATATCATAAAGGTATTTAAGTTCTAAAAAACCACATGTTAAACATACTTTTGACTATTACTCGAATTTGAGGCAAAAAATCTTACCTTCAAATCATTAACATATGTTGTACATTTCCATCTCTGTAAAATGTGCACCCACCACCACCAAAAAGAATTTAAAACAGCACTTATTCAATATTGTATTAATCAAAAGCAATATCCTTATTTTGAGAATCCCAAGATGTTAACTACACATACCTGGGAAATGAGTCAAGGATCTCAGAGTGTTATAATAGAACAAAAAAAGGATAAAATCTATAATTAACAAGATCCTACCATTTTGGAAATCATTGATAAAAAGTAAAAAATTATATAAAAGACAAAAAAAGAGGAGTTTTACAAAAAAAAAATATATAACAATAAGTGAAAAGTAATACATTTTATTTTGGAAGCACGCAATAGATGTTTTTTCGGTAATCAAGATATATATACACTTTGGCATTTTTTGTATTTATAATTGAATGATAAAACAGATTTTTCGGTAATCAAGATATATATACACTTTGGCATTTTTTGTATTTATAATTGAATGATAAAACAGATTTTCAATAGATAACAGCACTTGAATTGACATTAAATGTCAGTCATTATTGTTTCACACGTTATGCAAGTTCGGCAATCAGATTATTAAATGATGGTAGATACGTATGTGGCATAGTATCGGCAATTAATATCAAGAAACAATGAACTATGTGTATATGTGCTTACTACATTTGTAGTGGCTGTTGGGGCGGGGCTTCTTATGAACGCCTGTAATGTGTTTATTCACAAGACATTGTCGTAACTATTCGACTTATTCAAAGAATGTGAACTTTTTCCAATTGTGAAGTTTAAAAAAAGGCTGTAGTCATTGAGAAAACCAAAAGATACAACTGTAATGTTAATAGTCCAGTAGAGCTTCAGTTTGCATGGAGGTACCTCATTGAACAGGAGAAAAAACATTTCAAGAAGAAAAACAATAACATAAAACAGCTTATATCAAATATTACCTAAAAATACAAGTGCATATTTCTACTCCTAAATGATACTTGTTTATTTTGTTTAACTACAGATGGCGACACCATATATGTGCGCAGTAAAACCCAAACCATGATGCGCAAATATCTTCATGACAGGGCTGAACATGCATTCGGGTTGGGCAACATACCTGAGCGAGAGAGTGCGGTAATTACAACGTCCGTGCACCTACCATTGATGATAGCCATGAATATTAGCAGAAACTAGTTTGGTGCTTCACAGTCGGGAGATGTATTTCTTTGGGCTTCATAATCAAGATGATTATTTCTTTTTCAATACTTCGTTTTTTAAAATTTCGGCAAAGTTATAATTTGTTTTCATGTTGTCATGGTGCTTCGCAGTCAAGATAATTTCCTCTTCAAGATTATAGTTCGTTTAAAAATAAAAAAAAATTCGACAAGGTTTTATTACAGTTTCATATTTCGTTGTTGTTAAAAGAATTTTTTACCTTCATTGTAAAAATTCATCTTGTTCAATTTTATCTGGTGCAGATTTTACAATATCATGAATTTTATTTTTTTAAACTTCACAATTGGAAAAAAGTTCACATTCTTTGAATGAGTCAGATAGTTACGGGAATGTCTTGTGAATAAGCACATTACAGGCGTTCATAAGAAGCACTGACAGCCACTACGAATATAGGAAGTACATATATAGTTCATTGTTTCTTGATATTAATTGCCGATACTATGCCCCATATGTATCTAACATCTTTTAATAAATCTCCCGATTGCCGAACTTGCATAACGTGTGAAACAGTAATGACGGACATTAAATATCAATTCAAGCTATATTATCGTAGCCACGTAAAAAATATGTTCATCGCAAATCAGCGAAATTTGAACAACAATAATAGATAACAGCACTGTGGAGGATTAGATGTTTCTGATATATGTGGTGGAGAACGCCACACTCCTTTCTCTTCCTGGCATACAACTTCGAATAAAGCACAGACAAGGTGATCCTTATGTAACATTGTGAACTGCGGGAAGATGCCGACCTTGGGTTGGTGAAAGCTTTCGTAATGATAGTCGAGTGTCAGTATGAACGATGTCTCCCTACCCAGTGAGATGGCGGTTTTGTGTGTTTTTAATGCTAAGTATTTTTAAAGTTTGAGTGCTTAATGTATTGAATTAAGATTAACTAAGTATGTAAATAATGATTTATAATAGTTTCTTTTAACTTGTAAATATATAGTTTTAACAATAAATAACCTCATGGTTTTCAGGCCTCAGTCATGGTGGGAACACATTTTGCAGAGATGGAAACATACAGCATTATGTTAATGATTTCAAGGCAATATTTATTGCCTCAAATTCAAGTAGTATCATAACCTATTATGAAAAGTGGGTCCTCTACAACAATTTTAAGTGATTAGTACAGTGAATGGTTTTTGCTTCACAGATTACAGAGTTTTATAACTGTGGGATCTATAGCCCTGCAACTCATTAACAGAAAAAGAAGAGTGTTGATGCAGAGGGGAACTACTTTGACTAGACAGGTACATGTTTCTTATTTTTATGAAGGTTAGCAGGTGGTACCAGTCATTTCATCTGCACTAACCTAATACTTTTTTTGGCTTCAAATATTTTGAGTTCAGTGATCATTTTTAGGAGGAAAAAGATACAAGGCAGCAATCTTTCTTGAAGAAATACTCTTAAAAACTAGGTTTTTTTGTAACTGAAACACCTCTTACCAACTGAAATCCTTATTGATAACTATGGCTGATCTAACAAAATTTCCAACTCTGAAAATTTATGTACAGAGTAACTGGAAAGTAATATTTATTTCTACTATCAATTTTGGAAGTTTTTTTAACCCCTTTAATCTTCTGATATAGAATCAAAAACTGGTGATGGTCATAATGTCAATGTCGAGAGTCAAAATGCCAACAATCAAAATGTTGACAGGGTAAAAAAAATGTCCTCAATCACAATGTAAGTCCTCACAGTTTTTTTCCAAATATTTCCAGACTTATGACCAGCATTTTTTTCCAGACTTATACACAGGACGTGTTGGGTACACGTTCTGCACCTAGCCTGCGAAGAAAAATGATCTTCGCACAAAATCCTTGATCACTACATCGCATGTATCAAGTCTGCTTTGTCTAAGACTCTAGCTAGATGGCAAGCCCTACAAGACTGTCTACACACTTCCAGGAAAAACCCAATACTTCCACCATATCTGTAATTACCTGTTGGGGGACCTGGCTTCGAGCCGCTAAGTACCATTCCAAGAACGTTGAGGTAGAAGTGCAGTGTGTAGAAGCTCTTGACAACGACAGCCTGGCCGTAGAGGAATTGAAGGAGCTGCTCTGCAATCTCACCTTGGTTGAGCAAATGCAGCGAGTTGCATTGGTTGTCATCGATTTGGACATTGTAATCAAGAATCTGGAAACTCATATAACCCATTCCTCTGAGATTTGGTTGCTGCTAGCCTCGATCCGGAACCTCTTGCATCGAAGTGGCTTCCAGTGCTCCAAGCTGCAGGCCTACCTAGACGGCAGGCACCCTAGTGCTCAATTCTGGAAAGTACAATTTTTTGATCCTCGCAAGTGTTGTCCAGAAGATGTGGGACTGTCTCTGCACCTGGAACTGCAACGATTTTCGCTAGAAGATATACCAGCCCGAGAGTTCTCACTCTATGCTGCGACACTGGAGGAATACAAGTCGATGAAAGAGGTAGATGCGGTGTCCTTTTGGAGAAAGATGAGCAGGGACTGTCCCCTGTTAAGTGGCACAGCACTGAAGGTGCTTTCCATCGTAGCAAGCACTGCTGACATTGAAAGTAGCTTTCCCTACCACAAAAAAATATTATCTGCGGATAGATCTGGATTTACCGAAGCAAACCTGGAGGCCCATCTTCGAGTGACATTTAACGGAGCAGCTAAAGAGTTGGAATCGGAACTTGAACATAGTGCTGCTCGGGATTCAGATTCTGAATAAATGGTGAGTTAATCCTGTAATATTTGTAAACATATAAAACGAGCGAAAAACACAGAGTCACGTAAGGTAAAAGGTTCATTTAGCAGTAGCTTTTGGTCATCCTACGACCTTGATCACCTGTGATCCACTGGATGGGCTGGTTGCCAGAACTACAATTTGAAGTTGGGGTGTTGGAAATGTTGCCAGATTTTAGAAGAGAGATCCAAATAAATGGGATTTGGTGAGGGGTCTCCGAATTGCAGTTTTTGGTGAACAAAATTTCAATGCTCTCTTGGAAACACAGAGATGCGTTGTTGATGAAAGGGGCAACTTTTTTGGTTTCTTTCCAAATGGGAACTGCAGAGGTGTCTTCAAGGGTTAGTGCACAAAAAGTTGTCTTTGGAAGGCCATTGGAAACTTGTTTTTTGTGTTCACCAAGTCTTGTTTTGATGCTTCGGTATGTGCTTCCAATATACACTGAGAGACCAGAGGAAGTTGAAATGGGAATAGCATAAACTCCAGGGTTGTCCAAGGGTGAGACAGGATCCCTGTCTTTAAGCAGGCACATTATTGCAGAAGGATTTGGTTTCACTGTGAGAGTGTAGCCCATAGTTTTGAAAAGTTTACACATATGATCTTAATTGTTTCAAGTTCAACAACAAATACTACTGTCAGCAAGAAGTACTTCCGATGGGTTCACCTCTCTCTCCACTTCTGGCTGAAGTTTTCATGCAACATATAAAAAAAAAACATAGTCATGGAACATAATCTACAACCTTCCATTTGGCTTCGATATGTTGATGACGTTTTTGTAATTTGGCCACACAATAGAACTGACCTTGAATCTCTTCTTGAAAAGATTTTCCTAAAGTTCCCATCAATAAAGAATCACAGCAAGGCATTGACTTTTTGGATGTCCATCTGGCAAGGCAAGGGAATCATCTCAACAGATCTGTCTACAGAAAACTATCTGCAATAGCAAACATAATCCCATTTTCATTCCACTCCCCAACTGCTCACAAATTTGCAGCCTTTAAAACTTATGTCAATCGTGTCAGGATTGTCTGCAACACTGAATCTTCCTTCAATGAAGAAATTGACACCATAAAGAAAATTGTCGAAGCCCACCAGTTCCCACCTTCTACAATTCAAAAATTCCTCCAAAATTCCCACTTCAAAAATCTGTCTGCTATCTCACCAATAATATGGAAAAACCACCATTCATTGGTTCCATCCCTTTCCATGGATCTTTCTCTTATAAGATGTGTAAACTTTTCAAAACTATGGGCTACTCTCTCACAGTGAAACCAACCCCTTCTGCAATAATGTGCCTGCTTAAAGACAGGTATCCTGTCTCACTCCTGGAGTTTAAGCTATTCCCCATTTCAACTTCCTCTGGTCTCTCAGTCTATATTGGAAGCACACACAGAAGCATCAACACAAGACTTGAACACAAAAAAGATGTTTTCAATGGTCTTCGAAAGACAGCTTTATCTGTGCTAACCCTTGAAGACACCTGCAGTTCCCATTTGGAAAGAAACCAAAAAAGTTTCCCCTTTCATCAACAAGGCATCTCTGCATTTCCAAGACCAAGAGAGCATTGAAATTTTGTTCACCAAAAACTGCAATTCAGAGACCCCTCACCAAATCCCATTTATTTGGATCTCTCTTCTAAAATCTGACATCATTTCCAACACCCCAACTTCAAATTGTAGTTCTGGCAACCAGCCCATCCAGTCGATCACAGGTGATCAAGGTCGTAGGATGACCAAAAGCTACTGCTAAACGAACCTTTTACCTTACGTGACTCTGTGTGTTTTGCGCGTTTTATATGTTTATGTGTTATTGTCACGTGAAGACTGAGTTTTAAACCATTAAACCCTGTAATATTTGATTTTTAACACAGACAATTTGTTTAAATACTGTAGACATTAAAGCCTAGGCATTAATTAAAGGCATTTTCAAAATGTATTATTCAAATTTTACCCTTTTCTCACATAAGCATAAAATCATAATAAAAAAAAAACTCTACTATTTGTATTATTCAAATTTTACCCTTTTCTCACATAAGCATAAAAACATAATAAAAAAAACTCTACTAAGTGCAGCAGGGGTTTTCTACACTGCCGGACAATTGCTAAGGACGAATGACAATAGCAACGATAAAATGGAAGGCAGGAAAATGTAGAAATTAGCATAAGTGCGGGATACAGTAAGACATGTTGTCGGTATGCAAATTTTGGATTGCCGAACTTGCTCGTGACGTCATAGCGCTGATAAGAGATATAAAGGATTTCATGCGCATTGACCGTTGTTGTTCAAACGCAAAGTTGAAAGGGAAAGAATCAATTGACGAACTTGCAATTTTCAGTATGTCTTCCAGACATCACCTAGATGATTTTACGTGTGGCCGTATTATTAGCAAGATTGAAGAAGGGCGAAAAATAACAGATGTTGCCAGGGAGTTCGACGTCAGCCACAGTGTTGTTTCAAGGCTTTGGAAATCATTTCAAACAAATGGAGAGTGTAGCAAACGTCACGGGGAGGTCGTGTTCGCAGTACGAAACCTGCAGAAGATCGGTACATAGTGCTATCAACAAAAAGACACCGGCGCAGCACAGCTAGTGAGGTAGTAAATCAGTTTATGGCTGCTACTGGCAAGCAGATCTCCCGAAAAACTGTCGCCAGACGTTTGCATGAAGGAGGACTATACGCCCGCCGTCCTGTTGTGTGCATCCCACTGTCCAGACGTCACCGCACCACCCGTTTGCAATGGTGCCATCAACATCGCAATTGGACTGATAACGACTGGTCTGCTGTCCTCTTCTCAGATGAGAGTAGATACAGTCTATCGTCTGATTGTCGACGACAACTGGTCTGGCGTGATAATGGGTACTGCATATTGTCCAGCAAACATACAGGAAAGGGACCGATATCCGTAATGTAGTGTCATGGTATGGACTGGCATCATGATCAATGGCCGTACGTCCCTCTATATGCTTCCAACTGGGACTATGACTGGCCAACGATACATTAATGATGTTCCGTGGTGCTGTCGGTGATAGATGCATTTTCATGGACGACAACGCAACATGTCAACGAACAGTCACTGTCCAGGAGTGTCTTGAGAGCGAGGATATTCAACGCCTCACATGGCCAGCACGTTCTCCAGATCAGAATCCCATCGAAAATGTGTGCGATGCTTTGGGGAGGAGTCTTGCTGGTCGCCAATGCCCTGCAATAAACAAGGACACCCTCATCCGTGCACTGACAGAGGAATGGGATAAATTACCCCAACAGCTGCTTGATAATGTTGTGCAAAGCATGACACGACATGTGGAATCTTGCATTGCCCTCCATGGTGGCCATATCCCATATTGACATCTTACGCCGCAACGCCTGCGGACGGTAATTGCATTTTTTTCACGTTTACGTATTCTGCACAAAATGGCCTGTTTGTCCCTTGAACACGTTCCAAAGGCTTCTGGATTTCAGAGCACAATAAATTGTCTTTCTTGTAATGTCCTGGCATTCTGACATTATTTTACTTCACTTGGCATCCAACCACACTTACTTTTTTATGCGCTATATAGCAGTTTATGATCCGTCCTTAGCAACTGTCCAGCAGTGTACTAAATTTACATGTATTTAAATGAATGCACAATTTGCATACTTTTTGGATTTGAAACGCATAATGTCTAGCTTTTATTTGCACAAAGTGGGTTGCCTTATTCATAAGGTTTTCATAGAAAATGTAATGAACTGTATTGCCCTTTTGCTCAAGCACAAAACATTGATAAGTCCTAGACCTATGCCTTTTTAGTAATTTTTATACCATCATGATCATATTTGTAAGGTATGCATGACAAGTCAAGAGTGTTATGCATACTGGAAAAATTCTTAAAAGGTCTAATCCTAAAGTCTAATAACTAATATTCAGTGCCTAAGTGAAAATGCAACACTATTAACTTGACTTGTTGTGCAAACCTTATAAATATGTTCATGGTGATTAAAAATTTCTAAAGAGGCCTAAGGCCTTGTAATTAATATTTTATGACCAAATACAAGAGCAAATTATCTTTTTGTGTTATGAAATGTTGACAGGATCAAAATGTAGAAAGTTAGAATGACGACAGGGTCAAAATGTTCAAAGTAACAATGAAATGTGGAATTTTTCCTTACCTTTATTTCATTTTTGACATTTTTATTAAAGTTTTGATAAATTTACACTCTCACTGTTTTTTTTCTTCATCTTTAACATGCTTTTGACAATATTTAGATAAATGTTTTTTGACATTGTATCTTGTGTAGCACATCTTACATAGTGTTTTGCATTTTTGTTATATTTCGGGCAGTTTACTTTTGGTGGTGGTCGTAATGTCGACAGGGTCAAAAGATAAAACTCTCGACAGTCACAATGCCAACCTCCTTACATTTTTTTTTTATCAAATATTTGGGGTTTTTATTTTAATTCTACTTTACTTTAAATTTTAGATGCATTTTGTATGTACAAAAACACTTATTATCTTTGACATGCTGCTGTCATTCAACGGATCTTCACAAAATTTGACACATAACAGGGTTTCTCTGCTAGAACATATATTCGTGAAAATTAATATCTTGGTTTAACTCGTAATTTTGGCACCAAAATGGCAGAATTGGGTCTATCTGCATTTGGGAAGGATTTAGGGAGGTTAAAACATATCGGAACCAATGCTTTAGAAACCATTATTTATGTATTTTCATGAAATTTAATATTGTATCTATGTTCCACATTGAGAGGGTAAGTGTTGGTTGTTCAATAGCTCAGGAATTAAGTATGGTGCAAGGATATCAAGTTTCAAAGACACTTCTTAATTCCTTGTACATATTTGTCAACTATACAGTTGTAATATTTTGTACTGTAGTGTTTCTCACATTGTATGAATATCGAAGTGCTCGCGGGAAACATTCACCTTTGTCTGACATTGGGTTATTAATGTCAGAAAAAGATTGTTTCCCGTGAGAAAAAAAATGTGATTACAACAACCCAGTTGACCTACCATACGCATGAAGTTACCTCATTGAGCAAGAAAAAAAAAAAAAAAAAAAAAAAAAAAAACGATTTAAGATCAAGAAAAATACTGAGTTGATTGATGTACGGAAGATGGCGACAAGTTATTTCCTGCTTCTTTTTTGGCACTTGTCTAAATATTTTCTCAACATATGGGGAGGGGTAATTGTTTTCTGCCAATATTTCTTTTAATTCTTCTTTGTGAAGATCTTTTTGATTAGCTGAAGAGACAAGTACTACAATTTTTTTCCAAAAATTGTCGCGCCGTATTTCGGAAAAAATTGAAGTCCTGGTCTCTTCAGCTACTCAAAATGATTGTCACAAAGAAGAATTAAAAGAAATATTGGCAGAAAACAATTACCCCTCCCCATATGTTGAGAAAATATTTAGACAAGTGCCAAAAAAGAAGCAGGAAATAAACAACTTCAAATTCACCAGCAAAATTACGTACCACAAGGGACTTTTCGAAAAACTGAAAAGGATCGAAGCAACATATAATATCAGGCTTGCTCCAGATCTAAATAACAAATTAAAGAAATTCCTGCCAGCTTTAAAGCAGAAAGAAGAGGGCATCCAATTGCAAGAAGGAGTAATATATTGCATCGACTGTAACTGCGGACTCAGCTATATAGGAGAAACAGGGAGAAGTATTAAAGTCCGAATTAAAGAACACCAAGCAGCTATTAGGAACATTAGTAACAGAACAGGGCTAGACAGACATATACAAGCAAGTGGACACTCCATAAATTGGGACTCAGTAAAAAAATAACCGCCCACCAGTCAAACTTAGTAAAGAGGAAACTAGAAGGGATCGAAATAGCAAGAAGAAGAAGAAGTATAACGATAATTGTGGTTGGACTCTTCCAACTGAGTGGCAGCAACTACTCCAGGGACGTAGTCCTGATGACGAACTAGGCTTTAGTTCGAAAATTTGACAACCAACTTTTTTGAATAATAACCTCTATAAGACCCGTAAAAAAGTTAATTCCACAGTACACTATAAATAGAGGTGCCATAAATTCATTTACAATGAGGTTTTTATTTTAAGAAGTTGGTGGTCAAATTTTCGAACTAAAGCCTAGTTCATCATCAGGACTAAGTCGCAAGTGTTCAACCGCAATTATCATTAATTGAGGCACTTCTTCTAGCTATTTCTATCACTTCTTCTAGCTTCCTCTTTACTAAGTTTGATTGGTGGGCAATTATTCTTACTGAGTCTCAATTTATGGAGTGTCCACTTGCTTGTATATGTCTGTCTAGTCCCGTTTTTTTACTAATGTTCTTAATAGCTGCTTGGTGTTCTTTCATTTGGAATTTAATACCCTTCCTGTTTCTCCTATATAGCTTAGCCCGCAGTTACAGTCGATTTGAGGTCTAAGCCATATAGGAGAAACAAGAAGGAGTATTAAAGTCCAAATGAAAGAACACCAAGCAGCTATTAGGAACATTAGTAACAAAACTGGGCTAGACAGACATATACAAGCAAGTGGACACTCCATAAATTGGGACTCGGTAAGAATAATCGCCCACCAAGCATATTTAGTAAAGAGGAAGCTAGAAGAAGTGATAGAAATAGGAAGAAGAAGTACCACAATTAATGATAATTGCAGTTGGACACTTCTGACTGAGTGGCAGCAACTACTCCAGTGACATAGTCCTGATGATGAACTAGTTTGAAAATTTGACCACCAACTTTTAAAAATAATTACCTCTATAAGACCCATAAAACGGTTAATTTCACTGTAAATTATGATCTTGTCGACATTTTGACTCTTCAGCATTATGACTGTGTTAACATTCTGACCCTGTTGACATTTTTAATTGGACCACGAACGTCGACATTTCGTACCATACCTTCTAAAACTGTTTTTTCTTTACATTTGACTATACAACTATATACAACAAGCATATCAAGTTTCAGTTACTTCTGAATGTTACTATATTTCTCTTCACATAATATGCAGACCATAAAATTCAGGAGTATTTTTCCCTTTGCATAATTATAAAGCAGCACATAATCCACAAACAATGACACTAAGGGAGAAGAAAAGAATGTCATATAATCCACACCTGCAATGTTGTTCCTAAACCTTAATTTCTTACAGAAAGTCACAATTCACAGAATGACATAGCAGTCAAAGAAAGAAAAAAATATGTTTTCTTATTAAAAAAAACTCATCTTTAAATGCTTTTGTGTTACTTTCATGTGAATAAAAATAAAAAATTTAGCATTATTACAATTCCATAGTTAGATTCCTCAGTGCTACTTTTATGTGAATAAAGATAAAAAAAATTATGATTATTTTTAGCATTATTACAACAGGGGAAGGAGTGAAAAAAGAATTTCAGGACAATTTTAGGACATATTTTGTCGGAGCTGGGAGGTAAATTAAACAAAATATTGGTAATAATGCAGAACTTGCTCTTCTTTCACCAAAAAACTACATAAATTATGGCCGGATTGTTAGCAGGAAATTGTTTTCATGACAGCTTTCTTTTTTTCGGCATGGGAAACGGCGCCCGCTTTCATTGAAGCTTCGTCCTAAATCAGCCTTATTTCTATAAAATCATAGTAAGAGTGCTTCACTAAAATAAAATTTTTTGATACTTACAACTTAGAAAACTTTATTAACACTTGAAAATTTTGCCTTCAAGTTCTACTATTGATTTATGTATTTCTTTCAATTTGTTGGTTGTTTTTTCTGGTTCTATATTTCCTGTTGATAGCATCATTTGGGCAACTTTTATGTTGCTCATGCTGTTTTCTTTTATTGCACTATCCAATTTTTTTGAAGCTTCAGCCAAGAGCTTATGAGCAGTTTTCTGGTCGTTCATTAAGGAATTTTCTTCTGTCTTAAGTTTGGACAGCTGATCAAGCCTCACACGCTTATTTTGCTTTTCCAAAGTCTGCCTACTTTGCTCTTGAGCCTTTCTTCGCATCCTCTCCTTTTCTTTCTGCTGTTCCAAGTAGGAGGCATATTGTGTGCAAGTCTACTTTACACTATTTACGAGGCCTTTAGTTATGGGTATTGAAAGTATGGAGTTATTGTGCAATCAAATTGCTTCTTTGCAGATATGTAATGATCTGATAGATAACTTTGAAAGCAACACTTTTTCTTTTGTGACAATGTTGTTGTTCTGGGAAAAGCTCCTTTTAGGAGGTGCATTTCCATGTGACAATGTCAAACATGTCTTCTCCAGGGCTGATAATGAACTGTATTTTAGTAAACCTGCAGAATCTTTAATGCTAGCCACTGCTGCCTAATACTTACAAATATCACCATCTTCCTCGTAACTTTTACAATTAGCTGCCATGTCCTCATACATGTGCATTGTACAGTGACCACTCTGTATTTCTTATCACACACACTGTCAGTTTTGGTGACTTTAAAAATATGATGACTCAGGCATTTCACAGTATCTTTTGTGCTTTCCTTCTTCTGAAACAAAGAATGAATAGATTGCAGGGATCATAGCATACTTCTGGAAAATTTTAGGTAGGAATTTTAGGAATTTTAGGAATTTTTAGAAAAATTTTAGGAAAATTTTAGGAGTGTATTTCAATAAAAACTAGATGTATATTTGTATACATCTAGTAAAACAACTTTGTATACATTGTAAAGAGTTTGCTTCACACCCTTCAACCATATATACTGATAGACTGCGCATGACATCAAAATTTCTGGCTCCAACATAAAATCACATGACAACAGTCAAAAAGATGGGTTACACCTGCTGTGCTTATGGTTGCTCTGACCGATATAGTAAAGAAAGTTCTATGATTTTTCATGGGTAAGAAACGAATTAAATACCTAAGTCGATAAAGTTCAATTACTTAACCAGAAACTTGCAGCTATTGATATAAAAATATAGTAACTTAAGAAAAAAAATGGAATGCATGTTCCAAATTCTTCGCAAATGTTCATCACATTATAAATCACAAAATGTAAACAACCCGATCATGCATGTATATATCTCATAAGTAAACTTACCTGAAGCAGGGATCATAGCATACTTCTGGAAAATTTTAGGTAAGAATTTTAGGAATTTTAGGAATTTTTAGAAAAATTTTAGGAAAATTTTAGGAGTGTATTTCAATAAAAACTAGATGTATATTTGTATACATCTAGTAAAACAACTTTGTATACATTGTAATGAGTTTGCTTCACACCCTTCAACCATATATACTGATAGACTGCGCATGACATCAAAATTTCTGGCTCCAACATAAAATCACATGACAACAGTCAAAAAGATGGGTTACACCTGCTGTGCTTATGGTTGCTCTGACCGATATAGTAAAGAAAGTTCTATGATTTTTCATGGGTAAGAAACGAATTAAATACCTAAGTCAATAAAGTTCAATTATTTAACCAGAAACTTGCAGCTATTGATATAAAAATATAGTAACTTAAGAAAAAAAAAATGGAATGCATGTTCCAAATTCTTCGCAAATGTTCATCACATTATAAATCACAAAATGTAAACAACACGATCATGCATGTATATAGCTCATAAGTAAACTTACCTGAAGAGTTTTCATTATATATGAGGTGCATTCACATAATACACCGAAAACACTGAAGTTCTGCAGCGTAAATTAGTAATCATAACAGCATTTGTACACAAAATTTGGAGTCTGATGATGACGTGCCCAATGTTTGAGCCATGGCGGCTTTGATGCAGCTATTGCCAATGCGCAGTCCATTAGTATATATGGTCGAAGTTCACACCCAAATTTTTTGCATAACGTCTAATGTCTAAAGTTTAAGTATGATTTACTTCTAATGTTCAGTTCTTATCTTTTCACGTGTTATTATCATATTCAAGTATATTTACCACATTCAAGTTTCACTTTGAACATTAATATGCTGTTGAACCAGAAGCAGTTCACGATTTTCACAGTAAAGTTTTCAGGTTTCACATTAAACTATAATATCCTAAAAAGGTAATTGAAAACCAAGAACTATGTACAATTGTTCACTGAATTACTTTTTCATATTATTGTTTTAACCTTTTCCTGATTAGCCTATCTTTTTCTGCTTCCACCACAACTAATTTACTTTCAGTTTTCTTTATTTCAGCTGAACCTTGTATGATCAAGTTAGAGGCAACTGCTATTTCAACAGTATTTTGTTTTTCTACAGCTTTTCTCATTCTTTCTGTTCCCTCTTGAATTACTGCTAGGAGGCTTCTTTATCTTTTTTAAGCCTATTTATTTCTGCATCATTTTCTTTTATTTTGTCATCAAACTCAGCTTTTCTTTTTTTCTCTAGCTGCTTTTCCTTATTTTCCCTCTCTTTCTTCGAAAATAAAAGCATAACAAACAGCGCGAAAACTAGCTCATAAATAGAATATTTGAAACACTCTCAATGTATGCACTCTCAATTATTAGGGATGGTAGAGGGAAGGGAATAGAACTGTCCAAAATTAGCATGTTTTCGTTGCGCTAGGGCGCTTAAGCACGGCTGAATTCCTTCAGATACCCCCAATGTTCAAATGATTGAAATGTGCTGATGTTCATGGAATGAAATGGTTGATCAGCTATGATGACCGCATAAAAGTTCGGGGTGTGGGGGGGGGGCTTTATTTTTTTTACTTTTTAGTTTATGCAACATTTTACATCACTCCAGTATTTATCTTGTCATCATCAACAATCGCAATGCAACTACCGCTTACGATCGCGGATATCAGCAACCAAAAATCTGCCATATCTCTAAGTGATATAACACACAGTATCCTGTTACAGTGTATTGTAATTGAAAAAAAAAAGGATGTGGAAAAAAGAAACTTTCAGAAATTAAGATCATCAAGTCATGCGTTTCAAAAATCCGTTTTCCTTTATAACGTTTAAAAACATGTTTTTGCTTTTTTACCTGTAGTGTAAATAAAAAAACTATGTTGATTTTTTTTTATGGAATCAGACGTCCGTATGTCTGATTGTCTTCATCTGAGTTCACACTTTAGCTACTGTGTACAAGTAGACCTATTTTTTCAGCTCAAAAATATGTAGTTTTGTATATATTCACAGTATAAGTCATTCCTTATTCCCACAGAACTGAATTCAGCATATGCAAAATGAAGATCATCAAGACCCACCCAACACTATGTTTCTGATTGTCTGCTGTTTATATTCAAGAAATGCAAACATGGATCAATGGTAAATGCAGCAACTATGATTTTTATTTATTACCAAGAAAAAAAAAAAAAAAAGAGCCGTGAAAGCTGTAAAGCTGAAACGGATATTTCTCTCGAACACCCCCCCCATGCACAAAAACATTCCAATTAAGATCAAACAGCAGGAGGACGCGTCCACACAACACAACCTTTGGAATTACCTGATGGAATGGCTTCTTTTCATTTGGCACATCGCCATAAATCACCACCTGCAGCTCACTGAACTGTCAAGTTGCACCCTTCCTCCTTCACTTTAACTATAATAGAAACTGTAAAAAAAAAAATGCTCCCCAATTTTCGACAAAATTAAATTACCAAATTTACATCATGATGTTGCAATTTACTAAAATACGTTTGTTTATCTGCTGAATATTGCTTAAATCCATTGAAAACTTTTTAATTATAGATGATTTTTTTATTAAAACAGTAACTCAGACGTCTGAATAAAAACGTGTTTGTAATTCAAATAGAGTCCATATCATCACAGAAAAAAAAATTAAGGATCACTCTGTTTAAATAAACCATGGCATCTAAAAAAAATAATTCACTTGCTTTTCCCGTAATTTATAATTACTGTTTCTTTTTTTCAATCCGATTATGCAACGTTTTTTTTTTTTTTTTTTTTTTGCATCTGCTAAAGTTCCTAACGGAATTTGGCGAAATTTGCACTAGAACTTTATTGTGATGTATCTTAACTACTGTAAAAATTTTACTGTGTTATTTTCAAAATTCAGAAAAATGGATTTCTGAAAATATTCTCCTAGTCCTTTTGTGCTGTGGAAGTGATAAACAGGTGTTTGCTTTCTTCCCAACCAAGGGCTTCAGATCAGCGCTCCCAGCTGTCAATCAACCGTTGCTATGGTAACACCCTTTCTGCTGGAGGCTCACTCTGTCCAAAGAGGCACACATACTTGTCCATAATAAAAATTACCAATGCTAACTTTTAAAGTTTTAAACCGATTCAACTGGAATTTTGGAAGTGAGCTTCTGTAATCCAATTACAGTGAATGTAAAAATTTCAGCCACTTTCGTGAAAAATTCGCAAAGATAGTTTTCTTATTTTTTATCATAAGTAGTGGAAGTCTCTTGAGGGGAGGGAGGGTGGCATGCACATAAACAAGAAGAAGATGAATGTGTTGTTCAGGCATACTCCTCACTGGTGGATGCCAGCTGACTTGGTACATACGCGACCCCCTGCAAATGCTAAATGCCTCTTCTTTCCCCTTCTGTTCTCAATTGTCGGACGGACATCAAGCTCCCCTTTGACCTACTAGTAATCATCCAATTTTATTGCACTGGAAGTAGTGCCTTTTTTTTTCTTTTTTTCCCCCCAGCCAAATTAGGATTTGGTGCACATCGGAAACCGCTGCCGGTGGTTTCTTTTTTTTTTTTTTTTTTGACTGGAGGTTTAACGACCACCGTGAGCAACTCAATGGGCTATAAGCAGTCGCCCGTCCCTAATTTAGGGTCACTGGTTCCAGGGAAGGGAAAGAGCCAGTGCCGTAAGACAAACACAACATCCATGCCTCACCGGGATTCGAACCCGGACCCCGTTCGGACGAATGATCAGAGGCCATCGCTTAGACCACTGCGCCACCGGGCGGCGTGGTTTTCTTTGAGAACAGAGAAAAGGAACTTTAAAAAATGAAGGGGTAACAGTAACACGATTTCCTAAAAGGGCATTTTTTAAGCACTAATTGCAAATTTCAAGGCTTTTCAAGACGGCATTAAAAAAAACACCGTTTTTCCAGGATATTCCAGGCCTTGAAAACGTAATCATGATTTTCCAGGACTTTCCAGGTTTTCAAGCACGCGTGCGCACCCTGCGTAATGGTAAATTTATTGGCGTTAATAACGGTTGTGTTTTTAATAAATAAGCTTACGAAAATTTTAGGATGAATAGCAAATTTTAGGTATAATTTTAGGAATTTAAGGAGGGTCACAAAATATTAGGAATTTTAGGAGGAATGCGATCCCTGCTGAAGAGTTTTCATTATATATGAGGCGCATTCACATAATACACCGAAAACACTGAAGTTCTGCAGCGTAAATTAGTAATCATAACAGCATTTTTACACGAAATTTGGAGTCTGATGATGACGTGCCCAATGTTTGAGCCATGGCGGCTTTGATGCAGCTATTGCCAATGTGCAGTCCATTAGTATATATGGTCGAAGTTAACACCCAAATTTTTTGCATAACGTCTAATGTCTAAAGTTTAAGTATGATTTACTTCTAATGTTCAGTTCTTATCTTTTCACGTGTTATTATCATATTCAAGTATATTTACCACATTCAAGTTTCACTTTGAACATTAATATGCTGTTGAACCAGAAGCAATTCACGATTTTCACAGTAAAGTTTTCAGGTTTCACATTAAATTATAATATCCTAAAAAGGTAATTGAAAACCAAGAACTATGTACAATTGTTCACTGAATTACTTTTTTCATATTATTGTTTTAACCTTTTCCTGATTAGCCTATCTTTTTCTGCTTCTACCACAACTAATTTACTTTCAGTTTTCTTTATTTCAGCTGAACCTTGTATGATCAAGTTAGAGGCAACTGCTATTTCAACAGTATTTTGTTTTTCTACAGCTTTTCTCATTCTTTCTGTTCCCTCTTGAATTATTGCTAGGGAGGCTTCTTTATCGTTTTTAAGTCTATTTATTTCTGCATCATTTTCTTTTATTTTGTCATCAAACTCAGCTTTTCTTTTTTTCTCTAGCTGCTTTTCCTTATTTTCCCTCTCTTTCTGCTTCCTTTCTTTTACCTTTTTGATTCTTCTTCCTTCAGCTTATCAACATACTCTTTATAAAATTTATGTGAATCACAAACACTATTTAACAAATTTCTTGTTATGGGAACTTTACTTACACATCCATAGTGTTTAATGGCCCCTTTAACTATTCTTAATGATGTTATAGTTGAGTCTTTTAAGTTAGCCTTGTCCTTCCTTAACAGAGCAGTGTTAACCGAAAATCCCCTTTCTGCATCAGCATTACCATGAGGTAAAACTAAAATTGACTTTATGAGTTTAGCAAGATTTGAGTATTTTCTTTTCCGCTAGAGTCTTTAATACTAAAATATATTACGCCAGTAATGATCAATCCGCACTGGAATATGCCCTTCCTCTGAAAATTTCACTAGTTCATCTAGAGTTGGCTTATCGCAATTTAAAAGTTTCCACTCTTCTCTTACTCTATCAATTTGTTCCTCAGAAAGATGCAAAACACTTGAAATTCTGGTTATTTCCGAAAGTCCTTCAGTGACTGAAAGTTGAGTTGACTCTTTCTTTGGTTCTTTTACCTTTAAAACTTCTATGTCTCTTAGCTTTTGATTGCAGAATGGCAAATTTGACTTTAAATATTTTGTGGTTGCAATTAGTGATGATCTTACATCTAAGAGAAATAATTTCTGCCTGGTCTCCTGAACATTCCTGAGGAGATTTTTTATCTTCATACCAACTTCTAACTCCCCTAGTTTTTTCCATGAATTTTTGTTTTCAAAATCTACATTCTTTAGGTCTTCTCCAAATTTCCCTGCTATAACATCATCTTGGATAAACTGAGCCATAACATTCCTCATTAAAGTATTTAAATCAGAATATAACTGGTGTATTTTTGGTTCTTCACTCTGATAACATAATGAAAACTTTTCAAAATTTTGGTGTGAAAATGAAATTAATGCTAAATAGCAAGGAGTAAGCTCATTTTTCAGGAAACAGTGAATTCTTTTATACCTTGCCGAATTGCGCAGTTGTTTTTCAAATATTTTTTGAGATGGCAAGAAGTTTAAAAAATATTCTGTAATATTTAGCCATTGATCCAAGAGCCTCTGGGCTACAGAACCAACGGTTAACCATCTGTTGCTGACATGACGCAAAAGAAATATATATAGATTTTGCTTAAATATAGATTTTGACGAATTTGCTACTGATATGCATTACTTTTAAAGAGTAGTGCTGCAAGACAGAGGATTATAAATCTGTCGAGGATATAACATTGGTCACTGCCCAATGTTATATCCTCGACAGATTTATAATCCTCTCGTCTTGCAGCACTACTCTTTAAAAAGTAATGCATATCAGTAGCAAATTCGTCAAAATCTATATTTAAGCTTGTCAAAAAAATTTTAAATGCATTACTAACAACATGCAGGTTGCAAAAACCTAGTTCCAAAGATTTCTGGCCTGTTTCTTGTTTTACAACTTCATTGAATTTGCGTAAAAAGCACTTATTTACATTTGGGCTGTCCATGGATACACAAATAATTCTGTTCAACGAAATATTGAAGGATGATAACACATCAAGAATTTCTTTTAGCAAAATATCTGCTGTTGCATGACCCAGAAAAACGCTTGTTAGGTATCGGCAAGAAACAATTTATTTCTGAAGACCAGTACCTGAGATACACATCCAACTGCCGTTTCACTTGTGTATTTGTAGTTTCATCAAATGCTATAGTAACCTTCCCTGGGCTACTAGATGCAATGTCTTTTTTCAAATCCTCTTCAAAATATTTTGACAATCCATGTGATATCACATAAGCAACTTTTTTTCTTTAAGTTGCATTTTGGCTGCAATAGCAGAATCAGGAAACATTTCTTTGAAAAGTTCAACTGTTTCAGTGCATGAAACAAAAGACATATTGTCCTTAGCAACTTTCATGGCCCATAATGCTTCGGCTTTAGCCAACTGTAAATCATGACTCAGTACTTCACTAATATTTGTTTTGGGCTGAAGATCCCGTCCTCCAAAGGCTTTCAGGATGGACTTATTTTGAAATTTACTTTGAAATTTCTGCAAATGTTTTTTTCCTTTATGATGCGCTTTTACTTGTGAAAAGCCACTATTAGAAATGTTGAAAATTTCTGAACACAATATACACTTAGCAGAAAATATTGTTTCAGTTGCAGAACACCATTCTTTCAACTTCACTCCGTCCAATTCTTTGGCGAGCCACGCATCTTAAAATTTCGTTTTGGATTTAGGCATCTTAAACACTTGTATTACTAACCAGAAAATGAAAGGAAGTACAAAAACACGTTCCAATATTGCAAAACCAGACAACTTCCCGAAATTTGGCTGCGAGGATGTCAGAAGATATGGAAAAAAAAAAAAAAAAAAAGCAGGTCACCACTAGAGAACTGAACCTGCACACAGCACAGAGAACACCATAAAAGACGTAAAACCAGAAACTATCATACGCATCTCACGCAAGTTCAGTCAAAGCGAGTCGGAGCCGAGATATATTGCGCATCGAAGGTCGCTGTCGCCGACGCATGATCGAAGGTCAATGATCACGTGCTCTACTGCCTGCCAAGATAATACTCAGCTACCATCCCATCGTCATTACCGGAGGTTACGGAAGGAGACCACATGTTTCCTTTTTGCTTCCACCCACCTGCGGTTTACAATAACAAAACATCAGCAGAAAGAGGAGGTTCCACAAGGCATGTACAAAAATAAAGCAAGATCTTCTGCGTGCCACGGAGTTCGTCTGCAAAGCGCAAACCAGGGGTGAAAATGACCCCTCCCCTTTTCCCTTAGATCTCTTGTTACTCTCGAAAACTGTTCGAAGGCAAAAAATGGAACGCCCGCCCCGAAGCAAGTGCATCTCGATGGCGTCATTTTTCCCTCCTTCAGCAGCACAGCATATAGGCTGTGTTTCTACAAAAACAGGTCTTTTTACCTTACCGTAATGGTAAATTTATTGGCGTTAATAACGGTTGTGTTTTTAATAAAAATAAGCTTACGAAAATTTTAGGATGAATAGCAAATTTTAGGTCTAATTTTAGGAATTTAAGGAGGGTCACAAAATATTAGGAATTTTAGGAGGAATGCGATCCCTGAGATTGGATGTCTCGTAGAAGAAAGTTATTCAGTGGTAGTTTTTTTAACAAATATTCTGTTGCAGCAAATGAAACAGCAGCTTATCCTTAGTAACACTTTCTTCTCATTTATGTTTCTGTGCTAGAACATGGCCGGCACTACTACAAACATCAATTTTATCCAAAGGCAACCAATAGTCACTTTTCTAAAAGTTAACTTTTAAACATTTAGATCCTTCTTTTGTGCCAACTGCATCCAGTTTTAAAAATTTTAACATTATACTGTGCACCAGTTCATTTAGTTTGCTGTATAACACGTGAATAATGGGTTCTTCATTCTGTAAAACCTTGAGGTATGGGCATGAATATTTCTGTAAAAAAAAGCACAAAATGCAAGCAAATAATAGTATGGGGATGTTTCAAATGGGAAAGTATCTGATCGTACATAGAACCAAGTTTCACATTTTTCTGCTTTGGAAGGTATGAACAAAAATACTAAATTAATGCAGAATACTGTTCAAAAATTCTCTCACAAACAGGACCTAGGGTTAACCACGTGCTCTCAACATGAAGAAGGAAAACATTTTTAGCTGCCCAAACAACCATTAGGTGTTCCAATTGTATATTGTGTTAATCTTCCCTTTGACAAGCAGACATTTTGAACCACTGATAAATATTAGTAGCAAGAGTATCAATATCAATGTGAAGTTTATCTAGTCCTTCCTTCAGAGCACCATGCATCACATGCAAACAGCAGGTCCCAAATCAACCAAGTCAGGAACTGACTGCAAGTTGAATTCAGCATTCAATTTCTTGAGAACAGACATTTTTACATTCGGACCATCCATAGAGCATTGCAACATCTTTTCTAAACTTAGCCCATGTGAAGATATGAAATCTAGAACTAATTTTACAATTTTATCTGCTTCTGCATGTCCCAAGAATTTAGAGTCACAGTATGAAGTTAAAATTTTTGTACGACTTTTTGACCAATATGATATATGAATGTCAAATTGCTTCTTTACCTGTACTGTAGTTGTTTCATCAAAATAAATGGTATAAAAGGAAGTCCCAATATCACGAAAAAGATTGGCTTTGAAGTATGGAGCTAAGCCAAAGTTCACCATATAACGAAATTTTTTATCGGACAACTTCAGACTTTTGCAATGCCAGAATCATCAAAAATAAAAGAATATATTTCGGCTAAGTCACCAAATGACTGAAATGAATAATTGCTCTTAACAGCTAGTAGTATTAGTAGAGCTTCTGCTTTCAAAACTTTATCACTTATTGCAGTTGGTTGCCAGTGTTGGACACTTTTACTGTTTATCTGTAAAACATTATTTGATGATTGGACACTTTTACTGGTTAACTGCGGAACATTATTGAATGATTGGACACTTTTACTGGTTAACTGTGAAACATTATTTGATGTTTCAAAAACGAGCTGTCTAGACATACTTCTGGCAGCTGCTTTATGTTTTTTCCCATCTGCACGTGAAAGCACTTGCAAAAATCAAAAATCTTATATTGGCAATGCTGAAATCCTTGTTGCAGAGAACACATGTGGCCGAAAATATATCGTCATTAGCATGGCACCAATTTTTCACTAAGTCCCCATTTCGGTCTTTCTTGTTACTTTCAAACCAAGCTGAAGAAAACTTCGTTTTCTGCGTCATTTCAATAAGAACTTAAACAAGATGGATAATGGAATATGATGTTTGTTATCAAATTTGACACAGTACTGCAAAAACAGCAGAAAAAATTTGGTACAAAAAAGACGACACTCATATACATCAAGCAAGAATAACATCCTTGTGGTGTGGCACGTCCTCTGTTTAGAAGTCAGTCGTTTCAGTTATGGTTTCAGGGCACAGGAACAAGCAAAAGTCACAGCTACACATAAATCAAAGTGATCAGCACCTCTTCCTATGGAGGGCGCTGGTCAACAAGTGTCTCGGCGCAACAAATTAGGGCGAAAATCCAAGCAAAATTACGGAATTTTTTAAAGGCAAAATGCCGAGAACAATCGAATTTTGCTAGTGCAGAGATGCCAACATCTGAAGGAAGCTATCAGTAGTTCATATATGCGTGGCGCGCATAGTTTTCCCGTAGTGAAGTCAAGTCAAGTTTCTACATTAAAATTTGCAGGGTAGCATGCGTATTTCCCAGAGTGCACTGCTACATTTTAATCTGGATGGAGGACAATACTTGGATAAATTTTGCAACATACCTAAGTACCGTTAAAATGGAAATAAACTTAGTAAATACACAAAAAATACTCACCATTTCAAGAAACTCTGCCTTTTAAGATGTTATATTAATAAATATGTTATGTCACAAGTGCGTGATGCCGCACACTTATGGTTATTCCTCCCATTTTTTAGAGTGAAAATGCCGACCGCAATCGTCTTTTCGTCAGTGTGCGATTGAAAAATCAAATGCACACAGGGAACAAAACCCATGGTTTTTGGATACCCGAGACTATTTTAGACACAGAAATTCTTGCGAATAACTCTCCTTGAATTTTTGACAACTTTATTGCTTTTTAGATCCGAGAATCTTAGTAGAGGCAAGTGGCCATTTACGCGATGCTATTGCAATTCACACCCGACAAACACGATAGCAGCAAAGACCAACGATGCACAGAACAATTAACTTTGAAAGGTTTCATAGCTTTATGATGCGGATAAATAGAAAATTAGCATTAAATGCTTATGATATGAAAAAACTAATCAAAAAGGTATTTTAAATTGCATAAATAAATCAATTCTGAAAAAAAGGATAAAAAGGCAATGCAAATAGAATAAATTACAATAAATATCCGTGCAATGTTTGATTAACACAATAGAAGTTTTCTGCTAAGATGCGGGGAAATAAAATGTCACAACTTAATATGCAAGTGAGTAATGAAAATAAAATCATCAAATAAAAAACAAAAGGATTAAAACTGAAATTAAAAGATTCCCAACAAAGAATGATCTGGGGAAAGCAATCTTTAAAACAAGCTATTAAGGAAGAAAGTTCTTCTGAATCTGACAAGATAAAATAAAACACCCCTCTGTTTAGCAAAACATTTTTACAAGAGGAAAAAAAAAGTGCTCTTTGCAAATCTGGCGTAGTAACATAAACAATAGCTCGCTGCTGAGTGCTGACAGTGAAGGAGGAGCATGAGAAAATATGTCACATCTGGCACGCATGCGCAGTAGTAACAGTCAGGAGGAAGAAAGGGAAACACAAGCAGGTGTTTCGCAACAAACATCGCTTCGCTTCTAAGCATCAGAAAAAGCCATTACGTTAAACATTTGACAAATAGAAATATATACATCGAAAGCAAGATAAGGCTGTTTAGAACAATTGCATGATTAAGGCGTAAACATAAAACATTTTTTAAAGGTTCATGACATAAAAGTTGAAGGAATACACAAAACTTTTACAATGTTAAATAAAATATAATCTAGAAAGAATCAATATTAATTAATTACAATATTTAATTTTGAAGACGAATATGATAAGGATAAAGAAGGGAAAGCATGCAGCTGCTGCCGTTGTGGTGAGACGGTTTCTTTGGCTGTTTGCGAAAGACAGAGGGAGAGATTTTCTCTTGCTATGAGCAAAGAAAAGCTGCTTGCGAAGAACATCAACTTCCGTTGAGCAAACATGCCTGCTGCGTG
This sequence comes from Macrothele yani, assembly GCA_039090855.1. Taxonomy (NCBI): domain Eukaryota; kingdom Metazoa; phylum Arthropoda; class Arachnida; order Araneae; family Macrothelidae; genus Macrothele; species Macrothele yani. The sequence continues at coordinate 90,779,919 of CM076989.1, read as the reverse complement.
ATGGCTTTGTGATGTTACCACAAAAATCACTACATTTGACTATGATCAACTTTTTTTTTTTAAATTAAATTTTACGGAAATATCCGAGATTTTTGGAAAAATCTGTAGTTTTTCACATCTTCTCTGTAAGTTCATAGTTTGAACACGGTATCCATAGAAATCCATAGTACATAGATATTCCATGGTACATATATTAGATATTTTGGAGGATTTAAAGTACATAGTACTTGGCATCTCTACTAATGGTGTTACTATTTCGAAGAATCTGAAAGGCAGAGGACCTCCAAAAAGTCACGCAAAGACAGCAAAGCGAGGTTGCTGAGTGGCGGGATAAGCCATCAGATAAGCGGTGCCGTATGCTTGAGCTATCGCGGTGCAAAGACAACAGCAAAGCGAGGCTTCAATGCCGGGATAAGAATCATGCGACTTCCGTTTGATCCTCTGGAACCTTGTTGTGCCGAGCAGATCCTTGAGCAATCTCACAAAAGCGGAAATGCTTTCACATGGCACGCTGCAGCTGACAGTTCTTGGATATGATGTCACTCAAGAGCTCCCTCATTCTCGTTTTTTTTTATTTATTTATTTAACTACCACCATGAGCAACTCAATGCACTCTCCTTCCAGTTTTTTTTTATTTATGTGGTACTTGTAAACGCTGAATGATGAATCACTATACAAAAGTTTACAGTTTATTCTTAAAATTTCAGGATTACATTCAAATTTTCAGGATATACAACAAAAATAAGGACATTTCAGGACAAAAAAATAAAAATCAGGAATTTCAGGACAACTCTGACCCCTGTTACAATTCCATAGTTAGATTACTTAGTTCACTATTCTGTAGTTTGACCTGAGACATCCACAAATGGGTGTGATGCTAAGCATCCCAAAGCATGTGATCATCCACAAAAGCAAATAATACTGCCTTTGTTGCATAGTATTTTCTCTCAAAATGCTCATAAGAAAAAAAAAACTGTTGAACAATTTGTCCACGTCTATCTTTGTATTTCATTACGTTTTTCTGTGTTAAACACATTTTTGGCAATTTACAAATAAACGACTTCTGATAATTACAAGAATTTAAAAAATAAAATTGAAGTCCTGCAATTTTTTAAAGCATATTTATTTGCATTGACATAATATCCACAAAGCCTAAATCTATACCTTTTTTTAACAGATATTCCATGGATTATGCAGTAAAATTACAGCAATATTAGTTTTTTTTAAACGGTATATAACTCTTGAAATATTAAAACACTTTTTCCTTTTGATTAAATACAGTACTTACGAAAATATTGAATGATTTTGGAGAGGAGCCTTATAGTTGAAAGGAGAATTTCCTTTTCTGCAGATTCTAGCAACTTAACAAATATGTTCATTCCTTTTTGTAAAAATGATGGGTTTGGGCACATAATACCATGATGCCTAAAAAAAAAAAAAATCGTAAAAACTTAATATATCTAATTAGATCAATAAATAAATGCACTATTAGGAGACCAGTTATAGTGAATAAAAAATAAAAAAGTGACATTACTGTTCTAATTTAAGACATTTACACATCAACAAATGATGCTATACCGTTGCTTTTGCCAACCCTATCCCCACCCATTTCAAAACTTATCCAAAGGCACAAGTCCTAAATCATTTGATTTAAAATCAAGGCACACTGGGCTTATAATGTCTGCTGAAAGGAATACTTACAGCTGGTGCAGTAATGATATTATTAAAATAAATGTTTACAAACAGAATTAATGAAATGTTCAATCAGACAAAATTTATTATTCTAATGTATCATGACAACCAATAGTAATGCATTTCTTTAAAACACATTCTTACCTTAAAAAAGAATTGAAAAGAATATCTCAAGGTTCATACATTTTTTTAATCACAGAATTCCAGGACTTTTGGACTGTTTTCCAGGACATATGATCCAAATGCTCCTACTTTAAATATAGTGAAACCATAGGTCCATTCAACCAGTTACCCACAACAAATAACTCCCTAAATTCTTCAGGACGACGCTTTGACATCTGTAAGTTCTGTTTTACACGTTCTGTAAAGTGGATACAGTCTGTGGTGGTACATTAACTTATTCAATTAAAATATAAATCGGTTAAAAGTCCTAAAAATGTTACTCACAGAAGTGCGTGTTCAGTCCGACGTCAGTAGTTATTGAGAGTTTCTTTGTCCAAAGTTGTATCTTGCTTCAATATGGTCAGTTGTTAGGGTTAGCTCGAGAGCCATTTCATCATAAGTTGTACCCTACTTCGGTTATGTCCAGATGTTATGGTTAACTCCGTTCTGGCTGTGTCGACATCATATTGAATGGGTAAAGGTTTCCAGATAATAATTAAAGATTCTTGAGTTAAAAGTTACTATTTACATACCACTTGAAGTTCCACATCATACTTGGCCATTAGGGCTATTTCGTCAATGCTGCACTCTCGTAGAATTGCTGAGGAAGTCTTCAAGTTAGGTCAGGTTCATAAAAAATTTCAAAGCTTTAAAAGATTCCAGTTAAAATCGTTATATACACCACCTCATACCGTCCACAGTCTCAATCGCCGGATGCGCGTTTCACCTAGGCTCTACCCTGGCGTTTTCAACGGAGACTTCACACCCTCTGTCAAAGTCTGCTATCTGAAAGTCTTGTGTCCACAGTGCGCATATTCCTCATGTAATCCATTGCCAATGCCATCTAGTGTCAGGTCACATCAACTTTATTTTCATCTATGCCATTCTCCCCCTTCCTTTTTCTCTTCCTCTCTCTCCTCTCTCTATTCAATTTCTTCTCAGTTTCGATCAGGTTCCTCCAAGCATACAAAAGGTCGTATGGACTGTTATTATTACAGTTAAATGGTTTGGTCTTATTTATTAATACTGCTTCTGCTACTTGTATTGTTCTCATATTATTCTGCTGGTTTAATATTGCAATTCCTTCCCAATAGGGTATACATTGATTATAAAAACAGAAGTCAATAAGTGCTGTTTTATTCCCTCTTCTGCTCCAGAAGTCAATAAATGCTGTTGTATCACAGACTGTATCCACTTTACAGAACGTGTAAAATAGAACTTACACACGTCAAAGTGTCTTTCCTGAAGAACCTTGTGGTCATGTAATGGTATGTGAACTTTATGATAGAATCACATGAGATATAATGAACTCCCTAAATGCTTGAGCAAACTTAATACATAATGCAGAAAATTGAAAATGATGTCTGTTGCAACTAATAAGAAACTCAGAATCATAGATAAATACTGAAATACCAAAACTGTCACTGAAAATGTAACCAGGTTTAATTTCTACAAAACTTTTAAATACATTATACTATAGTGATTTCGAGAAAACATTTTTCTACTTTGGCTTCAGTTTAATTATTGAAGCAAATTACAAAATAAAAAAACCATAAAACTAAAAAAAATATAAGTACAAAATCTATAGTTAGAACATAAATGTGGCTTACGCTTGAAATACTTTCATATACCACACAATGAATATACATAATGCTATTTATATTTAATTATTTTGAAATAATGCTTACATTGGAAATTTATGGGTAAGGAAAGGTGAAATATTTGGAAAAACAAATACTCATGGGAGCAAGGATTTGTAAAACATTTTATTTAGGAAAGGAATTTTCAACATAATATTCATGCTCTAGCTATATTTTAAATTTATACTCACTATCAAACAACGTACAAAAATTTCCAAAATTAAATGAAAGATGGCAAAACCTTAAATCCAAGGGCTATGTGTACAGCTGCATTTATCAGTGATCAGGATAATTTAACTGGGCATGATTAGAAAATTAATGATAGAAGATGGAAATAGATTAGTTAGCTCAGAAAATACTAAGAAATAACTAAATTTAAGTTCGATATTAGAAAGCAATCTAATTTTATAGAAAATTTTTACATAAATTATTCATTAGCAAATTTCAGTAAGGGTCAATATAGCCACAAATAAATAAATAAAACCATCAGCTATTTATATAACAACAGCTACTTACTTCCACCAGTGGCTAAAAAGTAAATTACAAAAATTAACAAATGACACATAAAAAGTTTCTCATAGTAGAAGGAAGGTATTAGAGACAGAGATTTTCAAATCGAACAATTAAAAGAAGAGATAATAGAATGAAACACGATATAACTATGCCTTCTAGCGGAAGAATTTTGCATAATGGAAAAAGTTGAAAATAGGCAAAAAGTATTCTTCATGGCAAAAGCTATGCTAAGAAAAAAGAACTATTCAAATATGTCTTCCAGAAGCAGAAATAGCAAGAAAAAGGTTTTGACCTTTATGCCCCTAGGGAGAATGTTGTGCATTATTTAAAGAGGATCTTCTTATTGTAGCAAAAATCTTATTTTGCTCCCCATCTTTATTGTAGCAAATAGCATACAGTAAAAAAAGAAATGTCTAAATATGTATTTTAGAAGTGAAGATATAACTGCAAACAGAAGTACACAAACACTACCTAGTGGCAGAACTGTGAACTACAAACCTCCTCAAATACATACCGAAAATGTTCCATAGGGTAAATGGTATCCAGTGTTAAAATATTTTTTTAAATCGGACATTTAGAAGTACAGATATTGAGAAAAATAGATTAAATATTTGTGATCCCTAGTGGAGAAGTTGTGCATTGTTTTGGGAATAAAATACACACAAGGAGTTTTCAGTTAGTAGTATCTGATCAAAACAGAATTTTTTTCATTCGGGTATTTAGTTCTGAAGATATTGCTGTAAATGGAAACACAAACTTGTGTTTTAGCGGCACTCTTGTGTATTAAGAAATATTTAAAATCATATGAGAAACATTTGTTTACTATTTGTTCATTAATTGCACCCATTTTTACTGTTCCTCATTAGATAATGTCCAACCGAAAAGGGGAAAACAGCATCCCGACTCTGCTATATGTGTATCCCTTGTACTAGACTATAAACCATGATCAAACTTACCCCTTCTTTATTCCTTGCTGGAAATCAATTTATGCCTTGTTCTTCCTGCTTGCTGAGCTTCATCAAGGATTTTAATTCCTTCTACAATTAATTGCTCACTTGTGATGATGTTTTTGCAAATTGATGCACTATGAAATGAAATTTAAAACGGACTTGAAGAATAAAAGTTTTTGAAATAAATAACTGAATAAAAGTTGTAAATCATATAAGAAGTAGAAATAAGTGAAAGTTAAAAACCTTTTTTAGAAGAACCACAAGAACACAACACAAATTCAGAAACACTCAGGGTCACGGCGTTTCCGCATTGTTGTTGCTGACCAACATCGTCAACAATGGTTAGTCCTAATCCATAGAATACTGACAAAAAAAAAAAAAAACACCTTCAGGAGCACCATCCTCCGCTCCGCAGTTGTACCCGGACTAGTTTTGACTATTATTCTTAGTCCTCAACAGCGGGAATTAACGTAACTTAATGTACGTGTTGTTATATTGCCTCTTGCAATATTATATTTAGGCAATGTAATATGTACGTTGAGTTACGTTAATTCCCGCTGATGAGGACTAAGAACAATAGTCGAAACTAGTTTGGGTACAACTGTGGAATGGAGAATGGTACTCTTGAAGCTTGAAGATGTTTTCTATGGATTAGGACTAATCATTGGTGACAATGTTGGTCGGCAACAACAATGCTGAAACACTGTGACCCCGAATGTTTCTGAATTTGTGTTGCGTTCTTCTTGCGGTTCTTTTAAAAAAGATTTTTAACTTTCACTTATTTCTACTTCTCATATGACTTGCGACTTTTAATCGGTTGTTTATTTCAAAAAGTTTTATTCTTCAAGTCCATTTTAAATTTCATATCATACTGCGCCAATTTGCAAAAACATAGTCACAAGTGAGAAATTGTTGAAGGGATTAAAATCTGCGCCAATTTACAAAAACATAGTCACAAGTGAGCAATTGTAGAAGGGATTAAAATTCTTGATGAAGTTCAGCAAGCAGGAAGAAAGTGCAAATTGATTTACAGCAAGGAACAAAGAAGGGGTAAGTTTGATGTTCATTGTTTACAATCTAGTACATAGGATACACATAGCAGAATCAGGATGCTGTTTTCCCATTTTCCATGGAACCTTATTGAACAACATGAGTAATAGTAGAAATGGGTTCAATTAATGAATGATGTGGCCATTAATTTTGATATGGCCAGTAAATTAAGTTTAACACAACTTTTGTGTATTTAGAACTTACACAGATATATGAGAAACATCTTGCACTGAAAATGCTCCCCAACAAGAAAATAATTTTTCAGCAAGATTCATAGAAACAGAGATATCGACAAAAATAAGTTATGCATCTACCCCCTGGTGGAAAAACTATGCACTATTTTAAGCAGGAGGTATTCTCAAAAGGTTATATATGAGGTGAGCGCTATCAGTTTATGAGAGAATTTTTTAATTCGAATTTCCAGAAGCTCAGAATTTGTTAAAAATACATCAAAAGCGAAAATAAACACTTGCACCTCCCTGGTGGACAAACCATTCTTTACCAGAAACGAGAAATTATATTCAAAATATTTCCCATTAGGAGCTGCATCCAACACAGGAAGATTTTTTTAATCTTATAGAAGCAGAGATATCAGGAAAACTGCAATTTACCTTTATGCCCCCTAGTGGAAAATCCATGCATTACTTGAAAATGAGACTGTAACTAAAATAGTCTTCGATATAAGTGGCATTGAAAGGAAAAATAATTTTTTGAATCGGATATTTACAAGCAACTATATGAGATAAAATGTATTTTGAATTCAATAGGATCTGCATTTATGCCCTCTAGCTGCAAAGTTGTGCATTGGGAGGGGGCGGGGATTAAAGGATCTTCATTCTCACGTTTCAAGCTTTCCAATACAAAAGGAATTTTACAAGTCAAACTAATAGTTGCAGAGATATGGTGTCCCTGGCCAGACAAAGTGATAACATATGCACGATTTTTTTTTTTTTACAAAAGACGTGCTAACAACACAGCTTCAGTACTGCTAATAGACAAGAAAACAAACCAACAGCCCCACATTGTGCAGAGTTGGGAGACAAATTTGTCAGACAAAAGTTATATCAGTAATAAATTCCTCAACTACAAAACATCACACAGTGACAAAAAGGCAGGAATGGACAAAATTCCAGGACATTTCCAGGACAACATGAAATTTTAGGGTTTTTCCAGGAATTTCAGAGCAAGTGCAAACCATGAAATCTGTAATATTTAACATTTTTAGCATGTGAATATCTCTTGCTCTCCTCAATGCAAAATGGCATAAAATATACAGTAATATGAATAATATTACAGTGAACTTATTTAAAGGATCTTTTGTAAGATTCAATTAAAAACTTATACTGTTAAATTGATAAAAATATTTTTTTTCCCACTAGGAGTTTAATCTTCGCATGAGGCAAGCAGCACTTGATCATTATGAGTGATTTAAATGTGAAAACAGGACAACAGCAACAAAATGAAACTTTGGTAGGTAAATTCGGTCACTGCAGCAAAACCAGCGTGGAAATACTTTTGTAGACTTTGCAAAGGAAGAAAGGTTTCTCATCATGAACTCATTTTTCAAGAAAAGCCACAAAGGAAATGGACATGGAGGCATCCCAATAAGTTGACAAGTGAAATTGATTTTATTATGTGTAACAAGAAATTTGTCATCAAAGACTGCAGTGTGCTGAACAAGTTCAATACAGGTAGTGACCATGGAATGGTGAGATGTAAGATGCACCTCAATGCTAAACTCTAGCATGGCAAGCTCATAAAAGCAAACAAAAATGTATTGTCATGACCAACCTTAAAAAAACAAAACATAATACATTTAAATTGGAACTGAGGAACAGATTCTCTGCTCTTGAAGGTCTAACATTGGAAGAAGTGGACATCTCTGAAGTTAACAGAAATCTAACTAATGCTCTTACAGAAACAGCAACAAAAATAGGTGGTACTAGGAACAAGTTACACATGAAGAAAATATCAAGAAAACCCAAAATACTGATGCAAAAGAGAAAGGAGATGAGGGCAAATAAAGAAGATGTAACTTCCAAAGCAGAATATATAGAGCTACGCAAGACAATACAAAAAGTATTGCTGAAGACATAAGGAAATTCTATTGTGAACTAGTGGTAAAACCAATTGAAGACAACCAATGCCTGAACACAGCAAAGGAACATCTCAGTAAGGACAGAAAACGGATTAAGGCACTGTGAAATGAAGATGGCACTGTAATAAGAAATAGAGGCAAAATTTTGACAAGAGTGAAAGATTTCTACTCAAAACTACACTCGCGGACAATGAAATTTGCGCACCTAGAAGAAAACATGTTACAACCACGAAACTTTGCAAATAGCTAGAGTGCATGCTGGTATGTATGCCAATCATCCACGTTTGGTGCAATTGCGCATGGCCGCACACCCTTGCGGTGGCGCTGACGCAAGCAAAAGTACAGAGTGACAAGAATGCTGGGTAGATGCCAGGAACATTGATTTACAAAATTTATGGACTTTGAGAGAGGCCTGATCATTGGGCTGAAAACCACAGGGTGGTCGGTGATCCGTATAGCCCACCATGTGGATTGTTCTGACCATACTGTCCGATTGCATTGGGAGCAGTGGACACGTGACAGCACTGCCATATGGCGGAGCGGCTCTGAATGGACCAAGAGGATACCGGTAGAGAGGATTGACGGATCCTGCGTCAAACATGAATGGATCCTATGGGGACCCAGTTTACTATATAGGCAGATGTAGCGGCTCCTGTGTGCCCATGAACCATTTCCCAATGCCTCGCGGAAGCAAATCTGCGATCCCAGCACCCTTTACGTGTACTGCCATTAACACCGGAACATCGGCGGCTCTGTTTGCAGTGGTGCAAAGCCAGAGCGATGTGGAACGCCACAGACTGGTTATGTGTGGTGTTTAGCGATTAGTGCTACTTCGTTCTGGGGACAGATGATCGTGTCTGGGTGTGGGTGTCCCCGGCTGAACGGCACAATCTCAATCTTGCTATCGAGTGCCACACCTCCCCCACTGCAGGAATTATAGTCTAAGGAGCCATTGCCTACGATAGCCGATCAGCTCCAGTAATGGTACGTGGATCATTGATGGGCCAGCGGTATGTGGATAAAATATTACAGCCCCATGTGCTCCCATTCCTGGCCGGTATTCCAGGTGCATTATACCAGCAGGGTAATATGTCCACCCGCACACAGATCGGGTTGCCCAGGACTTACTACGTCATGTCCAGACACTTCCTTGACCTTCTCGCTCCCCAGACATGTCCCCTATCGAGCATGTGTGGCACCAGTTGAAACGCCAGCTGCCGCCATACCGCAATGTCCGGGATTTGGAGCACACCGTCCAGCACATGTGGGCCAGGCTGCAGCTTGACAACATCAGGCTTCTGTTCACCTCCATGCCGGATCGTATTGCAGCATGTATCACCACATGAGGCAGTGCGATGTGCTATTGAAGATGACCAGACTGCATGCCACAGATTCCTCTGTAATTGTCCTGCTGCTCTGTTTTTGCCATCATGTTTATCCTTCATCTGTATCATTACATCTATAAAATTTAAGTTAAACCCGATAATTCCTTCTTGGTGCGCAAATTTCATTGTCCGTGAGTGTATATGAAAGGGATGATACATCTGCTCCAAACACATTACGAAAGGTACTAGTAGCAAAGTCTTTCTAGTCTTCAGGGCAGAAGTTACACATGCAATTACGAACATGAAACAGGAAAACGCTCCGAGGGAAGACGGAATTACTGTGGACACCACACAAGATGCAAACGGAGAAACTGAAACTACACTCACACAAGTTTTCACTAGATGTCTCAGTGAAGGAAAGATTCCTGAGGATTGGAACAATGCTACAATGATCCTGCTACATAAAAAAGGGCGACACTGAGGAACTCAGGCCCATCAGCATCCTTTCCATGGTTTACAGAATGTTCACTAAGGTTCTTTCACATTGCTTGAAGGTGACACTGGACATGGCTGAACTGAGAGAACAAGCTGAATTCAGGAGTGGCTACCAAACCATAGATCATATCCATGTGTTGAGAGAACTAATTGAAAAAATGAGGGAATATAAACTCCAATCATGTATGGCTTTTATTGATTATGAAAAGACCTTCAGTTCCATGAAACCATCAGCAGTTACAAAGGCTTTGAAATCCTATGGTTTGAAGATTTGTATGTTAACATTTGTTAATAATAATAACACCTATGAAAATGCAAGTGCAAAGGTTTGGCTATTTGAGAAAAGAGCACCAATAAAAATTGGAAAGGGAGTGAGATAAGGGGACACCACATCTCCCAAACTCTTTAATGCCACAATGCAAAATGTATTTCAATCATTGAACTGAGAAAATAAAGGGATAAAGACTAATGGAGATTATTTAACTCACCTTCGTTTTGCTGATGACGTCAATTTTGCAATTAAACCTTTAGAGCAGCAGTGTATGATCAAGGAATTGCTGACAAGAATAAAGAAGAAGACAAAACTGATGTATAACACTTTGACAAGAAATGAAAATTTGTCTATTGATACAGAAACGCTGCAGATAGCTACATTTACCTTGGAAGCACATATCAAGCAACGGTCACATTGATGAAAAAATTTATCGTGTATAAAACTTGGTCGGAAAGCTTTCGGAAGAAAGAGTACAATTTTTAAGAACAATGTCATTATGTCTTCAAAGAAGTGCTTAATTGATTGCATATTTCCAGTGTTAACGTACCTTAACTAAAAAGACATACAAAGACAGCAGGCAACTGAAAGAAACATGGAGAGATGCATGCTTGGTGTAACCAGGAAGGATAAGAAGAGGAACTCCTGGATAAGGAAAATGACAAGAGTGGAAGACATCATGATCAGAGTTAAATCCCTGAACTGGTTATGGGCTGAACATTTTCGGTTAGTTTTCAAATGACTTGTTTTGAGCCTTTTCCCTTCAAATCTTGCTTTTATTAATGACATGAGTGGTATCAATTTCTGTTATAATGCCCATATCATTCAAGAGACTTGAGGTGATTGCACAGTCATATTCCATAACAGTCAACAGCTAACGCTGTAGTTTTCAATAAAATTTTCATCTGCTATGGCAATGTTGTTTTACTGTTAGATGTGCTTGGTCCAAGATGAAGATCTTCTGGAAAATCATCTATTTCAGTTTGAGGTGATGTGCTTTGTTCAGTGTACATAGCAGGAGGTTGATGACAGCAACTTTTAATCACGTTCTCAGACTTGGTTGTAGTTTGTCCATTAGAAGGAAACTAAGAGTTAAAAGTGGCAACAATTGCCATATATTTGAGCTCACATTCTTTTCGTTTCCCCTTTTTAATTTTTGGGGTTACCTATATATCTGTTGGTCCAATCCTTCCTATCTTATGCTGCCTTTGGAGGTATAGGAACTTCAATTCAATCGGAAATACTTTTTTCAGTTTCTTACATTGTGATTGATATTGGGCAAACACAAGAGCCATATTTTTTTGTTACAAATGCAATCCAGTGTCATAGAACTCTTGAATACAGCAACATAAAAAAGGGCCTTACATTCTTTTTTAAACTGTCAAGCTTGTTTTGAAAGTTTGTATTGTTTATGTCCAGGTTACAGCACTTTCTCAGTTTGTATTATTTATCATGGTAGGCCTTGAAGCGGTACTATAATATACTCAGATACTGTAGGAATGCATGCTTATCAAATACATATTTTATTTTGTTTGCCACTGCAACAGTTGAAAAGTTAACATTCTTATTGTTGCATTCCAATGCCAGCTTACATTTCTCTTCAATGAACAGCACGATATTACATCCTCACATGCAGGTAGTATACTTGGAACCAAATCTCTTGGATGGGCAAATACATTTTTGTTGCGTTATATATTCATGTACTGCTTATGTAATTGTAAAACACTTAAACTGTGATATCACAAGGCAAAGCTAAGTACTTAAGTAGAGCCACTCGACTAAACTCAAACTCTGATCCATACTGGTTACAAGCTAGCTCGTGCCTGACCACAGGTGGGTTTTCAAGGTCAACTTGTGTCTCAGCAGCACATAGTGTGTTTGTTAAGGTCAAGGTTGATGGTCTCACTTGTCAGCTGCAAGTGCGTGGAGAGGTAAGGATTGGTACTTAGAATAAATCTCTACAAATGTCTAAATATGTGGAATTTCTATAAATTTGATTATCATGAGCGAATGGAAAATATTGTCTCAATTCAAAAACCTTTTTTACATTATATTTATTTATCTATACTAGAAGCAACTTTTTTGCACTATAACAATTTAATTGTAATTTATTTGATACTTAGAAAAAAATCAATAAAATTACATAAACTTTGGAAATTTCTAAAATTTTGATCGTCAGCGTGAATGGAAAATATTGTCTGATTCATTTTTTCTACATTATTTTTAGCAACACTAGAGGCCAACTTTTCCACACCATAGCAATTCGATCAAAAACATTTCAGTATTTTTGACCCACTCTAGCCTTCAACCACTGCAATGCAAAATAACATACTACATGAAAACTGCTCAAGTCACAGTAAATATAACTTGCTAGCTTTTACTAGAGTTGCGACACAGGAACATTCAATAAATTATAGGATCCTAAGTTATACATATAACAATATAAATAATTAACATGCTATAATAACTATTCCATGTTAGCATTAACATGGTGTAATGCCGTAGATATAAATCTTTGTACGTTTGCTGGAGTCAGTTCGCTCTCCCGCACTGCGCTGTCTCCGAATGATGTGAAGAATACATGAATCTGTGTTCTATGTGGAAAATAGTAGTCTTTTAAAATCATAATTCATTATCTGAGAAGGGGATATTCTTTGGTTCAATATGTCCCGTACGTAAATAATACTAATGAGTGTTAGCAAATATTGACATTGACAAAACTGCAGAATTGAAATACTATTTATAAAAAGGATATGAATGTTACTTACGTTGATACTTAGTTCCAAACTATGCCAGTCCAAGGGTGGTGACTGAATGCTGAGTAAAAATAGTTTGGGACTATCAAAGTAAGTAACATTCATATCCTTTTTGTAAATAGTATTTCAATTCTGTAGTTTTGTCAATGTCAATATTTGCTAACATCCATTGGTATTATATATGTACAGGACATATTGAACCAAAGAATATCCCCTTCTTCTCAGATAATGAATTATGATTTGGAAAGACTACTGTTTTTCACATAGAACACAGATACGTATATTCTTCACAACATTTGGAGACAGTGCAGTGCGGGAGAGCGAACTAACTCCTGAAGCAAATGTGCAAAGAGTTTATATCTAAGGCATTATGCCTTGTTAATGCTAACAAGGAATAATTAATTATAGGATCATCATGGTAAATGTGGAAAATTTATGAATTTAACAAAACAATTGAAACATGAATATACGCTTTATTGAAGCAAAATCTTGAAGCATATCATCATCATCATTGTCAACCATTATCAATCCACTGCTGGACGTAGATCTCCCCAAATTTTCTCCACAACGGTCTGTCTTGTGCCAGTCTCCTCCATGTCACTCCCGCATACTTTTGAATTTCATCCACCCATCTCCCATGTGGTCTTCTTCTGGGTCTTTTCCTGTCCCTTGGAATCCAATCTAAAATTTCGGCTGTCCATCGATGGTCTGTCCTTCTGGCAGTATGCCCAGCCCATTGCCATTTCAGAGATTTAACTCTGATCATGATGTCTTCCACTCTTGTCATTTTTCGAATACATGAGTTCCTCTTCTTATCTCTCCTGGTTACCCCAAGCATGCACCTCTCCATGCTTCTTTGAATTGTCTGCAGCCTTTGTATGTCTCTTTTAGTTAAGGTCCACGTCTCTGCACCATACGTAAGCACTGGAAGGATGCATTGATCAAACACCTTTCTTTTAAGACATAATGGAATATTGCTCTTGAAAATTATGCTGTTTCTCCAAAAGCTCTCCAGGCAAGTTTTGTACGCCGATTAATTTCTTCATCAATGTGACCCTCACTTGATATCTGCTGTCCAAGATAAATGTAGGTATTGGTTATCTCCAGCTTTTCCTCATCAATCGATAAATCTTTTTTTGTAAAAGCATTGTACATCACTTTTGTCTTCTGAAAGTTCAGTTTTAATCCCACTTCTTTACTCTTGTCAGCAAGTTCCTGGATCATACTCTGTAGCTCTGATGGGGTAGTTGCAAAAATGACTATGTCATCAGCAAAATGAAGGTGGGTTAGATAATCTCCATTAATCTTTATCCCTTCGTTTTCCCAGTTCAGTGATTGAAAGACATTTTCCAATGTGGCATTAAAGAGCTTCGGAGATATGGTGTCACCTTGTCTCACTCCCTTTCCAATTTTTATGTGTGTTGTATTTTCAAACAGCCTAATCTTTGCACTTGCATTTTCATAGATGTTATTAATAATATTAATGTATGCATCTTCAATACCGCAGGATTTCAGAGCCATTGTAACTGCTGATGGTTTCACCGAATCAAAGGCTTTTTCATAATCGATAAAAGCCATGCACAATGGAAGTTCATATTCCCTCGCTCTTTCAATTAGTTCTCTCAGTACGTGGATATGATCTATAGTGCTGTAGCCACTCCTGAATCCAGCTTGTTCTCTCGGTTGAGCCACGTCCAGTGTTACTTTCAAGCGGTGTGAAAGAACTTTAGTGAAGATTTTATAAACCACTGATAGGAGGCTGATAGGTCTGTAGTTCCTGAGATCCTCAATGTCACCTTTTTTATGTAGCAGGATCATTGTAGTGTTGTTCCAATCCTCGGGAATCTTCCCTTCATTAAGGCATCGAGTGAAAATTTGAGCGAGTACTGTTTCAATTTCTCCACTTGCTTCTTGTATGATGTCTACAGTAATTCCATCTTCTCCTGAAGCTTTCCCCCGCTTCTTGTTCTTGATTGCATGTGCAACTTCTGCTGGAAGGACCGGAAGAACTCTGGTATTAGTACCTTTCATGGTGTCTGGAGTACATGCATCATCCCTTTCATATAATTTGGAGTAGAAATCTTTCACTCTTGTCAAAATTTCACCTCTATTTCTTGTTACAGAACCATCTTTTTTCTCAGTGCCATAATCTGTTTCCTTCTCTTGCTGAGATGTCCCTTTGCTATCTTTAGGCTTTGGTTGCTTTCAATTGCTTTCCTCACTAGTTCACAGTTGAATTTCCTTACGTCTTCAGTGATACTTTTTTGTACTGTCTTGCATAGCTCTATATATTCCACTTTGGAAGTCACATCTCCTTTAGTTGTCCTCATCTCTCTTCTTTTTTGCATCAACATTTTGGTTTTTCCTGATAATTTGTTCACATGCAACTTGTTCTTAGACCCAGCTAATTTTGTTGCTGTTTCCATAAGAGCTTTAGTTACTTTTCTGTTAACTTCAGAAATATCCACTTCTTCCGATGTTAGGCCTTCTAAAGCAGAGAATCTGTTCTTCAGTTCCAACTTGAAGGTATTATGGTGTTTTTAAGGTTGGTTATTTCAATATATTTTGTTTGTCTTATGAGATTGCCACGTTCGAGTTTAGTGTTGAGGTGCATCTCACATCTCATCAATCTATGGTCACTACCTGTGTTGAACTTGTTTAGCACACTGCAGTCTTCTATAACGAATTTTTTGTTACACATAATAAAATCAATTTCACTTGTCGTCCCATTTGGATGTCTCCATGCCACTTCCTGTGTGGCTTTTTCTTGAAAAAGGAGTTCATGATGTAAAACCCTTCTGCCTCTGCAAACTCTACGAGCATATTTCCACGCTTGTTTCTATTGCCGTGACCAAATTTACCTACTAAAGTTTCATTCTGTTGCTGTTGCCCTATTTTTGCATTGAAATCTCCCATAATTATCTTCAAGTGCTGCTTACCTTTATTATTTAGATGACGAATTTCCTCATAAAATTCTTCAATTTAGTAAAGATTGAAGTATATATATACATATATATAGGAGAGATAAGAAAAGTAACTCGTGGATCAGAAAAAATGACAAGAGTGGAAGACATCACGATCACAGTAAAATCCCTGAAATGAAAACGGGCTGGACATATTTGCCAGAAGGACAGACCATCAATGGACAGCCGAATTTTTAGACTGGATTCCAAGGGACAGGAAAAGACCCAGAAGAAGACCACATGGGAGATAGGGGGGATGAAATTCAAAAGTATGCGGGAGTAACATGGAGGAGACTGTCCAAGTCTGGGAGGAGGGTGGTGATATACATGCATACATACATACATACATACATACACTATATTGACAAAAGTCAATGGACACCCCTTCAAAAGCAAATGAATGAATCAGCTGCGTTGTTAAGATGCGTGCAGTACAGCTGCAAATGGTATAAAAACAAACCTGCAGCTGACTGCGATCAAATTGCACTGTGAGGTCAAATGAAAATGTGGCAGAGGGAGAGAACTGACTTTGAGAAAGGAAATATTATTGGGTGTTATATTAGTGGGTTGTCCACAAGAGAAACTGAGAGGCGTTAAAACATACCCAAGTCAACTGTTTTGGATGTACTGAATAAGTGGAAGACACATGGTGTGCCTGAAGCAGCAAAACGTACCAGCAGACCAAAGAAAATCAGTGATAAAGGACGTCGAAGCCTCAGGAGAGGACGTTACAGCTAATCCACGGAGTACTGCACAAAACCTCAGTGTGCAGGTGAGTAAAAATGCTGGAACCTCTGTATGTACACGTACTATTCGCAGAGAACTTCATTCCATGGGTCACTGTGGTTGTGCGGCTGCCCATAAGCCTTTCATCTCCACTCGGAATGCTACTCATCGTTTAGCATGGTGTAAAGAACATTTATCGTGGACCATAGATCAATGGAAACGGGTCCTATGGACTGATAAATCCAGATACACGATCCATTAGTTTGATGGGCGAGTATGGGTATGGTGGCAGCTGGGGGAATGCTATTTACCTCTGTGTACTGTTCCTATGATCAAGTTTGGAGCTGTACTCGTGTGGGGATGTTTTTCATAGAAGTGTACTCGTGTGGGGTTGTTTTTCGTGGTATGGTCCCAGCTCAATGGTTATCATGGACAAACCTGTTAACCAGCACGTCTACCTCGACATTCTGCCATATTAACTCTGTGGCAATACTATCGAACAGAGCCTTGTTGGTACCAGGAGGATAATGCTCCGAGCCATAAATCAAGGACTGATACTGCGTGGTTTGATGATAATTCCGTATCGTGTGTGGACTGGCCAGCACAGAGCCCTGATCTTAATCCCATACAGCACCTATGGGATGAATTAGAGCACCGCATAAGAAGTTTGGAACCAAAGCCTACTACTAAGCAAAAATTAGTGGAAGCATTATGTGGACCGATACTGTATTAATGTATGTCAATAAATACATCAGTGTCGGTCCACATAATGCTTCCACTAATTTTTGCAAACAAACAACAACAAAATTTCTGGTGCCTCGGAAATTAGACCTATACTTGGGTAAATTTGGGGCGCCGATTCTAAAAATGGCATCTGTTTTGTCCTAACAGCTCTAGTTTTGGAGATAGGGCATACCCACCCTACATGCTGATGTGCAAATATTGTTATTTTATTTGCGTAAAGTCAGTGTATATTGTTATTTTATAAGTGTAAAGCCAATATCTGTTAGTCTAATTGGGAGTTTGTGAACAACTATACAACCAGATAATCTAATGTGATCTAATTCTGTTTGCGGATTGAGTAGATGCCATGGCTTCCTCATGAAGAAGTTGCTTGAATCATCCAGATGTCTTTCGCTACATTTGTGGTGTGTGCACCTTTAAAGAAAGTGGGAAACCTATTTCTGAGTTTGTGAAGAGGGCATATCTTGGTTATTTTGGTATTCAGCTTGGAAACTAAGATAAGTCGTGGGCTCCCCATATTGTATGTAAAACTTGCACGGAGCATTTATGGCAGTGGACAAATGGAAAAAGGAGCTCTCTGAAATTTGGAATACCAATGGTGTGGAGGGAACCTAATAGCCACCATGATGACTTATTTTTGTCTTGTCAACATCAAAGGCGTCAATCGAAACAATCAAAGCAATTGGGCATATCCTGACCTCGATTCAGCAAGACGACCGCATCCACACTTAAATGAGGTACTCATTCCATTTTTCATCCACCTACCAGAGGGTGAGGAATCAAGCATGTCTGATCACATACAAGATAACAGCCGTAGGAAAAAGTTACAGTGATTACGTAGGAACTTCATCAAGTGCTCAACCTTTTAACCAACATGACCCGAGGGATCTCATAAGGGATCTGTACCTCTCAAAGGAGTCTTCAGAATTGCTGGCCTCCAAGTTGAATGAAAAGAATTTACTTCAATCTCGAACCAACATTACGTTTTACTGTAGCAGAGAAAAGAATTTGCTGCCTTTTTCTCTAAGGACAACAACTTAGTATTCTGCAATGATGTCAGTGGCCTTCTCAGGAAAATGGGTCATCATACATGCCAAATGAAGGGTACCTTTTCATTGACAGCTCCAAGCGGAGTTTAAAATGTGTTCTTTTACACAACGGCAACAGATATGGCTCAATTCCAATTGGTCACTCAGCCAGTATGACAAAGACATATGAGACAATCTCTCTAGTCTTGGAAAACCTGAAGTATCAAGAACATCAATGGATCATTTGTGTAGACCTAAAGATGGTGAACTGACTCTTTGGTCAGCAAAGTGGCTACACAAAATATCTGTGCTTTATATGTCTTTGGGACAGCGGTGCCAAACACGACCACTGGGTACAAAAGGTGTGGGCTCTCAGAAAAGATATGGCAGTTGGAGAACAAAATGTCATTAAGGAACCTTTGGTAAGCAGAGACAAAATCATCCTGCCACATTTACATATCAAGCTGGGCCTAATAAAACAATTTGTAAAAGCGTTGAACACAGGTGGTTTGTGTTTTTGCTATTTATCACATACATTCCTTGGACTGAGCATAGAAAAACCGAAAGCAGGGATTTTCAAAGGTCCGCAGATAAGGCAGCTTATAAATGATCCATTTTTCTTAGATTCAATGGACAACATTGAGCCTTGTGCCTGGACTTCGTTTGTTCTAGTTGTCAAAAACTTTCTTGGCAAACATAAAGTAGACAACTACTCTGAATTAGTTGAGGACATGCTCTCCAATTTTAATAAGCTCGACTGTAATATGAGCATCAAGGTCCATTACCTACACAGCCGCATAGATCGCTTTCCAGAAAACCTTGGCGATTTAAGCAAAGAGCAAGGTGAAAGATTTCACCAGGACATAAAAACTATAGAAGACAGATGCCAGGGTAGGTAGGTGGGATACCCACATGATGGCAGATTACTGCTGGAACCTTCAGCGGGACTGTCCTCGTAGATCTCACTCTAGAAAGTCCTATAAAAGACGTTTCTCATATGTTGAATGACTGATCAGTTTATATGCTCTTGTGTTGAAATATACAGATTTAGTAACAAGTGCTTGTTTCAATAGTATGTTATTTAGTATTCATATTTGTCAAGATCATGTCAAAAACAGTCCTATAAAAGCCGTTTTTCATATGTTGAATGATTGATCATTTCATATGCTCTTGTGTTGAATTATATAGATATAGTAATATGTGCTTGTTTCAATAATATGTATATAACATCAATATTTGTCAAGATCATGTCAAAATATCAGATCATGCGATGTAGGATCCCGACTTTTGACGGATGACTGGTGGAATCAGCATATAGGGTGGGTATGCCCTATCTCCAAAACTAGAGCCGAGGGCAAAACTGATGCCATTTATGGAATCAGCATCCCAAATATATCCAAGAATAGGATTAACTTTCAAGGCACTAAAATGTGTGTTGGATAGTGTTATCAATCCCCTGCTGGACAAAGGTCTCCCCAAGTTTCTTCCACAACAGTCTGTCTTGTGCCAGTCTCCTCCATGTTACTCCCACATACTTTCGAATTTCATCCACCCACCTCACATGTATTCTTCTTCTGGGTCTTTTCCTGTTCCTTGGAATCCAGTCTAAAATTTCAGCTGCCCATCAATGGTCTACCCTTCTGGCAATATGTCCAGCCCACTGCCATTTCAGGGATTTAACTCTGATCATGATGTCTTCCACTCTTGTCATTTTTCTGATCCACGAGTTCCTCTTCTTATCTCTCCTGGTTACACCAAGCATGCACCTCTCCATGCTCTTCGAGTTGTCTGCAGTTTTTGTATGTCTCTTTTAGTTAAGGTCCACGTCTCTGCACCATATGTAAGCACTGGAAGGATGCATTAATCACACACTTTTCTTTTACAACATAATGGCATATTGCTCTTGAAAATTATAGTTTATTCCGAAAGCTCTCCAGGAAAGTTTTATACGTCGATTAATTTCTTCATCAATGTGACCCTCACTTGATATCTGCTGTCCAAGATAAATGTAGGTATCACTTAACTCCAGCTTTTCCCCATCAAACAATAAATATTTATTTCTTGTAAAAGCACTGTACATTACTTTTGTCTTCTGAAAGTTCATTTTTAATTCCACTTCTTTACTCTTATCAGCAAATTCCTGGATCATACTCTGCATCTCTGATGGGGTAGTTGCAAAAATGACTACATCATCATCAGCAAAACGAAAGTGAGTTAGATAATCTCCATTAATCTTTATCCCTTTGTTTTCCCAGTTCAGCGATTGAAAGACATTTTCCAACGTGGCATTAAAGAGTTTGGGAGATATGGTGTCACCTTGTCTCACGCCCTTTCCAATTTTTATGGGTGCTGTATTCTCTAATAGCCGAATCTTTGCACTTGCATTTTCATAGATGTTATTAATAATATTAATGTATGCATCTTCAATACCACAGGATTTCAAAGCCATTGTAACTGCTGATGGTTTCACTGAATCAAAGGTTTTTTCATAATCGATAAAAGCCATGCACAATGGAAGTTCATATTCCCTCGCTCTTTCAATTAGTTCTCTCAGTACGTGGATATGATCTATTGTGCTGTAGCCACTCCTGAATCCAGCTTGTTCTCTCGGTTGAGCCATGTCCAATGTTACCTTCAAACGGTGTGAAAGAACTTTAGTGAAGATTTTATAAACCACTAATAGGAGGCTGATAGGTCTGTAGTTCCTGAGATCCTCAATGTCACCTTTTTTATGTAGCAGGGTCATTGTAGTATTGTTCCAATCCTCAGAAATCTTCCCTTCATTAAGGCATCAAGTGAAAACTTGGGCGATAACTGTTTCAATTTCTCCACTTGCTTCTTGTACGATGTCTATGGTAATTCCATCTTCTCCTGGAGCTTTTCCCTATTTTATGTTCTTGATTGCATATGCAACTTCTGCTGGGAGGACTGGAAGAACTCTAGTACTGGTACCTTTTGCAATGTCTGGAGTACAGGTATCATCCCTTTCATATAGTTTTGAGTAGAAATTTTTTACTGTTGTCAAAATTTTGCCACTATTTCTTCTTACAGAACCATCTTCCTTTCACAGTGCCATAATCTGTTTTCTTCCCTTACAGAGAGATCCCTTTGCTCTCTACAGGCTATGGTTGTTTTGAATTGCTTTCCTCACTAGTTTCACAGTTGAATTTCCTTATGTCTTTAGTGATGCTTTTTCGTACTGTCTTGCATAGCTCTATATATTCCACTTTGGAAGTCACATCTCCTTGAGTTGACCTCATTTGCCCTTTTCTTTTTTGCACCAGAATTTTGTTTTTTTACGATAATTTGTTCATATGCAGCTTGTTCTTAGTACCAGCTAATTTTGTTGCTGTCTCCATAAGAGTTTTGGTTAGTTTTCTGTTAACTTCAGAGATGTCCACTTCTTCCGACATTAGACCTTCTAGAGCAGTGAATCTGTTCCTCAGTTCCAGTTTGAAGGTATTATGATGTTTCTTAAGGTTGGTAACGTCAATACACTTTGTTTGCTTTATGAGCTTGCCACACTCGAATTTAGAATTGAGGTGCATTTTACCATTCTATGGTTACTACCTGTGTTGAACTTGTTCAGCACACTGCAGTCTTCCATGACAAATTTCTTGTTACACATAATAAAACCAATTTCATTTGTCAATTTATTGGGATGCCTCTATGTCCATTTCCTTTGAGGATTTATCTTGAAAAAGGAGTGCATGATGAAAAATCCTTTTGCCTCTGCAAACTCTACGAGAGTATTTTCATGCTGGTTTCTGTTGGCATGACCAAATTTACCTACTGAAGTTTCATTCTGTTGCTGTTGCCCTATTTTTGCATTGAAATCTCCCATAATGATCTTCAAGTGCTGCTTACCTTTATTATTTAGATGACGAATTTCCACATAAAATTCTTCAATTTCTTCTTCAGGATGACGTGAGGTGAGTGCATAAGCTTGAATAATCTGACCCTGGTATGTTCTCGAGAGTTGGATGACGAGTCCTGCAGCTCTGTCAAAGGAACTTTCAACTTCTACAATTTTATCCTTTAGTTTCTTGTTCATTATAAATCCAACACCACCAGTTCCACCAGTATCTGTCTCATGATAATAGAAGAGATGTCCACTTTTCAGTTCAATGAGATCTCCTTTTCTCCTTACCTCATTTAGCCCGACGATGTCTCACTTGATCCTTTGTAGTTCCTCTTCAAATTCAAGGAGCCTTGAATCAGAAAATAAGGAGTGTCCATTGTTAGTAGCCAAGGTCGGCATCAGATGGCAGTCTAGTCCGGTCCTCCGGTGATTTTTAGCACCCTCTGCCTTCATGTCGCACTGGCAGCTGCCTTGCCCAGGTACATTTACATTCCAGCTGCCGGAGACTGAGGGCCAAGATTAAAGTTGCAGAGTCACTTTGGAGGGGTTTGGTCATAACTCACCATGCTGGCCAAGCGGGATAGCATTCCCTCTAATCCCAATGGTATAGTTATACTGCTATTGACAGTCATCAGAGCCCCTTTAGTGGGAACAGGATGCATCACGAGAAGGCAGGGTTGACATTTGTCAAGGAGAGGCTGTTGTATGTTGCGCATCACCTGACCTTGCATCCCACATATACACACATACACTGTACATATATAGCCTGAGTGAATCCCAATCCCCTGAGTGCGTAGTGAAGCCAACCGTTCTGCACATACGAGGAAGGATGCAAAAGTTCAGGGACTTGGTGTATAGTTCCTTACCTTGTATACTTTAAAACACTGATGCACAATCACCTTCAAAATAATCCCCTTGGGCAATGATGCACTTTTGCCAGCACTCATAAAGCTTCTGGAGGCATTGCTGAAAGCCATATTTTGCAATCCCGTATAATGCCTCCTCCTACATTGCTGTTTTTATCCAATTTGTTGACACCCCTGCAGATTTTGTTTCATCAGTGAAAAGAGGTAAGAATTGCAGGAGGCTAAGTCAGGTTGGATGTGGAAGCACATTACTGCGATTTCTGGCGAGAAACTCAGTGAGGTACCATTGTGCACTTTGCCACATCTCCGGTCGTTTACGATGGATTGACTCCCATAAGCAAAGTAAAATGTCCAGATGGCATTCCTTGTTAACTGTTATGCCCTTAGGAATAAATTTGTAATGGACAATGCCATGAGAATCAAAACACACCTCCAGCATGACTTTCCTTCTGCTGTGATTCTGCCTGAATTTCTTCGACTGCAGTGAAGACGGTGACTTTCATGTTAAAGAAGCATGCTTTGGCTGAATATCAAACAAGTAGCACTGCGTTTCATCACCTGTGATGATGTGATCCAAAAATGTAGGATCACTATCAGCTTTGTTGATTAATTTGCCAGATATCCTTATTTGTTCATCCTTTTGTTCGGAGGTTAAAAAAGCAAGGGGCAACGTACTGACATGCACGGTGCATGTCAAGATCCTCCGTCAAAATGCGCTGACATGTGATCTTCAATAAAATAGTTGCATTAGCAATTTCTTCAATAGTTCGGCGACGATCTTGACGAACACATTGCACCACCATCGTAATGTTTTCCTCATTCCGTGCAGTGAGAAGTCGACTACAGCACTCATTACCTGCAACGGTTTCTCAGCCTTCTTTGAAACGCTGATACCACTCGTACACCTTTGATCTTGCAATCGTAGAGTGACTGTGCACCTTCGAAAGCATTTCTAAGGTATCTGCAGCTGTTTCACCCAAAATGCTGACAAAATTTAATGCTACAACGTTGCTGCTCTCCAAAAGCCATGTTTATCACATCGCAGAAGACACTAACCACAGCAGAAAGTGTATGTGCATGCATTCCAATCACTTTCCATGGGCCAAACCATTCTGACTACAGAGAGGAGGGATGGTAGGATGCATTTCAGATGCCGTAACTTTAACTACATGTTTGTTTTCTCATGGGTAGGTGCTTCCCCAAACTTTTGGATCCTACTCCGTATAAAATTTTCAAATATATAGTCTGATATGTTTTAGTTTGTTAGCAAATACTTTTCCTATTGTTTTTTAAAACAATGATAAATTAATTATTGATATGTTAGTTGACAAGGTATCAATGACAAATTATAGATGTGTTAGTTGACAAGGTATCAATGATAAATTATTGATGTGTTAGTTGACATGTTTATTGATTACCAATCTCTGGTAATCAATAAATCTTTATTGGGTTAAAGTGTTAGGCATTGGTAATAAAAATATATTTCTGTTTCTAGCTTGACAGTCATGATGCACAGTGTGCAGCTGAATTAAATATTGATACCTACTCTTCTTTATTCTTTTATACATAAATCCTTATAATCTGTATTGCCATAATTTGTCGATATCCAAAAATTCATAGGTATTAACCTGTACCCTCATATACAAATCAATTCCCCTAAAATTATTTAAGATTTTGACTATCCTATTTTGTAATTTATATAAATTAGTCTTAGCCCCCCCCCCCCATACTAATAAACAATAGGTCAAACATGGATAAATGAGACTGTAATAAAGCAATTTTATTATTTTAATTGTTAAATTATTTGAAATTCTTGTAATCAATCCCAAAGCACTTGACCTTTTATTTACAATGTTTTGTATATTAATATTACATTTTAAATTATCCTCAATTATTATTCCTAAATATTTAACATTGATTATTTCAAGGGTACAATTTCCCACAAAAATATATGCTGACTCAACAGTGTCTCCCTTTTTAAAAATCATAATTTAGTTTTTTTCAATATTTAAACACAGAAAATGTGTATCTAACCATTCCATCAATTTTTCAATAAATTTATTACATTTTACTTTTTGACTCATTTATATCTGTACCTGTAATCATAGCTGTGACATCATCTGCAGATAAAAGCTATAATGATGTTCTCAATCCTTACGCAGAATTGGTCGTAAGCAATGGGCACCTGGGCCTTGTTCACATAGTCCATGACATTGGCGATGGCATGCCTGATTGAATCAAGGGTGTTACGGGGATGCTTGTTGGTCTCTCTTTCAACTACACCCCACATATAACAATCCAAGCAATTCGAGTCAGGAAGCTGAGAAGGCGAAACATCAGGAGACCAGTGGTAGAGCACATTCTCTTTAAGCCATTTCTGAGTAGCTTTGGTTTTGTTGGCTGAGGCAGAATCCTGTTGGAAGATGTAAGGACTCCTATCAACAATGGTACCCATCAAAGGCTTTACTATATCTCTCAGCACCTTAAGTACTAATTTGCATTGACTCTTAAACCCTTCTCAAAGAAGTGAGGTGGCATAACATCTCCCTTGCTGGAGATGAGCCTGAGGACCATGATGTAGACAGGAAATTTTGTGTGCATGGCCTTGGGCACGTCATCAGGGTTCTTGCACAACCACCTGTCATTCTTCCTATTGACCTTCTAGTCTTGGTCAAAATTATTCTGGTCTGAGAGCAATCTCTACATGTTGCTTTTCTTTGGTGTGCTTGACTTTGTTGAGCAGTTTCTTTGCCTTTGCCAGATGCCTTTCCTGCATGGCTTGGTTCATGAACTGACCCCTCTTAAGAATGTAGGAGCTGTAGCAGATGTCCTCATAGACAATATGATAGATGGTACCATAAGCAAAACTGAACTCCTTGGATAAGGCATTCATTGATTTCCTGGGTTCATTGTGCACCATTATTTGCTCCTTGGTGACAAACTCAGGTGTCCTGATGGTATCAGAGCGATGGTCATGCTTTTTACAGTTGGTAGGGATATCGTCAAGGTCCTCTAAGTTGTTGACCTGGTTCTTTTTTATCTTGTAGACAATAGATAATAAGAATTTAGGAGCTCGGCAATTTCCTTTGGGGTTCTCCTGGTGCTGAGAGCTGACAGCATGCTCTTTTCATTTCTTCTGTGACAGAAATGTTCATGACAGTATTATCAATGATTTAACTGGAAAGATAAACCGAGATTTCAAATGACAGTACTTCAACTTTTCCAGGTTAAAGAGTTCTTAAGATATAAGTATCAAAAATCATTTTACATTTATCATGATAACCCTGTATAATATATACCTATTTTTGAAATGCTGAAACCTAAGATGCAAGTCATATCAATCCAAATTGAAAAAATGGATATCTAAAAAATGAAGTTTAAAAATTGTGAAGAAATTAAAAGTATGAATAAAAAAAACATTAAAATATGACTAGGTTTTTGAAATAGAACAAAGGTGTGAAGTAGATGACAATCAGTTTATGAATCACAAAAGCTGCATACCAAATCCAAATGTTTAAACCTAACACCCTCCTGACACATATCCCATAGTGTAATTCATTGGCATTCTCAATGGAACAGTGATGTTATGAACTATTAGCAAAAGGTTTCCTCACAGCTGGAAAGTCATTTGTCCTATGTCAAAGTCATGAACAGTCTGTGACAGTGGCGGCTTTTGGGAGGAGGCAAAGGAGGCAGTGCCTCCACAGAATTTTAAGACTCTTAGTTAGAATTATTCATTTTGTTCATTCAGGATTTTTGGGTATATGAGAGCAAACGTTTATGCTAGTTAACTCTTTTGAATTAAATGTCGTCTATGCGTTCATTCAGTTTTTTAAATTGACGCTTTTCGAAAACAATTGGTAGCACGTAGGTGCGAATTGTCCTCAGCTTGCGATCTCCGTCCTTGAGGCAGGAAGCGCAATGCCTCTCGTACATTTTGCGCCAAACCTATTTACTCCCACTGAATCAGTAAATACGAAGGTAGGCGGAGGAACTGCGAACACAAAGAGCGCACGCGCACCGTGGACTTCCTGTGAGGCAGATGTTATCTTGCCTCATGAGAACAGCTGTTTCCCTGTAGGCAGCTCCGCTGTGTTAACTCCTCATTCTGACAGCTTCGAGCATCATTACATAGCGTCTGCTTCCTAGTTGCTTTTTTTTCACATTAATGTTTGTGTAACTAATTTTATTTCTGTTTTATGAAGAGTTGTTTATCAGACCATGGTCTCTGCTTCAAACATATCTAATATGGAGAATAGCTTACTGGAAAAGCCTTTCAGTAAGGAGAGATTTTGAAGAAAATAATCAAATTAAAAATGATGGTAAGCCTACACCTGAAATGAAAAAGATGATTCAAAGGACAAAACTTCAAACAGAAGTTTTAATATTGACTGGTACAGAAAAAAACAATGGCTAACTGGTAGTGAATCAATGAACAAACTATATTGTTGGCCATGTTTGCTGTTTCCTGTGAGTGGCAATGAAGTCTGGCAAGAGAAAGGCTTCAACGATTTGAAAAATTTACCACGTGCTTTGGACAGGCACCAAAAAGTGTAAAGATCACATTCTGGCAGTTGTTAAATTAGAGTTGCTAGGCAAAACAAGAATAGACTACTCTCTCAACGAAGCGAAGAGAACAAGTGACTTACATCATAATGAAAAAGCAAAAACGAATCGTGATGCAATGAAGAAGTTGATTGATATTACAACACTATTGACCCGGCAAGAGCTCCCATTTCATAGACACGATGAGAGTGAAGTCTCTGAAAATAAGGGAAATTACCTCGATATGATTGATTTGCTCTCCAAGAGTGACGAAACATTGAGAGTGTTTATGGAGAATAGTACAGCATTTTCAGGAACTTCAAAAACAATACAGAATGATCTAATCGAATCAGCTGCTCATATAATTAGGAATGAAATCAATGCAGATATTGAAAATGCCCAGTTTTTTTCTTGGCAGATTGATGAAGCGACAGACATTAGCTCCCATGCACAAGTATCAATTATAGTTCGATTCGTGAAAGATGGAGTACCAGTAGAAATATTTTTGGGATTTTTTGACGTAAGTTCTGATCGATGTGCTACTTCGCTTAAAGAATTACTGGATCGTGAGCTGGAAAGATTTAGCTACAAAGAAAAACTAGTTGCACAGACATATGATGGTGCAGCAGCGATGGCATCAGAGCTGAATAGATTGCAAGCAAAAGTGAAGTGTGATGCCCATCAAGCATTATTTGTTCATTGCTACGCACACAGGCTGAAATTAGTTTTGAGCAGAGCAGCGTCAGTGTTGAAGGAATTACGCATTTTTTTTTTTTGCAAATTTAAATGAAATTTGTGCATTCTTTTCGAAATCGACAAAGTGTGTTCATTTACTAGAATCTATTGGTGGACCCAGACCTCCTCGTGTACCTCAGAACAGGTGGAACTTCAAATCTCGTTCTACCATAGCACACCACAGGTGCCTGCTAATTGAAGTATTTGAAAAAATTGAGGATGATTCCAACTATGATGATGGGACAATTCACGAAGCAGCTGGACTACAACGGTGGCTCCAAGACTTTAATTTCGTTTTCTCCCTTCTCATATAAAAAAAATATTTGATTTAACTGAGGTTACTTACTCTGTATTTGCAATCAAATAGTTCCGATGTTACATTCTGTAACAAATGAATTACTGGCTTATGTGAAAAATTGTTGTACTTTCGAGATCAGAAACAGTTTGATGATCTCTATCATAACGTGTGCAGTAGGTTGGTTCTCTAAATAAAAGATTTAAAGGAAGCAATGATATTCCAGCCACCGTGTAATACAGAAGACTGTATTATGAGGTAATAGACAAATTTACAACTCAGTTAAAATGCCGGTTTTCTGACATTGAGAAATTAAAATTTCTTCAGTGGTCGATGTACACTGCTTTGAAGCTCATTCTAGAATTTTTTGTGAACACTGTTTTAAAGCTCTGCTTCAAACTTATGGAAAATACTTTGACAGCGCCAAACTGCATGGTGAGCTGCAGGTACTGTATTCAGACAGAGATCAATGGAACAATGCCAAAAGTACAACAGAACTTCTATTTGCCATATACAATAATAATCTAGCACAGCCACTGCCAGAGCTATTTAGACTTATTTCCTTCGTAGTAACAATTCCTGCAACATCGGCCTATGTGGAACACAGTTTCTCGTGCCTGAAGAGGATAAAAAACTACAAGAGAAACTCCATTGGGCAAGAAAGGTTGTCAAGTTTATCAGTTCTGTCCATTGAGAAGGCACTTGTGAAGAGGATGGAAGCAGAACAGACATGGCATGACCATATAATAAATCACTTTGCCAAACAGAAAGAATGAAAGATATATACAAGACAATATAAGCATAAGGTAAGCTTTCTTTCTTGCTGTATAGGTAAATGCTGTGTGCAGAAGTCTTCAAGACTTTTTTCTTTTGGCGTCAGTGAAGGTAGAGGTGTACATAGAATTTCATTTGAGATGAAAAAGATGTATAGTTCAGTCTTGCTTTTTATCTTCTGTTGATCTCTTTAATAAAAATCTATTTCAATGCAATATATTTCATATTCAAACTGGCTTAACAGTTCCCAAATAGTCCAAGAGGGCAATTCAGACTGAAAAAAATATATTTAGGCGAACGGCCGGAGTCTTACATAAACAGGTTTTGTGTTGGTCTCAAAGACATGTAAAACGTGCGTTTCCGGTAAAATCTTTATAAATCTTTTCACGTGTCATATTACTTATTTCATACTTCGCACATGAGAAAGTAAATAAAAAAATTATAATGTAAAAAAAATGGCATTAAATTATTGAATAAATTTATCATGAAAGAAATACGGGATTACATAATATAATACAAATTTTGAAGATGACAATCCGATTTTGGCGTAAATGTGACAAGGACGGTAAGTCTGATAATATCCGAAAACTTGAAAATTTTCATCGTCCTGGATCAGGACTCGAACCCGCGTCTCCCAGATAGCGCCTGGGCATGCTAACCACTACACCACCCAGAATGACCAAGTTTCATGTTTCTGATTAATTTGAATATAACCATCACAGGATTCACTAGTCAAAGCAACCTGCATCATGTTTAGCGAATCTGGAGGTTAAGAATCCTATCCAGTGATTGCCCGGAGTAGCAGCTAAATCATGAAAAAATACGGGATTACACCATATAATACAAATCTTGAAGATCACAATCCGATTTTTCGCATATATGTGACAAGGATGGTAAGTCAGATAATATCCGAAAACTTGAACATTTTCATTGTCCTGGAGCGGGACTCGAACCCGCGTCTCCCAGATAGCGCCCGGGTATGCTAACCACTACACTACCTAGGACAATGACAATTTTAAAGTTTTCGGATATTATCTGACTTACCATTCTTGTCACATTTACGCCAAAAATCGGATTGTCATCTTCAAAATTTGAATAAATTTATTTGAATCCAGGCTGAAAAGTAGTTTGCTTCCCCAGCAATGTTGGTCATGGGCCGCCACTGGTCTGTTAGTTAGTTAGTTAGTTAGTTAATTGATTTTAGTGGCGCAAGGGCCAGGTTTGGCCAAAGAGCGCCAGACACAGAACTATCAGCTAAAGATTTTTAAAAGCGTGGAGAATGATTAAGAGCAGACGGGCTTAGTAAAAGTTAGAAAAGAGGATGATGAAAGATGTGAAGACTAGTTAGTTAATTAGGTTTATATATAACTTTATTAGTTTACTATTATATTTATTATATAACTTTTTTTTTTTTTTTTTTTTTTTAAATAAGTTTTAAAAAGTTTTTTTTTTTTTTTGATTGAAGGTTTAACGACCACCGTGAGCAACTCAATGGGCTATAAGCAGTCGCTTTAAAAAGTTAATCTGTTTTAAAAAGGAAAATACTGCGAAAGTGTCGCAGTGGTCGCCCAAAAGTTTTTGAAGCATAGCTGCGTCCTCGTCCAGCAGATGAGACTGAAAATAGTGAAACCGATTATTACAAAACCGAACACAACTACATAAAACATGAGAGATGGTGAGTAAACAGTCGCACGCCTCACACATTAGGGGCAGCGTCGCCACACAGCAAATAGCTATGCGTGAAGCGACAATGCCCAATGCGGAGACGCGCAAGAACAACTTCTTCCCTACGGTTCCGGCGACACGATGATTTCCAGACTCCAAGGATGGGTTTAACACGGTGCAGTTTATTCTCCACCTGTTGGTCCCACTGACCCCGCCACGTTCGTCTAATATGATCGTGAACAAGAAAGCGAAAATCACGGTGGAACAGTGGCAACGGTGTGACAACCAAAGAGGAGGCAGATCTAGCAGCAGCATCAGCAGACTCGTTCCCTGGGATTCCAACATGCCCAGGAATCCAGCAGAACCGAATCTGGACATCAGCCTCGAACAAAGAACGAAGAAGTCTCCGTACGGTAAAAAGAAGGGGGTGGCCAGTGAAATCCAAAGATGACAATGATTGCACAACACTCAACGAATCAGTGTACACAATAGCACGCTGATGAGAGCTCGACTGCACGTGAACAAGTGCAAGATACACAGCATGCATCTCCGCCGAAAACACCGTGGCCTCAGGAGGAATGCGGGCAACAGAAACTTCGTCAACTCAGACGGCGGCGGATCCAACAACACCAGCCGCCTTAGATCCATCGGTGAAAACAGGAATAAAGTCTGCATTGACGTAACGGTGTTCAGCGAAGAGCTGCTGGTACACTGACGCAGGGGTTGAGGACTTGTCAAAAGATGTAAAGCTGGTATCAACCATGACACCAAGAGGATGCCATGGGGGATCCTCAAAGCCCCTGGTCTCTCCAAAGAGTGACAAGTCGAGCCCTGCATCACGAGCTACGGCCGCCATACGAAGACCGAAGGTTCGAATGCACGAGGACGGATCTCGAACAAACGAGCATGCTGGGGATGAAAAACTGCATCGTATAAAGGATGGTCTGCGAGTGATTTAAGTTTCAGGTAAAACTGAAGAGACAGCTGCAGACGGCGTAAATGAAGCGACGGTTCGTTCGCGTCGGCATAAAGGCTGGGAATGGGTGACGTACGAAAGGCTCCCGTACAAAGACGCAGCGCTTGATGGTGGATGGTATCCAACGGCCGGAGAACGGTAGGACGCGCAGAGCCATACACCATACAGCCATAATCCAGCTTAGACCGAATGAGAGAATGGTAAATACGGAACAAAGAAGTCCTGTCTGCACCCCAGGAGACTGAGGCAAGGATCTTAAGGATTGACAAGGCTCTCAGACAGGAAGTCCTTAGCCGTCGAACGTGCGAGCGAAAGGTGAGAGCACGGTCAACGGTCAAACCAAGGAACTTGGTTTCCGGCAAAACTGGAATGGCTGCAAGGTCCAAATAGAGCTCTGGATCAGGATGGAGGCCACGCCTCCGGCAGAAATGGACACAGGCTGTCTTGTCGGGAGAAAGAACAAACCCATTATTGTTAGCGGCTTTAACAATCTGGGTAATTGCAGACTGCAGCTGCCTTTCAACGAAATGCATGCTGGATGATGAACAGAAGATGTGAAGGTCGTCAACATAAATGGTAGCCGAAACCGTAGGAGGAAGATTTTTGAGTAAACAATTAATGCGGAGGATGAACAGAGTCACCGAAAGAATGCTGCCTTGAGGAACGCCTTGTTCTTGATGGAAAAGGCGGACAGCGTTGTACCCAGGCGCACCTGGAACACACGGTTACGAAGAAAGTTGGCAATGAAGGTTGGCAGGTTTCCCCGCAACCCACTCTCGTGGAGGTCACGGAGGATACCGTGACGCCACGCTCTATCGTAAGCTTTTTCGATGTCAAAAAATACAGACACCAGGTGCTGCCTACGTACGAACGCCTCACGAACAGACGTCTCAAGGAGCAGGAGATGGTCAGGAGCTGAACGATGACGACGGAAGCCGCTTTGTGATGGAGACAGTATTCGATGTTCTTCAAGAAAATAAATTAGCCGGGAATTAACCATTCGTTCAAGGATTTTGCACAGACAGCTAGTGAGGGCAATTGGCCGATAACTAGAGGGAGACTTGGGGTCTTTGCCAGGCTTGGGAAAAGGTAAAACAAAAGCTCTTCGCCAAGAGTCCGGGAAACTGTGCTCCAACCAAATGCGGTTGAAAAGCACTAACAGATTCTCGAGAGACGACTGCGAGAGATGACGAATCATGTCATAGTGGATGTCGTCGGGACCGACAGATGTTGCGCCGGACCGATGCAGAGCCACCCGTAATTCAACCATGCTGAAGGGGGAGTTATACTGAGTGTTATAAAAAGGCGCAAAGGAGAATTTCATGCGTTCCGCGGTTGTTTTAATCCTCTGAAAGGGCGGGAGATACGCCTGAGAACTAGAAATTGAGGCAAACGCTTCGCCCAAGCAATCCACAATCTCCCCAACTTCAGCATACGTGCAGCCGTTATTCTCAAGAATTGAAATTTGGCGGGAACTATAGTTTCCCCGGATCTTACGAATTTTTTTTCCCAAACAGTTTTTGAACTGGCACGTGAATTGATAGATGAAACGTACTTCATCCAAGACTCCCTCTGCTTCGTCGACGCACCAACCGAGCGTAAGATTTTGCTCTTTTAAATTTAACAAGATTAGCATCTGTCGGATAACGCCGAAAAGTACACCAGGCCTTATGTTGAACTCTCCTAGCCGCTGCGCAATCAGGGTTCCACCAAGGCTTCGGACGTCTTGGGAGCGTCGTTGATGTTTTTGGGATAGAGAGATCTGCTGCCTGAATGATACACGTTATGACATCAGTAACAGCTGCGTCAATTGACCCCCGGGTCACCATGGCAAAAGATATCATTGCGGACGGTGTGAAGACCTCCCACTTGGCACGATCCATCCTCCAACGAGGAGGGCGGGAGGCAGAAGATGGTACGCTCACATTATACCTAAGTACAATTGGGAAGTGGTCGCTTCCATGGAGGTCGTCACACACCGTCCACGACCAGGCGGCCATAACCGATGGTTGACCCAAAGATAAATCGATTGCACTGAAACTTCGTGTAGGCTCATGGAAGTAAGTGTCAGCACCGGTGTTAAACAGGCACAAAGAGGTCGAGGAAAGAAGAGATTCGATCCTACGGCCTCGTGTGTCTGTTCTGACACTACCCCACAATGGATTATGAGCATTGAAGTCACCCAGAACAAGAGCAGCACGGCAGCTGCCCAACTAAGCTCTCAAGAACGGACACGCTCACGTCCTCATCCGGCGGCAGATAGATGCTGCAAACGGTTAGAGGCACAGGCATGGAGATACGCACCGCAACGGCTTGTAAAGATGTTGAGACCGCAACGGGAGAAACTGGAACATTGTGGGGGACAAGGATGGCAACTCCCCCGCAAGCAATATCTCCTGAAACATTATCTTTCCGAAATGCACTGTAGCCTCGAACTGAAAGGAGGTCTGATGGTTTAAGTTTTGTCTCCTGGAGGCAAAGGCACACCGGAGAGTATGACGAAAGCAGATGTTTCACGTCGTCATGTCTTGTTCGAAAGCCTCGACAGTTCCACTGAACGATTTGATCCATGGTTTGAATTGTGGTGAATGAGAAAAAGAAAAAACGAAAAACAAAACCCGAGAAAACTGGGACAACTAAAAGTTGTCCGATTCCATCATTTCGTCTGCAATGTCCATTTGCGCTTGGGACTGTTTTGTCCGACGCCCTGTAGTCTCTGGTGGTAAAATGGGGCGGTATTTTGGTTCCTGTGTCGCAGATGATCTTGCCCGATCCTGGTTCTTATGATGGGAGTTTGGAGATTTCTTCTCCTTTTCTTTTTCCTTTCTCTTTCCTCCTGGGGTTGTTGAAGTTCCGGTGGTGCTGGTGTTAGTTGCAGCAGGTTTAGGCACAGTGGTTGTTGGAGCTTTCGCGTCCCTAGCTCGGGATTGTAGTGCTGCCAGACCAGCAGCTATGATGTCGTCTAGCTTGTAGGGACAATTCACTGGGATTTGGCTATCAGTCTGGGTACCGACTGTAGTCCTTGCAACAACCGCTGATGCATAGGATCGCCGATTTGATTGGTTTGGGGCGACCTTTCTTCTGGCCTCTGGGTAGGAGATTCCCTCAACGGTCTTAATGCGTTGGATCTCTTTTCCTCTTTCCACTTTGGACAGTCTCTCGATGATGCTGCATGAGATCCCTTGCAGTTGAAGCACAGCTCGGCTTCGGCATGGCAATCTTGCAAAGTATGGTCTGTTGCAGTACAACGCCCACACCGGGCAGTGCTCCTGCAAGACTGCTGGGAGTGACCATATGCTTGGCATTTGAAGCATCGTAGAGGACTTGGTATGAAGGGGCGCACTTCAAGGTGTAGATACCCTGCCTTGATTGATGTTGGCAGGGATGGGGTGTTAAAGGTCAGTATGACGTTTCGAGATGGGACAGATTGGCCATTTCGCCGAAATAGGATGCGCCGGACTCCACTCACTTGCTGGTCTTTCAGTTCCTCCAGAAGTTCTTGGTCACTGCACTCCAGAAGGTCTTGAGAAGAGATAACACCTCGTGAGGAATTGAGGTAGCCGTGAGGGGTAACTTTTACTGGACAATCTAAAAAAGAGGTGGTGTTTAAAAGCACTGTAGCATATCTGGGACTCGACATCTCGACAAGAAGATCTCCAGATTGGAGCTTCTTAACGCTCTTAGGAGAGCTGGCAATTGATTGCAATGCTTTATTTATTCAGAAGGGGCTTCTGGTGTTTAATGGGTTTGAAGCGTCCAAGGAGTGGATGCAAAAGAACCGAACATTGGCAGAATCAGGTGTAGGTTTCTTGTTGGGAGGGGGTGACCCTTCCTCAATGGGCCGCTTTGTTTGAAGTTCTTGGGAAATTTTTTTGTTATCCATAAATAGAATTGAAAAGTTCGTCCGCCGATTTCCCCGCCCACAACCGAGCCCAACAGGGGAGAGCCGGAGGTCCGCAAGCCCAATTGGACGCAGGACACGACTCTAGGGTTAAGCAACGGATATAGCATGTTGATAGGTCAGACATGCGCTCAGCGAGTACCGAGACTTTCCCAGGTCTCGGTAACACCCCCTTTGGCATGCCCGCACTATCCCCAAACTCACCCTGTTGTACGAAACAACAAGCCGATTGACTAGGAGTGGGTTAGTTCCTAGCCGCCCGTTTAGGGTGAAGCAGGGGGCAAAGAGGAGTGTTGGCGACTGGCGACAACAACAACCTGGCCACCAGAAACCTCAGCCTCAGCATCCCCTTTTCCACCTGTACGGGTCACCGCACACGGCAAACGTGCAGGTAGGTCTAGCAAAACCAGCCCGGAAAAACAAGAGAGGAACAGAAAATGGAGAAGCAAGTCGAGTAGAAAATGGAGTAGAAAAGAAGAACAGGTAGTGGAGAAGAAAGTAAAAACAGGAAAGGGAGAGAAAGCCAGAGGAAAGGAAAGGGCTGGCGCTTAATCACAACCTCAGCAACCAACAACTGAGGCGGGTGCTGTCAAGGTGGTGGCAACACAAAGTTCTAATGGGATGAATCAAACATAACAAGTCGGCTAGGGCCGTGGGGTCGCTTACTCCCCATCAGCTGGATGAACAGCTGTCCCTGCGGTAACGTGAAAGCACAAAAACAAAAAACCGTCACAAGGTCAGCTCGGGCCGTGGGGGCGCCGCTCCCCAAATAACTGGAAAACCAGTTATCCCCGTGCGGGGCCACTGGTCTGTGATATCTGTTGTAGGTATGACTCATAATTAACTCTCCTTGCTTTTTGTTTTCTGATCTTTTTCAATTTGGTTTTCAATTACAATCAAGTTTTTCCAAGCAAGTAATGAGGAAGTTGGGCAATTGCAATTTATGTTCCTAGTTTTTTCAGTAACAATGGATGTAGCCATTAAAATTTTCTTCCAATTTCTATAATGGATTAATAATTTTATTCCTTTCCATAAGGGGGTTGCCTAGTTTTTCAAATGTGAAAAGGAAGTTGGGCTGTTGCAATTGCAATTTATGTTCCTAGTTTATTCAGTAACAATGGATACAGCCATTAAAATCTTCTTCCAATTTATATAATGGATTAATAATTTTATTCCTTTCCATAAGGGGGTTGCTTAGTTTTTCAAGCGAAGCTGATGAATCAAATGAATTCAACACAATGTATGTCACCGAGGTCTCACTTCAATACAAAGTTTTGATGAACTTTTAAAATTTTCAAGAAATAGTAAATGCTGTAATATATCAGTCATTAAAATTTCCATAAAATATAAACCTTCAGTAATCTCAAAATTAAGAAAACGTATAACACAAGATATATACTCTCACACACAAATGAACAAAGAAATGCAATATAAATATATGTATAAAGTAGGAAAAAGGAAAACAAATTATTCTTACCCTAGTAAATCTGCTAATGAATTAAGTGTGCTTATTTTAATTTTTTCATCATTTAATCTTCTCATTAGTACACTGTTCATAAAAGAAGCACCTTGGCATTCTTTAACAATGTGATAACTGAAAGGAAAAAAACACAAATTAAGGCTTCAATACTATTGCATTTTGTGGTGTACCATGTTATAAATAATACCAGGTGCTTGCATGTACACACCTAAACAATTACCATATATACTCGTGTATAAGTCGAGAAATTTGGGACAAAAGAGGAGCTTTCAAAGTAAGGGGGTTGATTAAACACGGAGCCTAAAAAAATTGCAAGTCCAAAAGTTCTTCCCATGAGGCGAAAGGCAATCCATCACAAAAGAAAAAAAATGCCAATGCGGTATTAATTACAAAATCGTTACTCTCCGGAAAAAAATAGAAAGAAAGAAAAAAACACTGATGCAGTAGTAATTACGAAATTGCGCCCTCCAAAATTCTTCACGCTTTGAAAAGTTTCCTGGCTTTGCGTATCCACAGCGCAGTTGCAGCCGCGCATCGAAAGCTCTACCTTCCTGACTACCAGTTTATTGCACTGACCTACAACCTAATACAGCCATTGTTAGGTGTTGCTTGTTCTTAATCACACGTGTTTTTGTCTCGCTGCTCCTACTATGGCTGACACAGATTGTGTAAAGAAGCGGATGTCCTATAACGCAGGATTTAAGTTGAAAGTGGTTTCTTTTGCAGGAAATACTAACAACTGTGCTGCTTCACATCAATTTGGTATTAACGAAAAACTGGTTCGAGATTGGTGTACAAAAAAAAAAAAACGGACTTGGTGAAAATCCCCAAATCGCAAAAGGTGCTGCGCCATGGAACAACATCTTTTCCAGAGCTGGAAAGTGTCTTGAATGATTGGATTGTGGGCTGCAGACAAAATGGTTACATTGTAATGCGAATTGGTATATGTTTGCAAGCAATGTAGCTCGCAAAAGATGAAAAGTTTGCAGCCGCAAATAACACTTTTCGTGCCTCACCAGGTTGGTACACAAGGGTTCATGAACCGCTATGGGTTGCATCTACTTGCACAAAAGTTACCTCGTGACCTTGAAGCAAAGATAATGGAATTTCAAAAGTATGTAATTCAAAAGGGAAAAGAGACTGCTTTTGAACTTTCGCAAATAGGGAACATGGATGACACCAACATATGTTTCGACCTTCCTGGAAATAAGACTGTGAACCAAAAGGGCAAAAAAAAATATCTTGATCAAAACAACTGGCCACGAAAAATCCAGTTGCACAGTTGTCCTTTCCTGTTTGGCCAACGGCAGTAAGTTACCTCCGGTAATTATTTTCAAATGCAAAACTCTGCCGAAAAGCGTTGTCTTTACGTCTGGTGTGCTCGTTCGTGCCCATGAAAAAGGATGGATGAATGAAACCGGCACAATTGACTGGTTAAAGAATGCGTGGAACAAAAGGCCATGTGCACTTTGAAGGAAACCTTCCCTTTTGGTGTGGAATATGTTTGTTGCACATCATTGTGCAGAAGTGAAAAAAACTGCAGAAAATTCAAAAACAACTTCTGCTGTCATCCCAGGTGGGTTGACATCTGTCCTTTAACCACTAGAAGTCTGCCTTAATAAGCCCTTCAAGGACAGTGTGCAGAGGTATTGGGCGGATTGGATAAGTTCCGATTTGCAGACTGAAACCTAGGGCGGAAATCTAAAGAAGCCGGATATCGATTTGATTGCGCGATGGGTCAAGGATGCTTGGGATGCGATACCTGTGGAAATGGTCGTGAAATCATTCAAGAAATGTTGCATTAGTAACGAACTTGATGGCACAGAGGATGACGAGATTATTTATGAGTGACGACGACAGTGATTCTTATGACACAGGCATAGATGGGAATACTGGAGTTTACGATGACACACCGATGATGGAGAAAGCCTTTTTTTAACTATTTGGCGAGTCTGACTTGGATTTTGAACACTTCCGACGAAGTTTTTGGGTATGAAAATTAAATTTATTATTATATATATATATATATTTTTTTTTTTTCAAATGTTTTTGAATAAGTTCATTGAAAA
Organism: Macrothele yani; assembly: GCA_039090855.1. NCBI lineage: Eukaryota > Metazoa > Arthropoda > Arachnida > Araneae > Macrothelidae > Macrothele > Macrothele yani. The sequence goes on along the minus strand of CM076989.1, from coordinate 90,740,338 downwards.
TGTTTTTTTCTCGTTCCGGGATGGGGGGGGGCTGACTTATATGCGAGTACAACAGTAGATATAAGAACTGTTCAGTCACTATTTATATAAACAATTGCCAAGAGGAAAATCTATCATGAAAACTGCTGATGCTTTGGGTGGTGCATTGGAAACAAGAAGTACTATACCTTTTTCTGTTTAAATAGTATGGAATATGATATTAATGGCAGTGAAACAACAACTATTCATGTAGTACAACACATCTTATAATTGCAAAACCAACAATTTTAGTGAATACAGAAGTAGTATGCATTAAACATTTGTAAATACAGTAAAACCACAATTTTATATCCCTAAATTTTAAGGTTTTCCCTTTTTTGAGCAACAAGTTTCTTAAGTCCCAATAATTCATCTATATTTTCCTTGTGCTATACATTTTTCCTATCACCCAATTTCACGCATTGAATGTAGTTCAAAATTTTTGGTGCTAAACCTGATTTTCATCTAATTTAATCTTTCTTGATTTTCATACATGTAAGAGTGCTTTAAACTAGTTCTTCCCTCTCCAGTAACATTCCTCTGCAGAATCTGATGACCAGTTTGCCTTGAACTGGTTCTTCCTCCCCAGAACTTTACAAACGCATGTGATGACAAACTGGGGCAGTACCATGTTCCTCAAACTGTATGCACCTCATCTTAGAAATTTTGCTGGGGTGCCTCGACTAGTGCCATAAATTCCAGTGTTGAATGGACCTAATATGTCTGCATGGCAAAAACGATATGAGGTTTTGAGAGCAATTTAATCAGTTTGCTGTTCAAATCTTGACTTTTTAGGTGTGGCAGTGAAGACATGTACATACATACATATCATTAAGCTGTTCCCTGACATTCAGAGGTTAGCTCCTCACAAAAAGAACTCACTGTTGCGGCATCAGGTGTCTCCAATTACAGCAATCTTGGCACACAGCTCCTCACAAAAAGAACTCACTGTTGCGGCATCAGGTGTCTCCAATTACAGCAATCTTGGCACACAGCTCCTCACAAAAAGAACTCACTGTTGCGGCATCAGGTGACTTCAATTACAGCAATCTTGGCACACAGCTCAAGCTTCATTGACATCCATCACATGCCACACACAAGACCTTTTGTACTTCATGCTAATTATCTTTTTCTCAAGCAGACATTCCTGAATGTGGCCCTCCCATGACTTCCTTTCTTTCCTGCCACTTGGGCTGAATAAATTCTCTTAGTAAGCATCTCAACACTCATTCTTTCAACATGGCCAAACCACCTAAGAATAATAGTCTCCACCTTACTAACAACATTTTGCCGCACATTACACATCTGCAACACATCTTCATTCCTCACATGATCAGGGCATGCCTTTCCACCCCCACCTCCGTAAGTACCTAGCATCTCCCCAGCACACAAATGACTCCTATGTTTCTTCAGAACCCAGGTATCACTGCCATACATCAGAGAAGGAATAATTACACTTTCATATACAGCCATTCGGAACTTCCTTGAGACCCATCATTCCTGTGAAATCCTCCCAAAGCAGCTATGACTTTTAATGAAGAGTTCACTCGCCTACTAATTTCACCATCTAATTTGTTCTCTCTGTCAAACATGCTTCCCAAATAAACAAACTTGTTTACCTTATCAATAACGATACCGTTCAGACTCATCCTGCATTCAGCACTAATAGTTCCTCACTCAAATACCATAACTTTGGTTTTTCCCGTATTTATACTCAGTTTGAAATTAATGCAAACTTCGTACATCCGGGACTGCATAGTCTGCAACTTACTTTTGCTCTCTGCCAACTGGACAGTGTCATCAACATAGAGCAATCTGCACACACATATTACCAAGACATAAACCAGTATTATTCATTTTGACATCACACATGCATGCATACATAAATATATTAATTGCCATTGTGATATGACTCCTCCACCAACAGAAAACCATTTTGATAAAACACCATTTACTCGTACACAAGCTCTACTGCCAGCATACATGGCTTTTGTTTGCACTATCCAGTAGATTCCCAGTGATACCATATTTATTCAGTACCTTCCACAGGAGAGTCCGATTTACTCCATCATAAGCTTTCTCTAAGTCAATGAAGGCAGCAAAAACTTTCTTACCAACAGACATCTTTCCTTAGCTGAAAAAGCCTTCATTATCCAAAAAGCTGGTGAATTTCATGAAACTAAAGTTTAATTAGCCAAGTCTTTTGAATTATTGGTTTCAACACTGAAAACAATTTAAAAAAAAAAAAGAAAGTCAATCAAAATTACTTTGGAAAGATTAGATCATTGTGCTAATAAGAGGAGGATTTTAAAACATTTGCCTTAGAATGAACTGGAAACAATTTAAACCATGTGATTCAGGCAAGCTCACCACAAATGTACCACTAAATGAATCAATACTAAAAGAAAAGGCATTAGAAATTGTTGCTTGGTTTTGTTTAAATGACTGGATGGATGGATGGATCTAGTAAAGAAATGCCACAATCTTTTGTACTGATCACTTTGTGGTGAATCTGCAAGTGTTGATCTGGTTACAACTGATGAATGGAAGACAAAGACCTTACCTGCTTTAGTCACAAATTATGCTCCAAAGGACATTTTCAATGCCATTGAGATTAGCCTTGTTTCTATTATTCTGTCTGATAAAGCATACATTATGAAGACAGAATCATGCCACAGAGGAAAATTGTCAAAAATGCAACTGTAATGCTGATAGGAATGAAAATTGACACCTCTGGTGATTGTCAATTCTAAGAAACCACTCCGTTTCAAAAAATATGAAGGTTCCCATCAGCTATGAAGCAAACAAAAGGACATGGGTGATGCAAACTGCATTTCAATATTTTTTGCATAATCTAGATAACAAAAGATTGTAAAAGTGAAACATCTGGTTTGTTGATCAGTGTTCAGCCCAGGTTGATTTGAAACTTTGAAATGTGTATATACAATTGTTTTCCTTTAAACTGCACAAGCAAACTTCAGCTGTGTGATTTGGGATAATCTTCTCCTTCAAAGGGTTTTTTCAGCCCAGGTTGATTTGAAACTTTGAAATGTGTATATACAATTGTTTTCCTTTAAACTGCACAAGCAAACTTCAGCTGTGTGATTTGGGATAATCTTCCTTCAAAGGGTTTTACTGGAAACAATTATTGAGAAAAAAACTGGCTGAACAACTTGATTTCATAAACAACCTTGATGATGCATGTAAGCAGAAAATTAACATATTGGAAGTGATAAATTTCATATATTCTTCATGGAATAGCATGCCAAGCACTTGCATTTCTTATTCTTTTGGGGAGGGTGGATTTACAACATCCCATGAAGGTTTCCATGGATGCAGATGATGATGATTTAAATGGATTTGGCATTCCAATTTATCTCTCGGCGCCGAAGCTCTGTACATGACCTTTGAAGGAGATCATGGTGAAACGGGACGGTTTACCCAGGGTATCTTGCAGTGTTGTAGTACATGCTTTCTGAAAGGGATTTGTTTTTTTGTGTTTTGTGATTATTTGTCAAAAAGTTTAGCTGTTACTGTAGTTTCGTGTACAGTTTAACAGTTAGTGATAGTTTTAATTAAAGTATGTATCCTGTGAACAACATTGTTTGTAATTTATTACAAACTCCATTTAATCGGTGGAAAGATGAAGATAAAAGAGACATTTTACTTGAAGGACGACCAATGGATTCACTGACAATTTTTGCCAAAAAAGAAATCAAGAAGAGCGGTAAATCTTACAATATTAATTTAAAAAATTGTTGGTTTACTGAATATAAATGGCTTTGTAGTACTTCTGTGTTACAAAAATTATTTTGTTGGCCCTGCTTACTTTTTAGTAATAAACATTTGGCGTGGAATAAAGACGTATTCTCAGATTTATTAAATATAACACGCTCAACTTCATAAACATGGTGATTCTAGCAAACACCTGAAATGCGAGTTAATGCTAAGGAATTTTGAAAAAAATCAGAACACCATTGCGGATGCCCTGAGGGAGAATGCTAGGCTTTTGAAAATGCAATTTCAATGAAAACGTTCGTTTAAATAGACTTTTCCTGCAGACAGTGATTGATGCAGTATTATTTTTGAGCAAACAAGAACTAGCATTCCGTGGCCATGACGAAAGCATGGACTCGATAAATCGTGAAAATTTCAAGTAATTACTTTCATCGTTGATATCAAGAACTCCCGTTGCGGTCTCAACATCTTTACAAGCCGTTGCGGTGCGTATCTCCATGCCTGTGCCTCTAACTGTTTGCAGCGTCTATCTGCCGCCGGATGAGGACGTGAGCATGTCCGTTCTTGAGAGCTTAGTTGGGCAGCTGCCGTCACCTGCTCTTCTTCTGGGTGACTTCAATGCTCATAATCCATTGTGGGGTAGTGTCAGAACAGACACACGAGGCCGTAGGATCGAATCTCTTCTTTCCTCGACCTCTTTGTGCCTGTTTAACACCGGTGCTGACACTTACTTCCACGAGCCTACACGAAGTTTCAGTGCAATCGATTTATCTTTGGGTCATATATCAGATATCTCAGGGCTCTTTAATAATAAGATTTGTTGATTCGGAAGGTGTATTGGCTGAGCGATTTTTGGGTTTCCACGACGTGAGTGGAGATCGAACGTCAGAAGCTTTATACAAAATGCTAGACAAAATTTTGGAACAATTCGATTATCAACACAAATTAATAGTACAATGTTACGATGGGGCAAGTGTAATGTCCGGACACTTGAATGGGCTCCAGAAAATAATCAAGGATAAAGCTTCTCAAGCTGTTTTTGTTCCTTGTTTAGCACATCGTTTGAACCTTGTATTACAGCAGAGTTTTCTAAAATTTCAAAGTGTCATATATTTTACGCAAGCCTCACTGGAATCCCTTCGTTTTTTCACCACTCAGTGAAGCGATCTTATACACTCACATCTACAGCCGCAAGACACATACCAACCATAGCAGAAACTCGATGGTCCTCCAGTTCGAAGTTAGTAAGTGTAATTGTTGAAGATTGGGATAAATTGAAGGAAGTATTCAAATTTCTGACAAATATTGAGCAATCAGACAAAAAATCAATTCAACTTGCCAAGGGGTTTTTAAAAATTTTGGAACAATTTGATTATAATGACAATTCGAACAATTCGATATGAACACTTTTGAATTTACATTTTTGGCAATAGTATTTAATGAAATTTTTGGCCACACCGATCTATTCTTCGAAATTTTGCAGAAAAAATCACTAGACATAAACTACTGTGTAACTCAAATTAAAAAAACTCGTGAAATTTTGAGTCATAAAAGGAACGATGAAGCATTTGAGACACTATTTGGAAAAGCTAGAAAAATCACAGAAATAAGAAGATCTAAATGGGATATGCTGCTCTTACACAAGAAACAATTTTTCAAAATTAAAAACAATTGTATTTTGAAATTTTACACCACATTCTTATGGAAATGGATATAAGATTTCAAGACTGAAAAACTTCAATTTGTTTGTCTTGCTGACACAACCAAATTCGAACAATTTAATTCAAGCTTTCCCTCTCATGCTTTTGAAAATCTACAACATTTTTACGGGAAAATATTTACTGAACTCCAGCGCCTTAAAAATTGAACTGAGTCTTGCAGAGATGCCAACAACTACGGAAAAAGCTCTTGTACTATGGAATACGGAAAACCATGATTTTTCTACGAAAAATTAACGGAAGTTATTAGTTTTTATTTTGCTTGTTCCCCTTCCCAACGCAATGGCGGCCACTTGACGATCAGTCATTTGTCTTGCTTGCGAGTCATTCTAAGTGAAAACCCTCCCTTCCCAGCATGCAACATTCCGGGCAAGTTGAGCGTAGCTCGCTTTGGTGGACGTGGGCGGAGTTCGGCCTGAAGCCCTTTCGCAGTGCAGCGACAAGCTGTTGCAAATCGTTTGGTGCAGAACGTGAGTGTCATCGCCTGGCATCGGAGTTTTTTTTTTTTTTAAATCATGCATCGACCATTCATGTCAGTAATTAGTATTTTGAAGTTTTTTTCTTGCGTTGCAGAAAAGTATGCTTGGATTTCATTGCAGAGTTTGCCAAAATGCATAATTATGCATCTAGTATGCACAGAAATTTTACCAATGCGTAAAAATATGCATCGGGAATTTTTCGCGACACGTAGAAATACACGTTGTGAAGCGCGTAAAGTACACATCAACACGTTCACATCAACGTGCAAAAATGCACATCAAGAAACGTGTAAAACTATGAATCAAAGAATTTTACCAACACGTAAAAATACGCATTGGGACAGCATTTCGCCTTTCAAAAACGGAAGTTAATGAAATCAAGATTTCTTCCGTAATCGTAATTTCGTTTTCCTGCGATGTTGCCTCTGTCCAGTATTGTTGTTATACATAATTTTATTCCATAAATCTTTATATTTCACTTTGAAAATGGGGGTTTCCGAAAACGGAAATTCGACGGCACGAAAATTCCTGTGTAATCTTCGGCTTCGAGGAATTTCTGCTTTTTCGGCGTAGTTTGGGCTATCCTTGAGATCGATGCATAACTGAACAGAAACTTTGGGGCAATTGGCAGTGGTGAAGGATGCTTTCCGCCTGAAGCTTTCGAAAAGGGAAATTTCGTCTTTCAAAACTTTCGGAAACAGTGCAGATTTATCCCGTAATCGTAATTTTATTTTCCACGCGATATTTCCTCTGTTAAATTTCATTTTATTTCATAAATATTTGTATTTCACCTTGAATATGGAAGGGAAATGTCCGAAAATGGAAATCAGACGTAGCAAATGTTTCTCCCGTAACTGTAATGTTTTTTTCCCAACGATGTTCCGAATGTGTATCCTGTGTTCTTACATGTTCCCCCAAAAAAGGTTTGCATTTCAGCTTAATAAAGGGGGAAGAGTCCGAAAACGAAAGTGACGAAGCTGAAAAATTTGTAAGAATTGATGCATGATATTCAAAAGCATTCATATTCTCCAAGTTACACTACCTTTTATCTAAAATCTTCCGTAACTTGTAATTTTTTTCCCCCGATGTTCCGAACGTGTATTCTGTGTTCTTACATATTCCCCCAAAAGAAGTTTGCATTTCAGCTTGATAAAGGGGGGGGAGAGTCTGAAAACGAAAGTGACTAAGCTGAAAAATTTGTAAGAATTGATGCAATGATATTCAAAAGCATTCATATTCTCCAAGTTACACTACCTTGTATCTAAAATAGTGAAAGCTATCATGCATTCATGGTCCTCAAACTGAAAGTTCTTTCAGCATGATGGATAAAATTGTCATGGCATCCAAGGGGTTTGTGAAGCCTACCGTCGTAGCTGATGGTGATGTTGAGCTTAATTTTTCAAATAACAGTTTTTCAAAAAAGAAAAATCAAAAAGGACACAACTGGTAATTGAAGTACAAAACAAGAATGTATTAAAGCGAAATCATTTTAAACAAAAATGAACTTTCTAAGTTCTATACATCTGTCGGAAAATTTCCCATTGAAGAATGTTCTTATATTCAAGAAAAGATATTGATCTATGATGAATTCTTAAAACATGCAGAAGTAGTAGATCCTTCACTTAGAGCCATAACATCATTTATTTCTGTATTACACATAGTAAAATGCCTTCCATTTATAATAACTGAAAATGAACTTGATATACTGGAAGCAGAATTCTTTGTTATCAAGCTGACAAATTAGCGACAATAGCAGTAACAGATAAAATAGATGTCACTTGGTCAGAAATCTCAAAATTAAGAGGCTGTAAAGGAGCGGTTAAGTATACTATTCTCTCAAAAGTAATGTTTGCAGTACTTGTAGTTCCACACTCGAATGCTGTGAGTAAGAGAGATTTTAGTTTAGTGTGACAAAATCAAGCCCGTTTCCAACCTAATTTAGGTTTAGAAACTGTAGAAGCACTTCTTATTGCAAAAATGAATATGTTCTCCTATGGGCAAGTGTGTTATGAAAAAAGATTTTTTGCTGAGGAACTCAAATCTGCAAAACGCTGTACAGCGAAATCACTAAAGAACGCTGTTTAATCAATTTTTTGTAGTGTAAAAAAAATTTATCAGTCATGGTGTATATTATTTTCCATGTGAAAAATTTGGAATATTTTGATACAGATTTTAATGTATATAAATGAATAAGTAAGTAAAAAAAATGCTAATTAAATTAAATGAGTTGTTTTTCTCAGTTAAAATTATTCTTTTTGGCAGGACTACTGAAAAATGGCCAAAACTACTGAAAATTTGTACGAGTACTACTGAAAATATCTGAAACAGGATGGCATCTCTGGTCTTGTAAATGCCAATGAAAAATTAAGGAATATATCGACTCAAGAACTTCTTCGAGTGCTTGATGAAGATAAAGACATTTTTACAGAAGCTTATAAATTGGTTGCCCTCATTTTAACCATTCCCTCTAGAAGTGTGTCAGTGGAAAGAAGTTTTTCTTGCCTTAAAAGAATACAAAGTTACTGAAGAAACACTATTTCTCAAGATAGACTTGCTTCTTTGGCAAATATTTCTATTCAGAAAGATATTTTATTGATGCTCACGCAAAACAACCATTCTATGACGACATAATCAACAAATTTGCAGCTTTAAAAGAAAGAAGAACTAATATACAAAAAATAGGTCAGTCCTCATATAGTGATTTTCATTGAAGACAGTAGATATCTTTTCATATTGCTCTTGTAGATCTTCACCTATTTTTTCAACCACGAGCCGTCACTGATACAACTAGGTGGCCAGCTGATTGAAAGAGATCAGTGTTTATTCCTTGCACAAGAAAGATGCCAATGAATGTGTAAATTATAGAACTGTTTATTGCATTGATTCCTCATGCAAGCAAGGTTTTGATAAAGATCATGCAGAGAAGGTTAGAACAATAATGGAGAAAGACGTTAAACTGATATGAAGACAAAATACTGCCACCACAACAAGACACTTTAGAAGAGGCAGAGGGATATGGGATCAAATTGTCAATATTTGATAGATAATGGTGAGAGCAAGATAATTCCAGAAGGATGCTCAACTTTGTCTTATAGGCTACAGTAAGTGTTTTGACTGTGAGGACAATGCAATATTGTGGAATGTTTCCAGATTCATGGGAGTACCCATAGCACCTAATCATTATTTTGAGGAATCTTTATGATGAGAAAGAAGCCACTGTGAGAACTGAATATAGAGATACTGAATGGTTTATATTAAGAAAGGCAGTACAACAAAGTTGTATTCTGTCTTCATATCAGTTTAACTTGTACAGCAAATATAATTTTAAAATGGGCAGGCCTGGATAAAATGGCATCTGGTATTTATATTGGAGGTCAAAATATCAATGATTTAAAATATGGCAGAGACACCACTCTTTTTTGGCAGCAAATACAGAAGACTTAAAAGATCTCATCAAGAAAGTAAAAGTGAAAAACAGGTTTAAGGTTACATATTAAGAAAACAATAGTCATTAACTTCCAATCCCACAGATTTTATAATTGACAGGGAGGAAGTAGAGTTTGTAGAACATTTTATCTTTTTGGGATCAAAAATAGATAATGAGGGGCAGCATGCTGGAGAAATTAGATTAATCATAGAGAAAAAGGCAATTAAAAATTCAGAAATTATGAAGAATAAAGACATTTCAATGACAACAAAGATCAGAATTGTGAAATAAATTGTTTTTCATGTGGTAATGTATGGTTGTGAAAGCCAGACATTGAGGAAAAGTGAACACATGAAGATAGATGCATCTGAATTATGGATCTGCAGATGGCTACTTAAAGTACCATAGATTGCAAGAAGAACTAATCAATCAGTACTTGACCATTGTCATCGTTCACAGCAGCTATCCAACCAGAAAACTCAGGATTTAATTGTTCGTCCAACCATTGTTCATTAAACACACAATGCTTTGACATTGCTGCAGTCTTAATTGCCTTTTAACAAGGTATAACTTATACCACAAATTTTCTTCTACTCCTTTTGACCTAAAACAAAAAAAGAATTGTTAACAAGTAATGCAACACAACTTACAATAATAGGTAGGAAATACAAGGTTACATTAGTAGGAAGGGGAAGTTAGTGACTGTCTGCAACACCAAGTGAAAGTGTGTGGGTGATGAGGGCGTCACTCCCTGACGCTGGGTTAAAACTAGTAGTAGTCTAACTGCGATTAAAATTTCCCTGACTTTTACCAACATTTCAGGAATTTCCTTGACTTTCCCTGACCAATTTTTATTTCCCTGACTTTCCCTGATTTCCCCTGAGTTTCCAGAATGTGGACACCCTGTTTAGAAGCAAATATATGCAAAATAAAATGCATTTTAAATTCGATATCTGCATTTATGCTCTCTAGCGACAAAGTTGCACATCCTAAAAACTCGGAATGCCAGGATCATCATTCTCACATTTTATGCTTCCCAATGCAAAAAGAATATTTCAAATGGGACTAATAGTTGCAGAGATATGGTGTCCATGGACGGACAAACCAATTTGCATGCAAGATCTTTTTAAAAAAGATGTGCTAATTATCCGCCAACTACTTCCCAGACTGCGATAAATTCCCGAGATCCCGGAGATTGCAATTACGGCATACAAACATGGAGCACCGTTTATTATGACTTGGAATGATTTGCAGTTTTTGGAATCATACTGATCAAAACCTGTTCGAACATCATTCCTGCTGGCAGATAGTAGTACATGCGAATTCACTGATTTATGGCATCAACACGCGCCGGTCCGATAACAACCGGTTTAAACATCATGTTTGCTTTGTGATGGATTCCCAACATTTCCAAAGGATGCCCGATGTCCACGATGCAATCGTGTGATTTTATCAACATCGTACTTCACGATACATCCCATCACAATATCGCGGAGGTCGACGCATCGTAGTACTGTTAGCTACAAAAAATCTGAGTCTTGATGTAAAACTTAAACCTGTTTTTCGCGTTATACCGGTACATCGCTCGGACCGAGCGATGTATTTATGGCATCATCAACACAAACGATTTATGGCGTCGTCAACATGCGCCGGTCCGATAAGAACCGGTTTAAACATCGTGTTTGCTTCGTGATGGATTCCCAACATTTCCAAAGGATGCCCGATGTCCACGATGCAATCGTGTGATTTTATCAACATCGTACTTCACGACACATCCAATCACAATATCGCGGAGGTCGACGCATCATAGTACTGTTAGCTAAAAAAATCTGAGTCTTGATGTAAAACTTAAACCTGTTTTTTGCGTTATACCGGTACATCGCTCGGACCGAATGACCTGCGACAAATTTTTCTGCAAAGCAAACAAGCAGGTTATTGGTTACTTTCAACAAAAACACCTTTACTGTCGGCCCACAGTTGAGAGAACCGCGGTTGGCAAAGTGCCAAGCAAAGTCTATGAACGCTGAAGGGGAGAACGGTATCACAGTGTATCTCTTCAGAACTTGTCTGAAGGAAGGAAATGATGTCATTGGCAAAGACTTCTCCTTTTTAGCTCAAAGCTGAAATTTGATTTTTTTTTCAGGGTTGGGTTTTACATCGAGCACAAAGGAGGGGGGGGGAATGATCGTGACCTACGACCTTAATTCTGTGACTTTTCCTTGACTTCTGTGACTGTTTTCTCATTTCGTGACCTTTCGATAAATATCAGTGACTTTTGTGACCTGGTAGACACCCTGTATTAGGTGTTGGTCATAGCTTTATGGCCCACGACTGTGTATTATTTTATTTTTGTAATTACATATAACAGCAAACATTAAAATTATTTATAACTGTCCAACAATTTCACTCTTCTCATGATACTTTATTGCAGAAAATAATCCAATCATTGCAACATGATTTTAACATTGATTGTCAAATAATGAAAATATATGTTACAAATATAATGAGGTAATTATGTTTTCTAGATGTCTGTTAACTTAGATTGCGATAAAAAACAAAGAAAGATTTCAAAGGACTCTTAAGCGTGGGGTATGGTAGACCTACCACGCATGAACAAGATGGTCCATTACAAAAACAATATAGAAATAGCAAAAAGCAAATGAGAAAGAGTTCTTGATTGAGTGAGTGTAAGATTGGTGTATGGAACACTAGAGGAATAAATGAAAAGATGAATGAGGTGTTTGAAGAAATGAATAAGTACAGACTGGATGTGCTGTGTGCAAGTGAAACTGAAGAGAAGAAAACTGGGACAGAAGTGAATGGAATTTTAATGTGTGTGGTCTGGAGTGTTGAGAAATGTGGTAGTGTATGGCTCCCTGTGAATTCAAACATTCTGATAGGAAGATTTCTGGAATTAGCTAAAAGCTGTTTTGGGCCAGTTTGGTGCTAAAGAATAAGTTATAATAGCAATTCTAGAGTAGGTATGCAGAATGCAATTCCTGCTGTCACCATGGCTGTTTAAAAATTATGTGTAATGTCACCATGGCTGTTTAAAAATTATGTGTAATGTCGCCGCGGCTGTTTAAAATATTTATGGATGTGTGCATGTGTGATGCCAAAATGGACAATACTGGTTTATGTTGATAATATCTATGTGCACAGACTGCTGTAAGATGATTACACAGTCCTATTGGCAGAGAGCAAAAGTGAGTTGTAGAATGTTGTCCCAGATATACAAAGTTTGCATGAAATCCAAACTAAGTATGAATAAGGGAAAAACAAAAGTTATGGTTTTTGCGTGAGGAACTATAAACAAGTCTAAATGGCACAGTGATTTACCAGTAAATGAGTTTGTCTATTTAGGAAGCGTGTTTGACAGCAAGAACAAAGTAGATGGTGAAATTAGTAGGAGAGTGAATTCTTCATTGAATGTCACAGCTGCTTTAGGAAGATTTCACAGTAAGGCTGGGTTCCTACGATAGTCCCAAATTGCTGTGTATGAAAGTGTAATTGTTCCTACTCTGATGTATGGCTGTGAAATGTAGATACTGCAGAAGAGACATAGGAGTTGTTTTGGGGCTGGAGAAATGCATTACTTACTTTTGTAAGTAATGCATTTCTTACAAAAGCATTACTTACTTTTGTAAGTAATGCATTTCTTCAGCCCCCAAAAAACTATGTCTCTGCAGCATCCACTTTTCACTGGGGGGCACTCACTGATCATATGAGGAATGAAGCTGTGTTGTAGTTGTGTAATGTGAAGCAAAATGTCAGTAAGGTTGAGGCTAATATTCTTACTGGTTTGGACATGTTGAAAGAATTTGTGATGAGATGCTTACTAAGAAATTTTTTTCAGCCCCAGTGGCAGGAAAGAAAGATTGAGGAAGGCTTAGAAAATCATAGGAGGACCCGATTTTGGAATGTCTGCATGAGAAAAATGTGAGTATGAAGTACATTAAGTTCTGTGCACATCCTGTGATGAATGTCAGTGAAACTCTGTGTGCCATGTTCGCTGTAAATGGAAATGTTTAATACAGTCAGGGTACCTAAATGATCAGTTGAACAATTATCCAGTGGATGGTCTTTCTTTGTGGAGCTAACCTCTGAATCTCAGAGAAAACAGCTTAGCAATATGTACGTAGATTACTATCTCACATGATGTACTGGCAGAAGTGAAAGGTGCTTTACTTATTTATTATTATGTTTAATTTAATTCCACAAGTAGTACAGATGTGTAAATATGCCAAATGAAAGTGCTCACTGCCAAGAATGAAGACCTAAATATGAACATACACATACACTGAACACTACACTTTTCATGTTATAAAACATATAGAAGGGGTGATCAAAACGTCCATGTGTTAAACCTACTTTCATGGGTGGTGAAACTCAATAAATACAGGGGGGGGTTCAACTTCTCTGAGAGTTAAAACAAAAAAAGGAGAAAAAGGAATTTCTAGGATATACATATATGTATTTACTCCAACATATCATCATCAACCATTATCAATCCACTGCTGGATGGAATCCTCCCTAAGTCTCTTCCAAGCTTTATGTCTTGAGCTTATCCCTTCCAAATCACTCCAACATGTTTTCGAATCAGGTGATTTTCTGGCTCTTCTCCTCCCATTGATACCCATTCTAATATTTCAATTGGTAATCAGCTCTAACACTTTATCTAGCTCATTGACACTTGATAATTTTTAACAATCTTTTTTAAAGTGAGGAGCACAATGTTGAGTTAACTTTTCAACTTGTTTGTGCAAAATCAGTTTTCAAAATTGTACTTGAAGCGCTTTCCAGGAAGCTGCAAAACATGGTGACAGTCTCCACGTAGAATTCATAATACAAAAAAAAAAAAAAAAGGAAAAAAGGAAAAATGTTAAATCATATGTCAACCACATATTTTTATAACATTTCATAGGAAGACTCCTCCAGTGAGAGGGACCATAAACTTCTAGAGAGGGGGAGGGGTCTGGCTCCCCTACTTTCCATTGCCCGTGACCTACTTCCAGTTAAAATGAAAATATAATATTTCTTCAAAAGTAAATACATATTCTAGTGTATCAGTCAGGGTTTAAGCTGGCTCAAAAAATGCTGTAGCAAAATGCTAAAATGGGGAAAAAGTTGTAGCAAAATGCTAAAGAAAGTTAGCGGCTTTTGTCACTCAAAAAATTGTAATATCAAATTAATTGTTCGCTCCAACAATGCCTTGGACAGCAATGGAAAACTAATTAGCTTGGAAGATACTAACATATTTAAAAGAAAACTGTATTGGGCAGTGTAAGTTGATATACAGCTCCTAACAGGATAAGGATTTTTTTTTTTTTCTAAAATCAGTATTAAATAAGCATAAAATCCAAATCTGAAATTTGACTTTGTGAGTTACCATTGTCTTTGCATGAATAATTTGATTAATGACCAGTATGAATTGAATAAGTAAAATGCCAATACTGTTACTATTAATAAAAATTTAATTTGTGTCAAGAGATGCACCGAAAACCCGAGTTACGACATTATAAGCTGCTTTCACGATTGAACTTACTGTGTACCCCCATCTACTAGTATTTTAGGTTAAATTTTATTAAAAAAAAGACTATTATATAATATAAAAAAAGGTATATAAGTGTAAAAAAAAAAAAAAAAAAAAAAAAAGTTTTTAAGCATCAATAACCCTTCTCAATCCAAGTATTTCTAAAACCAGTTAAATTTAAATTTTTATTAATAGTAACAGCATATTCCTCAAACCAACTATTATTTTAATTACAATATAATAAAATATTACCATTTCAGCCTTCTAAATATTTATTTTTTAATATCAAACAAAGACAAAGTACACATGGTTCATATCGCGAATTGGCAAAAAAAAAAAAAAAAATGCGCTATGAAAATAATATTAGTCCTACAATTATTGTAGTGTGAGTATATGTGTATTTCTCACATTAATTTACAGGTACTTGCAAATGTTAAAAAAAAAAAGCTTGTGGTGAAAACATTCCTCTGTGTTCGCACTTCCTCACTTCTTATAGAAGAGGGGGTGTGGGCAAAGTACGGAGGGCAACGGCTACTTCACCGGATGTGTGATTTTGAATGTGCTTCCTCGTTGTTTTGCTCTGGGACCTTCCTCCCCCCTGTCATTTCTGCCGATCGCGGGCAAGAACTTACTTCGCAATTGGTCCTTCAGCTTTCATGGAATTCATGCTATTTTTGCAGAAGACAGAACTGTCTCTTTTGAATCGTTAACATAGCAGTGTTAAATGTTTTTCGAATAGGCAATTTCATAATTGCTGACATTCAAGATTAATTACAATACATAAAAATAAATATTTTTAAAAAATAGCATTAACTTTTTCAGTACTGCCGGAAAAGAGAACGAAAAAAAAAAAAAAAGACCTCCTACCCCTTGCGATTGTTAATTACACTCAAACACCGTTTCTGGTACGTCCTCCCCTCGTAATCCATCCCCCTTTAGCTTGTAAAATATGTGATGACAAACCATGTGGTGAAACTTTACTTGTCCGACAGACTGTTGAGTGTGTTTACATTTTCTGGGGATCGAGGCCGCCGGGATTCTTTGTTTATTTTTACTTTCTTATTTCGGTCTTGTGTGTTTCCGCTTCCAGTATCTTAAGGTGAAGAGCGCGCCCTTAGCAGTTGTTTAGAAGCAACTATTCCCTGAGGTTTTTACTCCAGCTGGGAAGCCGTGGTTTCGGCAACAACTGAAATTAAAAACTTTTTTTTTCTTCTGTAGTTACGCATACGCGTTGTCTCTGTCATGCGCGATGGAAAGTTGACACATATTATTGTTTTGATGTTTCGATCAACCTAAATTGATTGATGTTTTAATCGCCCTAAATGTTTGATGCTTCAATCGAACTCCTTCCGCATAGGAAATTTTTTTATTAGTTAGCAGCTATGCGCAAAAACAAATATATGAAAATAATTGGAAATTGGGAATTTTCACTTAATTTATCACTTGCTAGGACGTTGCTTTTTCTAGCTGCAATGCACAGTTCGCAGTTTAAATATGGTATTTTATCCCTCCAGTTAACTTGTACCCATTTGTAAAGGGAACACCATTTTCGCACAAGTTGCTCGGAAGGTATATTAGATTGAGTAGCAGTTTTACTTTTTTTTTTTAATTTTAAACTTACATTCTTTTTCAGTTGTTTTATCGGCACTGTCTTCCCAATCTTTGCGTTTCTTAATAATGAATTTATCCATTGTAATGTGGCACGTTGCGTGATGGACAGCACCTTGAGTGGCGAAAGCAACCCCTAGCTTGCACTTATCTTTCCTAATATGTGTTCCTTCTCTATAGAAGTTTGAAAGGTCACTCCGGTCACGAATGCAGAGGTTGTTTATGGCCTTGGGGGTGGGAATGAAGCTGTAGACATCGCCGTCAGGTCATCGCAGTTGACTTGAATGGGGGAAGTGTTCTAATCCCTCTAGCCTCTATCTTACCCTACCAGCCTACCCTACCCTTTATGGGGCGCTCTAGAGTGTATTTAGGGGGTGGGGAGTGATTCAAAAGGTGCTGTAGGGACACAGTAGGAACCTATTATTACTTAAGGATTAAGAAAATAACATTAGCGGAGTACAAATCGCTGCCAGAATTTTGGAAACCACAAAAATAGAATAGCCGGAGTAGAATCCGCTGATGGGTTAATATTTAAACAGCGGGCACAATTTTGCGACAGGCACTCATTTTTTCTCGCATTTTAGATTAACTCATCGCATTTCGCGAAAATAGCGACCGCAGCTTAAACACTGGTATCAGTGCACCAATTTTCGATGGTATGGATTCATTTTTCAGGGTGATTTTGCAAGCTGAACATTAAAGACTGCCGAATTGAGGATAAACTATGGTTGGTGATAAAACACCTGTCTTTGAAAAGTGTGACATCACAGAATTTCCATGATGATATATGATATGCAAACATGAGGAGATAAGGCTCCTGCATATTTTATAGTTGTCAAGGGGTGCAGATTTCATTGTGGCAGGGAACCCCGTGATGATTTAGATTGTTCTGGGCAAACCTCTAAATCTATTTCTGAGGAAAAATCCAACCACGTGCATGTCCTCATGAACCAAAACAGGTGACTGACTGTTTTTTGTACACGACTAAAATAATTTCAATTGGTACTGTCACTTTGTCCTGCCAAATTCTTTGAAGATGAAAATAATCAATGCAGGAGTTCACATGAATGCCACTTTCACCAACCTGAACATGCTTCATGCAGATCCAATAAATATGTGGTTCCAAATTGTGAGAACAGATAAAATATGGGTTCATTACTTTCACTCAGAGACTAAAGTACAAAGTCTTATGAGGAATTATGCATTTTCTTTGCGTACCAAAACGTTTCAAGAAGGTGATGGTGTGTTTTTCTTTTATGCAAAAGGTAGTGTCAAGATTGACTACCAAGAAAAAAGGGTACCACTGTCACTGGTGCATACTTTATCAACCCCATCAGCCAACTTAGTGCAGCCATCAAGGAAATCATGCATGTAAAACTTTGATCTTGACATTGCACCTCCCAAATTATGAAGACCAATATACATACTGCAGGATTTGAGTTGCTTTAGCATGCACCCTCCTACTCTCCAGAACTGGATCCCTAGTAAATTTTTATTTGTTCTCTAAGCTGAAGGAAATCATCTCTGGGAAGTGATATACTTCCAACTCTCTGAGGTATCCTCAGCAGTGGGTGCATGGTTAGAGCACAAATATTCCCCCCCACAAGGAAAATAAAGCATATAGCACCCAGAGGCAAAGTGCTATGCAGTGGCCAGGGAAAATGCCAAAAAATTAAGAAGGAACTTTAATGGAATAGCTTTCCTGTATATATTAGACAAGTTAGTAAAATCATGCAATGCATTGATTATGATACGCTTTCCAACATACCAGAAATTATTACTCAAGTTATAAGGATAATATCTGTGGAATAAATCTCGCTCCTGTGTCCTGACCTTTGACCCCATTTCGATGATATTCAACAGAAACGGTTCAGTACACCTCAAGAATAACATACCAAAGTTTTGTCGTAATAGAAGCAGTTTTACGCAAGTTATGAGAATAATGGCTGTGGAATAAATCTTGCTTTTGTGCAATGACCTTTGACCCCATTTCGTTGATATTCAACAGAACCGGTTCACCATACCTCCGGGACAACATAACGTTTTGTTGCAATCGAACATTTTTTGGTAAGTTATGATGCACAAGGGCAATGGAATGGATCCCACTCCAGTGTCCTGACCTTTGACCCCATTTCGCCCATTTTCAATAGGGTTCGTCCCCAGTGGCTTCCTACCACACACTAAAATTTCATCGAAATCGAACCATTTTTACGCAAGTTATGACGCATAAGGGCAATGGAACAAATCCCACTCTTATGACCTGCCTGACCTTTGACCCCATATCGCCCATTTTCAATAGGATTCGTGCCCAGGTAGTTCCCTACCACATACTAAAATTTCATTGAAATCGAACCATATTTACGCATGTTATGGCGCATAAAGGCAATGGAATGGATTCCACTTTTATGCCCTGATCTTTGATTCCATTTCGCCCATTTTCAATAAGGTTCGTCCCCAGGTGGTTCCTTACCAAATACTAAAATTTCATCAAAATCGACCCATTTTTACGCAAGTGATGACGCATAAAGGCAATGGAATAAATACCGCTTTTATGCCCTGCCTGACCTTTGACCCCATTTCGCCCATTTTCAATAGGGTTCGTTCCCAGGTGGTTCCTTATCACATACCAAAATTTCATCGAAATCGAACCATATTTACGCATGTTATGACGCATAAAGAATATGAAATGGATCTCGCTTTTATGTCCTGACCTTTGACCCCATTCCACCCATTTTCAATAGGTTTCGTTCCCACATACCAAAATTTCATCGAAATCGAACCATTTTTACGCAAGTTATGACGCATAAGGGCAATGAAATAAATCCCGCTCTTATGCCCTGCCTGACCTTTGACCCCAATTTTCAATAGGGTTCGTGCCCAGGTAGTTCCCTACCACACACTAAAATTTCATCGAAATCGAACCATATTTACGCATGTTATGACGCATAAAGGCAATGATCCCGCTCTTATGGCGTGACCTTTGACCCCACTTCACTCATTTTCAATAGGGTTCGTCCCCTGGTGGTCACCTACCACATACTAAAATTTCATCGAAATCGAACCTTTTTACGTTACTTATGGCGTATAACAGCAGTGGAATGGATCCCTCTCCTATGAACTGACCTTTGACCCCATTGCATTCACTTTAAATAGGGTTCCTTCCCGGGTGATCCCCTACCACATACTAAAATTTCATCGAAATCCAACGGTTGTTACGCGAGTTATCGTGCTGATGGACATACGCGCACAACGCGTGACGTTATGAGGCAGATGGGAATCGCGACCATCTGCTAGCAAGGTGTGACGTCATAAATCTTTAATAGGATCCACAAACAACGTGTGACGTAATGAGACAGATGGCATGGCATGACCGCGCGCCAACATTCTCAAATGCGAGTTGTGACGTCATAAGATTTCTAAGCATTGGCAACATTAATGGAACAACGCCATCACTAAAAACGTTATACTTCAGGGTGGTTATTTAACCCACTAAACAAATTCTTCTAAAGTCGAGATCAAGCTAAATCGATTTCTAGTACCAGAAAACGGTAAGTTAACGACTTTCATCAAAATTCTTAGAGCCGTTTTCAAAATAAAATGTACATACATACATACAAGAATTGCTACTTTAAGGTGGACGTCAAGTAACTTTGCTTCCTATACTTCCAATAGAAAAACTTTTGTACACATTTTCTTCACAATTAATGCGTTCCCAAGGATGAAAATTTGAACATCGATTAAAATATCTTCATTTTATAACTTGCAATACTTAATATTTTCAAAAACATAACCATAATTATGCAATTCAACATTTGTTTGTCTACTGACGTCATGAAAATACAGGTCGCGCCATCTTTTTTCTGGACAATTAATGCGTTCACGATAATGAAAATTAGATCATCGATTAAAATAGCTTCATTTCATAACTTGGAATACCTAATATTTTCTAAACCATAACCGTAATTATGCAATACAACATTTTTTTGTCCACTGACGTCATCACAGTACAGGTCGCGCCATCTTTTCTCTGGTTTCAACACCACCAAAGGAAAAGTTATTGATTTTTAATATAATTATGGTTATGTTTTGGAAAATATTAAGTTTTCCAAGTTATAATATGAAGTTATTTTAATCGATGTTCAAATTCCCATCCTTGGGAACATATAATTGTGAAGGAAATGTGTACACAAGTTTTTCCATTGGAAGTATAGGAAGCAAAATTACTTGACGTCCACCTTAATAATATGGGGTAAGGACAATGGGATGGATCGCAATCCTATGTCCTGACCTTTGACCCCATTTCGTCCATTTTTAATAGGGTTTGTCCCCAGTGGTCCCCTACTACATACTGAAATTTCATCGAAATTGAACCATTTTTACGCACGTTATGACGCATAAGGGCAATGGAATGCATCCCGATTTTATGTCCTGACCTTTGACCCCACTTCACCCATTTTGAATAGGGTTCCTCCCCAGGCAGTCTCCTACCACATAGTAAACTTTCATTTAAATCGAACCATATTTACGCAAGTCATGACTCATAAGGGTAATGGAATGATCCCGCTCCTACGTCGTGACCTTTGACCCCATTTGTCCCATTTTCAATAGGGTTCGTCCCCGGGTGGCCCCCTACCACATAATAAGATTTCACCAAAATCGACTCATTTTTACGCCAGTTATTGTGCGGACAGACGGACGGACAAAGCTGGAGCATATACATGCTTCTTCAACCTACGGTTGGAAAGCGTAAAAAATGAATGTTTTGAATGACCCCTGTAAATTAAATGCTTCTTGATTAAAAGTTCAAAAGAAAAACTAATTAAAGTATAACACTTCTTTAAAATTATTTAAACAGCCATACATATATGCACATTTAAATTTAACAGATGACAATGACAGTAATGATTATCAATGGGATAAGTTTTCATGCATAAATAGTTTGATTTTAAATTTCTCAAGTGATACACACATTGCCTAATTTCTTTCATATACTAATCACGATAAATTAAAAACAACTACTATCAGGGACCATATGCATCTTCATGTTTAAATCACAATAAGCTGTTACCTTTTTACTTTAAAATGTCAAATTTGTTTTATTCCCATTCAACTTCTTTACCAAACTTGGCAAACATATTTCATTTTTTATGCATTTCAATAACTTTTACTTTTGTATCCAAATCAAGAACATTCTTCTTTGGCATCATGGGAAGAGGCAAGTAAACAAATAAAACTCACAGCAAGCAAAGGCTGTGAATGATCATCTCAATGTGTGAATGTTGGAGAATTTGAATCAGATCATCTCATTGAAATACTTACAAAATAGCCAGCTGCAAATATTTTGGACTTTATATCCAGCACAGAGAGCAGTGCTGGTCGCATGACTAAACCTGAGTTACACTAGGTGCAGGAGCAGCCGACCAGTGGATGTGCTACATTGTGTGTTTTTCTACGTAACCCAAAAGCAATCACTGTGTTTTATTATCTACAACCTCAAGCAAATTTGTTCTGTGTGAATTCATCATTAAACTTTGACATGCAACGTTTTGTGATCAATTAAAATGCTTGACAGCACGGAAACACCTGGGAATTTTTTGTTGTTAAAGTTTTTTTTTTACTCTCTTGCCATTTTCATTTCCATATTAGACATTTTGTTATGGACAGCTTAAATAATATGCAATTTTCTTTCATTTTGGAATTTAAAAAAAGTTCCACTTTGGGTTGGTTTTGCTTCAAACTGGTTTTACTGTAGCACCTATTCCTTAGAAGTTATGAGGCTATCAACTGCATGATGGAACACTTACTCTTTAGATAACAATAGGAACTAAACTCCCCTGAAGAAAGAATTCTTCACAAATACATAGAAGGCAATAGATCAGTCATTATCAGCATGAAGGTGCCATATTTTCACTGCTTCCCATGTAGCCACCTCTTAAAAGAACTTTAAAATTACATTGGCCTGATGAGAAAATTTAACCTGCATATCCTGATTTCCATTTGAGCACTTTACCATTACACTATCCAGGACAACACGGTTTCAAGCAACAGAAGTTAAGAAGATGTAACTTAGAAATCTGAATACTGTACAAATTTGGGCTAGTCAAAGCAATCTGATCTTCCAAATAGCTTCAACACAATCTTTTCCCTACATTCATTTATGGATATGTCACAATTTTCAGCACTTCAGAGAACATCTTGGATATCAGTGGGAAATTAATTCTCCTAAAGAAATAATTCTTAACAAATACATGAAAAGCAAAAGAGACATAATTATCGATACAAGGATGTCGTAATTTCATGGTTTCTCATGTAGTCAACTCTTCTGAATAATTTGAAAATAACATTGCCATGGAGCACGAATTAAGCCATTTGATGTTTTGTATTTATGTACTTATTACAGCAAAAAAATCTTTCAGTTACATGATCATTGATGCCAACATGGTATTCCTTTTCTTAAAAACAAAATGCAAGACTCTTAAAAATACTTTAGACAGAATTGCAAAAACTTACTGAGAGAAGACTACATTACAAATATTCAGCTTCTCTTCAGATCATTTATCAAGTACATGATACAAAAAAATATACTTTAACATCCGTTTATTTGAAACACAGAAGACATCAATAGACACAAAAATAGAATTTCTCATTAATAGCATCCTCAATAAGAAACTGTAACAGTTATCCAAGAAATTTCATGGTTTATACTCACACATCACTTTCAGATACATCTGTAGGACTCATGTAATCATCAATATTTGCATGTGAATAAGAGCATTTAATTGTGTATCCATTTATTATTTCTTTTCTTACTCTCAAGCAGAAACTGGGAAAAAAGAAAACCTTTGCTTTAATTTCAAGTAAAAAAAAATGTTCAAAATGTACACCAAAATTACATGGGAAAAAAATCAGAATAACGATAAATTGCAGTAATTACCTCAGAGCACAAGCCTCAGATGAAAATTCAACAACATTCTCAGAAAACAATTTTTCACAATCTCCATCATAGCTCACTGCAATGGCAGCTATCGCAGAACACACTATATTATGGTCAACTTTCTTATTATGCACGACAGATATCTGGTATGTATCCCCAAACTGCAGAAGAAAATAAGAGAGAAAACAGTTCATTAAGTACACTCAATTAAGAAATACAACTAAAATATTAAAGAGTAAATAGATAAAAGCACAACATATAAGAATACTCATGCAACAAAAAGGTTTATTTAACATTCAAGACACACATATACACAGTTCACAAAATGTTTTGTATAATATCAAACTGAAAACAAATTTCACATTCATACCAAAATTTTTATTAAGTAAAATAACAGCAACAAATATCTGTATGAAACAAGTAGCTTCAATCTATTTATTGGTGCAGAGCTTACATACCTATATAATACAGGGTTCCTACTCTTTCCCTCCCACAAAAAAATAAGCCCTGTTTAAGGACTTTTAAAGCACCTGCCAAAAAAATTTTAAGGACCTCACCAGTTGCATATGCACTAATGACCTGTACAGAAATATACTTTTATAAGGGCATATCAAAAAAATAAGTTTAGCATAATGGCGACTGTTGGAAATGGAGAGAATGCGGGTGTGAAATAACATCATACATTTTGCCATCAGCTTGTGGAAGGAGTGCGGCACAATTGTGCTGCATAGTTTAGTAATTAACAGTTATTTCTTATGGCACAGCAGCTGAAAGGTTACTCAAAATTGCAAGTTTATGAAACAGCACATTTTTTTTATGGGCAAAATGTTTGAATCCAACTGAAATCTATCGTGAAGTGTCTGCTGTTTATGGAGAAGAGGGAATGTCTCGCCAGGCAATTGGAAAATGATTGCAAGCAGTTTGAAGATGGGTGTATAGATTTGACAGATAAATCAGACAGAAGCAGAAATTTGATGACCATTTATCACATTTCACGCATAGGAGAGTTGATTAGAGTTAACCACAGTATTAAAATTCATGAAATTATCAAAGATTTGAGTGTGTCATATAGTAGTGCATATTAGCACCTGCATTTCAAGTATAAAAATCAGTTATTTGTATTCAGCCTTGCATGTGCACAATGTTACTCTGAAGAAGACACAGATTTTTTGTAGCGCATCGCCACCAGCTATGAGATGTGGGTGCATCACTTTGCATCAGAAAGCAAATTAGCAAAAGTGATGGTAATGGTCTTTTTTACTGCAAGGGATCATGAACACAGAGTTTATGGCAAAAGGAAGTATGATAATAACTGCAATGTACTGTGAGACACTGAAAAAGTTAAGGAACCAATTAAGGATTGAAGATGAAGAAAATTGTCTAAAGGATTCTTTTTTTTTTTTTTTTGTTTTTTTGTTGTTGTTGTTGCATGATAATGCAACCTCCCAAAAAGCTATAGCCATGCAGGAGCTCCTTTGCAATTTCAAATGGAAAGTATGGCTGCATCTACCCATAGAGTCCTGACTTAGCCCCATGAGATCACCAGTTATTCCCAAAAATGTAAAAAAGACCTTGGGAGTAAGCATTTTGTAAATCAGGAAGTCAAAGAAGCTGTAAAAACATGTCTCCACGAACTTGGAGTGAAATTTTACTTTCTAAGTATTGAAGAACTTGGTTTTTGTTCCAACAAATGTTTACTAAACCTAGGTGATTATGTGGAAAAATAAAGGAAAGGTGTATGTGATCCAGAAATTAAACTTTTTTGGTTTTTCCATTGCGTAACAAAGGTTATGCAAAACTTATTTTTTGATATGCCAACATACAAACAATTTAACCAGGGGTGCTGACTACTTGGGTGCTCCAGGGGACATGCACCTATTGAAATTTCAAAAATTGGTCAAAATAAAACCTTGGAATGAAAAATTCATCCGACTTTTATCTCATCTGCTAATGTACCTCAACCATAATAGAAGTATTAATATTGCAACCCTGTCTTTGTTTACCCTAAAATATTTACCTTTTAGCCCAGGGATGGCAAACCTATGACATGCATGTGACTGGGCAGCACACAAAAACAATTTGGCTGGCACATTGATATGAAAACATTAACATTAAATGAAAATTCAGATTTTTGAAAACAATTTTTCAACAGCATGTCTGTAGTGTGTTCTTGCAAATAATGGAGCTCTGACAAGAAAATAATCTAGCTAAGAAGCGCCCTCTAAAGGGGTAGTAAATCAACCTCACCTTATTTAATCCCCTTATACTTTAATACCCAAAAGACCAGCATCACATGCACACAATTATTTTTATTTTTTTCATTCCCCTCCTACAGACTTCTACCACAAGATGTCCGCACCTGCTTTGGCTCAAGCCCCCTCTCTCCTGCTTCCCCCCTTACCTTTGCAGGAGTGAGAGAAAAACAGTCTGACAGGAAGACGTGTGAACTGTGAGTTCTCACGAGAGCTGAAAGCAACCTAGAACAATGAATGTAGAGATTTCAAATTTATAACTTGGCAACACTGCGACACCAGTTCAGAGCTTGTTTGTCAATGAAGGTTGATTTGTTTGTAGTATCTGCTTATTCCTCTTGTGTATTAGAATTGTTTCTTTGCACGTGTTTTTCTATCTGGCCCATGTAAACATGTTTTCAGTGCTGAAAAAACAGAAATTTAACAATGATAGTGGTTGAGTATCTCGAGAACAGTGGACATCGGAGTTATTTAAAAAAAAATAAAGTTTTCTGTGGTGTAAGTTCTACAGAAACAGTAGTGTCCCACAAAACAAAGTGAAGTGTCATTTTGAGAGGAATCATAAAGAGAGCTAATTTTGTTCCACCTTCTTTGAGACTCACAAAAAAACATCGCGGAAAATCTGTCTAGAAATTTTATTAAAAAATAGAACTAAAAACGGTGAATGGCGCGATTCGTAATAAATTCAAAACTATTGAGCAATGCGAACGAATAGAAGCTCATATTTGGACCTCTTCATTAGGAGAAATTCCGGAAGCAGAAAAGAAAAATATTGATAATTAGTTAGCTAAAGCAGTGAGAGATAAAAACAAAAAGTTTAAGGAAAAATTGAAGATTAAAGAGAATAAATGGCTGAATCCAAAGTTAAAGTCTACAGCACCTGGCCCACAGTTAATACCATCCCCCACTAACAAACATGTCATACATCTGACGGAAGAAGGAGTAGATGAAAACCTGATTAATCTCCTCAATAAGGGATATAATTATAACCTTTCCTCCGCAACACTTGATAAAAAACGTATACTGATTGATTTAGAAAGCATCTGTAGTAAGGTAGAAAGAGAAGATGAAAATACAGCAGTTACTTTAAGGAAAGAATTCTCAGACTGCGTCTCAAAATTTGTAAAAATGCCAGTAAAAGTTGATTACAATTTTAATAGAAATGCCATTGCTGACCTTAAAAAATTCAAAGCCAATGACAAAATTGTAGCACTGAGAGCAGATAAGAGCAAAGTTTTGGTATTGGTAGAAAAAGAGAAGTATTACAATAAAATGGAAGCTGAATTGAGCAAGCCTTATTATGAAGAACTCAATGGTAACCCTATAGATCAAACTGTCAAAAATCTTAAGAAATTAATCAGCTCTTTAAGAAAGAAAAAACAGCTTAAGGAGCTCTTCAAAAACTTCTCCAAAATCCAGTCAAGAATTCCACAGATCTATGGTACGATAAAAGTTCACAAAAAAGGCCATCCAGTAAGACCTATAATAGACACTAGAAATTCGCCACTCTCCAACATTAATTATTATTTACTTGGTCCCCTCAGAGATATTTTCCCTTCTCCTCCCTACCTACTAAAAAATTCCATGCAGCTAAAAGGAAAACTGGACAACTTGCCAGAATTAATTCATCCAGTAATGGCAAGCCTGGATATAGTCTCTATGTATACCAACATTAACCTGGACCTCCTACTGGAATTCATTGCAGATGACCTTGCGGAAAAAATAGTATTCCATAATTACAATAGAGAAATACTACTTGGCATATATGAACTGCTCCTATTTTCCTTCAAGAATAATTTCTTCCAGTTTGGAAATAAATATTACAGGCAAACTTCAGGACTTGCAATGGGTTCTCCACTAGCACCTCTGCTAGCAAATTATTATATAAGTAAACTAGAGGCAAAAATCCTTATACAACCCTCCTTGTTTGCTCTCTATGTAAGGTACATGGATGATGTCCTAATTATAGTAGATACTGTGGACCAATCTCTACCCTCTCAGATTCTGGAAGAATTTAACTTACTAGAGAATACCTTGCAGTACACCCTGGAACAGGAAAAAGACCATAGCATCAATTACCTAGATTTAACCTTGACCTCAAGAGAGGGGAAAATATTCACTCAGCTTTTTAGAAAACCCACCAACACAGGGAAGATGTTAGACTTCTGCTCATTCCACCCTGATTATATTAAATCGAATATGGCGAGACAATTTTTGGAAAAAATTGAAATCCTGGTCTCTTCAGCTACTCAGAAAGATCTTCACAAAGAAGAATTAAAGGAAATATTGGCAGAAAACAATTACCCCTCCCCATATGTTGAGAAAATATTTAAACAAGTGCCAAAAAAGAAGCAGGATAAAACCAACTTCAAATTCACCAGCAAAATTACGTACCACAAGGGACTTTTCGAGAAACTGAAAAGGATCGGAGCAAAATATAACATCAGGCTAGCTCCAGATCTTAATAACAAAATGAAGAAATTCCCTGCCAGCTTTAAAGCAGAAAGAATTGGACATCCAATTGCAGGAAGGAGTAATTTACTGCATCGACTGTAACTGCGGACTCAGCTATATAGGAGAAACAGGGAGAAGTATTAAGGTCCGAATGAAAGATCACCAAGCAGCTATTAGGAACATTGGGAACAAAACAGGGCTAGACAGACATATACAAGCAAGTGGACACTCCATAAATTGGGACTCAGTGAAAATAATCGCCCACCAGTCAAACTTAGTAAAGAGGAAACTAGAAGAAGGGATCGAAATAGCAAGAAGAAGAAGTACCACAATTAACGATAATTGCGGATGGACTCTTCCAATTGAGTGGCAGCAACTACTCCAGTGACATAGTCCTGATGATGAACTAGGCTTTAGTTCGAAAAATTGGACAACCAACTTTCATGAAAAATAACCTCTATAAGACCCGTAAAAAAGTTATTCCACAATCACTATGAATAGAGGTGCCATAAATGCATTTACAACTAGGATAAAAATGTTTGTTCCATTTCAAGTGAAGAAAGAAGGGAGTACATTTCACAAAAAGTGAAACAATATGAACAAGTTAGTAAAATCATGCAATGAATTGATTATAATACGCTTTCCAACATACCAGAAATCATTACTCAAGTTATCACTCAAGTTATGAGAATAATGGCTGTGGAATAAATCTCAGTCCTGTGCCCTGACCTTTGATCCCATTTTGAAGATATTCAACAGAACCGGTTCAGTATACCTCCGAAATAACATGATAAAGTTTTGTCGCAATATAAGCATTTTTACATAAGTTATGATGCATAAGGGCTATGGAATAGATCCCGCTCCTGTGTCTTAACCTTTGACCCCATTTCGCCCATTTTCAATAGGATTCATCCCCAGGCAGGCCCCTACAACATACTAACATTTCATCCAAATCGAAGCATTTTTACATAAGTTATGACGCATAATGGCTATGGAAGTGATTCCGCTCCTATGTCCTGACCTTTGACCCTATTTTGCCCATTTTCAATAGGGTTTGTCCCCAGGTGGTCACCTACCACATACTAAAATTTCACTGAAATCTAACCATTTTTACGTTAGTTATGACGCACAAGAGCGGTGGAATGGATCCCGCTCCTACGTCCTGACCTTAGACCCCATTTCGTTCACTTTCGTTAGGGTTCCTTCCCAGGTGCTCTCCTACCACATACTAAAATTTCATCGAAATCGAACAATTGTTATGCGAGTTATCGTGCGGACGGACATACGCACACAACGCGTGACGTAATGGGGCAGATGGGAATCGTGGCCATCTGCTCGTAAGAGTGACATCATAAAACTTTAATAGGATCCCCACACAACGCATGACATAATGAGACAGATGGCGTGACCGCGCACCATCTCAATCGCGAGATTGTGACATCATAAGATTTCTAAGCATGGATAACATTAATGGGACGACGCCATGACACTAAAAACGTGGTAATTCGGGGTGGTTATTTAACCCACTATACGAATTTTCCTAAAGTCGAGATCAAGCTAAACCAATTTCTAGTACCAGAAAACAGTAGGTTAACGACTTTCATCAAAATCCTTAGAGCCGTTTTAAAATAAAATTTACATACATACAAGAATTGCTCCTTTAATAGTAGATAAAGGCGATGGAATGGATCCTGATCCTATGTTCTGACCTTTGACCCCATTTTGTCCATTTTCAATAGAGTTCATCCCCAGGTAGTCACCTACCACATACTAAAATTTCATCGAAACCTTTTCACGCATGTTATGATTCATAAGGGCAATGGAATGCATCCCGCTCCTACGTCCTGACCTTTGACCCCACTTTACCCATTTTTAATAGGGTTTGTTCCCAGGTGGTCCCATATGACATACTAAAATTTCATCGAAATCGAACCATATTTACGCAAGTTATGACGCATAAGAGGAATGGAATGCATCCTGCTCTTATGTCCTGACCTTTGACCCCACTTCACCCATTTTCAATAGGGTTCGTCCCCAGGTGGTCCCCTACCACATACAAAAGTTTCATCGAAATCGAACCATTTTTATGCGAGTTATTGTGCTGACAGACGGACGGACAAAGCTGGAGCATATACGTTTTTTCAACCTACGGTTGAAAAGCGTAAAAAACAACTGAATTGTTTCACACCTTTCAGGCCAAGGAATAATATCACTGCGGCTAGTTTTCATCTATCTCACTATATAGCATAGCATGGGAAATCACTTTGTGACTGTGATTTTTTGAAGGCAGCTTTCTTAGCCACATCTGGTGGTGACTTATTGGAAGACTTTCCCAACAAATTGTGAATAGAATTCAGGAAATGTTAGCCAGCAGAAACACTGTCAAAGATAGAATAACAAGAATGAGTGAAGATATTTCAGACAAAATTAAATCTGATTTGGACAATGCCAATATGTTTTAAATAGGTTTTGATGAAAGCACTGATGTGATGTCACAAGCAAGGTTAGATATTTTTGTTAGATTTCCTTGCAGAAATATAATGGGGGAGGATTTAATTAAATTAATGAGTTTGCCAACTACGAACACAGGGAAAGATATGTGTGAAGTGAAGCAGGAATTTGTAGTAAAAATGGGGATTGACTTAAATAAAATAGTGTCTGTGACAATTGATGGTGCCCACAACCTTGAAGACAACAGGTTACGGACAGAACATACATGCCTTGGCTAGTAGCATTCAGTAACAAGTTTCACACTAATATGATTATGTAAGTATGATTTTCAATTATCTCCTTACAAATTAAATCACATTCAAATTGATGCTGTCTTAAGTCTTAAAACTCACCTACTTACCTGTTCTGTCAATGTCATTTTTATGGAATTCACAAAAAAAAGTTTCACGACGAAATGTAAATTAAAAAAGAAGGTGGCACACTAGTTGAAAAAATAATCCCCATCCCTGTTTTGGCCCAACACAAACAAGCCTAATAGCATGAATATGGAATACTCATGAGGGGAGAGGCAACACTTAATTGTCCGCTTTCCCTCCCACTTCTTTCCTTCCAGAGTAATGTTCCTTCCAACCACAATAAATATCCTCTAGCTCATGAGTATAGTGACCGAGTTCATTCTCTAAACTTGTCAAACAAGTTTTGGCTGCCTCTCTGATGATTCATCCATAGCTCCATGTGGTAGCCACACAGGTGGTGTCACCCCAGACTGATTGAGACTAGTTATCTCATTTGCAGGGCTGCCAGCCTATCATACCCAAGAAAATAGTTGCTTTAGTAGCCACAAATGGTAAAAATATTAGCCTAAATAGTAGCCTTAACAACTTATGTTAATATCTAAAATAGTTGCGCAAAAAAGTGTATGAGTTTTAGAATCTAAGTGCTCCACACCAAAAAAAAAATTTTGCTAATATTTTTTTATTTACTTCAAACCACAGTGCACAGTGACAAAATTAGCACATGTTCACATTTTGGTGCAGGGGGGGGGGGGCATTTTATACATATACTTAAGAGCAGAGCCGAAAACAAAAGAAAAACACTTAAGAATTTAAAACAAAAGTTGCAAAAATAACTGAAGATCAAAACGCGCAACGCAGCAGTTATGAAAATTCAGAATTCACATTCTATTAAGAAGTGAGAAGCAAAAAAATTTTTTGACTCATACCAAGTACAACATAGAAAAGGTTATATATTGAACAGAGTGAGTAAAAAGAGAAAAAAATAGAGAAAAAAATAATAGAAAAGCAGAATGTAGAAAGTGTCGAGAATACCGAGCCTTGGCTTTATCAAGGACCCGCAAAACTCTGCATTTTCTCACTTCCACAAAGACCTATTTGGAAATGGGTTTCTGCAAAGCCATAGATGCAAGTTTTAAGCCCACCAAAAAATTTAATATATATATATATATATATGTCATAACCTCCACAGAGTTGTATGATGAAGCTTTAGTTAACATTTTAGCATGCATCCATAACTTTCCTGGCCCAACCCATGCTCTTCATCTGTTACTAATAAACAGAAAGAAGATGATTATAGAGAACTCAAGTTGTAAGAGTCACATAATGAATCAGAAGTAATGTTCAGCAATAACACATTGCCAAGTTACCTAGTCGTCTAAGAGAGAATTTAAACCTGAATAGCAATACTAAAGTACTACAAATTCTTAAACATTGTAATAAAAAAAGGAAATATTAATTTTTTTCTAAAACACAGATTCCTGAAAGAAAACTGGATTACAAAACCCCCTCAACTTCTGACAACACAAGAACGAGAATAAAATAAAGACAATAATAAACTAAAGAAATATTTGTGAAGGTTATATGACAAACAATTAGTTGCAAAATGTACAAAGTATTTCAGAAGTGCTTTAAGTGCATAATTAAGTAGTTATTAAGATCTTAACGACATTGAAAACACATCGTTGACTACAAGAACAAAAAAACGGCCAGCTGCTTAGCCTAAGTGCCCTAAAAAACGTGCAAAGTTACCAAGAAAAGGGAGAAATAAAATCCACAAAAAAATTAATAGACTTGCCAGTGCCTAAATGCTTAAAGCAAAAAAAAAAAAAGAAGTAAGGTTTAAAAAGTTCAAACATTGAACCTGGAAAACCCAAAACCTAAAGACAATGAAGAGAGCTTACCTCTTATGCAACTTAACTTCCTCCACTCTTGAAGAAACATGGCCGAACTTTCACCCCAAACTTTCATTCACCCCTGCCACTCCCTAGTCGCTTGGGGGGGGGTCAGTATGGGTGGGGCTGAAGGTTTCCACACACTGAAAAAATCCTACTTGCGGAGATTTTAACTAGAGAAAAATATAATTAAGAATGTGGACCTGTTTGATCAGAAAGAGCAAAATTAACTCTCCAGAATACATGAGAAATATTATGAAATACACAAGTAGTGTATTTAATAACCTTTGCATGTATTTAATCACCTTGGTGAGCTTCTATAGACTATTCAGAATCCTATTAATTTTAATGTTAGTTTACTATTTTTAGTATAGCTATTCTAGTGAGTGAATAACTAGTTTTCTTTTATATTTATTTTTATTTTATTTTATAAACATATTTTTAAGTTTTTTTGTGATTTTCTCTATATTATTTAATTTTTCATAGGACCTTCATATCCATAGCACTAAGGTTCCTTTTTGTAGTTAATATACATCCTCTAGACCAACTTCCAAAAAAGGCTTTCATTGGTCAGAATCATATTATTAACTGTGTAGAAAATTAAAGCAGATCTGCCAACCTTACTCTATTATTCAGAATAATTTTTCTTAAAGTTCTTTTGATGAAAGAAGTAGGAATTTTGTTCTCTAGAAAACTGTCTAATAGTATATTAATGTGGTAATTGAAGTCCAAATTGTTGCTGCAAATTCTTGAAATTCTAAGCACCTGATAAATTAGTACATTCTCAATAACTTGGGTTGATATGTTATTATTCCAGTGTAGATATTTAATTACTTTGAAAGGAAAATTAACACTTTTATCAGAGAGGCTAATGGATGGATTCCCTCTGTTAAGTTTAATGCTTAAGTCTAGGAACTCTAGTTCCTGATTACTGTGGTTGGTTTTACATAAGTTAAGAGAGCTAGGATAGATATTATCAAAATCACTTTCTATAACTTCTGAATTATTTATACACAGCAGATCGTCAATATATCTAAAGGTGTAAAGGTAGTTATCGGAGCAAGTGGAGTGATTTTTAATGAATTTATATTCCTTAAAGAACAGGAATAGATTTGCAATACTTGTGGATGTAGACGTTCCCATAGGAATACCGTTTACTTGCTTATAGAGAGTATTATTATATAAGATATGGTTATTTTTTATGCAGCAATTGAGATAAGAGTTCTAGGATCCTACATTAACAAATTGGTTAAGTTTAAATTCTGCATACAGCTCTTTAAAGGTAGTGATTATATCTGATAGAGGCAGATTAGTATATAGGTTCTCAAAATCATAACTATTAATATCTAAGGGATTTACTTTGAGTATAGTGGCAATTACTTCTGCATTATTATTAATTATCCAAAAATCTCTGTACTTCAAATTAGTACAGTTACTAATGTGTTTCAAGACCTTCTTCAGGATGTCTTCAAAAGCTAAAGCTAGATGAATTTTCTTTTTTTATGACTCCTAACTCCACTAGCTATGAATCT
Source organism: Macrothele yani (assembly GCA_039090855.1). Classification (NCBI taxonomy): domain Eukaryota; kingdom Metazoa; phylum Arthropoda; class Arachnida; order Araneae; family Macrothelidae; genus Macrothele; species Macrothele yani. The sequence continues at coordinate 90,706,006 of CM076989.1, read as the reverse complement.
CAACTTCACTGGATCTTTATGAAACTTAACAGTTGCAAAAAGAAAGGGAAATTCAGGCTCATGTCTTCTCATTTGTGGAATTTTAAGTTTATTGAAGAATGCCTTAAAACAATTTTCTAACTGCTTGGTAGAATAACTTACGGGCTCATAGGTTACTCTATTATTGAGTTCCATAGTTAAAAATTCAAAATAGAATTTCTTACAGATAATTGCAAAATTATTGCTAGCTTTATCCGTAGTGGCAAAAATAAAAAGGTCTTGTAGTTTGGAGAGTGACCTTTTAGCATCTCCAGAGAAAAAAAGATTTCTATCAAGACAAAAATCAAGATGTGCCAACTCATTAGTGAAGCTATTGATTACCATTATATTTCCATTCTGCAAAGGCCTCAATAGGCTGATTGTATGTTAAACTGGTTTTTATAATGTACCTATTAACATCTTGAGTGAAGCTCTCAAGAATCCTCTCTTTGGAGATTTGGAAGGAAGGTCTAAATTTAGAACCATACTCTAATAAATTCCTAAGCTTGTCATTTTCAACAAAACTCAAGTTACCAGTGATAATATGCTTGTAATTTTTATCATAGTGAACTGTGTCTTTATGTTCATCACAAGAACATGCAGTAACTACAGGTATGGAACTCAAATAATTAAGTTTGTAGTTTTTAACTATTGACCCTAAGGTCTTAACATATTTAAAACTTACAATAGACTGGTGCCTGTGGATGGGGAAAAAAATTGCATTATTATAGAACAGCTTCCTAACATTGAGATGTTCATAGGTTTTATTTAGAAACCTGATGGCCACAAAATAACTGGAAATTTCTTTAAGAGAAATTTTATCTTTAAGAATATGCTTAAGAATGTCTAGAACCAAAGCAAAAACATGCTTATCAACATGGTTAGCTGTTTCTTTCCAGAATTTGAAAAAACTTTTAAGGACAGAGTGCTTGAAGGACTTAAGAATTTTGTAAGTATTTTCAACAAAACTAGAATCATTTTTAAAACTTTCCAGAGTTATTTGCAGGTTAGCAAAATCAACCTTGCCTGAAGTGCGAAATAACCTCTGTCCTCTATTACCTCTAGTGCAGCTCTTGTTGGTAACAAGAAAGAAGAGTTCACGTATAGAAAATTTATGCGGATTATGCTTATTGTCAGAAAGAGTGGAATTAAAACCATAGGGATAAAGAGACTTATGCTGCAAAATTTCAAGGGATTCAGTTAAGTCGAGCATAGAGGTCAGGGATAATATGCAGTACCTCTATTTTCACTTTGTCAAAACCATGATTATGGAAATGCTCTTATTCAAAGGTAGAGTACTGGCTAGCATTAGTGGAGGGGTTCACATCAGAAGTAGGTTCACACCAGAAGTAGAGAACTTGCTCTAATTCAAAGGTAGAGTACTGGCTAGCATTAGTCGAGGGGTTCACACCAGAAGTAGAGAACGCGTGACCATTTATCCTAAGATGAAGTGGATTTTTGCTTTGGCCAATATAGCTAAGGCTGCAGATAGTACAGGTGAGCTTATAAATGGCATTGTAGGCTTTGCAAAACTTGTTGGAGCAATTATCCGCAATAGAAGAATACAGGTTAGGATCCGCAGATTTACATGTCAAACAACGTTTGTCATTTCATAACTTTAGATTAACTTTGCCAGCGAGTTCATACACTATGGGAAAGAGTGCCAGCCTAACCAAGCGGGAGGACTTAAATTATCTGAGTTGACCTCCAATCCTTTCATCGTCCTTAGAACACCACTTGGGCCAAACATACAAAATTCCGAGCAAACCAATTAGAAAAAAACTTTTTGGAAATAAGCAGTCCAAGAAATTACCAAAAACTCTAGTATTAACTACACTCCAAAGAGACAACAGCCAAAACACGCTAAAATTAAAAACTAAAAACGAAAATACATCAAAATTAAAACATAAATAAAAATAAAACATTTCAACTAGAATTTGCAAATAAGCTGCTAAATAGTAAGTTGAAATTAGTTACTTAAGAGTAGAGCCGAAAACATAAGAAAAACACTTGAGAATTTAAAACAAAAGTTGCAAAAAAACCTGAAGATCAAAACTGCAACGCAGCAGTTATGAAAATTCAGAATTCACATTCTATTAAGAAGAGACTGAAGCAAAACATTTTTTTGACTCATACCAAGTACAACATAGAAAAGGTTATATATTGACCAGTGCGAGTAAAAAGAGAAAAAAATACAGAAAAAATTATAGAAAAGCAGAATGTAGAAAGTGTCGAGAATACCAAACCTTGGTTTTATCAAGGACCAGCAAAACTCTGCATTTTCTCACTTCCACAAAGACCTATTTCGAAATGGGTTTCTGCAAAGCTATAGATGCAAGTAATAAGCCCACCAAAAAATTAAAAAAAAAATATATATATATCATCATCATCATCATTGTCAACCATTATCAATCCACTGCTGGACGAAGGTCTCCCCAAGTTTCCTCCACAACGGTCTGTCTTGTGCCAGTCTCCTCCATGTCACTCCCGCATATTTACAGAATTTCATCCACCCATCTCCCATGTGGTCTTTTTCTGGGTCTTTTCCTGTCCCTTGGAATCCAATCTAAAATTTCGGCTGTCCATCTATGGTCTGTCCTTCTGGCAGTATGTCCAGCCCATTGCCATTTCAGGGATTTAACTCTGATCATGATGTCTTCCACTCTCGTCATTTTTCGGATCCACGAGTTCCTCTTCTTATCTCTCCTGGTTATACCAAGCATGCACCTCTCCATGCTTCTTTGAGTTGTCTGCAGCCTTTGTATGTCTCTTTTAGTTAAGGTCCACGTCTCTGCACCATACGTAAGCACTGGAAGGATGCATTGATCAAACACTTTTCTTTTAAGACATAATGGCATATTGCTCTTGAAAATTATGCTGTTTCTTCCAAAAGCTCTCCAGGCAAGTTTTGTACGCCGATTAATTTCTTCATCAATGTGACCCTCACTTGATATCTGCTGTCCAAGATAAACATACGTATCTGTTATCTCCAGTTTTTCTCCATCAATCGATAAATCTTCATTTCTTGTAAAAGCATTGAACATCACTTTTGTCTTCTGAAAGTTCATTTTTAATCCCACTTCTTTACTCTTGTCAGCAAGTTCCTGGATCATACTCTGCAGCTCTGATGGGGTAGTTGCAAAAATGACTACGTCATCAGCAAAACGAAGGTGGGTTAGATAATCTCCATTAATCTTTATCCCTTTGTTTTCCCAGTTCAGTGATTGAAAGACATTTTCCAATGTGGCATTAAAGAGCTTCGAGATATGGTGTCACCTTGTCTCACTCCCTTTCCAATTTTTATGTGTGTTGTATTTTCAAACAGCCGAATCTTTGCACTTGCATTTTCATAGATGTTATTAATAATATTAATGTATGCATCTTCAATACCGCAGGATTTCAGAGCCGTGGTAACTGCTGATGGTTTCACCGAATCAAAGGCTTTTTCATAATCGATAAAAGCCATGCACAATGGAAGTTCATATTCCCTCGCTCTTTCAATTAGTTCTCTCAGTACGTGGATATGATCTATTGTGCTGTAGCCACTCCCTGAATCCAGCTTGTTCTCTCGGTTGAGCCATGTCCAGTGTTACCTTCAAGCGGTGTGAAAGAACTTTAGTGAAGATTTTATAAACCACTGATAGGAGGCTGATAGGTCTGTAGTTCCTGAGATCCTCAATGTCACCTTTTTTATGTAGCAGGATCATTGTAGCATTGTTCCAATCCTCAGGAATCTTCCCTTCATTAAGGCATCGAGTGAAAATTTGGGCGAGTACTGTTTCAATTTCTCCACTTGCTTCTTGTATGATGTCTATAGTAATTCCATCTTCTCCTGTAGCTTTCCCCCGCTTCATGTTCTTGATTGCATGAGCAACTTCTGCTGGGAGGACTGGAAGAACTCTGGTACCTTTCATGATGTCTGGAGTACATGTATCATCCCTTTCATATAGTTTGGAGTAGAAATCTTTCACTCTTGTCAAAATTTCGCCTCTATTTCTTGTTATAGAACCATCTTCTTTTCTCAGAGCCATAATCTGTTTTCTTCCCTTACTGAGATGTCCCTTTGCTATCTTTAGGCTTTGGTTGTTTTCAATTGCTTTCCTCACTAGCTCACAGTTGAATTTCCTTACGTCTTCAGTGATACTTTTTCGTGCTGTCTTGCATAGCTCTATATATTCCACTTTGGAAGTCACATCTTCTTTAGTTGTCCTCATCTCTCTTCTTTTTGCATCAACATTTTGGTTTTCCTGATAATTTGTTTACATGCAACTTGTTCTTAGACCCAGCTAATTTTGTTGCTGTTTCCATAAGAGCTTTGGTTACTTTTCTGTTAACTTCAGAAATATCCACTTCTTCCGATGTTAGGCCTTCTAAAGCAGAGAATCTGTTATATATATATATATATATATATATATATATATATATATATATATATATATATATATATATATACTTAAGAGCAAAACTGAAGACTAAGGAAAAAATTTTAGAATTTTTTTTTGCTTAGGTTTCTTTATAGAATATATATATATATATATATATGTCATAACCTCCACAGAGTTGTATGATGAAGCTTTAGTTAACATTCTTGCATGCATCCATAACATTCGTGGCCCAACCCATGCTCTTCATCTGTTACTAATAAACAGAAAGAAGATAATTATAGAAAACTCAAGTTGTAAGAGTGACATAATGAATCAGAAGTAATGTTCAGCAATAACACATTGCCAAGTTACCTAGTCGCCTAAGAGAGAATTAAAACCTGAATAGCAATACTAAAGTACTACAAATTCTTAAACATTGTAATAAAAAAAGGAAATATTAATTTTTTTCTAAAACACAGATTCCTGAAAGAAAACTGGATTACAAAACCCCCTCAACTTCTGACATCACAAAAACGAGAATAAAATAAAGACAATAATAAACTAAAGAAATCTTTGTGAAGGTTATATGACATAAACAATTAGTTGCAAAATGTACAAAGTATTTCAGAAGTGCTTTAAGTGCATAATTAAGTAGTTATTAAGATCTTAACGACATTGAATACACATTGTTGACTACAAGAACAAAAAAACGGCCAGCTGCTTAGCCTAAGTGCCCTAAAAAACGTGCAAAGTTACCAAGAAAAGAGAGAGTTAAAATCCGCAAAAAAGTTAATAGACTTGCCAGTGCCTAAATGCTTAAAGCAAAAAAAAAGAAGAAAGGTTTAAAAAGTTCAAACATTGAACCTGGAAAACCCAAAACCTAAAGACAATGAAGAGAGCTTACCTCTTATGCGACTTAACTTCCTCCACTCTTGAAGAAACATGGCCGACCTTTCACCCCAAACTTTCATTTACCCCTGCCACTCCCTAGTCGCTGGGGGCAGTGTGGGTGGGGCTGAAGGTTTCCACACCCTAAAAAAAATCCTACTCGCGGAGATTTTAACTAGAGAAAAACATAATTAAGAATGTGGACCTGTTTGATCAGAAAGAGCAAAATTAACTCTCCAGAATACATGAGAAATATTATGAAATACACAAGTAGTGTATTTAATAACCTTTGCATGTATTTAATCACCTTGGTGAACTTCTATAGACAATTCAGAATCCTATTAATTTTAATGATAGTTTTACTATTTTTAGTATAGCTATTCTAGTGAGTGAATAACTAGTTTTCTTTTATATTTATTTTTATTTTATTTTATATACAGATTTTTAAGTTTTTTTGTGATTTTGTCTATATTATTTAATTTTTTTATTTTTAATAGGACCTTCTTATCCATAGCACTAAGGTTCCTTTTTGTAGTTAATATACATCCTCTAGACCAACTTCCAAAAAAGGCTTTCATTGGTCAGAATCATATTATTAACTGTGTAGAAAATTAAAGCAGATCTGCCAACCTTACTCTATTATTCAGAATAATTTTTCTTAAAGTTCTTTTGATGAAAGAAGTAGGAATTTTGTTCTCTAGAAAACTGTCTAATAGTATATTAATGTGGTAATTGAAGTCAAAATTGTTGCTGCAAATTCTTGAAATTCTAAGCACCTGAGAAATTAGTACATTCTCAATAACTTGGGTTGATATGTTATTATTCCAGTGTAGATATTTAATTACTTTGAAAGGAAAATTAACTCTTTTATCAAAGAGACTAATGGACGGGTTACCTCTGTTAAGTTTAATGCTTAAGTCTAGGAACTCTAGTTCTTGATTACTGTGGTTGGTTTTACATAAGTTAAGAGAGCTAGGATAGATATTATCAAAATCACTTTCTATAACTTCTAAATTATTTATACACAGCAGATCGTCAATATAGATCGTCAGCAGATCGTCGAACAGCCACGGACAAGTATCTCTGAAATATCTATGTCCATGGCTCTTCGCAGGTTGGGTTCGACTTGGATTATTGGGAGCAATAACAAGAGTCTTGGAGACACTTGGCTCGGTGACTGTCACATCTGTGGATACTTACGATTTTAAAAACCTCTTCACCTCAATTTCATTGAAGGGTCTGTGGCAGGTAGCCCTAAACATACATACGAAGTTCGAGCCCGGGACTACAGAACAGTATTGGCATTTCTTACTGGATTTCTGTATTAGTAAAAATTTCTTTACCGTGGGCGATGGGCAGTTGCTTTTCTAGCAGTTTGGCTAATCTCTATCTAAATTTTTTTTTTTTGAGGATAGATATGTTGCCAATCATCTTTTACCTGGGATTGCTCTAAGATATGTTGATGATATCATTGTCATTAACATTCCAGACTTTGCATTGCGCTACTGATTTGTATCCTGACGACCTTACCCTAGAAAAAACCAACAGATCGTCAACTTATGTTTGTTACCTCGATTAGAGGTTCAGGTGGACGAGGAGGGAAGAGGTGTGGTGAATTTATTAGATAAAAGAAACTCTTTTGAGTTTGATATCATTCACTACAATCACTGGTCATCCAACATTTCAAAAGTTATACATCGCAATCTACTTATCTCTCAGTTTTATAGAATAGCAAAAATTTGCTCTACACAGCTCTTACTTGTAAAAAATCTGAAAGCTCTTCTTTCTAAATTGCAATCTAACAATTTTCCTAAAAATTTCTTAAGGCATCATTTTAGCCATTTAATTTTGAACTACAATTCGGAGTCCAAGAGTTTCAAATTACACATTGGCATGCTTTATTAACCTAGGACCCAACAATTTAAAGTATATAGGTAACATAAAGTGCTATTTGGTGGGTCCCTAATAGCTGAAGATCTTATCTACATACACAGTTTTGCATCTTGTCAATTCACACATTTTTTGGCTTACCAGGTAGTTGATTAACCGTGACCACCTTTTTTTATCAGTGTATATATTTGGGTTCTTGTGGGTGCTCTGTTCAGTCTTGTTTGACTTTTTGTCATGGCGGGTTTTGTTCTGCCGGTAAGCTTTTCATTCTTTTTTTAGTTTTATAAATTTGATTCTTGGAATTTTTGTGCTTATTAGAATTTGGTTTTGTGGCCTAGGGAGCATGACCAACTGACAATTTTGGCTTGCCTTGTCGTTTTATTGGTACTAGAAAGGCCACTCCCACAGGTTGATGCTCTCCTGATGACGGCAACCTGTTCCAGTTTTTACTTGTTTTGAAATTTTTCTATTTTTGTTCTGTAATATTTTCATTCTATATAAATTACTACATGAGGTTTAGCTGCCTTCGGCACTTCTCATAGTATTAGCCTTTTTGTCTAATTTTTTTGTGTTAAAATAATTTATTTATAAAGTAATTTTTTTGTTTTATTTATGTACTATTTATATATATATACTATCTACCAACAAGTAATTGGACACCTGTGATAGCAAAGGAAAACAAAGTTTATTCACCTTCGATAGTTGGTGGAGCCTCCACGAGCGGCGATTACAGTTGCGACCCACCGGGGCATACTCTCAACCAGGCGTTGTACGACGACTAGCAGTATTTTCTTCCACTCGGCTTGGAGAAGACAGGTCAGTTCCTTCACCGATTTTGGACAGTGGGGGCACCCCTTAAGTCGACGCTCCAACTCGTCCCAGAGGTGCTTGATAGGGTTAAGGTCCGAGCTCTGCACAGGCCAGTCCATCGATTAACCCCATTGTCACCATACCAAGTAATGGTGAACCTCGCAACATGACAGGTGGCATTGTCATCCTGAATGTAACATGGGTCCACCCCGTAAAATTGCCACAACGTAGGAAGCGCATGGTCATCCAAAATGGTGCAGTAGGTCTCGGCATTGAGTCTACCAGGAATTGCAACCAAAGGTCCTGTGCCATACCAGGAGAAACACCCCCATAGCATGATTCCACTGCCGCTGAACTTCACAGTTGGCACAATACATTCCGGCAGGAGGTGTTCTCCAGGCAGACGACAAACCCAGACCCTGCCATCCGAACGGTAGAGGGTGAACATTGATTCGTCGCTTCAGAGAATCTGTTTCCACTGTTCAACGGTGCACTGTCGACGTTCTTTGCACAATGTTAGCCAAGCAGCGCTATTGGACTTGGTGATCAAAGGCTTGTGGGCGGCAGCACATCCATGATAACCGAGCAGATGGGCTTCCTTACGGATGGTATTCATCGAAAGAACACTCCCGGATGCCTGTTGAAACTCCCAGCGGATGTGGCCCATCGATTTGGTGCGGTTCTTCCGATTTTCTCTGGCCAGAACCCGTTGGTCTCTAACTCCCAGTTTTGAGAGTCTGACAGGTCGGGGCACATTCCGACAGTCACCTCTCATCTTCCACTTGCCAATCACGTAGGCCACTGTCTATTTTGGGTACTTCAACTCGCTGGATATGTCACATATGGATCGGCCATTTCTATGATACCCGACGATTACACCTTTCTCGAAATCAGAGAGCTCCGAACTGCGTGGCATCTTGCATGCGACTGGTTGCGTTGTTGTTTCTCACACAATATTTAACGACAGTACCCATAACGTGTATCAGAACCACAGATATCGTCGATTGCAGGGGTGTCCACTTACTTGTTGGTAGATAGTGTATAAAAGAATGGGATGTAAGGTCAGATGATGCGTAACATCACAGCCTCTCCTTGACAAATGTCAACCCCGCCTTCTCGTGGTGCATTCTGTTCCCACTAAAGGGGCTCTGACGACCGCCAATAGCGGTATAACTATATCATCGGGATTAGAGGAAATGCTATCCCACACTCACCAACCCGCTTGGCCAGTGTGGTGAGTTATGGCTAAACCCCTCCAAAATGACTCCACAACTGAAATCTTGGCCCTCAGTCTCCGGCAGCTGGAATGTACCTAGCCAAGGCAGTGGCCAGTGCGACATGAAGGCAGAGGGTGCTAAGAATCCCCGGAGGACCAGACTAGGCTGCCATCTGATGCTGACTTTGGCTACGTATAATGGACGCTCCCTATCTTCTGATTCAAGGATTCTTGAATTGGAAGAAGAACTACAAAGGATCAAGTGAGACATCGTCCGGCTAAGTGAAGTAAGGAGAAAAGTAGAAGATCTCATTGAACTGAAAAGTGGACATCTCTTCTATTATCGTGGGACAGATACTGGCAGAACTAGTGGTGTTGGATTTATAATAAACAAGAAACTGAAGGATCCTCTGACAGAGCTGCACGACTCGTTATCCAACTCTCGAGAAGATACAAGGCTCAGATTATTCAAACTTATGCACACACCACAAGTCATCCTGAAGAAGAAATTGAAGAATTTTATGAGGAAATTCGTCATCTAAATAATAAAGGTAAGCAGCACTTCAAAATAATTATGGGAGATTTCAATGCAAAAATAGGGCAACAGCAACAGAATGAAACTTCAGTAGGTAAATTCGGTCACGGCAACAGAAACCAGCGTGGAAATTCTCTCATTGAGTTTGCAGAGGCAGAAGGGTTTTTGATCTTGAACTTCTTTTTCAAGAAAAAGCCACACAGGAAATGGACATGGAGACATCCAAATGGGACGACAAGTGAAATTGATTTTATTATGTGTAACAAAAAATTCGTCATAGAAGACTGCAGTGTGCTAAAGAAGTTCAACACAGATAGTTACCATAGATTGGTGAGATGTAAGATGCACCTCAACACTAAACTCGAACGTGGCAAGCTCATAAGACAAACAAAATGTATTGACATAACCATAGATGCCAACCTCTAAAAGTAGTTTTCAGTAACAAACATGTTCATTTTTCAGTAATTTTCAGTAACAAAATTTTTTTTCAGTAATCCAAGTCTACAGTGGCAAATTTGGGTATTTAACACTGCAACAAATTTTAATCTGTCAGAACTATTAACAAAATAATAATACAATAAAAAAATTTTGCTGGTGGGAAAATTTAAAATACTGTCTACCAGAAAAATATAATAAATTACCTCCAGACATGAAGAAAAATTATTCCTTGGAATGTTGGCCAAATTATTCTGATAAACTGGCTGTAGTTGCCATTTTGGCCTTCCTTAGTTCAATTTGCGAAAACTTCTGATAGCATAGTTCACTGTGTGCAATGCTGTTTATTTTTTCTACTAATAAAGACAGCACATGAGTACTTAAATTATGTCTGAATTCATTCATGGTTTTTTTCACAATACTGAAAATTCTTTCTGTACTTGCATTGCTATGAGGGACTGTTAAAATCATTTTCATAATTTTGCTTAATGATTCATACTTCAACTGGCCACTTTCATTTTTCATTAAAGAAATTCTGTGCCACACTTCATCCATTCTCCCAGAAGTAACAGCACAGTTAAAATTTTCAAACTGGTAGTAAGCAAATTCAGATTCCACCTTGTCAGATTCTTCTGGTTTCAAAACTAGAAACAGGGAACACATATATTGGACTGATGCAAAAGAAACACTTTGCCTTAATGCTACATCTGCAATTTCAGCATGACTCAGAAATTCATCATTAAGAAACAACACTTTTTACTTGACCTATCATACTGTTAGCATTGTCACAGGAAAATGAGACACAGTTGCTCCATGAGATATTTTTTTTAACAAACTCATTGTTCAAAATGTTGAATTTTCCCCTATTTTTTCGTCAAAATATGCTATTGTAATGGGATACAGTTTATTTGCCTGAGCATTATTACTTCTGTCCATAGATAGAGAAAAAGGATTTTTTTAAACTTCAGATATGATGTTACTTGTAGAAACACTGGCCATGTGCTGAATTAGTGCAGTAGCCTTGGTTCTTCCACCACGAATATTTTTTGCGACCGCTGATTCGGGAAACATGGCTTCAGTTTTCAGAAATTTATCTTTATCTATTTATCCAACATTTTCAAAGAAAATGTTGAAACATGGCTTCAGTTTTCAGAAATTTATATTTATCTATTTATCCAACATTTTCAAAAAAGAAATTTACGATTACCAGAGAAATCTTACTTCCGTCTACTTTCCGTTTTCGAAGGATGAAATTCCGTCCTCCGACGGAGAAAACACCCCCCCCCCCCGCCGCCAATCCTAAAAAATTTAAGTTCAGTTATGCCTCGATTTCGTACATGGTCCAAATGATAACAAAAAAAGACAGAATTCCTCGAATCAGCGTGAGAATCTCGTCGCCGAAGATTACGGGGAAATTTTCGGGCGGCCTAACTTCCGTTTTCGGAAATCGTTGCCTACAATTTCAAGCTGAAATTATGTAATGAAATTATATTTAACAATACTAAACAGAAGCAACATCGCGAGAGAAAAAAAACATGATTACGGGAAAAATCTGCACTTCGTTTAACTGTCGTTTCCGAACGTTTAAAAAGACAAAACAACGTCCCCAGACGGAATATGACCCCCCTCCACCCCCCAAAACTAATATCCCGAAATTATTTTTTTCACTTTTGCATCGATCTTGAACATGACAAAAAAAAAAAAAAAAAAAAAAACACGGAGGGGACTCCGCGAATTCGCGGAAGAATCTCACGTACGAATTAACCGCTGAATCGATTTCGAATGTCGTAAGATAACGCTAAAATATCGATGACCGGTAAATTTAAACTTTTGGCGCAAAATTGCCGCAGATTTCGTCGAAATGGCTATTTTTTTAGCAGAATGGCGCAAGAACAACGTTTTGGCGCGGGCTGGCAGCCCTGAATGTAGCATTTAATTTCTTTCCCCAGAAAACCTTGAAGAACCAACAAAAAATTTTAAGTTGATGAAAATTTGCTTTTTATCTCAGAAAATTAAATCAAATGGCGATTTTCCGTAATTTCAGCGGTGTTTCCGTACTTCCGTAACAGCAACCAAAAATCCGTAAAATCCGTACTAGTTGGCATCTATGCATAACCAACCTTAAAAAATACCATAATACCTTCAAATTGGAACTGAAGAACAGATTCTCTGCTTTAGAAGGCCTAACATCGGAAGAAGTGGATATTTCTGAAGTTAACAGAAAAGTAACCAAAGCTCTTATGGAAACAGCAACAAAATTAGCTGGGTCTAAGAACAAGTTGCATGTGAACAAATTATCAGGAAAAACCAAAATGTTGATGCAAAAAAGAACAGAGATGAGGACAACTAAAGACAATGTGACTTGCAAAATGGAATATATAGAGCTATGCAAGACAGTACAAAAAAGTATCACTGAAGACGTAAGGAAATTCAACTGTGAACTAGTGAGGAAAGCAATTGAAAACAACCAAAGCCTAAAGATAGCAAAGGGGCATCTCAGTAAGGGAAGAAAACAGATTATGGCACTGAGAAAAGAAGATGGTTCTGTAACCAGGGTTCATACTCCTTTTTGAAAATGGAAATTAAGGAGTTTTTAAGGACCTTCAGACTATTTTTAAGGACCTTTAAATATTTTTTAAGGACTTCATAATTGCTGCATGCAAATATACAAAATGTGAGTTGACTATTACAACATAAGTCATTTTAACACAATAAATCAATTTTGTTGAAACTAATGAATATTCCATTGCACAAATATATGAATTAAAATTAGTTCTACTAAAATAAACCTAAATACTCCAACAGAAAAACCAACTAACTTAAAAGTCCCTTATATACATTATTTACTGGTAATACTGGATCCATTATTTGTCCTGAAGCATACCTTTGCATCTATAGAACTAAGACTCTGCTTCTTTGTATTGTGGTGTTAAGCATAAAATTTATTTACTTTGGAATTTCAATTTTCAACAAATTTTCACCCATTAATTGTGATTATAGGCCCATCTTTGTGTGTTCAGAAACTTTTAAAATTTGCATTTGTTTTTCCTTCAAAGTTTATCCAAATTTATATTTTTTTATTAATTTGCAAATTCTTTTTAACAAAAACAGTATTACAAATACAGCTTAGAATTTCATATGGCTGTGATTGTCAGTCTTTAAAATTTTTGGTATCTTTACCTTTCCATTCAATAACTTAATTCCTTCCATTAGAATTACTTTTACAAATATGTATGGACACAAGCTAAGAAACTAAATGCATTAATTCTGTGGGTGGCATCACTGTAAGTGCTGCAGCTGGAAAAATAACACTTTTATAAAAATGCAGCACAGCTTGTTTGACCTATTTTAGGTTAATGAAGCAAGTAAACACACTATCTAAATCAAATCGAAACACACAAGTTCATCGTAACTTAAATCATATCATCAGAATTGAAAGCTATTTAAGTTCAATAAAAATGTTTGCATAAATTTCAAAACTATATTGGCAGAATTCAAAGAATCAAAACTGAACAGTGAAACATCGCTTTCTTTTAAGTATTTATTTATTTATTTTTTTATTTACTACACAGCTTCCAAATTCCCAAATCTGGAGAAAAATTTGGTTTTCGTAGATTTGGATGAATAACACATTTTTGCTTGTGTAACTGTTCCATCTTTTTTTATTCTACAGCTGTAGCACTTGTAGTAAGTTCTTCCATACACTTAATGCAGGTTGATTTTCAACATTTGGCTATAGCAGGAGTGCCCCTACCATGTTTTGGAGCAATTCTTGGAGCAGGGAAATGTGCAATTTGGAGCAGAAAAGTTGGGTTTGGGAGCAGCTAATGATAGTATTTTTAATTGTTTTAAGTCAATGCTGTGCTTTAAGTTATGTATATATACTGAATTACCATTATTTTATGAACTATGAAAAAATGCTATATTTCAGGTTTGTTGACATTTTACTGCTTCTCTTACGACTGTTAATTAGCATTTCTGACGTTCCTACAGTCAAATAAATAGGAAAACAATTATACTACCCAAGATTTATTGAAAACTACATAACCTGCAATATTTTAAGCGTAACACATTAATATCAGGGATTTTCTTCTGAATGCATTTGTTTCGCTGTAACACAAATAGGATGCTACCGCATCCAAGAACTGTTGCTATTGATACTAAACGCTTGCGAATATATACTTAGGAAGAATAAATAATATGTGATTACTGTTTGTTGTTTGGTTGGTTTTTAGCAGCATATTTTTCGAGATTCATGGCATTCAGATTAAAATACATTATTTCTGAAACCAACCAACTGGCAAGCCACGCATACGTGTTTGCGTGTTCATCACAAACTCCTAAGGTTTTCTGAAGGAAAGCATACCTTCGATATAAAAGGAAAACGAATGTAACATTTAATAATCAAATTGGAACCAAAACTATGGGATAACAGTGAAAACTATATGCATCATCTTTAAGCAGTTGCACCATGATACTCTTCATACAATGTTTTTTATCAAGTAATTATCAATGTCAAACTTTTGATATTGCTGTGAACAATTACAACTGGAACCAAAACTATCAGATGATAGTGAGATTTAGGAAAGTTGCTTAGATAAAAGCTGCTTCTACCGCTTAACGCTTGCACATGCACAGTGACGTTTTGGCACGAGATCTCCCCCCCCTCTTCTTCAGTAGTAGAATCAGTGTATGACATTTTTAGTTGTTGCTGTTTGAAAGAGCCACTGTTCTTGCATACATGGGATCCTGCACGTATGGACATGGACATTAAGCAGACTATTGCGAGTTAGTAAGTGGTTCAACGCACCTTCCATCTGGAAAAAGAAAAGTGTGAGGGTGAAGATGTTTCCCAAGGTAGATCAAAATGAGAAAAAGAAAACCTCCTAAAAATTCTGATCCCTGAACATACGGGGCAAAATTCAGACTTTAAGGAAGAACCAAAAGATCAGTATTCCTGATAATTGATTACAAGTTATGCGATATAAGCAATCCTTCCATTTATCCATAGCGCTCGTGAGCGATTTTAATTAACATACATGAGACTGACGAAGAAAAAAACAAAGCTGTACTTTTTAATTTGGTGAAAAATCAGACTGCATGGTGAGAAAGTGTAAATATTACAAAGCATGAACAAAACTGAATTGTTTACTGTAATTTATTTATGAAAATATTTAACTAGATCACACCACTGTATTCACAATTATAAAATTAGTGAATTCCAAACAAAATAGGGTGGTTTTCAAGAGAGCTTCAAACAGTTTTTTTTCCTGGTTTTGTTCTTGTACTTGCTACAACAATAATCGCCCACCAGGCAAACTTAGTAAAGAGGAAACTAGAAGAAGGGATCGAAATAGCAAGAAGAAGAAATACCACAATTAACGATAATTGCGGTTGGACTCTTCCAACTGAGTGGCAGAAACTACTCCAGTGACGTAGTCCTGATGACGAACTAGGTTTTAGTTCGAAAATTTGACCACCAACTTTTTGAAATAATAATCTCTATAAGACCCCATAAAAAAGTTAATTCCACAGTACACTATGAATAGAGGTACCATAAATTAATTTACAACTAGGATTCAAATAATTTTAATTCATGATATGATGTTGCCCTTTTTGATAAATACACTAGCGGAAAGTGAAAAAAGAACACCAAGAAGGAATTGGCCGGCGATCACGAAATTTACATATGTTAATGGAGCCGAGTTTACGTAGGTGTGATGCTAATTTCGGGACCAACCGGTGAGCGCTTACGCCACAGCACAGCATAATATGCAAATTATCCTCGGTAGTATTTAAGGAGCACGGCAAAGTGAATGTAATCAGTCGTCGGCGAACGGACACGTGCGAAGACCCTGAAGAAGCTGCAATGCCGGGACATGGAAGACGTGTACGATTTCAGCAGTTATCGGACTTTGAGCGAGGTCGTCTAGTCGGACTCCGCGAGGCCAGGTGGTCGTATTGCGAAGCGGAATTGGAAGGAAAGTGTCGGTGGTGGTACGATGGTGGCGCAGATGGTCCGAGGAACATTCCCACACAAGAAGACGTGGAACCGGAAGTCACAGATGGACTGATGAGCTGGCCGATCGACGCATAAGAAAGCGGCATTGTCAAGCAGAACATCCACTGCGACGCAAATCCCAGCTGCCGTTGCACCTGAGGTGATTGTGCGAACAATCTGCAACCTTCTACTGGATGCAGGACTACATGCACGTGTGCCTCTGGCATGTGTACCTCTGACTCCAGCCCACCGCCAGGAACGGCTGCACTGGAGAACGCAATGGTGATCTGTCGTGTTCAGCGATGAAAGCAGATTCTGCTTGGGAGTCTCCGATGGCCGTATGCGTGTTCGCAGACGCACAGGGGAGCGTATCCAACCTTCTTACATCCGCCAGCGACACACAGGTCCTACACCTGGTCTCCTGGTGTGGGGAGCGATCAGCTATTGCTCCCGTACACAACTAGTGTTTGTACCAGGTACGTTAAACAGCACCTCCTACATCAACAACATCATTCAGCCCGTTGTGCCATTTGTAAGGTCGGTCCATTGTGGTGTTTTCCAGCAAGATAATGCACACCCACACACGGCACGTGCAACACAACATGCACTTCACGGTGTGAGACAACTTCCATGGCCTGCACGTTCACCGGATTCGTCCCCTATTGAGCACATGTGGGATTTTATGGGACAACGACTTATCCTGTCTCCACGGCCAGCCATGACCATCCCCGATTTACGCGTCCAGGTTGAGGATGCTTGGAACTCAATACCCCAAACTTACATCCAACATCTGTACGACAGACTCCAAGCCAGAATTGCACAGTGTAACGCAGTTCATGGCGGTTCAACCTCGTACTAACCATGTTACATAGAAATGTTATTTTTCAGTTTACCAGCAAATACAGCTGTATTTTGCCATAATGTTTTGATCACGTTATCCTCTGTATTCCGTTATTATGCTGTATAAATTTCGTTGGTATCAGACGTCTCCATCTTGGTGTTCTTTTTTCACTTTCTGGCAGTGTATTTCACACAAAATAAAAAACAATGATTGCAGAGAATAAAAATTATCAAAAATCTCTGTAAAACATGAAGTATTTAAAAGTAACAGAAGATACTAAGCATATATGAACACAAGTGCACATACTTTACGAATCCTTTTTAATGGGAGCTCATCTAGAATATCTTTTATAAAAATTGTTTTATGAACTGCAGTTTTTAAAGATGCAGATGCTGATTTTGAACATACTAACAATGTTCGTATTCCATTCATTGAGAAATATTTCAAACTTGGTGCGAATCCATGATCATCTGGAAGGGAGAAAAAGGCATCAAAACACATTACACAAAATCTCAGAAAGTCTTACTAGAAAAAAATATAAAACAAATCTAAACTAGGATGCACCAAAAATATTTAAATAGAATAGCATAAAAAATGATAATAGGACTAATTTATGATAGTTCATAATTAAAAATTAAAATAAAAAGTTTGTTTTGGAGGGTAAAAATTTAATAAGGGAAGTTAGTATAATTTCATCTAACAAAGATTACCAAAATACAAACCAGTTACAAATATAATTCCATAAATACTATACAAGTATAACTTTAATTATACAGTAAATCATCTTTAATGGACACTCCTGATTAATGGGCACCTTCGTTCAGCAGACAGTTTTGCAATCCACAGTCCCAAAATATATCATCAACAATTATCAATCCACTGCTGGATGAAAGTCTTCCCAAGTTTCTTCCACAGTTGTCTGTCTTGAGCCTGTCTCTTCCATGTCACTCCGGTAGCTTTCGAATTTTATCCATCCATCTCCCATGGGGTCTTCTTCTGGGTCTTTTTCTGTTCCTTGAAATCCAGTCGAAAATTCCGGTTGTCGTCGATGGTCCATTCTTCTGGCAACATGTCCAGCCTATTGCCATTTCAGGGATTTCACTCTGGTCTTAATGTTGTCCACTCCTGTCATTTTCCTTATCCACAAGTACCTCTTCTTATCTTTCCTGATTACACCAAGCATGCATCCCTCCAGGCTTCTTTGAGTTGTCTGCAGTCTTTGTATGCCTTTTTTAGGCAAGGTCCATGTCTCTGCTCCATACATAAGCACTGGCAGGATGCATTGATCAAACATTTTTCTTGTAAGACAATGGCATACTGCTCTTAAAAATTGTACAATTTCTTCCAAAAGCTCTCCATCCACATTTCATAAGCCAATTAATTTCTTCATCAATGTGACACTCGCTTGATATCTGCTGTCCAAGATAAATGTATATTGGTTGTCTCAAGCTTTTCTCCATCAAACGATAAATCGTTGTTTCTTGTAAAAGCATTGTACATAACTTTTGTCTTCTGAAAGTTCACTTTTAATACCACTTTTTTACTGTTGTCAGCAATTTCTCTGCAGCTTTAGGGGTAATTGCAAAAATAGCTAGGTCGTCAACAAAACAAAGGTGAGTTAAATAATCTCCATTAATCTTTATCCCTAGGTTTTCCCAGTTCAATGATTGAAAGACATTTTGAAATGTGGCATTAAAGAGGATGAGAGATATGGTGTCACCTTGTCTCACCCCCATTCTAATTTTTATTGGTTCTGTATCCTCAAATATCCGAACTTTGCACTTGTATTTTCATAGATGTTATTAATAATACTAATGTATGCATCTTCAGTATCACAGGATTTCAAAGCCATTGTAACTGCTGATGGTTTCACGGAATCAAAGGCCTATTCATAATCAATAAAAGCCATTCATAATGGGAGTTCATGTTCTCTTGTTCTTTCAATTAGTTCTTTCAGTACATGGAATAAAAAAGACATTGCTCTTTCCACGTTTAGCAATGCAAAGCAACAGAAAAATTGTTATTCAGCTGCCACCGGGGAATCAAATCCCGGATCTCTTGATATCTAGCTGAGTGTGTCAGCCTTACACCACAGTGGCCAACAATCCACGTCACTGTGTGCGTTTTTCTCTCTGCATCTGACATTATAAATCCGTAAAATGGGCTCAACTACTGAGACATCTCCACCTGGTGGGCATTAATGGAACTGGCTGTATATTAATTATAGCAGTTAAATCCAAAGTGAAAATCTTCCAAATATGTGGCGTCAGTGAATAAACAAAGACATCGCTCTTTCCACGTTTAGCAACGCACAGCAACCGAAAAATTGTTATTCGGCCGCCGCCGGGGAATCGGACCCCGGATCTCTTGATATCTAGCAGAGCGTGTTAACCTTACACCTCGGTGGCCAACAATCCATGGTGCTGTGTGCGTTTTTCTGTCAGCATCTGACATTATAAATCCGTAAGATGGGCTCAGCTACTGAGACGTCTCCATCTGGTGGGCATAAACGGCACTGTTTATATATTAATTATAGCAGTTAAATCCAAAGTGAATCCAATGGTGAGATCCAAAGTGAATCCAATCCAAAGTGTTTATTCACTGACGCCACGTATTTGGAGGATTTTCACTTTGGATCTCGCCTTTGGATTTAACCGCTATAATTAATATATAGCCAGTGTCGTTAATGTCCACCAGATGGAGACGTCTCAGTAGTTGAGCCCATCTTACAGATTTATAATGTCAGAGGCACACAGCACCGTGGATTGTTAGCCACCGTGGTGTAGGGCTGACGCGTTCGGCTAGATATCGAGAGATCCGGGACTCGATACCCCAGCGGCGGCCGAATAACAATTTTTCGGTTGCTGTGCGTTGCTAAACGTGGAAAGAGCGATGTCTCTGTTTATTCACTGACGCCACGTAATTGGAGGATTTTCACTCAGTACATGGATATGATCTACCGTGCTGTAGACACAAGTGAATCCATCTTTGTTGAGCCATGCCAGGTGTTACCTTCAAGCGATGTGAAAGACTCTTAAGTGAAGATTTTATAAACCACTGATGGGAGGCTTATAGCTTGTAGTTCCCAGGATCCTCAACGTCACCTTTTTTATCTAGCAGGATCATTGTAGCATTATCATGAAAGAAATACTGGATTACACCATATAATACAAATTTTGAAGATGACAATCCGATTTTTGGTGTGAATGTGACAAGGATGGTAAGTCAGATAATATCCGAAAACTTGAAAAAAAATGTCATCATCCTGGAGTGGGACTTAAACTCGCGTCTCCCAGATAGCGCCCGGATTCGAGTCTCACTCTCCAGATTCGCTAAACACGAATGCCGGTTGCTTCAACTAGTGAATCCTGTGATGGTTATATTCAAATTAATCAGAAACTTGAGACTTGGTTGTTCTGGATGGTGTAGTGGTTAGCATATCCGGGCGCTATCTGGGAGATGCGGGTTCGAGTCCTGCTCCAAGACAATGAAAATTTTCAAGTTTTTGGATATTATCTGACTTACCATCCTTGTCACATTTACACCAAAAATCTGGTTGTCATCTTCAAAATTTGTATTAATGAAGATGTTGCGCATATACAATACATTAAAAAGCATACACCATCTTTGCACAATATAAATATACAATATAACATACACTGTCTTTGCATGATATAAATATATCGTGCAAAGATGGTGTATGCTTTTTAATGTATTCAAAATGTGTATCATTGTTCCAATCCTTAGAAATCTTCCTTTCGTTCAGACATCTGGTGAAAACTTGGGCAAGTGTAGTTTCAATTTTTCCAGTTGCTTCTGGTATAATGTCCACAGTAATTCCATCTTCTTCTAGAGCTCTACCCCATTTCATGTTCTTAATTGCATGTATAACTTCTACAGAGAGGACTGGAGGGACTTTGGTGCTGGTATCTGTCATAATGTCTGGAAAAGATGTATCATCACTTTCATACAGTTTTAAGTAGAAATATTTCACCCTTGTCAAAATTTCACTGCTTTTTATTGTTGTAGTACCATCTTCTTTTCTCAGTGCCATAATCAGTTTTCTTCCCTTATCAAGAAGTCCCATTGCTCTCTTCAGGTCTTGGTTGTTTTTAGTTGCTTTTCTCACTAGTTCACAATTGAATTTCCTTATGTCTTTAGTGATACTTTTCCGTACTGTCCAGCATAGCTCTATATATTCTACTTTGGAAGTTACGTATTTATTAGTCCTATCTCCCTTGTCTTTCGCATCAACATTTTTGTTTTCTCTGATATTTATTTCATATGTAACTTGTTCTTAGTACCACCTATTTTTCTTGCCGATTCCATAACAGCCTTGGTGAGTTCTCTGTTAACTTCAGAAATATCCATTTCTTCCGATGTTAGGCCTTCTAAAGCAGAGAATCTGTTCCTCAGTTCCAACTTGAAGGTATTAAGATGTTTTTTAAGGTTGGTTACGTCAATATATTTTGTTTGTCTTATGAGCTTGCCATGCTCAAGTTTAGTGTTGAGGTGAATCTTACATCTCACCAATCTATGGTCACTACCTGTGTTGAACTTGTTTAGCACACTGCAGTCTTCTATGACGAATTTTTTGTTACACATAATAAAATCAATTTCACTTGTCATCCCCATTCAGATGTCTTCATGTCCATTTCCTGTGTGGCTTTTTCTTGAAAAAGGAGTTCATGATGAAAAATCTTTCTGCTTCTGCAAACTCTACGAGAGTATTTCCACGCAGATTTGTTCCCATAACTGAATTACCAACTAAAGTTTCATTCTGTTGCCCTACTTTTGCATTGAAATCATCCATAACGATCGTTAAGTGCTGTTTGCATTTGTTATTTAGATTCAGAATTTCCTTGTAAAATTCTTCAATTTCTTCTACAGGATGACTTTTGGTGGGTGTGCATAAGCTTCAATTATCTGAGCCTTGATATATTTTTGAGAGTTAGATAATAAGCTGCGCAGCCCTGTCTGAGGAACTTTCAACTTCTAGAATATTGTTCTTCAGTCTTTTGTTTATTATAAACCCAACACCACTAGTTCTGCCAGTATCTGTCTCACGATAGTGGAAGAGATGTCCACTTTTCAGTTCAATGACATCTCTTCTTCTTGCCTTGCTTAGCCCCACAATGTCACAGTTGATCTTTCCAAATTCTTCCTTCAATTCAAGGAGCCTTGAATCAGAAGATAGAAAATGTCTTTTGAATGTAGCCATGGTCAGCATCAGATGGCAGTCTAATCTGGTCCTCCAGTGATTTTCAGCGCCATCTGCCTTCATGACACACTGGCCGCTGCCTTGGCCAGGTACATTTCAGCTGCTGGTGACTGACTGCCACGTTTGAAATTGTTTAAGCACCTTTGGGGGAGAAGGGCGTAACTAACCATGTTGGCCAAGCAGGTTAGTGAGTATGGGATAGCATTTCCTCTAATCCTGGTGGTATAGTTATATCGCTATTTGTCGGTCATCAGAGCCCCTTTAGTGGGAACAGGATGCATCACAAGAAGGCAGAGTAAACATTTGTCAAGGAGAAGCTAGGATATGTTGCACATCACTTGACCTTGCATCCTTCCAAAGTATACACAGTTCTGTATATTTACTTTCAAATGACACATAGGTATCTTAGTCCCAAAATCGGTTAAAAACATGAAGGCATTTGCAAATTTTTGCTGTGAAGCTTTTCTTTTGTATTCAGGATTCCCAATACCAATCTTAGAAGTGGATAAAACCTTAGATTCCCAGATTAACTGATCCAGATAAATGCAAAGCCCATTTCTCTCTTCTCTTTGCTGAAATCCTAACAGAATTCAATCCACTGCCCTTACTGCCATTATTGTTCAGCACCAGCAAGCTACTTCCAGGAGGGTATATATGATCTAACTTTTTTCCTCCTTCAGAGAACTAGCATGAGACCTTGAACATGAAGGGTAAATGTAGTCCATTGCCCCATTCTGAAAGTGAATCAGTTCTATCTCATTTCAGTGTCAACTGTCACTATTCTTTTAAGTCACAGTGCAATTTTGTGCTTGCATTTTTTCTATTTTTTGATTGGAGGTTTAACGACCACCATGAGCAACTCAATGGGCTATAAGTAGTTTCCTGTCCCTAATTTAAGGCCACTGGTTCCAGGGAAGGAAGAGAGCCAGTGCTTAGGCCACTGCACCACCGGGGTGGGTGGCTGTGCTTGCATAGCTTGTAAAGAATGTATAATTTTTTTTTTGCTTGAATACTTCAGAATTTTTTTGGATAAAATAGCAACAAGAAAATGATTGTTTAAAAAATTGAATTTCAAATTTGGCTGAAAAGAAAAATTTGAGTAAGCAGATTCTTTCCAAATGTGAATAAGAAAAAAAGATTTGATTGCACAAGCTTTTGATGCAGTCATAGAAGAGGTATACAATACAATGGACTTAAAAGATGCTGTAGATTGTTTACAAATGAAGGAGATTTGGAGGGTTTACCACTACTGAAGCATTTGAAATACATGATAAATAAATATTTCAACTTTCAACCTTTTAATTAAAGTTTTTTAATGTCACCATCATCGACTTTTATCATATCGTGTAGAAACGGCAAGTGTTGTTTATATTGACTCATACATGAATTAAGCTTCTTTCAACTTAACAACAATGCAGGATAGGCAGAACAATGCGGGAAGAAAAATTATGTTTATAGGAGAAATCTTCGCTTCGACCATCTTCCATTTTGGGAAACTCATTCCTCTCTTTTTAAGCTGAAATGTAAGTATTTATGGAATAAATGGATATTTAAGAAAAACACTGGGCAGTAGGAACATTTCAAGAAAATATTACGATCACGGGAGAAATCTTCACTCCAACTAACTTCCATTTCTGGAAGATGGAATTCTATCCTCAAATAGAAAATGGCCTTCTCCTCCTGTGCGTCGATCACAAGTAAGCCCCAAATGATAACGACTGATGTTGTCACGGAGCCATGCGCCGTACATTCTTTCTACTTAGCTTTCAAAAGAAGTAAAACAAATTCTTCCTCCTCAGATAGAAAAAAAAATAGAAAAAAAGAAACAGAAAGCTGTTTCACGAATTTGTTCAGAAGCTTCAGGCAGACGTAATACTGGCCTGACCGTGCTTTCTTTCCACTTAGCTTTCAAACAAGCAAAACACATTCTTTCTCTTAAGAAAAAAAAAAAAAAGAAAGAAAAGAAACAAAGAGTTGCATCACAAACTTTGTTCAGAGGCTTCGGGCCGATGTTACCCTGGGCCAGCATCGTGCTTTCTTTCCACTTAACTTTCAAACAAGCAAAAATACATTCCACCTCCTCAGAAAAGAAATAAAAAAGGAAGAAAAGAAACAAAGAGGTGCGCCACGAACTTGGTTCAGAGGCATCGGGCCGACACAATCCCAGGCCACAGCAAAAGAAGCATGCCCGGGCCAACGTAATCCTGGGTCACCACACCATGCTTTTTTTTTCATTTTTTCACTCTTTCAAACAAGCAAAACCAATTCCTCCCCTGAGAAAGAAAAACAAGAAAGATGACACCGAAATTTCAGGGTGTAATAAGCACTTCTTTTGAATCCATTCTGACGCAAATTAAATTTATCAAAGCTATTCAAAGTCAATGGAACCGGTATGGAAAACAATAGTATCTGATGGAAGAAAGAAGTTTTTCAATCGGGTTTTTAATCCCTCAGATATTGCTGTAAACAGAATCATGAACTTACGCCCTCTGGTTGCAGACTTGTGCATTAAGAAAAACATGAATTTATATGAGAAACATTTTACACCAGAAACGCTCTCCAACACTGAAAGAATTTTTCAAATCGGACTCTTAGGAACAGAGATATCGACAAAAATAAAATGTGACTTTACATCCGCTGGTGGGAAAACCATGCATTATTTTAGGAAGAAAGTATTCTCAGAAGGTTTTTCCATATGAGCGTTATCGGTCCAAGAAAAAAAAATTTAGTCGAGTTTTCAGGAGCCCAGATTTTGCTACAAATACATCAGAAGCAGAAATTAACACTTATGCCCCTAGCGGCCAAACCATTCTTTACCAAACATTAAAAATTATGTGAAAAATATTTTCCATCAGGTCTTGTATGCGATACAGGAAGAATTCACTACGAGAGTAGTTTTCCTGAGGCTATTAAAATTGTTAAAAAAATTAAAGGAAAGAAACAAGTTACATTTACACCAAATTAAGGAAGTGGAAAAATATTTTATACTATACATATAGCAAATTTTTCAGGTACAATGGTATAATCTATAGACAAAAAATAGGAGGCCCCATGGGTTTTCCATTATCCCATTTTGTTTGCAGGGTTATTCTAAATGGTATAGAAGAAAAACTTATTGAACAACTAGATGAAAAACCATTGACATATTGTAGGTACAGTGGCGGCTCGTGGGTTATTCAAATAGGGGTTCACAATACATAAATTGTAAAAATTAAATTTTCAGTTACGACATAACATGCAGGTTAAAATGCATTTCTGTTTCTAAAAGTTAAAAAAAAAAAGGCGATGCAACTAAAAGAAAAACAAATCAATAACATTTTCGTTGAATTTAGGTGTCATTTATCATGTTTTTTTTTAATTGAGAGTATGGCTAGAGCGCTCAGTCTGTCCTCACTCGTGATGCTTCTTAAAAATGTCTTAACTCATTTTAAAGTTGAGAAGCATCTCTCGGTCGCAGAAGTTGTCATTGGAATAGTAGAAATAATTAGCAACAGAGTTTGTAGGTCTCCAAGAATGTAGTGTGAAAGTTATTTTTTGTAATGAACTGTAGAAGACTAATGGCAGCATTCATATTTCTGAAATCTGGTCTTCTGTAAATTACTCCTAGTTGAGTTTTCAGGCGATCCTTCTGTAACATGGGATAAACATCTGTTGTTTCCTCAACAAGCTGATTTTGGAAACTTTTTCTCGTACTCCTGAAAATTTTCAGCTTGGAGGAGAAACAGCAGAGTAGTGAGTTATAAAAGAAAATCTATCTTTTACTTGATTCGTGATAACATCTCATATCTCTTTAGCTGCCACAGTTTTATTTATGTGAATATTTTCTCTCTTTCTTTTCTTTGATGTTTCCTCTGTTTCTGATATCTTCATAGTCACTGTGTCCATTCTTTTCCTTTCTTTTTCCATTAACTGCTGGAAAGTGTTTACATGTTTTCGAATGAGTGCTGCATCAGTTAGTGTTTTCTGAAGCTGATTGTATAACACATCCACATGTGGCATAATATTGTGAAAAACTGTAAGCCAAAACACAAATACTGAGTCTTCCAACATACGCCGAAGAGCCCATGCTTGATTTATTTGAACAGCTTGTTTCGATGATGACTATTTTTTTCCATGCATTCAATTAACTGTTCCCTATATTCATACACTATATTGATGGTTCGACTCTTGAAATTTCTCCTGGTGGCTGAACCATGAGGTATCCATTTTCTAACAGTTTCATCTAGAATAGCAATCGTCTGTGGAGAGTTACTGAAAAAGTTAGTAATGTCACTTACGTTGGAAAAAAAGTACTTGAACTTGTCAATTCTGACTGGTTGCTTGGACGACAATCAAATTGAGCTGATGTATGTAGCAATGCACAAAATGTGCATTCTTATAGGTACATTTTATAATAGCCTGAACACCTGCGTGGTGACCACTCATCACGTTTATACCGTCATAGCTCTAGGATATCAATTTCTTGGCTTTGTCTACAACTTTTTCCAAACAAGCTTGAATAAATCCAGTGATAGATTCTGCATCACATCCAGGGGGATTAGTGAATTCCCAGAAGAATCTCTCAACTGGTTGTCCGTTACCTAAAATTTATCGAAAAATGACAACCAATTGGGAAGCAGATGAAACATCAGTAATTTCATCTGCTATATCAATGCTACAAAACTTGCTTTTGAGATTTCATTTTTTATGTGGTTCTGGCAAACAGTGAGCATACAGTCTAATAAATCGTTTTAAATTTCTTTTGATGTTCCTTTAAAAACAGTGGCATTAGTGAGATGATCTTTTAGAGATGCATCAAGTTCTCCTGAGAAGTTTATAAGACTTCTGAAAACGCCTGGATTTAATGAATCATCACGTTCATCATGTCCTCGAAGTGCAAGTTCAAATGCACTGCAAAACAGAACAGTCTTGGAAAGAACATAACAATTTTTGGTTACTTGCTCATTGTGTATTTTAACATTCAAATGAAATACACTGTCAAGTTGTTGGCGAATATCAACCTTTCCCAGCAAACTAAACTCTAATGTGAAGTATAAATGTGATTGGGAGCAGTGATGTTTATTTACTTTTTGAGTTAGATGTGATAAAGCAGCAACATTGTAACTCACCCAACTTGAATCACTGCTTTGTTTTGCAAACAGGAGCCAATGAAAACAAAAGAGCCTGTTAGTTAATCCACATCCACAGATCCATGGATATTTCTCATATAAGTCGGGTTTGAATTCCCTTTTGAAATCTCTGGTTTTACATTTTCTCACCTGGATCAGCTTAAGCCCAGGTGTTAGCCTGAGCATTTTAATTTCAATTTTTCTTTCCAGCGGCAACGTTGAAAAGTGCAATTGCTTTAGCTCAGAAACACTGATTTTTACTAAATACCATCTTAACTGTTTACACATGTTCTTACACACAACAATAAAACTAACCTATAAAACTAATAAACAGATTAATAGCTGATAAACAACTACACTAACCACTTGTTGCCACAAACCAAGGGATAATTCAGACGAATAACAAACTGCCGATTCATCTTCGTGAGCTCCCGCACACTGAAGACTGTGCGATTTGAAAGCTTATGAGCGGCGCTTATTCCTCACACACGTGCCTCCTCTTCCCACCGGACAAACTGATTTTCAAGTAGTTTCTTCTATCACACGTGCAATCTACGTAAGACCAGCCGATCTGTGCTGCTAACTTTCGCATTTTATAGCATTACAGTAGCGTCTTGCCAGGATATTTAGACGGGGAACTCGTCCCGAAATTGGCAAAACCTGGAAATGTGTTTACTGTTTTATTTTACTTAACTTGTTATATTTTAATTTCTTTCTTTCATTTTCTCTTTCTTTTTGTTTTGGGGGTTCACATGCTCATGTGCACCAATAGAGGAGCCACCACTGTGTAGGTATGTAGATGACATTTTCATCCTCTCCAAATTACAGGATGATGAATTACAAAAGTTGGCAAAAAATATATATATATACTGAGATGTATCCATCTATAAAACTGACAGTAGGTAAGATAAAAAGCTGTCTAAGCATGATTCAATCAATGCACAATTAGCCAAACCACATTTAAAAAATGAAGTTTATTTACAGCTAAAAACACTGGTCAAAAGAATCTAAAGGCGAGATCCTTCGGGATCACCGTGACCCCATCCTCAGGACTAACACTGTAAGGAATGAAACTATATATATATATATATATATATATACATCGTGAATAACCAAAATGCATTAGCAACACAAAACAAGTTGCCATCAGAAAAGTTCAAAATATAGTAAAAGCTCAAATTATTAACTCAGTGTCAATGCCAAATTCTCCTGTGGTATGTTCAGAAGTAAGGATCTCCATGGTTGATGAACACTGAATGGTACTTCATCATTACAACAAATATATCAATATTTTAATATGCATAAACTATCTGTAAACAAAACAATACACTTACTTGCAACAGAGGTAAGTATACTGGCCTGGTCCCATATTGGAGTATGGCATCACTGTGCAACAGTCCTAGAAAGGGTCAGTGTTCATCAGGCCAGACTGGATGGAATATTTGTGCTCAGATATCCTGACTGCAAGAGTCCAAAGTGTGGATATCTGAGTACAAATATTCCATCCGGTCTGGTCTGATGAACACTGCCCTTTCCAGGACTGTTGCGCAGGGGTGCCATACATGTGGGACCAGGCCAGGATACTTACCTCTGTTTCAAGCAAGTGTATTGTTTTGTTTACAGAGAATTTATACATATGAAAATATTGGGATATTTGTTGTAATGATGAAGTACCATTCAGTGTTCATCAACCATGGAGATCCTAACTTCTTAACATACCACAGGAGAATTTGGCCATGACACTGAGTTAATAATTTGAGCTTTTACTATATTTTGAACTTTTCTAATGGCAACGTGTTTTGTGATGCAAATGCATTTTGGTTCTACACAATGTATATATACCATAGTTTTGCTCCTTACAGTGTTAGACCTGAGGAAGGGATCATGGTGATCCCAAAAGATTTTGTTTTTAAGATTCTTTTAACCAGTGTTTTTAGCTGCAAATAAACTTCATTTTTTAAATGTGGTTTGGCTAATTGTGCATTGATTGAGTCGTGCTTAGACAGCTTTTTGTCTTACCTTCTATTATTTCAGCATAAATTGTTTGCTACCTCTTTATAAAACTGACACTTGAGAATGAAGAGAATACTTCAATTAACTACCTAGATGTTCAGGTAATGAAAAAGGAAAATTGTTTGTGGTATAAAGTGTATAAAAATCCAGCATATGTACCTATCATGATCCCAAGCAATTCCAATCACCCAAGAACCCACAAGATCAATAGCATACTTGCCTTGATAAAAAGAGCGTTCACACACTCATTCAGCAGAAAGTTCAGAGAGCAGGAATTAAAATGGATAAAAGAAACATCAAGAACATATGGGTATGCAACCAAGTTTATTAACAGCTTAGCAAAAGTATAAGGCATCTGTGATAAAAAACAGAATACTAATAACCCACCAAAAATTCATACTGACAATATCAAGTTCAAGGGATTCCTACTATATATGGGGAAGGTAAAACATGCAATAAACAATATTGGAAAGAAATATAGCTATAGAACTAGGACAATCTGTCACAACAATACATATAATTTGCAATTGCAAAGACAAGACATTCATGTTGGAATTTGCAGACAATTATCAACTTAAATCAGCATATTAACAACTGGAGGAAGAAAGAAAACAAAACAGCACTAATTCAGTATTGCCTTGACAATAAAAACAGTCCGATTTTGAGAACATCAAGATCCTTAGCACACCACACGATGAGTTTTGAGTTGTGGTACTCTGAATTGGATACGATTAAAAAACACAAATTCGGTGCATGAAATCTCCATGACCTTCCATGAAATACCTGAAGCTTAGAAGTTTTTTCTTTAAAAAAGGACATTGGAAAAAAAAGTTCAATTGAAGGAAAAAAAGAAAATACAAAAATAATATATGCATATCTCATTCACATATAACACCAGCAGATGGTAGCACATCACACAATGCAAACTGTGCCAAAGTGGCTGATAGAAAAGCTTCAGAACACAACACAAGTTACAGAGGAGAACCCACATTGTGCAAGACATCACACGTGGATGCCAAATAAATAGCACACAATGATAGTGTTCTGATGATTCTGCAGCGGCAGCAAAAGATCTCAGCAATTAAAAAAACTTAACCCAGTGATGTTTTTTAACTATTATCAACAGTATACTGCATGAGCTCAATATTTCAAAAATTTTAGGATTGATTGTTTTGGACACCAAACTATGGTAAGATGGTGTGTGTGGGCAGCAGGCATGTTCTCTTATTTACTTATAAAAAGAAGAAATCAACATATTAAAAATTGGGAAAAGGGAGAGAATGTTACAGCAATGGTGCAGTACTGTATTGAAGAAAATGCAAAACCAAAATTTGAAGATATTCAAATCAAAAGCGGATATAAGAATGAATGGGAGTTGAGGTACTCAGAGGCTCTCACCATAGAAAAAAATAAACGCAGAGCCTGTAATAATAATGAACCTATCATCATAGCAGAACCTTGGAAGGCCTTAAAAAAAAAAGAGAAAAAGAATATAAAGAACAGCAATGGATAAGGAAAGATGGGACAAAAAGGAATGAAGGAAACATAGGATAAGTAAACAGCGAATGAAATATAGATGGCAGCACAGTATCAAAGGAAAAAAAACATGAAACTCGGGAATGCGGGGAGGAGCACGTGATTCTTTAGCTCTTTCGGACACGTAGAGAGACCCTGTAGGGAATCATCTAACTCACATTTTTGGTCTGCAACATCATGGTTAGGACAAGTGTTCTGAGGATGGCCTTATAAAGGTTGAAAAGCTTCAACGAGAGTTTGGTGGAATGGTGATGATCTCAAGCATGCCGTGATTTTAAACTTTTTATTGGATTTTAATAGTGAAATATTTTAAACTTCAAATTTAACTACTGGTGCAACAGGTACAGTGAACATCGATGGAATGGGATTTATTTAATGATGAATTTTTAAACTTAAAATTAAACTACTGGTGCAATAAGTACAGTGAACAATGATGGAATAGGATATTTTATCAACATGTACATAGTGATTTTAACATTTAAAGAACTGAAACCAGAGTGCAATAATGTGTGAGTAGTGGTGTACTGTACGTAGAGGAAAGGACTGAAACCGGGTGTTTCATCTCCCAAGGAATTATCATTGGAACATCGCGGCATGTGTTGAGAATCATCAATGAATCCACAAATAAAGAAAAATGACACACCAAGAATGTACATTGTATAAACTAAGGATTAAAGGTATGTACTAGTATTTGATCTATTAGTGGATATATAATTGTTACTATGAACTTTGGGTGTGAGTTATCAACGAGGACCCGAAACAAAACTTTTGTGGTTCTACTGAGATATTTTATCTTATTTGTCTATTATTTTCTGTACCTTAACGTATAAAATTTCTTTGGTGTATGTAAGTTTAATAAAATAACTCATAAGACTGAAAATAACTATAATCAGGATCCTTAAAAATATATATAAAAACAGATATATAAAAGTATTTTTGTAATTAATAGTACATATAGTTAAAATTTCGTGCGTGTAGTCAAACATACATCTCTGTAGAAAAATTACATCTAACCAATTAATTGTGTTAAAATAATTTGAGATTACTACAGGTAAGTATTGATGCCTTTGATCATAAATTTTTCAAATGTTATTCTTGTAATTATCTCATATCTAGCATTAAAGCTGCTAGAGCAGTCGCTTCTGGCAGTCCCGAACATTTGTGAGATTTGCAGACTTTCCCCAGTTTTTTCTATCACTAGCCACCATAGCTTAATTTTTCATCATTTTTCTTAAAATTGTTCATTCCAGGAAAGAATTCTAGCACTACTAGGACATTATGTAAAAATACGATAAATTTAGGGCTTTCCAAAATCTGGAAAGGAAAATAAAATTTCAGGATGTTTCTGGGATTCCATCGGCCATGACAAACAACTCTGTCGTCCAGAGACATTTAAACATTGAAAACACATTGAAAAACAAATAAGAAATGCAATGACATTCATTGAAAACATCAAAGAATCTCTAAAATATTTTATGAATTTTAGAATCTTGAAAACAAAAAAATAAACTTTACACACATCATTAAAACAACATTTCGCTTAGATTTTCAAGTTTGGTAGTATATTCAGCTCATTCCATAGCATATCAACAACTTCCATAGTAGTTGAAGTCTCTGCATGGATTAAGGAAACAAGAGTTTATGACATCATGATAAAAGTGAAGACCCTCAAGTAAAAATGGATTGGACATATTTGCTAGAAGAACTAGCCACTAATGGGCATCTGAAATTCTAGTTTGAATACGAAGAGACAGGAAAAGACTTAAAAGAATACCAAATGGGTCATGGGTGAAATGTGAAAGCATGCTGGAGTGACTTGGAAGAGACTGGCTCAAGATAGAAACTTGTGGAAAAGACTTCAGGAGACCTTCACCTAGCAATGGATGGTTCATGGTCATTATGATAAATAAAGACACCATTTACACTTGCGCATAAGCCAAAAGTTGTTGGAAGAAATCCTGCTTTCAAAGTGTGCTCAGCTTATACACAGGTCAGTAAAAAAATGGGGCTGGACTTCCAAAGTATTATGTGAATTATGTCATGGAATTTACTGGCAGGTTTATTTACATTTTTGACAGCGGCTTTATTTATGCAACTGTGCGATAGTTTTCAGTTACATCTCCAGATGTGCCCCTTACTTTGAGAAGGGGGGGGGGGCAAGCATAGCTGTGGATAATAAACTGGTAGGTATGGTTATTCTTCTCTCATGATATAATGGAGAAACAACACTCCTTCCATCTGCCAATGGCCAACACATAATGCAAAAAGAGATCAATTTCAAACCGAAGAAGAAAATTATGATTACAGAGATTTTTCACATTTCAGTTTATGTATTTTATTTGTATTCATTGAATTATTTTTTAAAAATTCAACCCTGTTTTGCATTTCACTATTTATATCACGCAGTGGCACATAGAAAGCAGCGGCCCCAAAGTAAACAAAATGCTGGATTCACGTAACACTTCTTCAGCAGTACTTCCAAAAAATGGAATATTCTTCCATCCAGTGTAAGATTTCTACAGAAATAGGTGCCACTAATATGATAAGAGAAAAACTTAATACCATTCCAAACTGAGACCACAAAATTTCTTTCTTCCAAACATGGAATACCTCATTATTTCTCATGTGCAACCATGGGGCAGTGTTTTTCAAGCTGGACATGCAGTAAGTCATACACCATGTAAATCACTAAGCTGTGCCACAGCCAATCTCTCCTCTCCTGAGGTTTCAGGGTAAGCATGGGCATGCATGTCTTCTGCCCCTTACTAGCGAGAGCCATCAGTGTAATGTAAGAGCAAAATGTTTTTTTACAAAAAGTAATAACTTGAAAAAGGCTGACATGGCATTGCTACTTCTTGGGTGAAAAAACTGTGGGATGCAACTTCCCCAGAAATAGTTATAAAAGTCTCTCAAAAAATGCTGCTTCAGTAATGCAATGAATGTTAGTGGAGGTATTTGGGAACTCCAATAGTGAATCGTATTTTGAAGGTTATTACAGTATTACAGAAGATAATTTTAGAAATTTGCACAATTCATTTTAATATATCTACCAAAATGTTGAAATTTAAGGTTGTATATATATATACACTGACGGGGAAAAAAAAATCCCAACACCAAGAAGTGGTTGTGTTAGATAAACGACAGTTAGTAGGCGGTGAGAGTACATCTGTAAGATGACGTCTATTCAAATTTCGCGCTCGGCGGGCGCATACGTGTGGCACTAGTAGCGCCCCTCGGAACATGCAAAGCAGGTTTGCTGTAAATACGCGCTGTAACGTTAGTGAGCGTTAGTTATCGTTGAGATTCGACGTAGTGTCTTGATGTTAGTCAAGAATGCCTTTAAGAAGACGAAGAAGCCTTTATCAACAGCTCACGAAGTTTGAACGAGGTCGTGTAATAAGGCTACCAGAAGGTGGATTTTCGTTCCGCAATATTGCAGAACGACTTGACAGGAATGTAGCCACTGTGCAAGATTGTTGGCAGCGGTGGTCAAGGGAAGGTACTGCCTCAAGAAGACCAGGTTCCGGCTGGCCACGTGGCACTACTGAGAGGGAAAACCGCCGTGTACGGCGTATGGCCGTGGCGCATCGTACCGCGTATGCGGCAGCAATTCAAGCTGCAGTTGCCACCACAGTGACACAACGAACTGTTACAAATCGGTTACTTGAAGGACAGCTCCGAGCCACACGCCCTGTAGCGTGCATTCCACTTACTCCAAACCACTGCCGTTTGCGACGTCAGTGGTGTCAAGCTAGAGCTCATTGGAGGACGGAGTGGAGATCTGTTGTGTTTTCTGATGAAAGCCGGTTCTGCCTGGGTGCCAGTGATGGCCGTGTGTTGGTCAGAAGGAGGCCAGGTGAGCGCCTGCAACCAACCTGTCTGCAGCCGAGACACACTGGACCTACACCTGGAGTTATGGTCTGGGGAGCTATTTCCTATGACAGCAGAGCACTCTCGTGGTTATCCCACGCACCTTAGACGACACAGTTGTACGCCGGTCTGGTGATTCAATCTGTTGTGCTGCCATTCATGAACAGCATTTCAGGGGGGGGAGGTTCCCAACAGGATAACGCTCGCCCGCATACCGCTGTTATAACCCAACATGCTCTACAGAGTGTCAACATGTTGCCGTGGCCTGCTAGATCACCAGATCTTTCACCAATCGAGCACGTATGGGACATCATTGGACGACAACTCCAGCGTCACCCCCAACCAGCATTAACCGTCCCTGTATTGACCGACCAAGTGCAACAGGCATGGAACTCCATCCCACAAACTGACATCCAGCACCTGTACGACACAATGCACGAACGTTTGCGTGCTTGCATTCAACATTCTGGCGGTTACACCGGTTATTAATGTACCCCAGCATTATTAATGTACCAGTTAGTTCTTGCACTTGGCAATGAGAACATTGAATCTATGCTATTTCAGATGTGCCAACCTCTAGCAGAACGTATCAGTAATCAATAGGGGATTTTTCAGTAATGTTTCAGTAATTTTTTAAAGTTAAGGACAATATTATAGTATTACTGTGTAACCTGTAATACTTGTATGAGGTGCCTATCGGTAATCACCATACGGAGCCTCATCGTTAACGCGTGGAATGGGTATTTCATGAGAAATTAATGCATGAAATGTGTAATAACTTTGTATGTTTACACTATCCTCACAAAAAAAAAATTAAATTAAATTATCAGTATTGTACTTACCTCATGTCATTGCTGACATAAAAACTCCCTTGTTGCTTGTTTTGCAGTGGTATATTCTTTTTCAGAAAACTTTTTATAACACAGCTCACCTGAGGAAAATGCTTTACTTTTCTGTACAAGAAGGGCACTTAATGTTTTGGTGCTCATTGTTGGGCAAAAGTATGTGAGGTATTTCCTTACTATACTAAATATTCTCTATGTAGAGGAATTGCTGTGAGGGATAGTCAATATTACCAACATTAGTTTAGGCAATGTGGAATACTTGAGAAGGCCAGATGAATCCTTTGTCTTAGATATTTCATTTCATGCCACATCTGCTCAAGGATATCCAGCTTCATCAATATCAGAGTCTGGGAACATAGCATGAAAGAAGCGACCAGCATGATCACAGCTTGCTATAGGTAGGTTATGCTCCACAACGATTGTAGTAAACAACAATTCAGCGTTTATCACGCTATTTTCATTCTTTTTTGCAAACAAATTATCCAAAGGCTTTGATCGAGTCTAATTTTACACAATCCTGGTGTTTGTTTTGACTGGATATGCCTTCGGCAATCATCTCGACCTACATGGGCTACTGATTACTCTCATATTAGAACCTTTATTTCAGCATTTGTAACATTTTCCATTTCCTTGCTCAAGATTTGGATGTTCCTGGAGAAACCTCTTTGCATATTTATTTGTTTCAGAAACGATAATTCCAAGGATGAAATTGGTAAAAAACAAGTAAAAATGTGCAATAGGTGCAACATCAGTTGCAGGAGCATGTTTGGGCTCCTGCATTTCATGTTAATAAAAAAGGATGCTGAGGTTGTTCATCACTTCTCACTATTAACATCCTCCCATTCACTTTCAGAACTTTCATGATCTGAAGATTCAATGTGAAGATCTTCACCTTCTGAAGAAGATAAGGTGGCTAGTTTTTTGGCTTGATGTTGCTAGGCCAATATCACTTTCAGATGATTCAAAATCATCACCATCACTTGGCAAACTTTCACTCTCACTACAAGCCATTTCAAATTTCAAATAACCTTAGAAAAAAATTTCACGCAGTAGGAAAAAGCACGTCTCCTAGTCTGAGGAACAAGCTGTCAATAAAGTCATCCTCTGCTAACACGAGTTTGGTGGGGATTCGTAATTCACGGAGTTTTGCGATTGTGTCTGTTTGTTTGGGAAAAAGAAATGAATAATGTGAAGAGCTTCTAGTAATAAAACACCGCACTTCGTTCTCCCGCGCTGCGAAAGTCCGCAAGAAATATAAACATCCGTCATCGCGGGACCACGCGTTGCGACGAGTTGATCGTTATTGCACTTCAAACGGGGGCTCGAAAAAGTGGATTTCCGACAGTACGACGTCTTATAATTCACCAACAATGCAAAGTGAACAGCACTGCCTCAACTGCAGCAGGAAAAGTTTTGGCTAAAGTAACCTTTCTCCTGTCACACGGAAAAGTGCGTGGGGAACCGATAGCAAGCGCAAACTCTTTTACGATGACACTTACTGCATATTACCCGTAATTTTCGTCGTATTATCCGCAGACAACGAAATTCATATTAAAAAAAAAAAAATCCTTCGTATAATACGCAGACTGTGACATTCAGGAAATAAAAAAACGCCGTATAATCCGCACATCATAGATGTTGAACCAGAAGTGGAATTTCAGACAGAAAAGTCGGCCACATAAATAAATAAATACATCGCTCTTTCCACGTTCCAGAAACACATAGCAACCGTAAAATTGTTTTCAGCCGCCGCCGGGGAATTGAATCCACGGATCTCTCCGTATATAGCCTAGCGCGTTAGCTTTACACCATGGTGGCCAACAATCCACGGTGCTATGTGTATTTTTAAGTCAGCTTCTGACATCATAAATCCATAAGATGGGCTCAGCTACTGAGACGTCTCCATCTGGTGGGTATTAACGGCACTAGCTATATATATTATAGCAGTTAAATCCAAAAGGCGAGATCCAAGGTGAAAATCCTCCAAATACGTGGCGTCAGAAAATAAATAAATACATCGCTCTTTCCACGTTCCAGAAACACATAATGAGTCCGAAGAAGTAAGAGAAAAAAAAAAACGATTTTATTAAATGAAGAAATTCATTTTTAAAGGTAACTGTTTTATATTTTTTATCTCCGGACAGATAAAGGGTGTGGCATCCATAGATCACGCCGATGCAGCTCCAGAGTATTGCATTACACCTTGCCAATGACGAAAGGCTGATACAGAACAAGTCGTAGAAATACAGTATGTACTCGCGTATAAGTCGAAAGTTTTTGGAGGAATTCCTGCTTTCAGAGTTGAGAGATCGTCTTATACGTGGGCCAATAAAAACCCGTGAATTCTCCCGCGGAATAAACAGACGGATTTGTTTACGTTTTAGATCGCGACACAGAGGCTTTCCGTATGTTGCTGCACAATTGTGTTCTGACCTCAAAACTATCGCGCAGTGACACGATCATATCCTCAATTCTGTCCACCACTTCAAGCTTAAATTCGGCAGTGTAACTGAAACGTTTCCTTTTCAGAGACATCATGATTAGCAATGAAGGAAAACAGCAGCAACGACGTTCGCCAAAACAACGAAAGCAAACTAGACACAAGGTCGCGCACATGAAATCCGAAAGGAGAAACACATAGGTTCGTGCAGCAAGTGCTGTGCGTACTTCTTTGGCTTTTTTGCCAAAAACAGAGCCGGCACGACAGTCAGAGCTCTCCTCAACGATATCAAAATGACCCCTGTCGTCCTTCCCCACAACTTTCCCGATTTTTCGTTACGACATTCCTCCCCCTCCTCCCCGCTCCGTACAAACTCCTGAACTGAGGAAAATTCTTCCGAGGGGGTTCCTTTTCCAATTATTACACCCTTCCCTGCACAATCACGCTGCATATTTTTTAAAAATCGGAAGGTTGTAATTTTTTTTTTTTTTTTTTTTAAATCGGCGTATTAACCGCATTGGTGTATAATCCGCAAAACCTATAATTTTAACTTTTTAACAGATAATCCGCGGATTATACGAAGAAAATTACGGTACCATTCTTCCGATAATATCGCTGTTTGACGATATGATTCATGGACATTCCATTTTTTTTTTTTTTTTTTTTTTTTTGATTGGAGGTTTAATGACCACCGTGAGCAATTCAATGGGCTATAAGCAGTCGCCCGTCCCTAATTTAGGGTCACTGGTTCCAGGGAAGGGAGAGGGCCAGTGCCGTAAGACAAACACAACATCCATGCCTCAACGGGATTCGAACCCGGACCCCCTTACATACGAATGATCAGAGGTCATCGCTTAGACCACTGCGGGACATTCCATTTCAAAACGATATGATTGATAAATGATATGATCATTGAGACACCGAAATCTGCAGTCTGATTCGGAAAATATGCGGATCAAAATCAAAGGCCGACAAATCGGCAGCGTCGCACTAAAAGGGTTTAACGAAAAAAGATACAAAATTGAGATTCTCCAAAACACACTGAAATCCGTAATTTTTTTGTTTTTTTGTTTGGAGGTTTAACGACCACCGTGAGCAACTCAATGGGCTATAAGCAGTCGCCCGTCCCTAATTTAGGGTCACTGGTTCGAGGGAAGGGAGAGAGCCAGTGCCGTAAGACAAACACAACATCCATGCCTCACCGGGATTCGAATCCGGACCCCGTTCGGACGAATGATCAGAGGCCATCGCTTAGACCACTGCGCCACCGGGGTGGTAATCCGTAATTCTTCCAACCTGTCCGTAATCTGACAGTCGAAACCGTAATAATTACGGACAATTCGTAATAGTTGGCACTACTGCTATTTGCTTCTAAATAATGCAGCATAGGATATTTAGACATTGTGCTGTTAAATTTCATAATCAATAAGCTGGCACACAGTGATCCTAATGCCATAATGGCAAAAAAAAAAAAAAAATTAAACCCAGGGATAAAAAAAATAATGGAAGCAACAAGTGGAGAAAACTAACAGTTAATACGGAATACCATTTTGCCTGAGAGGCTACAGTTCATACAAGTACTTCCAAAATCCGGAAGTCTTAAAATTGATTGCATACGTTTGTGACACAAACATTAGTACTGAACTTTTCTCGCAGGTCACAGTTCATTTCCAAACTACGTCAAATTACTTGTACGGGAAACAATTAGAGGAAGTTTTGTGTGCATGTGTGCTCATAAAATCCTCCTAACACTTTTTTGTCAACATAATTTTTCATCCTGTGGCGAGTGGCATGTTTATACTTAACAATATCTTTACGAAGGGCAATACATTTATGCGATGTTGATCAGGCAAAGTGCGAGAAAGGTCTGGAGCCCACTCAGGTCATTTGCAGTAACTCCCCACAAATAACGTCATCCAAAACGGAGACAGAAGCTTTAGCGCTTGCACTGACACACCTGAAACCAATAGAGCACGCACGGCAAAGATTTAAATCAGTAGTAACCAGGTAGATTTTTTATATTTTTTTCGATGTGAGGGTAAAGAAGTGAAATGAATAATTTATGCAACTCTTGTGAGGTGCAGCAACGCAAGAAAAAGAATTTACGATTACAAGAAAATTTCTACCCCGTCTAACTTTTGTTCTCGCAAATTTTTTTCCCCCATGTATAAGCTGAAACCTTAGGAAAAATTACGAGAGAATGACGAATTTTATATTTCTTATTCTAAAGAACGGAGATATTTGCGTTTTTACGGAAAACGGTTCCACTATGCACAAAAATTCAAAAAATAATATCTTCTAATCTATCAGAAACAAAAAAAGTTGAAACTTTCAGGGGTTTTTTCATAACTTGGAGGCAGCTACCCGTAAGAATCGAAGATGTGTTGGTGGAAAATTATTTCAATATCTGACGATTTTGCGTGGAATGACCCAGATGTGAAAATCTATGGTTCCGGGCGTCGGACTACCCTATTTTTCGCAACCAGCCAGCTCTTGCAGTAATCGGAATATCGTCTTAAAATAGCTATAAATAAATTTCTTCATGCATTATGAAATAGAAATATGACAGAATCAAGAAAAATCTCTTTCCGGACGTAAAACAACGAATCTAGAAAACGGCCATGAAATCTGGGAAATTTGGTATGTATGCCAACTCTGCTACAGAATTACGAAAGCGAAGCTTTAGTTCGTAAGTGATACGAACTTTTTCAAAATAAATTAGGTGCCCTCAATTTGAAACATTCATCCACACTGCTCTTGAAGGGAGGGGGGGCGAATTTATTAGGATGACCAACATCCGGCAAAATAAAATGTTTTTGTACGGTTTGATAAAAGCCAAGTGGAACATGCAAAAGGAAAAAAAAAAAAAAAAGCGCAACTTCTAAAGTTTCCGATGAATTTCGGCGAAATTTAAAATGGAACGTTATTTTCATATATCTTGCCCACTGTAAAAATTTCAGTCGGTTATTTAAAAAATTGAGGAAATAGCTTTTTCATAATTTTTTTCCCAGTCTACACAGAGAACCAGGGCACCTACTTAAGA
The DNA here is from genome assembly GCA_039090855.1 of Macrothele yani. Taxonomy (NCBI): domain Eukaryota; kingdom Metazoa; phylum Arthropoda; class Arachnida; order Araneae; family Macrothelidae; genus Macrothele; species Macrothele yani. Next base: position 90,664,932 of record CM076989.1, on the reverse strand, counting down.
ACAAGTGACTGCCTCTGCGCGAACGCAGCAGATAAGAGCCTGCGAAATGGGTATGTGATTAATAGCTTTCTCTCACGCTTTGACGTGTCCGTTTGTTCGGTTGTAGTTTAGAGCATCTGGAGATGGGGGAAAACCGCGAAGAGCGCCTCAGCACAGCTGCACTTTAATCGGTGGGTGGGTTACCTCGAAGGATAAAACAACTCGGAATTATTTTAAAACTTAGCAATACAGAAATATATTCTACAAAAGTCAGAAAGAAAATATTTTTTTGGCAAAATAAAAAATTCCCTGACTTTTCAGTTCCCTGATAAAAAATTCCCTGATTTTTACGGAAAAACACGATTTTCCCTGAGTTTTCCCTGATTTTTGGAACAATTTTCAAATTCCCTGAGAATTCCCGGTTTTCCAGGTGGCATGGGAACCCTACAGTTGTAGTTTGTAAATGCTGAAAATCTCCTGATCGGACAAGAAATTCCTTATATTTCACAATTGTCATAGCCCCCCCCCCCCAACAGGTTTGCTAAGTAGGCACGTGCCCTCAAATAATCTGTTGAGTTGTAGCTTGTAAATGTTGAAAATCTCCCGATCGGACGAGAAATGTTTCATATTTTACACTTTTAGTATTAACCCCCCCCCCCACACACACACAGGTTTGCTCAGTAGGTTTATGCCCTGAGATAATGTCTCCAGTTGTAGTTTGCAAATGCTGAAAATCTTCCGATCGGACGAGAAAATTATCAATTTTACTTACAAGCTGTTCTATGATTTTGAAAGTTTTATCGAGAATGTTTGTTAGTGTAGATTTTCTTTAGTAATTTATTCAACTGAGTCTTCTTATGAGCCACTTTCACTGATCATGTTTCCAGTTCAATCAAGTCCTCAGTGCTAATTCTTTTACTGTGTGGGGCTAACAATTCTTTCACATCATCAGTTTCCAAATCAAGCTTTTCAGGTAGCTGGAGAGAGAGAATTTCTTGAACAATATTTTTAATCTAACAGTTGGTTCAAATCTTTCCAAGTCAGTCACAAATTGTGGACAAAAAGTTTATGTCAAAGTCCAACCATGCATTACTGTGCCATCATTTTCCATGCACTATTGAAGTTTTTGTGACACTGCATGCCAAATATTATAATCACACCTTAACTGTTTAACAGTTGCCTTGTCCTTACTAACTGTTACTAAAATAAACCGTCTTCAGATCATGATGCAATAAATAATATGATTAAAACATGGCAATAGCTCCTTGTTCTATAGGTTGAACTTAAGGTGTGTTTGTTACGTAGTAAAAGAAAAAAAAAAAATTACATAAGAGTATGGTCTGTTGAATATGTGGGGTGGCTAGGACCATTTCATAGAGTTTGAAAGTTTAGTTACAAACCCACCAGCCTCATATTTATTATGTCCACTTTTTCTTGTAATTTTATGGATTTCTGTGACATTTTACCAATATTTCACTTTCAGCACTACTTTTACTTTTATTGGAAGACATTTTTACAAGAATGTCCTTTGCAAATCAATAAATAAGCAATACGAATGAGAATTCCTCCTTCTCCAATCAGTGAAGCCAGGAACAAGTGTACTATAAACAAAGATTTCTAGAATTCAAAGTATGCGGCTTCCAATTGCTGGAAATCTTTAGCATGATGTTGATAAGTTATGTTGGTAAAGGGTAAAAGAACTTTATATACATTATAGCGAACATGCGTTAAGTAGACATGTAAGACTTTGTATTACTGGGCATACATAAAACTAAAAAAGTTATCTAAATCAAACACTTTCTCATTAGATAACATTTAGCCCCCAGGGCACTAATGAAGAGCTTTAACAATTCAGATGCAATGTATGGCACAGCTTTAACTCTGCAGTTTGTATGTGTATGCTGCTTTAATTTCTGTTTCTATTGCATTAGCTTCTTCAGCCTGTTCTAATAACTTTTTCTTTCTTTCAGTTTTTTAATTCTTCCCACAGCACATTAGATTTCCTTTTCTTTCTATGCTTGCCGACGTGTTTTCTTAGTGCTTCTTTACATTTTGATGCAGCATTTAGTTTTATTATTTTGAACATATGTTGAATATGTGGCCTGATTATTATTTTTTTAATATAATGTTATTCTGTCCATCTACTTTACGCTTAGTACATTTGTACAGATTTTCTGGGTGAAGTTCTATCAGGAAGTACCCAAACCTACATTAGGCCTTTATTTTTATTTTTTTTGTACCTAGCTATGCCTATTAAAAATTTTGAAAGTGTGATATTTTTGTGTCTGTTGACTCAACATGCAGTGCATTCATAACTATTTTCGTAGTGAAATATTCCATCGGAAAGTATCCAAATCTGCAATCAGACCTTTTTTTTTTTTTTTTTTGTGCCTAGCCTAGGCCTGACTACAAATTTTGAAAGTGTAATATTTTTGTGTCTGCCTACCCAACGTGCAGTGATTTATACCAATTTTTATGGCGCAATTCCATTGGGAAGTACCGAAATCTGCAGTTAGGCTTTCTTTTTTTTTTTTTACCTAGCCTTGGCCTGATTAAATATTTTGAAAATGTTGAAAAAAACTAAACGATTCTCCGAAAGAGTGGAAGTGCACTGACTGACATTCGGAAAATTATAGATGTAATTTTAAATGCCCATACATCTCTTTATACTGTTTTGCTAAAACGTGAACAAAAAAGAAAACGAGAGATGACACCGAATTTTGGGTTGTAATGAGCACGTCTTGAACCTTTTCTGATGCGAACTAAATTTATCGAAGTTATTCAAAGCCAATGCAATGCAACCAGTTAGAAAAATAGCAACATGATTTCTTTAATTGATAAAACATCCAGAAATAGAAAACAGCTACCTACTTCCACCAGCAGCTAAAAAGTATGTAATGAAAACTAACAAGCTGTGCATAAAAAGTTTCTCACAGCAGAAGGAAAATATTGAAGACTGATTTTCAAATCGAACAGTTAAAAGAGAGAAATAAAGAAAGAAACATGATATAACTCTACGCCTAATGAGAAAGTAAAAAAATATTCATGGAAAAAAACTATGCTAAAGAAAAAGAACTTTTCAAATATGTCTCCCAGAAGAAGAGACAGTGAGAAAAAGGTATTGACCTTTATGTACCCTATTGGGAATTCTGTGCATTGTTTAAAGAGGATAATGCACCACATCTCTATTGTGGACAATGGCATACAGTATAAAATAAGAAATTTCTCAATAGGATTTTTGGAACCAGAGATACAGCTGCAAGCAGAAGTACACAAGCACCACCTAGTGGCAGAACTGTGAACTATAAAACTCCTTAAATACTAACCCAAAGTGTTCCACAAGGTAAATGGCATACGGTGCTGAAAGAATTTCTTAAATCATACATTTAGAAACAGAGATATTAAGAAAAACAGATTAAACATTGAAGCCCCTAGCGGAGAAATTGGGCATTATTTTGGGAAGAAAATACACACAGCGTTTTCATAGTTAGCGTTTTCATAGTTATCTGACCGAAAAAGAATCTTTTATATCTGGTTTTTAGTCCCACAGATATTGCTGTAAACGGAAATGTGAGCTTATGCCCTTCTAGTGGCAGACTTGTGCGTTAAGAAAAATTTGAAATTATATGAGAAACATTTTGCAGCAGAAACACTCCCCCAAAAAGAAAGAATTTTTCAAATCAGATGCTTAAAAAAGCAGGGATATTGACAAAAATAAGATGGCGAGAAAACTATGCCCTATTTTAAGCAGGAGGGTTCTCAAAACGTTTTCCGAGGTGAGCGGTATCGGTCTACCAAAACTTTTTCCACTCTTTCGGAGAATTTTGTTGCAAATACATCAGGAGCAGAATAAAGCTTATGCCCCCTGGTGGCCAAACCATACTTTATTAAATTTAGAAATTATATGCAAAACATTTCTCATCAGGAGCAGTAACCAATGCAGAAAGAACTTTTCAAATCGGAGTTTTAGAAGCAGAGATATCAGGGAAACTCAAGTTACCTTTGTGTCCCCTAGTGGAAAATTTATGCATTACTTGAAAAACTTGAAATATATGAGAAACGTTTCGCACCAGAAATGCTCTCCAACAAAGAAAGAATGTTTCAAATCGTACTCTTGGAAGCAGAGATATCAACAAAAATAAGATATACATCTACGTCCCTTGGAGGAGAAACTATGCGCTATTTTAAGCAGGAGGTGTTCTCAAAACGTTTTCCGAGGCGAGCGGTATTGGTGGTCTATGAAAGAATTTTTTCAGTTGACTTTTTCAGAAGCTCGGATTTTGCTGCAAATACATCAGAAGCAGAAATAAACACTTACGCCCCCAGATGGCCAAAATCATACTTTATCAAAATTTTGAAATTACATGAAAAACATTTCTCATTAGGAGCAGTGTACGACGCATAAATAATTTTTCAAATCGGAGTTTTAGAAGCAGAGATATCGGGGGAAACGCAAGTTACCTTTATGTCCCCTAGTGGAAAGTTTATGCATTACTTGAAAAAGAAACTGTGCCTAAAATAGTCTTCATTGTAAATAGCATCAAAAGGAAGAATTTTTTCAATCGGATATTTAGAAGCAAATATATGCAATAAAATGCATTTTAAATTCAATATCATTTGCATTTACGCCCTCTAGCGGCGAAGTTGTGCATCCAAAAAACTCGGAATGCCAGGATCATCATTCTTACATTTTAGGCTTCCCAAAGTAAAATGAATTTTTCATTGTAGAGATATGGTGCCCATAGACGGACAAACCGATAACATATGCACGATCTTTTTTACAAAAGATGTGCTAATTACCCGCCAACTACTTCCTAGACTGCTGCAAATTCCTGAGATCCCGGAAATTGCAGTAACGGCTTACAAACATCCAGCCGCCTTTATTATGACTTGGAACGATTTACAGTTTTGAAATCGTACTGATCAAAACCTGTTCGAACATAGTTTCTACTAGCAGATAGCAGGTACATGCAAATTCGCCGATTTGTGGTATCAATAACACGTGGCGGCCTGATAAGAACCAGTTTAAAACATCACGTTTGCTTCATGATGGATTCCCATCATTCATGAAGAAGCTCCGATGTTGGAGATGCCATCGTGTGGTTTCATCAACATCGTACTTCACAATACATCGCGTCACGATAGCACGAAGGACAACACATCGTAGTACCATTAGCTATCACACACAGGGGATTTAAAAACGCTGTTACCCAAATGAACTATCAACTTTTTAATTGAAGTGACTACAGATGTTTATATTTATCGGCACATTTATATCGATTTAAAATTAATTCTATACATAATTTTTCATTACTATGCTATTATTATGATCTATAAAGTGATAAAAATTTACTTTTACAGTAGTTTGCATCTAAAGGGAAGGGTGTTCTACCCTTTCAATGATATCGTGTCCCACGCCGTCATGAAACATACTAAAATATTTTCAAAAACGAACCATTTTCATAATAGGTTTTTATCTTACAGAGGCATGGTTGATGAGACAGTCAAATAAAAAAAATTAAATAAGTAAGAGTGGCTGAGAGACACTAACTGGTAAATTATGTTCAACTAAAAATGAAGTGAACAAACATTTTGTTCGAATCGCATCAAGTTCATTATAACTTTTAACAAAGGAAGTTAATTTCGTTATTTTTTTTCCCACGCAGTCAATGTTATATTTATGCTTGTCACTAGAAATATGATTTGTAATATCATTCCTTCCACCATGCGAAATGTTGAAACTGCATCGGCACATAGCGCAAAACGCATATTTTCCTTTTTTGAAGATTTCGCAATACACGGGAATTCCGCAGAACATGCATCGTGGAATATTATATAGTAATTTTCCCCCCTTTTATATTGCTGCTCATTGCGAATCACTAATACTAAATATATTACCAATCGGGGGAAAATGTAAGTAAAAACTGCTATAGTAGAGGGAAAAATACCGATTACAGAGTTATCCCATTCGAGCTGGTCAGCTAGGAAAGCAGACAGCAGCTGAAAGGTTCTTTCATCTAGAAACAAAGGTTTAGGTTTTAGTTACGAATGTCATCCTCTGGGGTCGTCCCCTCCCTCCCCATCATTCCTCACAGGCGGATCGATGCTTTGTCTTTCACTAAATCCGATCCCTTTAGCGGCATCCGTTATACTTCCAAATGGCACTGATTTTATAGTTCTGTCTTCTCTTCCTGTCCTCCCCCTCCCTTCCTCTTACCGAATACAGCTTCTCTAGTCATTCCTTTTAAAAACAATCTGGGCCCATCAACGTCTGAACCAACCCCTCTCCTGCAGTAAACTTACACAATGTGTTTTGCCGGAACAAAACCAACTGTCTTTTACATCAGGCGTCATGGGAACAATACAGCCACTTCGTTGGTGACGTCCTCCCCATCTCGTCTCCTGCTACCTTTGTGGCGTAGCCAAGGCATAAAAAACGTTTGAACTAGGATTTTAACTCCGATCTCAAGTCTCTAAAAAAAAAAAAAGAAAAAAAAATGGCCTAACACGACAAAATGTAGGATACACGTATTCTGTTTTAGAAAATGAAAGTCTCTAAATATCACACAATTCGGTTTGATAGAAGTTACAAAGCCAATGACGCTTTTTTTTTTCAAACAGATAAAAAAAAAAAGTCTACTTCCTTCCTAGATTAAACTCATGCTGTCAAAATCCAGATATTTTAAAATTCAGAGTTGCTTACTAAAAGCCCAAAATCTCATACCTACAAAAAAGTGTGGGTTTGCAAAAGCAACAGTGTTCTCCACGATGCTTTACTGTTTTCTTTACGAATCCCTTGGTATGCATTAATTGATATTTTGCGTGTTTTTGCTTTATTATGTAACATTTTTTGTGCCTGTTAATTCCTAATTAAAAAGCTGCCACAAATGTGTTGTTTAATAATTAAAAATTCTATCCAGATCGGTCAATTTCCACGTAAGATATTGTGCTGAAATTCTAAAACTGGAGCGAATAAATCTCGCGCACGTACTACTGCACTGTCCCCATGAATGCTGATAGCAACCATTTTCAATACGATAGGTCCACTATGGGTGCTGAACAGTATACCCAAATTTCATCACAATCATGCTTTGATTTTACGCAAGTCATCACGCAAAAGGGCGGAAAAATTAATAGGAAAGCAGAGAGCAACTGAAAGAAATAGAAAGCAGAGAGAAATTGAAAATAATGTCTTGACCTTGCCTTTGACCATTTTCAATAGCGATTTGATGAATTAGTATGTACCCCAACATATTGATTTCATTGAATCAAGCCAAGACATTTTTATGAACATTATCGAGCGATGAACAAAGCACGGCTTGGAAGCGTAGAAAACTTACTGACCAACGGACCAGCCAAATAAATCATTGCTGGAGCAGCACTGTCTTGAATGAACATTGGACTTTCTTTTTTTGTTTTTTTTAACTTCCTCTTATAGTAGCATTCTTTCGTTAGGTCAAATTTATTGCCAGAGAAGAAGTCACGAAACCATGCCCCAATGCATTTTTAATTTCACAAAACTGGCAGTTTTTGCTTAATTTCGCCTGCTCCAATGCAAGACACACCCCATGCTGGCCTGCTGAGAAGTTGCGACTCGGGAGACAAACAATGCATTATCCGAAAAGAAGGTGGGAAACAGCGTACGGGGGGGGGGAGAACCAAGCCCAAGGTCAAACAAGCCCAGATGGTTGGTGTTCTGGTGTTTGAAAAAATGAAAAAAGGCAAAACAATAACCTAAAACGAGGGAAAACTACAGCAAAATGTTCCCAAATAAACACATGTAACTGAAAACTTATTTGTAACTTACATCGTAAAATTAAGTTAAAAAAAAAAAGTTTTAATAGTGGGTGCAAAATCATCAGAAAAAGAAAAAAATTTCGGAGAATCACCAAATCCGTAAAATTAACATTTTGCCCATAAAACCGCAAAACAAATCACATTTCCGTAAATTTTACGGGTAAACCGTAAAACCTGGCAGGTATGCAGGACTATTTCATATCATCTGAAGGAAGATACTTTGAGAAAGAACAACATATTTTGCTGTACTTACATTTCTTCATTTTGTGTAATTTTAATCTCAGTTTTTATGGAACAGTCATTGTATATACTACATGACAGGTAAAAATCTAAATGCTAAATTCGCCTAATTTATCCTTACCTGTTACAATAAGAATTGCTGCTGCATCTTTTTCATTCTGTACAAATGAAGTACCATGGCTTATCAACTTGAAATCTGATAGATCAGGTTCTGGGCCAGAAACATGTATCACTTCATACTAAAAATTATAAAAAAAATATACATATATACACACAGAGTTTGCTACATGATGCTTTTAGCATTTCAAAACAAAAGCACACAAACATCTATATAACCCACAGTAATTGAGAAAAAAGTATCAGCTTTTCAATACAGTTCATAGCTAAATAAAAAGACTAGGGTCAACATTGAAAATTTTCAAAAATCTGAAAATGTTTGATAAAAAAAAAAAAGAATTTGAAGAGGCATGAAGTGATTCTCTTTAATGATAACTGCACTGTATATGGATGCATTCCCAAAATAAAATTGGCAAAAGTTCAGGTTTTATCATTATAATGGCAATCCAAGAAATCGTCCAAAACATTAAGATCTTTGTCAAAAACAAGGTGTGAAAAAATAAATTACTGTTATTGAGGAAGGTTATATGACATCTGACGATCTATAACGCGCAATGAGAATGGCTGGTAGCTCAAGAAGAGAAGTGACAGGTGATACAATTAAAAACTGTTATTAAAGCTGGATTTCACAGTCTGTCAGCATTTAATTTAACAACAAAAAGATCCTAGTTGTAAATGAATTTATGGCACCTCTATTCATAGTATATTTTGGAGTTACCTTTTTTACGGGTCTTTATAGAGGTTATTATTCATGAAAGTTGGTTGTCAAATTTCATGAATAATAACCTCTATAAGACCCGTAAAAAAGTTAACTCCAAAAAACAAAAAGATGATGTTCAATTATGTGGCTAATAGTATTCATAATACACTATCTACCAACAAGTAATTGGACACCCCTGCAATCAACGATATCTGCGTTCCTGATACACGGCCACCGCCGTTAAATATCATGTGGGAAACAACAACGCAACCAGTCGCATGCAAGATGCCACGCAGTTCCGAGCTCTCTGATTTCGAGAAAGGTGTAATCGTCGGGTAACACAGAAATGGCCGATCCATACGTGACATATCCAGCAAGTTGAAGTACCCAAAATCGACAGTGGCCTACGTGTTTGGCAAGTGGAAGATGAGAGGTGACAGTCGGAATGTGCCCCGACACGGCAGACCCACAAAACTGGGAGTTAAAGACCGACGGGTGCTGGCCAGAGAAATTCGTAAGAACCGCACCAAATCGACGGGCCACATCCACAAGAAGTTTCAACAGGCATCAGTGAGTGTTCTTTCGATGAATACCATCCGTAAGGAAGCCCATCTGCTCGGTTATCATGGACGTGCTGCCGCCCACAAGCCTTTGATCACCAAGTTCAATAGCGCTGCTCGGCTAACGTGGTGCAAAGAACGTCGACAGTGGACCGTTGAACAGTGGAATCAGGTTCCATGGAGCGACAAATCAAGGTTCACCCTCTACCGTTCAGATGGCAGGGTCTGGGTTTGGCATCTGCCAGGAGAACGCCTCCTGCCGAAATGTATTGTGCCAACTGTGAAGTTCGGCGGCGGTGGAATTATGCTATAAGGGTGTTTCTCCTGGTATGGCACGGGACCCTTTGTCGCAATTCCTGGTAGACTCAACGCCGAGACCTACTGCACCATTTTGGATGACCATGCGCTTCCTACGTTGTGGCAGTTTTACGGGGCGGACCCATGTTACTTTCAGGATGACAATGCCACCTGTCGTATTGCGAGGTCCACCATGGCTTGGTATGGTTGACAATGGGGTTAATGGAATGGACTGGCCTGCGCAGAGCCTGGACCTTAACCCTATCGAGCACCTCTGGGATGAGTTGGAGCATCGACTTAAGGGGTGCCCCCACCGTCCGAAATCGGTGAAGGAACTGACCTGTCTTCTCCAAGCCGAGTGGAAGAAAATACCACTAGCCGTCGTACAACACCTGGTTGAGAGTATGTCACGGAGGGTCGCAGCTGTAAATGCCGCTCGTGGAGGCTCCACCAACTATTGAAGGTGAATAAACTTCGTTTTCCTTTGCTATCACAGGTGTCCAATTACTTGTTGGTAGATAGGGTAGTTACTGCAAAATGAAGATTCTGAAGTAACTAATGTGAATTCACAGCCTATGTTTTAGCTGATGAAGGTCAAAAAGAAAACTCTTGAGAAGATCTGGTGGAACATGAACCTGATGATTAATAAATTGCAATTTTGCAAAATTTTAAGTAAGATGGTGAAGAAATAATTCAAGGATAAGTAAAAACTGATGCTAAAGTACAGGACTACTGAAATTTAAGGGAGATGAATACATCATATCTCATTAAAATTCTTAATCGGGCAACAAAGGTGCCCTGAGACCTACTTTTATGGAAAGAGAAACTCAAGCAGCAATAAACATTTTAGGAAACTTTTTAAAGCCATATCTGGAACAAGTGATGAAACTTTTATACTATGCACAGCATGCCAACCTTCAAAATCTGAAAATTGGGAGATCTTTACAGCACGTAAAATCACACAAGTGCTATTTTTCTTATCAACATTTTTCAGAAGTAGCATTATGGTCCACTAAAAGCTCTGGGGAAAAAAAAAAAAAAACAGCACAAAAATCAACATCCCTCCCCCTATGGAAATTCGCTTTCAGGTACGTCGATTCTGCAAGATAATGAAAACGTAAAATGGCCTGCATGCTGTTTTTTACAAATAAAATAGTAGCCAACTGTGTTTTGTTTCTTCTTTAGGTTATGTACAAAGGTGAAGATAAAGCATCGTACTAACATCGCCTTTCATTAAAAGGCGAGGCCAACTGTAACTACTCCCTTTCATCTTCAAGTGAATTTGACCCTACTCAACTGCTCATCATCACTTAGAATGTGTGCTGCTCAGTTGAGGCGAGGAGTTGAGAGACTGAACTGCAAGGAGAAGGCATAGCAGCTCCCATCTATCTGTCAATCAATTACTGACCTTCCCCAGCATTATAGAGCCAAAGTAAATGAGCTCTTTGCTTAAGGCACTGCATGACAATCTGACTGGGAGAACATTTTTTTAATGCAAATTTTTTTCAATCCACCTCAGATGATTGGTCAGGAGCCAGCACTTAGACCACTGGCCCACCAGGGCAGCTTTCGTTTTATTTTTTGCAGGTAGAAGAGGGAAAGTACAAAACTGATGCTGTAATGCCGCCGTGCATCGATGCAGAAAGAAATAGATTTCATAGGTGGTTCGGAATCTTGGTGGTTCAAAGAATTTCGACCATCCTAATGACTGATTTGTGGTGAAAATCAGAAGAATTTGACATATATCTGGAAAGTGGGAGGAAGAGCTGAAAATCCGGAGAGTTGGCATATCTGTATGCACCAAAAACCTGTTGCTGAGCATGAAAGGATGATAAAAAAAAAAAAAAAAAGATCAGACTATTACCAGATTTTCTGAAACAGTTTGAATACATTTTAAAATATTTGCACCTTTCAAAAATGGTGTTAAAAAGGTAAAATACAGCACATTTAGAGATGTGGTTAAATATGAAACCAAGAACCATAGTTGTCATCATATAATCCTTGGACTATCTGTTACAAAAGTTATGAATTTAAGCTCTGGGGAATGTACACTATTTTTTAAAAAAAATGTTTTTGTGGCACTTTGATTTTTAAAATATCCACATCATAATTGCCAGGAAACATGTTTTGGGAAAATTAATAAAAATGTGCTAACAACAAATAAACATATGAAGTACGAGGAAGTCTACAAACGGTTGGAAAGGTTGTTTTTTTTATTTTTTCAATGTACAGCATTTTGATAAAAAATAGGTAATGGAGATAGTTCATTATTTGCATTTGTGAATAATCACATGATGCTGTGAGAAGCTTGATGTCACAAACGTTCATGGGTGCTGTAAGTCCAATTGCTGAATTGCACACTATGCAACTAAAAGGTCTAACTATGGAGCTTTGGTAATGCTAAAAAACTTGCAACTTTTGCTCTTTATTCACTAGAAAATAACACAAAAGCACTTAAAAACTGATATTTATTTTTTACTTATCGAATCTTTTCTGAATTTCATGGCCTGTGGATTATGTAATGAGAGAAATACTGATAATTAGCACGTGTTTATAATAGGGTTACCATAATCTCCATCATAAAAAGGAAGAACTTTTACATTTATTAGTCTTGAAAAGGATGATGTGTAAACAAAATAGAACAAAAGAGGGGACATATAGGTAGCCAAAATTTTAAATAAATGAAATGGACAGTTGGAAAGTTTTGCAATAAAAATTATATATTATTGATAAATACAAAGTTGAGTCACATTATCGTGACCCCCTGCTTTTGATGTCAACAGTGCATAGCCAATAAAAGAAAGCAAGTGTCGTGAGCTGGCTTGGAGGGTAATAAGATGTGCTGTAGGCATTCCGAAAATATATCACTCATCCATCATGGATAAAAGGAGCAATTTATCAGATTCCCAAAAAGGGATGATTATCGGCTTTCGGGCCAAGGCTTCCAGAATTTTTGAAACAGCGCAGTTCGTGAACTCTCTGCGTGCTGCTGTGATTAAAGTGTATCATGATAGGAGAAATGGCACCATTGCCAATGGGCAACGTGGAAACTGCGTAGCACCACGTGCCATTGATGCGGGAGGTGAACGTCGGCTTCAAAGGTGCACGAGAACCAATCGACATGCTACAGGGGAGCAATTCACTGGCCGAATGAACCAGGAGGCTACCGGAAGTGTGTCTAAAATGACAGTTCAGTTAATCCTGCTGTGTATAGGGCTTTGATCAGACCGATGGTCACTGCACCTATGCTAACGAAAGTGCATCGGAAGAAAAGGCTTACGTTTGCATGGCAGTATCAGAAAAGGACCTCCGCTGATCGGCAAAGGATTGCCTTCTCCGATGAGTCAAATTTCCTGCTTGGTCGAACGGATGGACGTTGGCATATAAGGTGAGAAACATTGGAGAACAGACACTCTTCAACCACTGCTGGAAGAACACAAGCTGGTGGGGGCAGCATTATGGTCTGGGGAATGTTTCCGTGACATTCTCTGGGCCCACTTATACCTGTGGAAGGCAGTATGGACCAAATACATTATGAATCCATCCTTGGAAACCACGTACACCCAAACATGCTGTTTGTCTTCCCTGGGGCAGATGGGATCTTCCAGCATGACAATGCGCCATGTCACACAGCTAGAAATGTCCGAGAGTGGTTGGAAGAGCACAATGAAGACTTCAAAGTACTTCCCTGGCCCCCTAATTCCCCAGATTTAAACCAAATTGCACATCTGCGGGACCACCTTGATCGTGTTGTTCACTCTATGGATCCTCCAGCAGGTATCAGATGCACTGCAGTCAGCATGGCTCCACATACCTGTGAACACCTTCCAGCACCTTATTGAATCACTTGCAGCCAATCTAGCTGCAGTCTGTGCAGCACACAGCAGTTACTCTAGATATTAACTGGTGGTCACAGTAATGTGACTCTACCATGTAGAAAAAAATACCAACTGAATTTCCATAGCCATACCAATTCAAAAAGTTCAACATATTAATTAGTAGGTCCATCTTGATTTTCTGCACATTTCTGTTTTTATGCAGATATTATCATCTTCAACAAATTTGATTTTTTCAAGCAGGCATGGAATTCAGAGCATGAGATTTCTTTGAAGTTACTCTGCAGAAACAGTTAACTTGTTTCTTTCCTTCGTCCATTGCATTTGCCCTAGTGAAAAAAATCTCAACATTTGCATTGTGAGAAGGAACTGAAAAAAATTGTGCAATCTTTAGGAATTCTGAATGACAGTCAGTATTTCTTGACTGCTCAAAAAATTTGGTCCATGAATGATGAGCTAGCAGCTGGTTGAATCCTTCATCATTAATCTGACTTTCTGCAAATTTTTCCACATTGTTTAGTTGATTAAAGCTTTTAACTATCAGCTGGGACCCTTTCATCAATTAAACTTTGTACAGAGATTTCCACGTCTTTCCATGTTGATACTTCATGTCGGGTCATCCATGTAAAACACGAGGTCTTTCAAAGGTTTCATCCATTTACCCAAATATTCCACACAATGCTGCAGATATCATTGCAAAATTTGTCACACAAACTATCAAGTCCCACCCCACGTTTTTCTACAAGTAACACCTTAACTTTCAAAGGCAAGAATTCTTGATTCAAATGTTTATTAAGAATATCTCTCACTGATATAGTTAATCAGATCTTCTGCAACTGAGTTGTGCATTCCCTTTCAATTCATTTAGTATGAACATGGAAGACATTCATCAGCAAATGCACTAGCAAAGGATTTACCTCACTGAAGTCATGCTCAAAAAATCTCTTACTGTTTTGATATACTGCTAGCCACCCAAAATGCAACACCAAGAAGGACACAAGATATCAAAGCCAGATTTACTGGACACACAACAACAGATACAAAGATGAAACGATTGAGCTTACAGGCCAGTGCGACTTGCGGAACACAAAGACATCAACAGTTCATGTGGCCCCCTAGGTTCAATGCCGCGGCGTGTAGCGGCCGTTTGGCAATAACGGCCGCTACACGCCGCGGCATTGAACGAAAGAGGCTTTGGATGTGGGCTTGGTGTATGCTGGTCAAGGCTGCTTCCACATGTTGCCACAGTTCATTAGGCATAGCCGCGGGTGGTGCTTGCCGAGCCACTTGGTTGCCGATCAGCAACCAGACGTGTTCGATGGGCGACATATCCAGAGAACAGGAAGGCCACGGCAGCAGTGACACCTGGTAGGACGTGAAGAATTGTTGCACAATGCGTGCCACGTGTGGGCGCACATTGTCCTGTTGAAACGTGGCCACTGGCAGGTCCTGCAGGTAAGGGAGGACTACAGGCTCCAAAATGTCGGAGATGTAGCGGTGGCTATTGAGTGTATCGACGATGTGTACCAGAGGGGTGCGGGTGTCATATCCAATTGCGCCCCAAACCATAACGCCAGGCGACAGACCAGTATGGCGATGCATAATGCAGGCGTCATACAGTCTCTCGCTGCGGTGCCGCCACATGCGTATCAGACCATCGTGGTGTTGCAGGCAGAAGCGTGATTCGTCGGAGAAGTCAATGTCTTGCCATTCCGTAGTCCAGGTGTGGCGTTCAACGGCCCACTGCCGCCGCACTCGGCGGTGGTATAACGTCAATGGTAATCGGAGCAATGGCCGTCGTACGACAAGTCCCCGCTCCTGCAGACGACGAACGGTATGTTCTGACACAGGTTGTTGAGCAACACACACTAATTTCTGCGCTAACGTTCGCGATGTGGCAGTGCGAGCCGTCAATGCCCGCGGCACAATATGCCGGTCCTCTCGTTTGGTGGTGTGCCGCGGCTGCGGCAACAGCTCACGTCAGTCCGTCCGTCCTTCCTGCACCCACCGAATCCATACTCGCCTCACTGTTGCTGGATGTCGTCCCACACGGGTGCCGATGTCTCCGTACAATAAACCGCTGTTGCGATAAGCCAGTATTCGTCCTCTGTCGAACTCGGAAACGTGCTGGAATGACTGCCACATTCTGCGACGAGGCATCTGGAAGCTTCCCACGCACAGGTCCAGCAGCACAACACACTTCCACTACTTATACCCGTCGTCTGTGCACCCTTCTTATAGTGCTCCTCGGTGGTGTGCTGGGCGCACATGATTTGCATATGCCCTGCAATGCCAATCGTTTGCATATCCTCTCGCAGGCGACGCATGCTGCGAATTTCAGGCCAATCGGATGCTTCCTTCTTGGTGTTGCATTTTGGGTGGCCAGCAGTGTATATAAGGGTCATTCAAATGAAAATAAGCCAACAAACATAGCAAATTGATGAATGGGTTTACTGTTGCAGTATCATCACAAAATATAGGTGGCACCACTGTAGCACTATGACGCAGTGAAATGTGGCATTGTGTTTACACAATGCTTGACAAGACCTAAGCACGGGTGTTTGGTCTACCATTATGATTGAAGCAACAAAAGTTATACCGAGAGTGGCTATCCAATTTTTAATCATGGAAGGCCTCGGAAGTACAGAAATTACTCACCACAGCAGTAACATGTACGAAAACAGCATGTCTTGTCACCTGTTAAAAGACAGGAATAAGCAGTTCCGTAAGGGAAGGTCATTGCTGAGTGATGATTTGAGGCCAAGGCAAGTGCTTTTTGAGATCACTAATGTTACTGTCTCTGAAATAGATAGTCTCATTCAAGAAGACAGAAGAGTCATGGTGGAAGCACATGCCGACAAAGAATCAGCATAGTGAGTGTGCACACCATTATCTGGGATCGTCTGCAGTACTGGAAGATTTCCATGCAATGGGTGCCACGCAACTTTCAATCTGTGAAGAATGATGTTCACATGGGTGTGTCTTTGGAACATTTACTGTACCACAACAAAGGTCACCGTTTCATCGACAGAATCATTGCAGCAGATGAAATGTGCTTTCATTACCAACCTCAAAGCAGACAAAGCAGTCAATGGAAGCACATATTGTCTCCACTACAAAAGAAGTCAAAGAGAATGAAGACAAATGCACTAAAGGTCATGCTAACCCTTTTCAACCAAAATGGATCCCCGTGTGTTGATCAAATTTCTGCCCACTGGAAACGCTGCCCAGTATGCAGACACACTGAAATCCCTGTGAGCATCACTCAAGTCCAAGTGGCCCAGGCTGCTCATAACAGGAGTCATTCTAATAAACATAGAAAATAAGAGGAAAACAGAGTCACATATACACTGATGAGCTATTACATTATGACCACCCCCAGCCTAAAGAAATGAGAGTGCCTGGAGACCAAATTGTGGTGCAGGTGAAGTTCACAGAGCAATACATAAACAACCCAAGGACTGGCTTTCAGTAAGTAGAGTGTTCGAAGTCAGAATGGGAAAAGTTGCTGATTCATCCTGGGCTTGATAAAGGACAAATTGTGCTGGCATGGTGCCTTTGAACTCTGATCTAGGAAACGGTATGGCTTGAGTTGTTCATGCACCACTGTCGTAAGTACGCATCAAAAGTGGTGCACAGATGTCCAAAAGATGAATCGTCATCCAGCCATGTGTCGTCCACAGCTCACTGATGCCAGAGGGGAGCAGAGACTGCTGTGCATTGACCACAGGGCCACAATGTGACAAATTACCCGCAGCTACAACAGCGGTGATCAGGGCAATGTATCACAGCACACAGTTCATTGCAACCTTCTGCCCAGTCTTCGGCCTGCATAGCCGAAGACACAGCCAGGTCCCCATGCTCACTGCACATCATCACCAACAATGCATAAAATGGGCCCAAGATCAAGATTGGACCGTGGATGATTGGAAGAAAGTGGCCTGGTCTGATGAATCAAGATTCCTGGTTCATCACGTAGACGCCCAAGCACGGATATGCTGATTGCCAATGGAAGCTATGGCACCTGAATGTACTGTTGGGTGAAAACAGGCTGGCAGTGGCAGTGTTATGCTGTGGGCAATGTTTCCTTGGGACACTTTAGACCCCATTATCCCAATAGCACAATCCCTGACAGCTGTCAGATATCTGAACATCGTTGTGGACCAAGTTCACCCATTCTTGGCAACTGTGTTTCCCGCCGGTGTTGGCCATTACCAACAGGATAATGGGCTATGCCACATTGCCAAAATTGTCAAGGAGTGGTTCAAGGAACATGCTGGTGACTTCACTTTCTGTTAATGTCCTGGCCTCTAAATTCACCTGACATGAACTCAATCGAACATTTGTGGTTCGACTTGGAAAAGTGGGTTCACTCTAAATCACCACAACTCCAAAATGTACGGGAACTGGATGGAAGACCTGCTGTTGACATTATGGAACCAGATACCCCAGGATACCTATTGTCACCTCATCGAATCAATGCCTTGCTGAGTGATCGCTGTTTTGCGGGCTAAAGGGTGTCCTACAGCTTATTAGGTAGGTGGTCATAATAAAATGGCTTATCAGTGTAGTAATGAGTTTTGTTAAGACCATTCCACAGATTTGATCACCTATGATCAACTAAATCTGAAGACTGTTGTCAGAAATATAATGTGAATTAGAAGTGCAAGATCTTTTGCCAGATTTTAGCATAGAAACCCAAATAAATAGGATTTGGGAGGGGGGGTCTCTGAATTGCAGTTCATAATAATAAAAAATAAAAGCTTTCTTGGAAACTAAGAGATGCTTTGTTAGCAAAAAGAAAACTTTTTTTTCCAAAGGGGAATTTGCAGAAGTGCCTTTAAGAGTTAATGCAGATAACACTATTTTTGGAAGACCATTTGAAATACATCTTGTGCTCATGAAGACTTGTGTTGATTCTTTGGTACATACTTCCAATATATATTGAGTTTTCAGAAGTTGAAGTAGGAATGGCATAAACTCTGAGACAGGATCTCTATCTTCAAGCAGGAACTTTATTGCAGGAGGATTTGGTTTGACAGTGAGAGTGTAGCCCATAGTTTAGAAGAGTTTACATATCTTATAAGAAAAGGATGCAAAGAATGGGATAGAACCAATGAATGGAGGTCTCTCTTTTAGTATTGGTGTGTGAGTTGACAGATTTTTCATATGGAAATCATGGAGAATTTTGTTTATTGTAGAAGGTGGGAACTGATGGGCATCAGCAATTTTCTTAATTGAAGTAATTTCGTAAAAGAAAAGGATCCATGGAATGGAATAGAACCAATGAATGGAGGTTTCTCTTTTAGTATTGGTGTGAGAGTTGACCAAGGGAGAGGGATTTTTCATATGGGAATCATGGATAATTTTGTTTATTGTAGAAGGTGAGAACTGACGGGCTTCAGCAATTTTCTAAATTTTAGCAATTTCTTATAAGAAAAGGATCCATGGAAAGGGATAGAACCAATGGATGGGGGTTTCTCTTTTAGTATTGGTGTGAGAGTTGACAGATTTTTCATGTGGGAATCATGCAGAATTTTCTTTTTTTGTAGAAGGTGGTAACTGAAGTGTTTGCAAAGGTCATAATTTTGAAATTTACTATTAATATAGCAATAAGATGAATTTAACATAAACAAGAAAATACACTTTTAAATTCACTTTACACAATTTACAGCTATATTTTTAAATATCAGCTACTAAAAATACAACATATAATCAGTGCTAAAATAACTGTATTGGAATTACTCTTTGTAGCATCTTCTGTACAACCAACAGTCTGAGCTATACAGAGATAATTTACACCAATAAAACCTGGGGCATTACCAAAATTGATATTAGAGAACACTGCCAAATAAAACATGTAATAAAGATTACTCCAATTATCTATCAGTATACTGCATATGAAGAAAAGCTGTCAAACTGTACAAATATCCCCAGAGATAGGTGAGCCCAGAATACAAGAAATTTGAAGATCATAGTGTAGTGACTCAAACATTAGAATTGCTAACCACATTAAGAAAACTGATGAAAAATAACAGGAATTTTGTTCTCTAAGCACCAAATACTAGGTACAACTAAACAGAGAACTGTATTCCAATTATACAACTTGTAGGCCCTAACTTAATTTATAATTAAAACAGTATAAAATAGTAATAAATATGAAACCAGGAAATATATGTCACTTACAACAGCATAAGGATGAAGTAATGCTAGGAAAAGCAGCATGCTGATGAACTAGAATTAAGAGGATATATGTCCTGAATTACAGAAGCTGAAAATAATACACTACTGTGATCCCAAAGTTTTGCAACAAAAATGGGGCATAAGCCAACAATCAGCTTCATATTATTGTAGATCTCATTTGTTTGCTATTCGGTTGATGCAAACGAAAAGTCCGGCGTGAACAAGCAGTGAGGACAGACCCCCACCACAGCAGAATGGAACCACCCACAGGTGTTGCGGGTATTAAGTCACAGAGTCACTATAAATAGCTAGCACGTGGGTGAAAAACAAGGGTCCGGCGTGATTTGTTTGGACGTAATGTGGCTTGCGAAGGAAACATGCAGACGCCAGATTTGAGAGTGATTTCCCTGTATGAATGTAAACTGGGCCATTCTGCAGGAATTGCCACTTGAAACATTAACAAAGTGTTTGGAGAGAATACAGCCAACGAACAAACCATTTGGCAATGTTTTTTTTATTTATATGTCAACAAACTTGTCGTCATATCATCACTGTTTCTCACGTTATCGTAAAATTGAGCACGGGAAACGTTAATATTACAATATATACTAAAAAAATTTATTTCAACTTGTTATTCACACTCCTTCTCGAGGTTCCTTAAGATATTTTAGATTTTCAGCATTTGAAGTCTTCAAACAGACATGGAATAAGTCTTCATATGGATATTCAAATGTAGCGTAAATTTGACAGTCTTCCAATATGTAGATAAAAAAGTTAGTAAATGATTATCATTATTTCAGATTCGTCATTTAATACATGATTTATGAATTTTAAAAGAGTTAAAACTTTCGAACCTCCCGACAATGGAGAGTTGAATTGGCAATAAGACATCTTTTAATCGACGATGGCTTAATTTCCGCTTCTCTTGGCACAAGTTTTCAAGTTGAATTTGGTAATATAACATCTTTTTATCGATGATGGCTTAATCTCCGCTTCCTGTGGCACAAGTTCCCATACTAGTTTCAATCACTATTTTGTAATCATCTTCAGTGGGTATATAAGAGTTATTTTTCATACATGTTGTCTCTTGGCCATCTACATCAATTCTACTGGCAGAGTCCGATGTGCCACGTCATTCGAACCATTGCGCATTCTATTTTTGGTTTCATTGCGCATCATTAGTCGTGTTCGTTTTTAATTGGATCGTTTGAATTTTCTTCTGATTCCAATTCATTAGTTGTTGCCATCTGCTTGTTGATAGATTTATATGTTGTTTTGTTTTTGTATTTTTTATTTTTATTATTGTTATTTTATCTTTCTTTTTCAATAAGATATTTCCAAGCGTATGGAAGATTCATTGGGTCGTTATTATTACAATTTGCTTCCTTAGTTTTTTCAATTATTACTGCCTCCAATGTTAATATTTGATTCTTTGTTTTATGTGATGTTAATAACTTTGCTTCATACCAATCTGGAATAGCTTCATTTTCTATGCAATGTTGTATTAATGATGTTTTGTTCTTTTTTGTTCCAGTTGGATATATGTTCACTTAATCTGGTCTTAAAACTTCTTTTAGTACTTCCGACGTACTAAAAGAAGATTTAAGGCCAGATTAAAATAAATCCTAACCACGTAATAAATTCGACAAATAGAAATATTTGATGAATTAATATAACATTTGGCAATGGTTTGTGAAGTTTCAAAGTGCAGATACGGACCTGCAAAACAAACCATGTGGTCACCAGCCTGTTGCTGTTTCTGATTGATGCTCTGTTACGTGTGGTTGAAGCAGATCCACGAAGAATGTGTCGTAAGATAGTGGCAGAGATAAATGTCCACCACATGACAGTTGTTTGGTGTCCGTTTGCGCTGGATACGGTCAAAAAGTGGGACATGTGGCTACTGCATGAGTTGACAACTGCCAATAAAACTAGGCATTTGGAAGTCTAAATGTCGCTGCTTGCCAGGAACAAACAGGAACCTCTACTGCTTCATATTATCAGCTGCAATGAGAAGTGGGTCCTTCATGGTAATCGGAAACTATCTGCACAATGGTTAAGCAAGGCACAGCCTGCTGAACAGCATCCTAAGCTACCTCTACACACAAAGAAGATGATGCTCCTTGTCTGGTGGTTCACAGCCACGATAATTCATCAGAGTTTCTTGCAAGAGGCCAAACCATCGTTGCAGAATGTTATTGTGCTGAATTACACCAGATGCACCGTAAATTGCTGCAGAAACAACCAGCTTTGGTCAACAGACATGGTGTTCTTCTGCTCCAGGACAACGTCCGCACTCATGTCACACAATGAAAAATGCTGACACTAAGTGCCTTGGGCTATGAAGCACTGCCTCATCCTGCCTATTCTTCGGACTTGTCTCTGACAGAATATCATCTGTTTCCTCGCCTGGATCACTTTTTGTTCGGGAAACAGTTTACGACAGACAACAAGTTTCAACATGTAGTTGATGACTTCTTCGACTCCCAGCCCCAAGACTTTTTTCATTCTGAGATCATGGCCTTGCCGGACAGATGGCAACTGTGTGTCAATGCTGAGGCAGATTATTTTGCTTAGGGAAGTTATCCTACTTTTCCGTTCACGCAGTCGACATGTGCTGGTCTTTTACCAGACATTTCATTTGCACCAACCCAATATATCGAGCAGATGGTGAGCAGAATGTGCACAGAGTCTCACTGCCAGTGCTTGCAGATTCGTGCGCAAAGCGACAGCCGTGACAGGAACACCTTGAGGCACAAGAACGGGCACTCCTCCACTTGCTATTACCTCGTGGTCATGATCTTTACTTAAAAAACTGTGTCTGCGCCCAGAAAGAGCTTCCACAAGGTGGAGTTTCATCTCCTGGAGACACAAGCACACTGGTGTATGTGAAGAAAGTAAGACCTTCAAATAGTCAATTCATGGTCGGATGCCTCTGCAATTCCACTGGAAGATACAAGCGATGATGGAAAAAAAAAAAAGTGATGAAAACAGGAAAAAAATAATTGGATGCCTAAAAGGTCTCTGAATCTATCAGTTCTTCGGGAAGTTCTACAGGGTCCCTCGACAGTGTGTCATACTTGCCAACTTTGGAAAATGCGCATCAGTAAAATTTTTGCACGAACGCCATTTACCACAAAACTAAACATATTAAGAAATATGCAGTAAAAATATCTGCATATGTCACAATAACTAAACTAGTATTATCTGTGCATAAAGTAAAATCGTAATTTTGTTCAATGTTAGCCTTGCAAACCTGTGTTGTTTCAATGCGAAACTAAACATTTCCTACAAAAAGGAAATATTCACTTTAAGAGTACTTACACATCGCATTCAAAACTGTACGTTACATACCTTCTAATCTTCATCTTGTATATCAGGATTATATAATAGTGTTATGACTTTCATCACATGCTGCAAAAAATAGCCCTTCTTGCAAAAGTTTCACAACAGCGGAAGTTCGATCTAAAGCCATTTCATGGGCAATCAGTGTCGTTTTGGTCTTCCCACAGCCATAACGTTTGGCAGTTTCATCTTTTGGAAACATCTGCCAAAAAAGTGGTGGACCAGCATGGCTGGCAGCACTGAATGGTACGTTGTGTTGCATAAAAAAAGACGTAAACAACAATTCAGCACAAGTTACATTTCCTTGACTATTATCAGACGTTTTAAAAAACGTAGTCAGTTTGGAGTTACTATCAGTACACTTCACATTACCTTTGTTTTGGCAAATGTCGCAAAATGCAAATTTTACAACTTTATTAGATTTCCCGATACACTGGAACTTTGAGGTGTATACTTCCTTAAAAGTTTGAAAACAACTTTGAAATGGTATAATCTTAGTACTCATCTTTATAGATTTGCATAAAAGCTAAACTAACAACTCACTCCTCCTGGTAATTCAACTCTACAACAAAGAAACAGCACCACACACTAAAAACAACAAATATAAGAAAGTATTCTTTTGCTGCTACAACAATATCGCTCAACACTTTGCAAGCAGATTTTACCCTTCTCTTTCATTGGCTGCGATTTCGCTCCCAAGAGAAGACCAATCAACTGCTACGATGAAGGAACTAGGACTGAAATACCATGGCCACTCGATCAAGTCAGGTTGTGGAAATACAAAATGGGACGGCCACCATCGTAGACTATGCGCATGCGTCTAGTGTCAGCACTCGGCAAGTCACTTGAGCACTCCCTTGGAGAGAGAGCTACCATAAGACATCACGAAGCTAACGAGTCAAAGATGACATCATCACATGACACAGCGCTCGTAAGGTCAGGTAGAAAATCTAAGTGGATGGTTGTAGGGGATTGAAATATTAAAAAATACGTAAAAAAAAAAAAAAAAAAGACCTGTATCCATAAATCAGTAAAATCAAGCAGAAATCCGTAAAAGTTGGCAAGTATGGTGTACTATCCGGGGGAAGGACTGGTGGATGTTTCCAAAGTGAAGACTTGGGTTGAGTTGTCCTGGATTGTATCTGTGTATGAGATTGTGTGCCCGATGATTTCTTGTGCATTCCTTTTACTTTACCAAGAGCAGGCATCGTAGCACCTGAAACTTGTTCTCTGGCCACATACCTGGGTGAGGCAGCAGGAGGTCCCTAAGCAGTGGTTTGCGGTGGTGTAGACAAAGGATCTGTGGAAGAAACTCCAAGGGCCTTCAGCCCAGCAGCATAAATCTCTCAAAAAGAGAAAGGGTAGTCCTTCTCTCTGAGTAGCAAAAAATGTTTTAGAAGCCAAGACGGAAGCATAAATCTGTCCACCTGAGGCAGCAGGTAAAATCTTCCATTGAGCTTCAGGATAAGACAGATGTTTAAGGGTCTTTTAACTCCTGAATCTTCTGCTCCTCAATCCACCTCAGGCAGTCCCTCGCATTGGCCACGTGGTTGCCTTTGCAGTTCACACAATGGGGAGCTGCAGCAGAACAATCAGATAAAGAATGATCGCGTGAACCACAATGATTGCAAGTCGAACCACAATGGCAGGACTGCCAGAAGTGCCCGTACACTTGGCATCTGAAGCAACGAAGGGGGGTTGGGAATGTAAGGATGAACAGCACAGTTCAAATAGCCTGCATGGATGACGGATGGTAGAGTCATGTGCTCATAGGTCAGAATGACTGTCCTGGAGTTCACCAGGTCCCCATTGGAAATTTGATTCAATGCACTGCTGTTACACCTTGGCTAGCAACCTCCCCAAGAAGTTCATCCTCTGAAACATTCACTAGATCATGTTCGAAGATGACACCTTGGGATGAATTCAGGGACTCATCCCAAGCTGTCAATCTTTGAAGCTTGATTTCCACAAGGACACCACCCAAGTTAAAAACATTTAAGAACAACTCACCCTGGCGTGGAGTTGACATTTCCACCAAGAGATCTCCTGACTAACTTGTTCACACCTTTTGATGACCCAATGGCTCCCTGCAGAGCCTTCTGAATCCAGAAAGAAGATTTTAAGCTAAGTTTGTGAGATTCTTCCTGTGCATGAATGATAAAAAATTGGGCAGTGGGAAACAGCAAAGTATGCTGTTTTTTATTTGAGGAGCTAGACTTCTTGTCCAAAAAATTCTTGTGTTTGACAGCAGAGGAAGAGTTAGAAGAATCCATAAATGATGGGAAAAAATTAATCTGCTGACCTCCCTACCTACCACGGAGCCCAACTGGGGAGAGCCTAAGGTCCACAAGCCTCTAAAGGGCATAAGACACTGCTATGAGGATATGCAGGGTGTCAGGGAAGGACTTCTAGTGGTCAGTGTTTCTTATGTGGGGAGGTGGGACATTTCCAAGCTTCTTGTCCTCAAGTTCATTAAAACACCTAAAAACAGCTGAAGTAAAATGAGGTGCTAATCCAAAACAGATTAGTTAAGCACACTTTTTGTAGCACTACATGTACACCTCCACAGGACTTTTATTCTTTGCCACTAAGATCTGCATCTTTACTGACTGCTGTTTAATCACATTTAGAATCAATTAGGGGTGCCAACTTCACTAAATTATGGAGGCCGGCTTGAAGAGATCAGACGTGGGAGGGGCATGTCTCTTCTATTGTCAGGAGGAAAATAAAAAAGATAAGCTACAAGATTCAACGTATATTTTAAAATGCCATTGTAATTGCTCATCAGCATATGAACAAGGAAACAGACATATTATCTTGCTAAATATAATTATTTTTAGAAATAAAATTCAGCCTGTGATTTTATAAAAATATCCAGAGAGATTCTACTTCCAAACGTTTATGAAATTGAGAAATTAGTGGTTACTCAAACAAAGAGCAAGAAGCGCAAAAATTATATAGATAAATAAAGGCACTATAGATTATATGCTTCTATATTTTTATTTATTGATTTTATTTTTTATAATTGTTTTAAAGATTTACCACATATGGAAACATCAAACACAATATGGGGCTGGCAATCAAGTTTCTTATAAAATGACCAATGCTAAATATGGGGGAAAAGTTTTTACAGTACTTATTTTGTTATTTATTAAATTTTTGGAAATAATTCACTTTGGCCTGATATTAATACATTTCTATAAAGAAAAGTGCATTTTTTTGCTATTAGCACAGCATAGCCTGAATAGAATGGGAAAACATTTTGACTTTACAGAACTATTTTAACTCTTGCATTTAGAAGATGGCATGCACACACAAAATTAAAAACTCATTTAATTAAACAGGGCAAAAAATATTGGATGGGCACTGCCCCAGAAAAATTATTCAGGGGCAAGATTCATCTTATCCCCTTCCCCCATAGTCTATGCCTATGGAATCAACAGCCATGCAAAAAAGTAAACATTACACCATGGAGAAAACAGCCACACCTACCAAGCCAGGGATGATCAGCAAGTGACATATTTGAAAGGACCATATTCCTCCATGCATGTGCTGGGGCTGCAACATTTAGCAGATCACATGCCTGGTTTGAGATGCTAATACTTTACACTCCCTCGCATTTGCTTATCACAGTCCAAAATCGCAACAGTGTGAAAACTGGAAATGTGACACCCATGTGCTCCTGATTCCAAGAGAGCGTTCCACAACTTGGTGATAGCTTCTCTTTGACTAACTGTGGCTATTCTGAAATTTGGTGAAAGGAGAAAATAAAAATCAAGTACTTTCAATGACCCTTACAAAATTCAAGGACTTCCAAGGGCCTTGGAAAAGGGAAATTAAATTCAAGGAGTTTTCAGGGACTTTCAAGGACCATGTGCAGACAGCCGAGATCTGCTACTCACATCAGTTGTTTCATCCAAAATTATAGAAAACGAAAGGAGCTTCTTTAATTTTTTTTTAATTTCTGCAATCATTACTTCTATTGATTCAACCAAATCATTTTGTATATGATTTGACATCCCTGAAAACACAGGCGAACTGTCTAAATGATTTTTAAGCTTTTCGTTATAGCAACTAATAAAATTTGTCAACTCAACATAATTACCAAGATTAACAGGTTCTATGGATTCACCATGCCTCTTAAAGGCCAGTTCTTGCTTGCGAAGAAAACACGTAACATCAACTAAGCACCTTAAAATATCTTTCTTTTTTCTTTTTCTTTTTTTTTTTTTTTTAACAAGTTAAGTCAAAAATGTCTTTGTTTGAGAGTTTCTAAAGAAGGTTTTGGTCTCTCAGAATTTGCAATATCCGTTTTTCTTTTGAAAACTTCTTTGACTGAAAGGCTTATCTTTTAAACAATCTAAAAACATAGCATTTATATTTGTTATTGTGTTGGTCTATAGATGGCAGCATAGTTTCAAACATGAAATTGCTTCTCTCGGAGAAGAGAAATCTTACCTCTTCAAAAATTAAGTCAAATAGCGCTGAAAGGTGTTATCTTACAATAATTGTAATTACACCTTACACGGGTACACCCATGGGAGAAAATCACTGCACAATGCACATTGTAGAGTATTTCAAGAACATATATTTCACTGACTGGTTCAAAATCGAAAGAGCTACAAATAATCACTTCAGACACAAAACGAATGGACAAACCAGAAGCAACTGCTGTATTGCTTGCATAGCCCTCATAGCAACAGCAGTGAGCTTAGTCACATGGGCATTCGGCACATCGGCTTGTTAACTCTGAAGCACGAAACAAATGGACAAACCCAAAACAACTTCTGTGTTGTTTGCATAGCCCTCATAGCAGCACCTGCAGCGGTGATCATAGTCACCTGGCAGTTTGGTGCACCAGCTTCTCTATTGTTTTATCTTTGCACAATGATGGCATTAAATTTCAATAAAGCTAGGGTGGATAGAAATCATTTAACAGTTGTTTAAGAGGTGCATTTTTGGAAGCGATCACACCATGGGTTTAGATTTTAATAGTCATTCTAAATAAAGCATAATTTAATTTTTGCATGGCTTTCAATTATTGATTTCTAGAAAGGCAAGCATTGCTTACATTGCTTCTATGGACTGCATGCCCCTGATATAAAATATAAACCACTAAAAGCAACTTTATGATACTATTTTGTATGCAAAGTTATTTTATCAAACTGCACTCTTTTTCCCTGGTAAAAACATAGGTATATTTTTTTTATCAGTCAGTCTGAATTAAAAACAAAAACTATTACTAGTTTTGATACTAAAAATCTTTGTGCGAACTACATCTTCAGACTGTTTGGATAAACTGTTCAGCTATACTTCTGTATCTGGCCTGCATCATCTGCTACAACAAAGCACATGCCGATAGGTGGCACTAGAGACATGGGGCGCCTAGGTACTTGGTATCTTTAAATATGATACTAAGCGATTCAGGGTCAAAATCTGCCCTGAGGATGGCAGATCTGAGAGCACATTGCTGCCGCTCATACAAAAACATGTACAACAAAGCACTACTGTCACGACAGATTAGTGGGCTGCATGTCATAACCTCAGAAGCTGCAGATACGAACATCTCACAGTTAACCACTCACTGAACTTCGTGGATCCTAGTACTGGGGCTCATACCCAAGGTGTTGAGAGCAATTGACGAACTCTCAAGCACAAACTTAGTTATGGAACTCGCAAACATCATTTGGCAGATTATATTCTGGAATATTTATTCCGATGGAATTGCAATCTTTCGTCAGAACATTGCTTTGAAGTCATGGTTCGGATCATTAAACAGTTCTTTCCTGGATGTAATTAATTTATTCAATTATATGCTAGAAAGATAGGCTTTAATTCTGCATGAAACACGTGTCTACCGTCGTCCCTGTAAATGTTTAACGATATGAACAAAATCATGCTTCACGAAAGGCCCTTTTAAGGGCCAGCGAGAATACTTCAAAAACATTTATCTTGTGAATACACCGCACACTGCGTTTCTCATGACACAGGATAGATGGCAGCACTATATCACTCGGGAAACATCATATTACCAGTGATTCCACGTTGCTCTATTGCAGCAGACGACGCAGGCCGGGTATGAAAGTGCATCCACTTGTTCTTCCTGTTGCATTCAGTATTTACCTTAACCAAAAATAAGATGTGGGCGACAGGTACTTAACGGTCATTATTAGGCCAATAAAGGGATAAAGGAGATCCATGTGTAGGCATGAACCTAACACTCACATCACCTTTATCATAATTTATCTTCTCAACAAATCCCATGTACCAATAGGAAATCATAAATCCTGTAGCAATTGCAGCACGTGTAACCAACTCATTTTCAAAATTAGACACACTGATTTCAGATATACAGCTACATTAACCTTAACTTAATCTTTTAGCACCAACTCTGAAACCTGGAAGTGGTGCAAAATGATACATTGAATGTGTATCAGGAAACATTATTGCTTTCTCAAAGGGTTCACGAAGCTGACTAAGCACTTTGTTTATCTCTTCTTGGCACACACACACAAAATATAATTCCTTTTTTATTATCTTTGCAGAAGTTATACATTTTTGTAGCAGACGTGATTTGTTCAACTAAAGGTCGCTGCAAACTGGCTTCGGTTGTTAGCCTCTTTACAACTGCATCAATTCCATAACATTGTGGCCTGCCATGGCTGTTGAAAAAAAAAAAAAACCATTTACCTGCCAATCCACGCTTAGAATTCATTTCGTAATATTACGTTATTTAGATTGGTGTTACAGCATGCCATCAAAAATATGGAAAATCACCATTTTTGTAGATGAAATTATTCATCAGCAAATAGTTACAGTAATTTCCTTTTGTCAGTTGCCGCTGTAAGTTTTCAGTAATTTCGTTGTCATCAGTTGCTGCTGTTTTCAAGCTAACTGCCAACAAAAGCCTGCATACAAAATAAGGCCTTTTTGGATTCCTTCCCCACAATTGCAAAGATCCTAAAGACATTATTTTTCCTGCTGAAAAGCCCCATTATAATAAATACATAGTTTCAGCAGATTGAGATGAGGGAACATTTTGAAAAGAATTAAGTTCAACATGCATGTACAATAAAAATCATTAACTTCCCTAATTTTTTCTCCCAAAATTGCAAAGATCACATAGTAATTTTTTCCCCTGCTGAAAGCTTCTATCATAATACACATATAAATTGTCAGTGGATTTGAGAAGGGAGCACATTTTAGAAAGAAAAAAAAAGTTTTGTTTAATGAAAATATGGCTGCGTGTTTTTCATCTACTTTTGTCACAAAATTGAAAAAAAAATGTTATTTTATATCTGAAAATGTGCAGCAAAAAGGTGTTCCTAAATGTATGGATCATGTAGATAATTTAAAATATATATATATGTGGCTGCCACAGTTAGTTCTGTATTTTTTGAAATTCTTTAGTCATATGTAATTGTGAAAACTGGTTGGTTGGTTGGTTGGTTAATTGATTTTAATGGCGCAAGGGCCATGGTTGGCCAAAGAGCGCCAAACAAAAGACATCAAAACAAAACTAAAGCAATAAAAACGTACACAATGTTAAAAACAGGCTGATATGGTAAAAAATGAAATATGATAGTGAACAAGGTAAAATCTAGATAAGTTTAAAAAAGTCAATATCGTGTAAAAACGAAAACACTGCTTTCATGTCGCAGGCTTCGCCAATAATGGTTAGCAGCGTAGCTGCTCCTTCGTCCAACAGATGAGAGTGAAAATGACGAAAACGATGATCACAAAACCGAACACAAGTACACAAAACATGAAGGACAGTGAGACGACAGTTGCACGTCTCACACACCGGGACACTCTCGCCACACAGCAAAAAGCGGTGAGTAAAACGACAGTGCCCAATGCGGAGACGTGCAAGAACAACTTCCTCACGACGGTTCTTCCGCAAACTAGACATCCAAAGTCCGATCTGTGGTTTGATGGCATAGAGTTTATTGCTGCCCTGCTGAGACCACAGGGACTGCCACTCATCCATAACAAATTTCCGGATAAACGGCCGATAATCTCGGAAAGACAGTGGCAGCCGAGCTGGCGACATGGAGGAAACAGACCGGGCAGAGAGATCTGCCAGCTCGTTACCCCGGATCCCAACATAGCCAGGAACCCAACAGAATCGGACCAGGAAGCCATCACCCTCCAAAGTTCCAAGAAGACGATGGACATCACGGATGACAGGTGAGTCCGTGTCCTCCGGAGAAGATAAAACTTGGATGACGGACAGGGAATCGGAGCAAATCAAAGCGCAACGATGAGATCTAGACCGTATGTGACACAAAGCGAGGTGTACCTCACGCATCTCTGCCGAAAAGACGGTGGATTCAGGCGGAAGCCTCTCAGCATGGGAGGCATCGCCACACACGAAAGCGGATCCAACAACCTCACCGGATTTCGACCCGTCAGTAAAAACAGGCACAAAATCCGGGAAGAGAGACTGATTCTCGGCAAAGAGCTGCTGGTACACCAGAGCAGGAGTGGAAGACTTTGGCCACACACAAAGGGAAAGGTCAGCCGTAGCTTGAACCGGCTGCCAAGGCGGTTCATTGTAGAACCGGGTCAAACCAATCCTTGACAAGTCTAGACCAGCATCGCGCACTATGGCCGACATCCGAATCCCGAAAGTCGGAACACAGGAGGGGCGGTTGGAAAATAAGCGGACACAGGCTGGTTGGAAGATGGAACCATGCAGCGGATGATCAGAAAGAGATTTTAGTTTTGTGTAAAACTGAAGAGACAGCTGCTTACGATGGATGCATAACGGCGGCTCATGAGCCTCCGCATACAGGCTATGCACGGGAGAGGTACGGAAAGCACCAGTGCATAGCCGCAGAGCCTGGTGATGGACAGGATTCAGAGGCCGCAACACGGAAGGACGTGCCGAACCGTACGTTATGCAACCGAAGTCTAACTTTGACCGAATCAGAGAATGGTAAATGCGAAGCATTGAGCACCTGTCAGCCCCCCAAGATGTTTGAGAGAGGACCTTCAGGATACTCAATGACTTCGTGCACCTCACCTTCAAAGACTGGATGTGAGGTCGGAAGGTGAGAGCTCGGTCAAAAGTTAGCCCAAGGAACTTGACTTCTGACACCACAGGGATGGTAGAACACCCCAGACGGAGGTGAGGGTCCGGGTGAAGACCCCGTTTGCGGCAAAAATGCACGCAAACGGTCTTCTGGGTCGAGAAGCCAAATCCATTGTGGGAGGCCCAGGTAGAGATCTTGTTAATGGCCGACTGCAGCTGCCGCTCAATGGTGCGCATGTTGACAGATGCGCAAGAGATCTGCAGATCATCCACGTACATGGAGCCACGAACCGACGGAGGAAGAAGAGTGAAAATATGATTTACACGAAGGATGAACAATGTCACAGAAAGAATGGAGCCTTGAGGGACACCCTGCTCTTGTGGGTATAACGCAGAGAGGGTCGATCCGACGCGCACATGGAACATCCGGTCCTGGAGAAATCCGGCAATGAAGGTTGGCATATTTCCCCGCAATCCGCAGATCACGGAGAATGCCGTATCTCCAGGTTCGATCGTAAGCTTTTTCCATGTCGAAGAACACGGAGACCATGTGTTGATGCCGGACAAACGCCTCCCGGACAGATGTCTCAAGGCGAAGATGATGATCTGAGGTGGATCGGAATTTCCGAAATCCACTCTGATGAGGTGAAAGAAGGTGACGTGATTCCAAATAAAAAACCAAACGAAAATTGATGATGCACTCTAGTACTTTGCAAAGGCAGCTCGTCATAGCAATTGGTCGGTAGTTCAACGGGTTAGCGGGATCTTTACCGGGTTTGAGAACAGGAACGACAATGGCAGTGCGCCAAGATTCGGGAAAGTCACGCTCGTGCCAGATCCTGTTGAACAGGACCAGCAGACATTCAAGAGAGGACGGAGAAAGGTGCTTCAGCATTTCATAATGGATGTTATCCGGTCCGACAGATGTTCGGCCGGACCGATTCAGGGCAATCTTCAGTTCGACGGCAGTCAGCGGGCTGTTATAATCGGCAGCGGAAAACGGACCAAAGGATACCTTGGACCGTTCAAGCCGCGCTGTACCTGCCGGAACGAAGCAGCGTAATTGCGGCTGCTGGACACCGAAGAAAATGCGGCGCCCAGACAGTCAGCAATACCCTGAGCATCGGCAACCGTTCCTCCACCACTCTCAAGAATGGAGATTTCCCCAGAAAGGTACTTACCCCGAATCTTGCGGATCCTGTCCCAAACGATCTTAGAGCTGGTAGTGGTGATAATCCCGGATACGTATCGTATCCAAGATTCCCGTTGGCTACGACGACGGACCAAACGCGCGTAAGATTTGGCTCTCTTGAAAGCAAGTAGGTTCGCGTCGGTGGGGTACCGACGAAACCTACCCCAAGCCCGATGTTGGGCCTGACGAGCTGCCTTGCAAGTGGAATTCCACCAAGGTCTCGGACAACGTGGAAGGTTAGGCGAAGACTTAGGGATGGTAAAGTCTGCCGCGTGCACAAGACAATCCGTTACCGCCGCAACAGCTTCATCGATCGTACCCGAGGTCACCATGACTGGAGTAATGATCGCTGAAGCCGTGAATGAGTCCCACTTGGCCCGATCGACAGCCCATCTAGCAGGGCGAGTAGGATGACGGTACCCGTCACCTGCTAGACGGAGAAAGAGGGGAAAATGATCACTGCCAAGGGGATCATCAGACACGCACCAGGACCAGTCAGGATATAACGATGGCGAACTCAAGGACAGATCAATGGCTGAGTACGAGCGGGTGGGTTCATGAAAGTAAGTGACTGTCCCGGTGTTGTGGAGACAGAGGGACGTGTTGGAGAGAAGGGACTCAACAACACGGCCCCTGGAGTCACGAGTGGCAGAACCCCACAACGGATGGTGTGCATTGAAATCTCCTAAGATGAAGAAAGGAGGCGGCAGCTGGTCAACCAAATCTTCCAGATCCGAAAGGCTTACAGCTTCAGTTGGCGGTATGTAGATGGAACACACCGTGAGCAGAGTGTTCACAGATAGGCGCACTGCCACTGCCTGCAAAGTCGTCCGAAGGGCAACCGCAGTGACAGGAACACCATGAGGGACAACGACGGCCACTCCTCCGCAGGCAATTACGCCGTCCTGGTGATCTTTGCGGAAAAAGAATGTCTCCGCAGCGAAGGAGTGTCCGTCGTGCGAAGCTTTGTCTCCTGGAGACACACGCACACGGGTGTGTGCGAAGACAGTAAGCCTTTTAAATCGTCAATGCGTGAACGCAGACCTCGGCAATTCCACTGAATGAGCGTAGCCAGAATGAAAAATAAAAGGAAAGGATGAAAAAACAAAAATGACAGACGACTGGAATGTCTCCAAGTTGTCCATCAGCTCCTGACCATCTGCAATGTCCGGAGACAACACAGGGCTGTGCTTACCCACACAGGGCTGCGCTACCGGAGGTTTTGGTGGTTTCTTGCTCTGTTTCGAGGGGGAGGAACCTGATTTCACCTTTTCCGGCCTCTTCTTGGGTGCGCCCTAGGACTGGGTCCCAGTGCTGGCAGAGGATGTTTTCTGCACAGAGGATGTATTAGGCGTCAATGGTAATGGCACCTTGGATTCAATGCGGCGAGACCTCAGTGCCTCCAATCCGGCAGCAACGATGTCCTCAAAAACATAAGGACACCGCGCTGGGAAGGTCACCTCAGTCTGCACCGCAACAGTAGCCTTCTGGACCACAACCGATGCATAGGAGCGCCGGCCTGTTGGTAGAGGAGCTATCCGCCGTCTGGCTTCAGGATAAGACAGATGTTCGGTCGTCTTCAGGCGTTGGATAGCCTGCTCCTCGATCCACTTTGGGCACTGCTTAGAAGAAGCCGGGTGAGATCCCTCGCAGTTGACACAGTGATCCAAGTCAGCGGAGCAGTCCGCCAAAGAGTGTTCAGGCGACCCACAGCGCCCACACTTTGCTACATTACGGCAAGACTGCTGGGAGTGACCGTAATGCTGGCACTTGAAACATCTCAAGGGGTTCGAGATATACGGTCGAACATCGAGCCGCAAGTACCCCGCCTTGATGGAAGTGGGCAGGGTAGGTGAGTCAAATGTCAGCACGATGTTCCGGGAGGGAATAGACTTCCCATCCCGCCGGAAAAGAATACGGCGAACCCCAGTGACATGTTGTTCCCCAAGTTCTTCAAGCAATTCCTCATCGCTGCATTCCAGCAGGTCGCGGGAGTTGATGACCCCGCGAGAGGAATTGAGGAAAAGATGGGGCGAGATCTCCACAGGAATGTCCAGCAGAACGGTCGTCTCCAGCAAGGAGGCACTGTGGTGTGGATTAGATGTCACCACAAGAAGATCCCCTGACGGGAGCTTCTTAACACTCTTTGGTGAGCCCGCAACGGCCTGAAGAGCCTTATTAATCCAAAACGGACTCTTCGAACTGAGGGATTGTGCAGGATCAACAGAATGGATGAGAAGAAACAGAGCATTACAGTTGGAACTGAGTAGTTTCTTAGTGGAGGAGGGTGACCCATCCTCCACACAGCGCTTCAAATTAACAGCATGGGAAACACTTTGTGTTGCCATGAGAAGAAAAATAGATTCGTCCGCCAACCTCCCCACCCACTACCGAGCCCAACGAGGGAGAGCCGGAGGTCCGCAAGCCCAAGAGGACGCAGGACACGGCTCTAGGGATAGTCAGCGGATATAGCAAGTTGGTAGGGCAGACACACGCTCGGCGTGCACCCAGACTTTCCCGTGCCCGGAGAACACCCCTTTGGCATGCCCACCCTACCCCCCAACTCACCCAGCCGAACAGAACGACAAGCCGCTAGAAGTCTGGACGCAACTCGGCCACAGACTTCCTGACCAGGAGTGGGTTAGCTCCCAGCCTCCCGTTTAGGGTGAAGCAGAGGGCAAAGAGGAGTGTTGGCATCTGGAGACACTACAACCCGGCCCCCAAATACCTCAGCCTCCAGCATCCTCATTTCCACCTGTACGGGTTACCGCACACGGCAAACATGCAGGTAGGTCTAAGCTAACCAGCTCCGGAAAAACAGAAAATGTAACATAAAAGAGAAAAGACAGGGAAGAGAACGAGGAACAAAACCCGGAGCTGGCGCCTCATCACAACCTCAGCAGCCTACAACTGAGGCGGGTACATGTCATTATATGAACTTAAGACGAAAAAAGCAAAACAATAAGAGAAAATCGGCTCGGGCCGTGGGGACGCCATCCCCCATCAGCTGGATGAACAGCTGTCCCTTCGGTGATGTCATCGTTCCAGAGTAAACGAAATGTATTACGTCACAAGGTGAGCTCGGGCCGTAGGGGCGCCGCTCCCCAAATAACTGGAAAACCAGTTATCCCCGTGCAGGGGTGAAAAACTGGTACCACGCCGACTTAAGGCAGAGCCATCCAATTTTTAAAGCGGCACTACTTAAGATCTTCTGGACCAACTGCCATAAAAAAAGTTTCCAGGATTCATAACTCTGACTACAGTAAACTCTCTTATCCGGCACCACTGGGACTGGAAGGTTGCTGGAAAACAGAATGTTCCAGATACCTGATCATCACTGTTTAAATTACCATAGCACTGTGCAAAACTGATTAAAACTCTATATTGTACCTGCTGCTAGTGAGGAATAAAAGTGTAATTTAAGTAAAGAACAAGTTTTATTAACCTGATACATAAAATATAAACTGAATATGTAATGAAAATAAAATTATCTCTACCAAACTTTTTAAACACTTAACACAAAACTGCATTATATAAAAATAATAAAAAATTATTCTGAGAGTTCGTCATTGGGGAGTGTGGTAGGTGCATCGACTAGTGAGGTTGAAGGATCTCTGACATCAGCTGTGGAAGGTGTAGCAGCATCCATAATGGTGGATGGAGTCTGGATGGGATTTTTTTGTAAATTTCTTCAGCATCTCCCTTATATCACCTTGCCTAGA
This sequence comes from Macrothele yani, assembly GCA_039090855.1. Lineage (NCBI taxonomy): Eukaryota > Metazoa > Arthropoda > Arachnida > Araneae > Macrothelidae > Macrothele > Macrothele yani. The sequence goes on along the minus strand of CM076989.1, from coordinate 90,627,927 downwards.
TGCCTTTGCTCTTTCATGAAGAAATTCATTCTTAATAATATGAAGCTGCATGATGCCATGTGTATTCACGTATGTTGATTGCTTTGCAAAAGAAATAAACATATCCAGCACCTCACTCGCTGCCTTCCACGAAACTTCAGGCATTGCTTCCTCTTCGTTTTCCTTGGTGTTGGGGGCCAATACATTAGAAATTATTTCTTCATCGTCCAAAGATATGGTGATAGGAACATCGCTGTTGACCAATATCCAATGTTCAATTTCTTTCTCACTCGTATCTTGCTTTGTCTTTACCAGTACACATAATCCCTAACCACTTTGCATAACGATCTGACTCAAAACCCCTCAAAATCAGCCTCACCTTCCTCATCCATAAAAATGACCATCGGCCACAATTTTCTCCAACAATATTGACAGGTCTTAGTTTTTACACTATTCCACGCAAGGGATATCATAAATATGGCACCCTTTACATTAAACATTTTCTGGAAATCTTTGATTGTTCCTTCACGATTGTTAACCAGGTGACTCGTGAAATCATGATGATAATGCATTTTCAAATTTTGGATGAGGCCCTGGTCCATAGATTGAATTAGTCTTGTCACAATTGGAGGTAAAAAATGCAAAAAATATTGCCTATGGAGAGCTCCTCAGCAGGTAGGTGAGCCCTACAGTTATCCAACACTAACACAACTTTACTGTCTTCTGAAAGACGATTTTTCTTTAAATTTTCTTTTACACTCGAGACAAACACTTTTCTAAACCACTCCAAAAATATTTCGCATGAATAAATAAATCCATTTCTCTTTCCACATTAAGCAACACACAGCAACCGAAAAATTGTTATTCGGCCACCACCGGGGAATTGAATCCTGAATCTCTCTATATCTAGCCGAGCACGTTGGCTTTACAATACAGCAGCCAACAATTCACGGCGCTATGCAAGTTTTTCTTTTTCAGTCAGCATGCGACATAAATCCGTAAGATTGGCTCAGCTACTGGGGCATCTCCATCTGGTGGCCATTAATGGCACTGGCTATATATAATTATAGCAATAATCCAAAGGGTAAGATCCAAGGTGAAAATCATCTAAATACGTGGCATCAGTTGAATAAATAAATCCATCATTCTTTCCACATTAAGCAATGCACAGCAACCAAAAAATTGTTATTCAGCCACCACCAGGAAATTGAACCCTGAATCTCTTGATATCTAGCTGAGCGCGTTAGCTTTACCACAGTGGCATTTGGCTGCAAACGATAACACTGGCAAACTTGTAATGTTTTTGAAGCACCTTGGCTTCCTATATTTTCCAATAACACATAATTTCCCTTTATGGATTTCCTTCTGCATTACTACACACCAACACAGTTAACCTATCTTTACTCTGCTTGAAGCCTGAAGCACTACTCTCACCCCAACTTGCCAATGTAGACACAAATCACTGATAAAGCAGTCCAGTTTCATGGGCGCTATAAATTTGATGGGGAGATAAATTCTGGTCTTTAACTAGCTGCGAAAACTTGTTCACAAATTCTACTGCAGAAGGCAAATCAGCAGACATTTTTTCTGCTGAAACATTGACACTACGGATGCAATGACGCACCTTAAATCTTATAAGCCATCTGGACGAGAATATACATGATTCTTGAATACTCATTTCTTCACAAAATCCTTCACCTCCTCAATTATCATGGGGCACAAGATACATGTTCCTTCCGATCTTTTAATTGAAAACCATTCATATTATACAATACTTTAAGGTCTTCACTTCGTGCTTGATGCAGTGTGCGATGTCCTTTGCCTGCCTTTGGACTCTCCGACTGCAAGAAGAATGCTTTCGTTTTGCGGCTCTGTGCCATGATGTCATACAATGTAGATAATCTTATGTTATATTCATTCATCAACTGTTAACGACTTTCACCCTTCTCAAGGAGATAACATATATCCATCTTCTGCTTAAAGGTGAGTACTACTCTCTTGCATTTACCAGCTGAAGACATTGCTATATATGAGTTGCTTAGTTCTGAGAAAATTAGCGTAAATACTGGAGTATGGATAAACTGTAAATGAAACACATGAGCGACTCATTGCTGTTGGCACCTGGTGGTAAAATCATACTAGCGACTGATTGCTGCTGGCACCTGGTGGCCGATGGTAACAAACCATCATTCGGGTGTTGGTTGCTTGAGAGTTCCGGTTATTTGAGTACCAGATAAAAAGAGAGTTTACTGTATTTTGTACCAAGTTTCACAAAAATCTGAAATGGGTGGGTAACCTGCTCTGGATGAACTATCCTGGAACGACCGACAACCAATGAGCAAAAATGGCTGAAAATCGGCAAACACAGATGGTGTTTCTTATTCATCCTTTCTCTGTTAGCATAAATCACACCTGGGGACTGATCAGCAAAGCTAAATATTTACCCATTTCAGTTATTTATCTTTCATTATACTTGCCAAAAACTCAAGAATACACTTACTTTGAAAGGGCTCTCCGTCACACCAATAAATTTTTTCATGAATAAGAATGCTTTCACATAGCATTCAAGACTGTAAAACAGAAAAAAAAAAAACAGTTACAAAAAATTATGATTTACTAAGAAATATATGCACATTTTAGCTCAAAAAAAATTACATCAATCAAAAAGAAAGTTGGCCATACAAAATACCTAATATAATATATTGTAGCTACATACAAATTCAAATGTGTGACCTCTCCTACCTCTCCCTTTTTTTTTTCAGATCAGTGAGTTCTTATGTCAAACATTGAATTAACAAACTACTTAAAATTGATTCCACATTAGTAGTAGCCTTTTAGTACTTACTACAAGCAGTGATTTGGGCATAAACTGATTTGCTAATGTGAATGTATAATTTAATATGGAAAATTATGACATATGCCATATTTTTGAAACATTAAACAATGATATAATATACTTGCATATCCATCAATGGAATTCCACATTCTATCAGGCTGTAATGCTTGGTGCTGTAGTGTCATATTACACAACTGAGAACATATTAATTAAACTTCAATATTTTAATTAATCAAAAGCTAATAAAATGTCATTTCCTTGTCTGTCCCCATCATCATAATACAAACTTTGAAAAATTACTAAGTCATGATTGAGTCAAAAATTTTGTAAACTAAAGGTATCTTATTTATTTTAAGGGTTATTATGGACAAACTGACCATATTTTAAAAATTTAACACCCATACTGTGGTTTTAATAAATATAATTTCAATGTCCCTGGCCATTTATGTCTACCCTGTCAGCAATTGCAAGTTGGCTTTTTCCTTCACTAGATTTGACTAGTGATCCAGTTTCACACCTGTGTGGCTGAGCTCAGAGATCAGAAGTAGCCATTGTGCTGTATGTTTCAATTGTTAATTGCATTTTTCTGCTGGAAAATAATTAAAATTTCATAATTTTCATGTGAGTATTTTTATTATCTGTCATTCCCCTGTCTTTATGTGTGTCTTTAAGTAGATTGTAAATGAGATTTATTGCATATTGGTAGTAATCTACATGTATTATATGCTGTATGTGATATTTAGGCCAAATGTAGGAAAACCACATGGGGCTAGAAGCAAATCAGTTAGTTTTTGTCATTGTCCTCCTGTATGTTGACACGGGAATGACACTATACACGGGGAAATTACATTACTGTTGCGTTAAGGAACTTAGCTTTATATTATCATTTCCATTAATTATCTGAATTATAAAATGATTAATGTGTTAAATGATGTCAAATAAAAATAAGTTTGTAATATATTAAATTCATAAATTTATTCTGTTACATTTGTAACATATATTTTCTTTATTTTATTTTACTTGTCATTTAAGCATCAGAAGCAATACCTGAATGATACAAAATAAACAAAATTCTCCATATTCGCACGATTCTTAAAAGCCATTAAAAGTTAAAAACCACTTAAACAACTTTATTTACAGCTGAAGATGACAAGATCTTTCGTAGATGTGGCTGACGTGGCTACGAAAGATCTTGTCATCTTTAACTGTAAATAAAGTTGTTTAAGCGGTTTTAAACTTTTAATGGCTTTTAAGAATCATGCGAATATGGAGAATTTTGTTTGTCATTTTGGAAGTGTTAGCACGAATTTATGACATATGCAACCTGAATGATACACTTATCTTTATTTTATTTTACTTGTCATTTAAGCATCAGAAGCAATGCCTGAATGACATGCTCATCTTTTCTTTATTTTACTATCGTTTAAGTGTCAGAAGCGATACTTAAATGACACATTTAAGAACTTGCACAGGAAGTTTCTCCAGAATACAGGTTTCAATGTGAGCTATACCACTTTTACTAGGTTGCGGCCTTTTCTGGATTGCTTCACCCAAAGTGTCAGATAGGAACACTATACTTTGCTGCATTCATGACAACCTGAAGATGCTAGTAGTAAAACTTGATGAGATCAAGTTAATTGACTACAAGACCCCAGACCTTCTGTTGGAAACTTTGTGCTACAACAAAAGTAACCTCTCATGCTTGTTACGGAAATATAGCTGTGCAATGGTCATGCAGTAGTATACAGTGACTATCAGCTTGACGCATAAATGTCTTACATGAAGTGAAATACAGTAACAAACAATTCACAGATAAAAGCGGCCAAGAGAAAACTTGCACAAAATTCAAGAAAGAAGTTATCGCCACTATTGACTAAACTGTTGCAAGTTTTGAAGTCAAATTACCAAAATATATGGATCATATTGCACCTAAATTCAACAGCACAGGGAAATACAGCATTTAAAAAACAACATGAAATCAAATGAAATCTTAATCCATGTCAATTTCAGCAAAAATTAGGCATGCAAGTATGCCAATGAAATTCAAGCCTTTCATTTTGTAGGGGGTCAGCAAATCACTTTATACTGGAATGCTATATTGAAAGAGTGATAATGGTGTGACACCTGAATCATTTTGTACCCTTTCCGATTCCTTAAGACACGATACTGCTGCCATTTGGACTCGCTTGCACCCTGTTACTCGCAACCACTTAGAAGCTCGTCCTAACATAGACACCATTCATAGACTGAGTGACAGTCTGGCCACACAGTATCAGAATAAAAACAATGTTTTATGTAATCAACACTGTTATAAAAGAATCCTTCCCATGCATAAAACTGGTCATGTGGAATTATAACAGAAGCAGGACATGGGAATGGAGCACTGGATGGAATTGGTGGGGTACTAAAATGTACTGCAGACAGGATTGTGGCTCAAGGCACAGATATAGCCAACTACGAAGAATTGTTTGAGGCACTACAGATGGAAGTGAAGGGTGTTAAGCTAACTGCTGTTACAAAGGAGAAGACATCAGACGTGATGGTATATTTGCTGGGAAACCGATCCAGTCATTTAGAGGGACATCATCAAGTGTCATGGTCTGAGGAAGCACTGAGTAGAAGTTGGGTCATTCGATGTCAAATCACCCAGCATTTTCACAATATGTCACCCACCCATCTCAGATTTTTGTGAAAATTGGTACAAAATATTGTACTGACAGTGAGATGTGAAACCTGTTAAAATTTTAGGTCAGTCAGTCCAGTAGATCTTAAATAATGCTATTTTAAAAATTGGGTAGCTCTGCCTTTAAAGTTTTCATGCTATGAGTTTTCACAACTACACTGTAGGACAACAAAATTCATAACTTTACAACTAACTGGTGCAGCCACATACCTTTTTTTCTTAAATGATCTGCATGATCCATACATTTGGGAGCAACTTGTTTCTGCACATTTTTGAATTAAAAGAACACTTTTTTTTTAATTTAATGACAAATGACATGGAAAAATGAGACCACACTTTTATTAAACAAAACAATTTTTTTTCAAAATGAGCCACCACTTCAAATTTGCTAAAAATATTTTCATGTGTGTATTATAACGTAACCTTTCAGCAGGAGAAAAATTATTTTGGGCAATTCACAATTTTGGGGAGGAAAAAAATTAAAAATGGCATGTTTTATATATGGAACATTTTGACATGATATCATTGGCGCACCCATGGAGGGGGCTTTGGGGACTTAAGCCCTTTTCCAAGCAGATTAAGAGCAACATACGTCACAAATTAAACATTCAAAAATATAATTTTACATAGTAACTTGTACAAAATTCTAGCGGATAATGCTTACCTTGGCATTCCTTTCTAGCGATGGGAACATTTCACGCACGTGTTTTACGGTTTTTGTTGATGTAATTGTCCTAAAGACCGGGAAACATGTGCGTGAAATGTTCCCATCGCTAGAAAGGAATGCCAAGGTAAGCATTATCCGCTAGAATTTTGTACAAGTTACTTTGAAATATTGCACGTAAAAGAGAATAGTAGAATGATTAGAGCTATATAATAGTCAGAATTAGAACTACTAATTGGAATAATTCTACATGTTCAAAATTACATAGTATCTGACATAGTGTTTTCTATTACATGGTGTCTCCTTCCCAAAGAGATTAAGAGCAACGTACATCACAAATTAAACATTCAAAAATATTATTTCACGTGTTCAAAATTACATAGTGTCTGACAGTGTTTTTTAATACACAGTGTCTTCTTCCCAAAGCCCCAAAGAGATCAAGAGCGACGTATGTCACAACCGTATAAAAACTATAGGCGTACACTGTAAACTATATACGTATATACTGTATATATGTACACACATTGTGTATGTATACTATGTATATATATAGCCCCCTCCAGCAGGAATTCCTGTGTGCGCCACTGCACGATATTACCCAATATTTTTAATTAAGTGGTTGCTTGACCATTTTATACACCTTTCCCCCCCCCCCATAGTGTAACCCTATCGTTGAGTAGCTCAAAAAAATTTTTTTTATTTTTATGTGCCACCATCTTGGATATAGGTTCATTTTTTCTTTCTGCGGCACGCTAAAATACGGCCTCACAATGGTTTTGAAAAAAGGCAATTGCTTTCCTCTTATTGTAGATTGAAAGTTTTGGTTTTCACTACCTTAAAAAGGGGACATTTTAGGCTTACAGAAAATGTATAGAAATGATAGGAAATATTTTTTTAACCTTGCTTAAAATAGTGTTGAAATGTGTAATACTTGCAAGCATAAATCGCCATTTTTGATGGACTGGGAGTTGAAACCCCAAGTTCAGAATTTTTTGTGTAATAAACTATGGCTAGTAGTTTTCAGCTATGGAGAACTTAAGTCTGGGAGAACACACACACACACATGTGCACGCATTTCAGATCATCAGCAAATAAAATAATTTATTTTGGATCTTCAGATTTTTTTCATACATACATAGTACATAAACTCAACTGGGAGAAATATTCTACTTTCATAATAAATGGGCAATCAAATAAAAGTAGTTTAACCTGTTGAATATAAAGTTGTAATAAGGTAGAGGAATTTCTTTAGTTAGTTTTTCATCCAGTGCACATAAATACTCTTAGAAAAATGAAAAGAAAAAAAAGTCCAACCTAAATTTTTAATTTTTTTTTGTGTCAGTAATTAAATGCTTGCCATAAGTGCTAATGAATGTTGAGCCCCCCCCCCCCCAATCATTCCTCCTTACAGGACTTCAAAACAAAGTTCTATCTTCACTTGCTATCTCTGTTTTGAATCCAGAAAAAAAAATCCCCGGAAAAAAGATCCACGGAAAAAAAAGCCAGGGAAATAAAATCCAACTCCAATAAAACAGTTATCCATTTACATGATCGACACAGGGCCGGATTAATGGGAGGGGAGGGGGTCTAGCTACATGGTTTTCATTAAGGGGCCTGGCTCCAATTGCTGTTCCTCCGAGGAACACTTTGAATGTGTGAAAATTTTTCCAGTAGGGCCGTTTCCAAGGTGCCTAACGAGGGGAAAACTCTTGTTTGTCTGAATTTTCATGCCAGTTCATTTGAGTTTAGGGCAACTGGCCACAAAAGTTCAAGTGGGTAGGGGAGGGCTCTAAAGATTGCCGTTTCTGGGTCTATATTGAAAACTGAATTGGGAACTCCAAATAAACAAATTTCGAGAAAACGTTCCATGTAAGCCAAGAGAGAATTGTACTTTAATTTGAAGAAATAAATTGACGAGGATCCGAGGTACACTGGGGGGGCTCTACCTCCAACTTCCGTAATATTATATTCTGGGCCGCTGGAGTCTGTCAGTGTATCCAGGATGTTCCCCTTGAAGCGTCCGTGAGCTTGGGGGCTTTCCCCCAAAATGTTAAAATGGACGTAGAGCTGTAAACATTAGTACCATGCTTTTTATAATGATTCTGTACACAACCATGAATTTTCAGGAGGGTGGGGTGAATTCGCCCCCCCCCCCATGTTTCTAAGAGCTCTTCAGGGGTAACATCGATAGGAAACACTGGCAGACTCTAGAGGTCCAGAATATAAAATTACGGAAGTTGGGAGTAGAGCCCTCGAAACCAAGCTCCTCGTATCCCTTTTACAGACTTCACCAAATTTCTGGGGGATGGGGGAAGACCATACATAGTCTGTCACTAAACACAACATGAAGCACAGAAACTCTGAGCAAATCTCTTACCTTGAGCACTTGTCTGCGCTCTTAGAAACTTGGGGGAGGGTGAATTCATCCCACCCTCCTGAAAATTCGTGGTCGTGTACAGAATCATTATATAAAGCATGGTTCTGATGTTTACAGCTCTACGTCCATTTTAACATTTTGGGGGAATCCCCCCCAAAGCTCACGAACTTAGCGTATAATATTACTGAAGTTGGGGGTAGAGCCCCCCCCCCCCAACCAAGTGTACCTCGGATCCTCGTCAATTTATTTCGTCAAATTCAAGTACAATTCTCTCTTGGCTTACATGGAACGTTTCCTCGAAATTCGTTTGTTTGGAGTTCCCAATTCAGTTCTCAATATAGGCCCAGAAGCGGCAATCTTTAGAGCCCCCCCCCCCACCCTTGAACTTTTGTGGCCAGTTGCCCTAAACTCAAATGAACCGGCATGAAAATTTAGACAAACAAGAGAGTTCCTTTCCCTCGTTAGGCACCATGGAAAACTGCCCCACTGGAAAAATTGTCACACATTCAAAGTGTTCTTCGGAGGGACAGCAATTTGTTGCGGACCCCTTACTGAAAAGTGTGTGGCAGTTTTCCGGCAACCGCAGAGCCCGTGCCTCCTTTTTGAATTTTTTTTTTTTGGAGGAATGACCTAATCATTATTGAAATTATTTTCATTATTATTATTACTGTGAAGGTATTAATTTATGTTGGGTTTTATTGCACCGTTCTTATTGGCCAATCTGCAATGCATTCATAAAAGGAGCAGTTTCAATATTCACAAAACCCTGTGTTAATCTTCTATTAAATTGCTACCAAACTTCAAAATCGCAATCAGTTTTGCTTTACCAATTTACCAATTGTAAGATTATAAATATTTATTATTATTAATTCGTAGGTTTTTAATTAATCAAACTCAGCTGCCCCTGTGGTGTCAATCTAGGAAAAAAGATCCACAGGAAAAAAACAGAGAGCCAGGGAAAAAATCCAATGACAATTTTTATACGACCCTCTAAGCTTCTTACACAGAAGGGACGCAAAGAAATCAGAAAAGAAATTTTTATACGATCCCTTAAGCTTCCTACATAGAAGTGACACAAAGAAATCAGAAATGCAATTTTTATACGACCCCTAAATTTCCTACAAGGTCAACATGGAAGTGGAGAAAAGAAAATCAAAAGTGCAATTTCTGTACGACCTCTACATTTCTTACAAGGTCAACCAACATGGAAGTGGACACAAGAAACAAAAATGAAATTTTTATACGCCCCCAATTGCTCAAACCTCCATGGAAACAAATTATGTTGTCCTTGTAATCTTTGAGAAGTGAGAATTTTTTTATGTAAATTTTTATATGACCCCTTAAGTTTCTTACTGGTTAACCTACATGAAAGAAGCCGTTTGGATTTTATTTCCATGGACTTTTTTTCCTTAGCTTTTCTTTCCTTTGGATTTTTTTCCTGGATCATTTTTCCGTTGGATTTTTTTTCCTGGCTTTTTTTCCGTGGATCTTTTTTCCTTGGATTTTTTTTCCCCGGTAACCCTCTGTTTTTTGCCTCCTAGTAAAATTTCTTTCTAGTAATTGTGGATGTTTCTACATCCTTCAGTTTAGGAAAAAGGTGCATTACCACAGACTGAGAAAAATTGAGTATTTCACTGATTATTGTTCTGCACAATATAAAAACTGCAGTAATTTTCTGAACTTGTGCTATCATGAACAGAATTTTTTAGATTGTTAAGGAAGTGGTCATTTTTTGCAACAAGCCATGGCAAGTCACGATGTGATAGTATTGGTGCAGACTGTAAAAAGGCTAACAACAAAAGCCAGTTTGCAGCGACCTTTAGCTCAACAAATAACATCTTCTGCAATGATGTATAACTTCTGCAAAGATAATATAAAGGAAATTACATTTTTCTTTGTGTGTGCAGAAGAGATGAACAAAGTGCATAATTAGCTTAGTCCTCGTTTTGAGAAAGCAAAAGCTCTTCCTGGTACACGCACAATGCATCACTTTATACCACTTCCTAATTTCAGAATTGGTGCCAAGAGATTTTTTTATTTTTATTATTGGAGATTTAACGATCACCACGAGCAACTCAATGGGCTATAAGCAGTATCCCGTCCCTAATTTAGGGCCACTGATTCTAAGGAAGGGAGAGAGCCAGTGCTGTACGACAAACACAACATCCATGCCTCACTGGGATTCGAACCCGGACCCCTTTCGGACGAATATCGGAAGTCATTCGCTCAGACCACTGCTTCACCAGGGCAGCAAGAGATTAAATTCTGATAAATATTACAGTATTATTTCCGAAATCAGTGCAACTAATTTTCAAGATGAGTTACATGCTAACTGCTGCGTAGCATGTGTATACGATTCCTGTTGGTATGTGGAATTTGTTGAAAAGATTAACTATGATGAAGGTGATACGACTATTCGATTCATGCATCCACATGGGCCTTCATCTTTTCATTGGCCTAATAATGATTGTTGTGAAGTACCTCTGACACACATATTATGTTTGGTTGAGGTAAACACTGCAACAGGAAGAACATACAGCCTATCGATACAAACAGGCTGAAGACCTGGTTCAGTCAAAGCTGTTTTTTCATGAAAATTAGTAATTGTGTTTAGTTTGAATTCAAACTGACAGAGAAAAGAAGTAATTTATCTCTTATGTATAAATGAATATACATAAGAGAAAGTTCATTTATAAATCATACACAAATGTATCATTCAATGTCAAAATAATTCATAAAATGGTTTGTTTCATTAGTTTATATTTTTATTAAAATTAGTAAGAAATTTAAAGGACCTAATCTCTGCAGTTGCTTTTATTCTTAAAAAAAAAAAAAAAATCAGCTTGGGATAGCATAGGTGGCCCTGTCGGTCGTATTTTTGCAACTGGCGATTATTTTTAAGCACAGCAACTATAAAATAAGTTTGGCGATTGTGAGCACTGCTTTGTTGCAGGCTAGGCTAGCGTTTTGATCAGTTACAAATTGAAATTGGTCAAAATATTAAATTCAACAGTAACAAATATAGTGAGTTGAAAGTGTACTCACAAAAGTAAGGCTATATATACATCTAGACAAGTGCTGCTGCTAAAGTTTGTGAATCACAAACTGTACAATATGCTCTGGTAAGGTTTTTTTAGTTTTTTTATTTACCTTATGTATAAATTGTACATATAGTATTAGTATTTGGTAGTTAAAGGTGTTTAAAATATAATTACATAGACTTAAAAAGTATTTTGAAAACAGAAATAAGCATAAATATTAATCTGTTTTTGTGCATTTCCGAGTGCTGAAATGTTACCACTTATTTATATTTAACAGCCTGTAACTTCTAAACCAGTTTGAACCACAAAACGAAACTCACAGGTTTTGCTGAGTACCAGTAAGGGTATCCCTTGGTGGGAAAAAGAATATATCTGGTCCCTCTTTTGAGATATGTAACCTTGAAATCTGCAAAAGTTGAAAATTTTGCAACTTTGAGGGGAAATGGGAAGAGACCAAACCCAGACTTAAGTTCTCCATAGCTGAAAACTCTACTAACCATAGTTATTACACAAAAATTCCCAACTTGGGGTTCCAACTCCCAATCCCCTTAATAGTCCATCACAAATGGTGATTTATGCTTCCGAGTATTGCAGATTCCAACACCATTTTAACAAGGTTAAAAAAAATATTTTCTATCATTTCTATACATTTTCTGTGAGCCTAAAATGTCCTCTTTAAGGTAGTGAAAACCAAAACTTTCAATCTACAATAAGAGGAAAGCAATTGCCTTTTTTTTTTCAAAACCATTGTGAGGCCCTATTTTGGCATGCTGCAGAAAAGAAAAATGAACCTACATCCAAGATGGTGGCACATAAAAATAAAATAAAAATTGCTTTGAGCTACTCACTGATAGGGTTAAACTATGGGAGAAAAGGTGTATAAAATGGTCAAGCAACCACTTAATTAAAAAATTGGGTAATATGTCGAATGTTCCATATATAAAACACACTTTGTATTTTATTTTTATTTTATTTTTTTCCTTGCCAAAATTGAGAATTGCCCAAAAGTAATTTTTTTCCTGCTGAAAGGTTACGTAATAAATACACACACAAAAACATTTTTAGCAAATTTGAAGTGGGGGCTCATTTTGAAAAAAATTGTTTTGTTTAATAAAAATGAGGCCTCATTTTTCCATGTCTTTTGTAATTAAATTTACAAAAAAGTTTTTTTTAATTCAAAACATGTGCAGAAACCAGTTGTTCCCAAATGTACGGATCACGCAGATCATTTAAGAAAAATAATTATGTAACTGCAACAGTTAGTTGTGAAGCTATGAATTTTTTTGTCCTACAGTACAGTTGTGAAAACTTATGGCGCAAAAACTTTAAAGGCAGAGCAACCCAATTTTTAAAGTGACATTACTCAAGATCTACTGGATCGACTGACCTAAAATTTTAACAGATTTCGTATCTCACTAGTACAATACTTTGTGCCAATTTTCACAAAAATCTGAGATGGGTGGGTGACATGCCCTGGGTGGAATGGAATGACCCAGTTACCAAAAGCTTAGTTGTTTCGTTGCAATCTGGGCAAGTTCTGTAAACACTACGAAATTAAGCCGATTCAGAAGCCAGCTAAACAATGAAGCCAAGCTGCAATTAAGAATCCAAGCCTACATGACGAACTCAGGCTAGTGAGCATTGTACAGAAGAGAAAACCACTGACAAATGCAGCTTGAAAAACCTACAGATTGGCAATTGAGTCATTGTGCTCTATATGATAGTCATCTTTATCCTGGTTAAATCACCAACATCGAGGATAGCGAATATGTAATCGATGCCATAGAACCGATAGGAAATGGAATGTTTAAATGACCTACCAAGCGTGATTTGTGCATGTATTGTCAAAATGACATTAAGTTAAAGCCATCTGCACCACTTCCATGCGAAAAACAATCGAGGTCCAGGACAACAAAATTCTATTCAAACTTTTGAACTTTTTTATGGGATTTATCTAAGTAAAATCTTAAAATTTCTGCAAACTTTCAGAACTCCTCTCCTTCATCAGGCAGTCATTCTTTCAATCTCCGTCACGGTCTTTGGTTACGGTTAACCTTGACGATTAGGACGATCTAGCAAAATGTCTTGCCAGATGTTAGGCAGTGAAAACCCCTTACAGTCATTAATGATGAAGTTCTGGTATTTTCCAATTTCAAGTCTCTCTCTCTCAATTTTCGCTTCAGGAAGTTGGATTGATGTCCAATGACAGTCAAAGAGTCGCAGTCCATGTGGTGTCCGGTTTCTCTAACGTGTCTGTCTAATCCTGTCTTGTTTGAACATTTTTTTTTATTCCTGTCTTGTGTTCTATGATGCGAGTTTCCAGCCTACGACCTCTTTCTCTTATGTAGTATTTCTCCACAGCTGCAGGTTACTTTATAAATGACTCCTTGCATTTTTAACAAGTTTTCTTCTTTTTGAATCAAGCTAGGGCAAAAATTTTTAAGCTTGTTGTCTAAACTAGGAGCTAATATCATATTTACTGCTAATTCTCTTTTAAGATTCAAACAAACCTTTTTGATACATAATTTTTCTTGTGAAATTGAACTCCTGCTTGCTTGTATTTTTTTGTTTATCTTATTTCAGTAATTTATCTATTTCCTTTTTAGGTAGTTATTTTTTGTTAGCATTACTTCCAGATCATTCATGTAGGCTTTTTTCATATTTTTTGAGGAGACCAAATTACTTATTTTTTCAAAAAATTGGCTTGCAACATTTTTCTTCATTGAATATGGATGAGAGGAGTTAAAATCTAGTATTTTGTTTGTATCCAAAGGTTTTTTGTATATTTTTGTGAGGAACTTATCTTCCTGGATATAGATGATCAAATCCAAGAAGTTTAATTTTCCTTCAGTTTGAACCTCCAAAGTGAACTTATGGGAATCATCTAATTCATTGAAGTACCTTACAATTTTTTCTGTAAGATTTTCATCCTTGCTATCTAAAATTAATAAGAATATCATCCATATACCTGTGATAAAGGCAAAAGTATGAGGGCTGAACCAGTACCTTTTCTTCCAGCTTTCCTACATAGTAATTTGCCAATAGTGGGGAGCCTATTGCTAGTCCAGACTTTTGGAGGAAAAATATTTTTTCAAATTGAAAAAAGTTGTTTTTTAAGGAGAAAATCGGCATTTCAAAAATCCCCACTAGTACATTCCTTGCTTGATTATGAAAAACAATTTTGTCTACCAGGTCATCTGCTAAAAATTCCATAAGCTGATCTAAATTTATGCTAGTGTAAGTAGATACAATGTCAAGGCTACCAATATAATAGGAGAATCTAGGGTTGGAAGCTGCTCTAATTTACACTTTAGGGTTGAGGAGTTTTTTATAATGGAAAGAGGTTCTTCTAATAACTCTTGAAGGTGTGACTTAAGAAAATAGTTCAGATTTAAAAGCATTGAGCATTTTGAATCTATAACTGGCCTAATTGGGTGGTTAATCTTATTAATTTTACTATTCCATATAGCTGAGGCAACCTGAATTGCAATTTTGAGAACTTTTTAAAGTTATCTGGGAGTTGGCCTTTTTTCTTTTGTACTGAAATAAGCTTTAACTTTTTTATTTAATTCAGGTAATGGATTTTTCTGTATCTCCTCATAAATAGGCTTTTAAGTCAAGCCCTGCATCACGCGCTATGGTCATCATACAATGATCAAATGTTGGAATACAAGAAGGCTGGTTCGCAAATAAATGAGTGATCCTCCTGGAAGAGTGTACTTCTAGAGGGGAATACTATTTCCATAAAAGAATGTACCTGGTCTGAAGTGGTGTTTAGGACCACCTGCCTAATATGATGACATGCACCACATCATAGTTTCTTGCACATGCATGACGGGAACCATGTTTCTCAGCAGCCCAAAGCATTACACTTCCTCCATCAGACCATTTTTGTTCCAAGGTGCATACTGGTGGCATCACCTCCCCCAGGCAAATGATGCACACATACCTGAAATGAGATTAATCAAACCAGATGGCCTTCTTCCAATCATTCAAGGTCCACTTTTTATGCTCACATTGGATGGAGAACTGAATTTAGCATGGGCACTCAGAGCAACATGAAACTATGCAACCCGATTTTCAGCAGGGTTTGATTTACTGTACGTGTACTGTTGCACATTATTCCCATCACCTGAATTCAAATTACTCATAGCCTTTGCTCACCTCTAGCATCAATGAGCAATGGTCATCCCCAGGGGTAGAAAAATTTTCTAAAATCTGGTGACCAGCTAAATTTTTTAGTGGCCAGACATTGGACCAGCGGGGGTCGGGGGGTAGATATAATTTCAAAGTCATGTACACTTCTCATACACGAGACTGATGAAGAAAAAGAAGCTGAACTTTTTAACAGGGTAAAAAATCGGAATGCACGACGAGATAGTGTGAATAAAACACAGCATGAGCAAGACAAAATTGTTCACGTTAATTTATTTATGTAAATATTAATCTGGACCACATCAGAAAATAAAATTAACATTCAACAACACAAGATAGAGAAAACATTGCATGAGGGGAGGGGGTAATGATTGTGGTCAAACTCTTCGCACCGTCTGACTTTTGTTTTCAGAAATGTTTCGTACATTTTCAAGCTGAAATACACATCTATTCAATAAAATGATATTTAACAACAATATTGAGAAAAACTATATTGCAAGAAAAAAAAAATTATGATTACGGGAGACACCTTCACTCCATTCTAACTTCCGATTTTGAAAGTTGTACTTCCGTCAATGATGGAAAACGACCATCCCCAAAATCCTGTTCAGTTATGTATCTATCACTAGAACCACACAAATGATGATGAAAACGCCAAAAAATCTCATGCCTGAAGATTAGAGGAAATTTCCGTGCAAGTCTAACTTCCATTTTCGGAAAATTTTCTTCCATTTCCAAGCTGAAATACAAATATTTATGGAATAAAATTATACTTAACAACAATAATGGGCAGAAGAAACATCGCGAGAAAAGGGCATTATGATAACAGGGAAAGCCTTTTCTCCGTTTAACTTCTGTTTCCGAAAGTTTTAAAAGATGAAATATCGCTTCCTGATGGGAAACGAATCCCTCCCCCAACTAATACCCCTAAAATTTATTTTGGGTTTTGCATCAATCTTGAGAATGACCCAAATCACGATGAAAAGAGCGGAATTCCACGAATCCGCGGAAGGATCTCATGTATGACTTCTGTCCAAAAAAAGATGCTTTTACCCTCAGCCATTGGCATATCTCTCCCTTAGGAAAAAAAGGGGGGGGGTCTTTTTTTAGGGGGAGGCTCACAAATTCTTGAATTACTGTAATTTTTGTCGTATTATCTACAGATCCTGGAATTCGCACCTTTTTTTTCTACTTTCGTAAAATCTGTACCGGCGTGTAATCCACAGACCGTGACATCTAGAAAAAAAAATCACCATATAACCCACACAACACAAAGGTTGATCCGGAAGCGGAATTCCCGACAGAGAAGTCGGTCACATAATAACCAAGGAGTCCGAAAAACAAGACAATCACATGAAATAAATAAATTCATTTTTAAAGGTTGCTTTTTTCTATATTTTTATTGGACACAAAGTTTAGTGGCATGGCATCCATACCACACAAAATTTAATCACACCGATCTAGCTGCAGAGTATTGCATTACACCTTGCCAATGACGAAATGCTAATACAGGACAAGATATAGAAATGCTGTATGTACTCATGTGCAAGTCGAAAGTTTTGTAAAGTAATCGTGCTTACAAAGTTGGAGAGTCAGCATAAACACGGGTCAATAAAAAAGGAGGGCTGAACTTCTGTGAATTCTCCCGCTGAGTTAACCGAGGGTTTATGTTCCAGACCACGGCTTTCCGCATGCCCCTGCCGGCTACTTTTCTGAACTTTTGAAAACTATCGCATAGTAACACTATCATTCTCAGCTGTGCCCCCCCCCTATCAAGTTTAAATTTGGCAGAGTAACTGAAACACTTCCTCTTTGAAGACATAAATATCAATGAAGGAAAACATCAACAGCAAAGACTGTCAAAATGGTGAACTACATGTAAGGCACAGAGCACACTAGAAAAAGAACAAGGCACTTTGAAAGGAGGCATGCATATGTACGTTCATGCAGCAAACGCTGTGTGTACATTTTCATTGGTTGGTTGACAAAGAGAGGGCACAAGCAGTCTGCATTTTGTCTTTTTTAATAATACAAAGACAAACTGACTCTCATCATCCCACCCTACAACTTCCCCGATCTTTAATTATGGCCGGAACACCCTTCTCCTTCCTCTCCGCTCCATACAAGCTCCTGAACTGAGAAAAAATTTTCCGAGGGAGTTTCCTTTCCAATTATACCCCTTATCCTGCACAATTACCCTGCAGATTTTTTTAAATCAAAGGACTGCAAAAAAAGTTTTTTTTCTTTTTTTTTTTAATTGGCATACTATCTGCATTTGTATACAATCCACAGATCCCAAATTTTTAACTTTTGTAGCAGCTAATCCGCGGATTATACCACGAAAATTACAGTGTGTTCTTCAGTGATGTTTTCCGTGGTGGCCCAGACAATTTTTTCGATGCCCTGGGCGACCAGGCGACTGCATTTTTCGACCCCTGGTCATCCCACAACTTTCTGGTAGTTTGTGGTTCTGCCCTCTCTGGACCACTTTTTGCAGGAAATAACCACGGCTGATCATGAGCCATATTTGAAAAATAAAATTTGAATGTTACTTTTTATTGTTTGCATTGCAGGCAAGACAGATTACATCAAAAACGTGACACAATCTCAAGACCTGTTATAGCATTATGTTTTCATAGTTTTTATAATTCCAATGGAGGGTGAAAAAAAGGCAACTTCAGATTACATTTGGTGAAAAAAAAAATTAATTTGGTGTATATACAGGGTGTCCCGGAACTTCGTGTACAAACTTGGAAGGTAGGTACAGAACAGCGTTAGGAACCAGAATTAAATAGGAAAGCATGGGCGGAAACGATAGGTGGCGCTGTACACGAGCTCGCAAGGTCGGCACGTGTGGCTTCTTCATTGTAGATGCGGACTGTGTGCAATCAACATGAATCGTTTCACACATGCCGAGTTGACGGATATGCACTTCGTCTATTGCCTAACCAACAGAAATGGACGCGCTGCTGGTCGGTTGTATTGGGAAAGATATCCAACGAGGCGCCAACCAAATCATCAAATGTTCGCTCGGGTACATCAGAACCTTGCGGAACGTGGATCCTTCACAGCAATGATGTAGGATACCAGGCGGTCGCGAACAGCCCGAACACCCATATTGGAAGAGCATCAGTTGCATGCTGTGGACCGAAATCCCGGGACCAGTGTACAGGCGCTTGCCGCTGCAACGTCTCGATCAACTGTCTGGCGCGTTCTGCAGGGCGAAGCCTTACACATCCCTTTCATCTTCAGAGAGTTCAATTACTGCAACCGGATGATCACCCACGACATGTCGCGTTTGCACAGTGGTTTCTGCACCAAAGTGTGGCCGACCCGCAATTTCCCAGTTCTGTTATGTTCAGTGATAAAGCAACCTTTTCACGTGACGGGGTGTTCAATACGCACAACGCGCACATGTGTGCCGTAGACAACCCACACGGAACCCGGCCACGAGCTGCACAACGCTTCACTGTTAATGTGTGGGCGGGTATCGTGGCGGACAGTTTAGTCGGGCCATACATCTTACCACCTCGACTGGACACTCAAAAGTATCTCATCTTTCTTTGGGAGGTTCTTCCGGAAATGCTGCACGATGTCCCCGCACATGTTCGACGCGGAATGTGGTTGCAACATGATGGGGCGCCATTTCATTACGCAAGGTGCGTATGTGACCATTTGGACCGGACATTTGGAACCAAGTGGATTGGCGCGTGGCGGTCCCGTCGAATGGCCCCCCAGATCACCTGATTTATCTCCTCTTTATTATTATTTCTGGGGTGCCATGAAGAGCATTGTGTACGACACGCCAGTAAATTCTGAAATGGACCTGGTGGCACGAATCTCCATCACTGCTGCTACGATCCGCGAAACGCCCGGTATCTTCGACAATGTTCGCCAATCCATGTCACGTAGGTGTCATGCGTGCACCCAGGCCAATGGGCGCAATTTCGAACACCTCCTGTGATGCTTGTAAGTCCTACATTGTACTCTTTTGTTGTGTAATAAAGCGTTTTACACTGCTTTCTGTATTGTGGCCTTACTGTGTCTTTGTGTCTCTTTCTCACGCGAGGGGGACGTTTCCGCCATGCTTTCCTATTTAATTCTGGTTCCTAACGCTGTTCTCTACCTCCCCTCCAAGTTTGTACACGAAATTCCGGGACACCCTGTACATATTAGGGGTATGCAAAAGTTATGCCATTTTGAGGAGAAAGATGGGAACAACCAGGAAACCAGTACACATTTATTCAAAGAAATATTGGCCGTTAGCATCAATGCCTTTTGCCATATTTCGGGCAACAAATAAATGCCCCTGTGATAGAAAGACTCTGGTTTTGAGCTGAAGAACGCAGTGATGAAATTTTCCACCTCTGGAACTGTGGTGAACCGCTGTTGGGCTAGGGCATGTTGCACAGAACGAAACAGATGAAAGTCTGAGGGTGCAATGTCCGGGGAGTAAGCCGGGTGTGGCAAAACCTCCCATTGTAACTGCTCAAGAATTGATTTCGTGGTGGCACCAACATGTGGTCTGGCATTATGTAACAGGATGACTGGGCAGCATCCTTTACCTGTCCATGGGCGTTTTTGCTCGATTGCAACATTCAGTTTCATCAACTGCTTGCTATATCATTGTGCAGCAATTGTTTCATTTGGTTTCAACAGTTGGAAGTACATATCCCACCACACACACACACAACAGCACCTTTTCCCTGTGAATATCTGTTTTGCAGTGGATGTAGATGGCTGGCCTATGTTGACCCAGGATCACTTGCTTACAGGGTTGTCACAACAGACCCACATTCATCCCCGGTGACAACCTTCCACAAGAAATTCTTCCCTTGAAACCTCTTCAGCAACGACATGAAGATGCCCAATCGTTGACCAATTTTATGCTCCATTAAATTATGCAGAACCCACTTACCAATCTTATGGATCTTCTCCAAGGCCTGGAGACGCCGTATCACCGTCGACTGAGCCACTTTCAAATGTTTCGCCAGTTGCGTGGTCTTATTGTGTGGCATTCTCTTGTAACAGCGATTCCAGCTCCTCATCTGCGAGTTCCTGCAGTCTACCTGCACGTGGCTTGCCTTCCAAGCTCAGATCACGTTTCTTAAACCTGGTAAGCCATTCTCAACATGTCCGCTTACCCATAACCGTTTCGCCGTACGACTGACACACTGAACCGTATGCTTCACTCACACTTTTCTCTAAATTAAACATGAATAACAAACAGTGCCGCAAATGAACTTTATCGACCACCATGCTGGCCTTATGTATGAACTGACAGCACGGGTTGCCGGCTGGTTATACCCTTACAGCGCCCGCCACTGGGGCGGCGGAAACTTTTGCATACCCCTAATATATCAGCAGAGTTGTATAAAAATAAAATGTATCTGCGTACACAACCACTGAAACAAAAAAACATGCTGTAAACCCACGAAGCGTGAACCATGATAACAATAGAATAAGATAATTTAAAGAAAAAATAATATAACTAATTATTAGAACATTACAGATTCCAATGAGGACAAATAAGTACATACACTTGAATGTGCAGCACTGGGTGTGTGAAATGGACTTTTATGGCAAAATATTAAAATACTGGACTATGAACCTCATAAAAACAAAGACTAATTAAAGAAAGTTTTTATACTAAAAAAAACAGTTCCATCAACAAATTTTCAAAAATTATAAATAGCATTTTTAACAAATTCAAAAATATTAGACTTACAAAATGCAAAAGGAAATGATTTTAACTTAATAACTGGCAACTACTGCAAGAGGAACCTGGCAATAAAAATTTAAATTCTTTTCTGTGTAATGAAACTGTTGATAACAGTTCCAATACTTTGAAAACAGGCCTTGATGAAATCTACAGGCCAGAAATGTGTGTAAAACAAAAGAACTCAGAAGATGTGATAAATAATTGAAAGTTCTTCAAGTTAGAATAGAATTAAGTATGCTAATCTGAATAAAAGCCTTGAGTGTTTTAATTGCTACAAATAACAGTTTTTATTTTCTTTTTAAATATACAAGCAAAAACTATCTGTAAAACCTGCTAATATTTTGGAAACTATCAGTGCACAGCATACATGCGTACGTCTGCATTCTCCTACTCTTTATATCAGTGTTGGGGTTTTGGGCGTCCGTAACTGGTTTTGGACAGGACATATAGTTCTTACCATACAAAACTATCAGAAAGTGTACTAAAGTTCTCAAAATATGAAAAATATGTAAGAAGCAGTAGATTTTCCTACAATTATACTAACAGACTACAAAAAAATTATTTTTTTATTAAAAAAATTTGTACGTAAAAATATGCACAATAATGAATAAAATATGTGATTATCACGTGTGTGTAAAAAAAGGATTACTCCACCTGCATTTCACTGAAATATAAAGATTTCACTACATTTCAGAAGAAAGACTTATTTTGATTTGGGGAGAATGGTGAGAGAAAGCAGTATCTGATAATCATCAAAGGCAATGCAAACTTGACCCAGAAGAATAGCTTGAGGAATGAAACTCAAGGTCACATGGTTGCTACAGACTACAATTGGAGGTAGACAGGGTCCTGCACCTGCTGTCTAGCTAAACAAAGCTGTGGATGTGTCTTTGAGGAGGAACTGGTTATTTTTATTTAATTATCTGTTCTCTTCTTTCTCTTATCTGCTCATACTGTGTATTGGAGTCTCCTATCACAGTCACAGCCATTTGGTATTTTTGTATTTGGTATTTTGTTAGCTATTTTGGAATATTTGTGGTTTTGAGGTGCATAAAACCTGAAGAAAGAATTGTTTTTGTTTTAGTAAAAAATTCTGAATTCAATTTTAAACTGAAAATGCACAAAGGTGGTCCATCAGATAGTGTGTAGCATCATTTTATTGAGGTACAGAATGAGGGAAAATCAGGAAATAATATTAATATTACTTTACTATTTAGTAAATATGCCAAATGCAAATACTGTGGAAATGTTCAACTTGGAAAAGCAGACAGACTGAGAAAACACATTTTACCTTGCAAAGCTGAAAAGGTATGTAATAATAAAACTAAGTATTGCAGAAACTGTAGATCATGATTCCATCTAACCTAGAACTCCTAGAAGTGAATGAAAGTGGATTTGTGGTGCCACCAAAAAAGAAGAAAACTCAACAGTGTTTAGATTCCCAAATTTTAAAATCAAATGACAGAGCTGCACAAAATTTGAATGTACTGGTTGCCAAATTTTTTTTATGCCAACAATAATGCCTTTACTGCAGTAGAACATCAGACCTTCAAAGAATTAGTTTCAGCTCTGTAACCAGGATATAGTTCACCAAGTCGTAAAAAGCATTAGCAGGAGAACTTTTAAATGTAGTGTCAGCAGAAGCAAGACACTTATCGAAGGCAAACAAGTCACCCTGATTGAAGATGGATGGAGTAATATACACAATGATCCAGTTATTGTAACTTGTATTCAGAGTGATAGTTGAGGGGCATTTGTTCATAATAACCTAATCCGCAGGATTTTGAATGAAGGGAAGGTATGCCTACTGGGAATGCATTGACAATGAAGCATACAATCATGTACTACCAGGTGTTTTGTCTGAATTTGTGGCAGAGCGCCTGTGTGATTTCATTAATCCAAGATGGCCGCAGTTATGGATACCAATTTCGTTCTTGAGCTTTAACTGCTTTTAGGGTGGTTCTATGAAAAATTTGCGAAGTAGGTTTTTTATTAAACGTGATCAAAGGAAAACAGTAGAAAAGTTCATAAGGAATTTTTTTATATATTTTTCCATTTCCGAGATATAGCCTTCCCATTGCTACTTCATCACAAACTTTCGATTCTATACTCATTAAATCAGAAATTTTGAAATTATTTGCGACTTTCTCGTTGAAATATACTTTTTATTAAAACTACAATATCTATTTACATTTGAAGAGAGAAATGAAGGTTTTTCAGGTCGTCTTCAGCGTTCATTTTCATTATCTGCAAAATCTCCCAGAACTCTTCATCGCCACCACATTTGCAGTTTTGTGCACTTTAGTGACTGAGCTCGGCATTTGTAATGCACAGCACACTGTCCTTTGACATATGCACACCATATCAGCTATATGATGGTTGCAGCACACATGGAAGCGTATGCATAATAGGAGAATATTGATTATCTGCCTTCTCCCACCCGAATTGTGATGGCTCTGGGAAAATCTGCTGTTTTTGATCAGCACATCACAACTCCATCACCTGGTAATGAGTCCTTAAGATGTATGGTATTAGAGGATCTTGTTGGTGGCAGATTTTCACCTTGCATCTCTTTTTTTGTGAACATCCACCAATGCAGTTGACCAATGTCTGAAATTTTTGTTCCTGGTGAGCAGACTTGACAATGAATAGCTCTATCACTCGTTCATCTTCTTTCTTAAATTCGTCTAGACATAGTCTTTCCAAAGCTTCATTGATTTTTTTCCCCCGAAGTCTTGAAAACTTTCCAGAAAGATAGTTTTCTTTCACTTTCCAGAAAGATAGTTTTCTTTCCTTCGTAAACACCCGGTAACATCACACCCTGAAAGAGCATGAAGCCCTAAGCAGGAGTATACACATTTGAGATATTTGTTCCCTGTTAGCTCTAACTCCTGCAACAAACATGCTGTCAGATGGGTAAAATAGTGGCCACTACAGTGAAAGGACAAAGAAATCGGTGTCAGGTGAAAAAATGTGGAGGGTAGTAGCATAACGATGTGATACATAAAGGGAGTGAAAAATTATTTTTGTGTCTGCCTCTTCATGTCATGGTACTTTCAAGGTCTCCAATGTCACTTCCATGTGATGACTTTGTTTCATTTCTCCACCTGGCTACTAGGCTTCTTTTTATCATCTGTGCATGCAGAATTACTTTATTTGAGAGGTAAGCTGTTAACTCTTCTTTAGTTTTAGAATGTGATAGGAGGGTTTTTATGGTACATTTTTCAATATTTGTAGAATCTGTGACCTTGTACTCAACAGGTGTTTTTATTTTCCTGCTCTTTTCCTTCATATGGAGTTCTTGAGTGAATTTTCTAGGTAGGCATCAAACACTAAATGAATTTCATCATACTTGAGCAGATAAGGCTCTATTTTCTAGTTTAATTCAATTGCAAGGTCATGGCATGTCTTCACATATGACTCTTTCTGCAGTGCTTGCAATTCTGCCATTCTGTCAAGAATATGTTGGCTTTGGTACAGATCTGTCCTCAGTAACAAATGAAGAGACCTTTTTCATGTTGTTAGAAACCCTTTGTATGCTGTTCCTCTTCCAGTATCTTCATCAGCTTGCTTTTGTTTTCAGGTAAAATCACTGTATCATCTAAGTTGAACATTGAAAGAGTTACTGCAGAGAATTTGTAATGACACATGCATTTCTGTAGATCAATGTCAGTTTGAATCCTTGAAGCAATCAGCAAATGCGTGAACAAAGAACGATCTGCCTTCAACTGCACTATGATGTCAGATACTTTTGGCTTAACAACTTTGCGTGCACTTTTACACAGCTGAAGGTTTTTCTTCATTGGTGCCCACAGGCTACAACTATCTAATGCAATGCAAGTTTTTTTAAGTTGCTGTACATCTGACAACATTTTTCCGTCATTCTTGATGCATCCTTCTCAATTTTTTCATCAAAAGCTGCCTTTGTCAAGATGTTGCCGAGTTTTTTTCCAGCATAATTCACGGGATTAGTCAATGTCATGATCAAGTTGTAAATCTATCTTCCTTTTGGCGTGCTGCTTTGGATGCTGTTAGGTGGTGATGTTTTGACTTCTTTAGCTCAGGTTTTATTCTTTCCTTGATTTCAACATGATCTTTGTAGAATTCATCGATGATACATTTGGAAAGTGCAAACCAAGGAGGTTATATTACTGGAGACACCACTGGCTCTGCCGCCATAGGTCACCGCTAATCTTTGGCGTGACGTCATGGGCATGGGCAGGCAAAAACAAACTTTTAAGTGAAAGGATAGTAAACAGATAGATGTAATTATGGTAGTTTCATGTTCTGCTTATGGTTGTACCAACCACAATACAAAAGAAAGTAATTTGACATTTCATAGGTATGTAAAAGACACGAAAATCCTGTCATTTAAGTAAAAATCAGATGTTATTTAATATATATTTAGCACGATGAGCGCTCATTATGACACCTCTTCAAAACTGCATTGTTCAAGTAACAAATGGGGATTTTAAAGTCTCCTTTGAAATTGTACCCTTTCAGAACTTGTGTAAACTGTTAATAGTTTCATTTCTTAATTCAGTTGTCTTAAACCAAACCAGACAAAATCAGATGTATACACCAGTTGCATTTTGAAAGTTACAACGCATTTAATTTGCTTCTAGGTTGTGCTACCAGGAGGGAAAACATTTAATATTGCACTTGTTCACATGTTTTTGAGCAATACTTAACACAGAAAATTTATAAACTTGCATTTTTCTTCTAAATAATTTTAATGTTCATTTGCTTTTCTGAGTTCTTTTTAAAGTTGAGTGCAGCCCATTGAAA
Organism: Macrothele yani; assembly: GCA_039090855.1. Lineage (NCBI taxonomy): Eukaryota > Metazoa > Arthropoda > Arachnida > Araneae > Macrothelidae > Macrothele > Macrothele yani. The sequence goes on along the minus strand of CM076989.1, from coordinate 90,601,682 downwards.
TATATATTTCTTAATATCTACTTCACTCTTAATCAAATTTTTCATGTTACCTAATATGTTAGTCATTTCTGAAAGCTACTCTTTCAATTTTTAGTTAAAGCACCAGATGACATTGGTTGCATCACATGTGTTGGCATTTAATCCCAAAACTGGGTATTTTTTGCTGTACTTGGGACTATATATAAATAAAGTCACTGTAGCCCACACAGGTATCAAACTTGCTAGGGTACCTATAATCACTACCACTGCTTTAGTGAAGTAAATAGGTGAGACATTTATTTATCAACTGGAATTAGGAGATGAGAAGAGCATGTCACCTGTGCATACCTGATAACCATCTTACATAGTGAGTTGTCTCGGCAGCCCATTCACCAGCTGGCAATAAACCTGTAAGGTGAGTCGGGGAGAACCTTTTTCCCATTTGTGGCACCACAAAGACAGTAAATTTACAAGTGGGTAAATGCGAGAAGTTTATTAGGGAGCGACTGGAACCAATACTGTTGTTCCATTTTCACCCAGAGGCACTGTGATTTGGCTCTCCTACCTTTGACAGTAGTACGCAGTTAGTTTCAGTGGCGGCAATACCGCCCAGGGCCCGGGCAATAATTTCAGCCAAGATTTTTATTTTTATTATTTTTTTATTTGACATATGTGCGATTGTTGTGATGTGCCTTAGAAAGTTTATCTAAGTAAGTGGTTCGGGTGATCCTGATTCCCAACAAAGCTCCGTAGGCACAGTAACCCAGAAATTTCCCAAGGGAGGAGCCCATGTGCCCTAGCACCCAGAAATTTCTCAAGGGATGAGCCCGTGCGCCCTGGCCCACAGAATTTTCCCAAGATGGGGGTGACCCCCACCTTGGAAAAATTCCGATTGTCAAAAGAAGCAAAACGAATTGCTTCTTTTGACAATCGTTTTGCCCTCCGTTATCGTGAAAACCTGGAAATTATTTTCAACTCAATAACTTGCAATTACGAATCTCCTCTCTACATTCCGATGATCTGGAGATCAATTCTAAGTTTTGGCAACAAAAATAGAAAAAAATTCAAATGTAGAATTTGGCAACAATCTTAGTCCTCCATTGGTGTGATGAAGACCTAAGATAAGGTCGAAAGCTCCCAGCTTGTGAACTTGTAAAAGTTTTTTCATGTAACGTAACTAGCGTGATCAAGTTACCTTTATTTGTTAATATTGTTACGCGTTTTGCCCATCATCGTCATGTTTTCCTTGTTAGATTTTCTAAATTTATTGAACAGAACTACTCCCTTATAACCTTATAATTATTATATGTTATAATAATACAGTACATAATTAAGAAGTATATGTAGATCGCTTAGTGTAACTTTTTGTTTAAAACTTCGACATAATTTTCCACTGTCAGTGAGGGGGGGGCGGGGCTCGTCCACTCCTGTGGGTGCGCCACTGCTTAGACTGTTTTTCTTCTATTTGTTCCAGGAAGGTAGAGAGCACACCACGATTCAAAATTTCGGGCCCGGTCAAGGAATTTCATTTTCTGCCGCCCCTGGTTAGTTTGACTTAAGAGTGTAACAATGCTCATATTCTGGCAATTCAAATGATGCTGCCATTGTGGTTTGGAAGTAATGGAGACAAAAATCAAGGGTCTATCCGGAAAAATGTTTTATGGTACATTTTTCAGATTTATGGAGGCTATAAAAGGCACCTCTTCACAGTTAGAGAAACGTGTGTATATATAAATGTTCTCTGTAAGAATATTAGTCAAAAGTGTTTATGCTTGTAATTATATCATTTTGAACAGTAATTATCTGTAGAACCATTCTTATTTTCAGTATATATATATATATATTTATTTATTTATATTTTAGGTTTCCACACAAAAATAAAAAGCTGATGAAGATGTGGCTACACAACGTGCGAAGAAAAGATTGGAAACCATCAATTAGAAGTGTTCTTTGCTCTGCACATTTCACTGAAGATTGTTTTCTCAAGAATCAGTCTATTTACAAAAACGTGTATCAAGGAAGCAATACCTGATTAAAAGAGGATGCTGTGCCTACTGTGTTCACTTTTTCAAGTAAAAATCGTGATGCACCAAAAAGAAAACCACCAACTTATAGAGAAAAACCTATCAGCAGAAGTAGAAATGTCATTGCCAAGTACCGGCAGCACACAAGCTGATAAACACACTGGCTCAGAAAAATGGCAAAGAATGAGAACTGCTATAAAATATTGCAATTAGGAATTTGCTTTTATGTAATAATACGGATGAAACAAACGCGATTAATTCACAAAGAAAAAAGGACAAATAATATGTATTTTATGAAACAGTATATTTCAGATTATTATCATAAAAGCATAATATACACTGAAGAGCAATTGAATTAGAGATACCTGTCTTGTAACGTGTAGCACCACCTTTCGCCCTGATGACGGCGGCGATTCGTCTCGGCATGGACTCGACAAGACACCGGAAGCGTTGAGAAGCCATACGGATCCACAGCCCTTGAACAAGCTCCCACAGTTCACGAAGATTTGATGGAGGGGGTCAGAGCCTCGAACATCTCTTTCAATGGCATCCCAGATGTGCTCGATGGGATTGAGGTCAGGTGACCTAGCTGGCCAAGGAAGCAAGGTCACATCGGTAGAGTGTTCATCCAACCATTCAGATACAATTTGGGAGCGATGGCACGGTGCATTGTCTTGTTGCAGGATGAGGTCTCTAGTGGGATGTCGATATCCCGGTAATGTTGACCTGTGAGGGACGATGTCACACGTACCAGGGGTCCCATTTCAGTCCGCGTAAACAGTTCCCAGACGAGAATGCCACCCACACCAGCTTGAAGAGTACCCTGCTGGCAAGAAGGATCCATGGCTTAATGTGGTTTGCGCCACACTCATATCCTGCCATCCGCATGTACCAACGTGAATCTCAACTCATCGGGAATCTCGACTAATCAGTCCAGGCAACATTTTCCCACATGTCTAGGGTCCAGTGGCGATGTTCCCGCACCCATGCTAATCTTTGCACCCTGTGATGTGCGGTCAGCAGCGGTACCCTTGTGGGATGATGGCTTCTGTACCCCATAGCGAGGAGATGGTTCTGGATGGTGTGACTGCTTACACGTTTTTGTGAGCCAGCGTTAAATTGGAGAGTGATTTCTTGCACTGTGGCTAATCTATCCGCTGTTACAATAGGAGCTAGCCAACGATGACCCCACTCATTCACATGCTGTTGTCCACGGCAGTTGGCCCTTGCAGGGATGGTTTTACCAGATTCGATGTACTCATGGTGCACCCGTGACACAGTGGCTCGTGAAAATCCCAGTGCCTGCACAACTTCCGAGATGGAGTTGTGCAGGCAATTTGCCCACGATCAAATGCACTTAGATCCTTCGTCTTACCCATACTGCATCTGACTCTTACCGATTCCCGTCGCATCACTCCTTATATTGTCGGATCGCTGCATACCTCATGTCGTTTCCATTTACAGGGCCGCCCACAGCGCCATATTTGCATAACGCCAGCTGTCTCTAATTCACTCTTCAGTGTATATATTTATATAAAAAAGTAAAGCAAAATAAGGGCAGTCAATTAACCGGCCACCGGCCCTCCATATGACCGCAGACGTGGGCTTGCGCCTACATCGCCCACGTTTGGGGCCCAGCCCTGCCTACTAAAGATTAAAATTAGCGGTCGCCACGTGGCGACTACATAAAATAAAATGTCCAGTATAAAAATTACTTTAGTCGCCACGCTCGAAAATTTGTCTTTTTTCATCGCTAAAGAATTTATTTGTATTTTTTAAAATGCTCCTGTTATAGGAAATGCATTTTCAAATCATCAAACTCACGCACTGTGAAAATCAGCCCTTTTCTCCGCAACTTAGTGGGTACGATCTATTTACAGATTCCCTCTTCAAAAACGGGGCCGTTGTTTGTTTTTCCACTTAAGTTGGGGCACAAAGTAACTATAATGGGAATTGGACACCTGTGGCTTTAGATGGAACTGTGGCATCACAACCCGTCGTCAGCAGCTCGTTTTTTAAAGTTTGGTTTCTCTGAAAATGCATGATTTTCCATTGCTTAGGCTCTTCTTGCTTATCATCAAACAAAATGGGCAATCGTTTTCCCTTTTGTTTACAAAAAGAAATCAAAGGTAGAAAATCGGGACTTCACTTTCTCCCGCCGCGCTGTCTTTCATTCCACGCTGAGTCGCATTTCCTTCGCACGTGTGAAGTTCGCTTCAAACAAAATAAAAAAACACTTGCTCTGCCCCTCAATACAGTAAAAATGTTACTAAGGAATGGGTAAACACAAGTTTTTCAGCGAAATTAAGTATCAGAAATCAGTACTGTATTGTTCCCTCTGCCATGATAGTCATTTTACGGGTCACAGTAAAGGCCGATTCCATCACGGGCGGAATAAGTACCGATTTTGAAATTTAAATTAGCTTTAAAAAAGCGGAAAAGAAAATATTCTTTCCGTACTGACTGGTTTTGAAGAACAGGCTGTTAGAAATAACAAAAACTGTGCTCACTAGAAAAAACTTAAATATGAAATATGAAGTTGTTTTTTTCACTATTAGACCTACTGAAGATATTAAAAACGAGAATCATAATCAGAAAAAATATAACAAATAAGAATACAACCAGAAAGTGAAGAAAAGCGCATTTTGGGGTAAGAAAGATACGAAATTTAGAAAACTACGGAACATTTTCATCCGTTCTGAAACAATCATTTTCAGGCGACGAACGGCATGAAGGTGCCCAAATTATATAGAACAAATGTCGCAACATTAAAAACATCCAATAAACAGTCCCAAAAATGTTTGATGAATGCTAGAATTTTGAAAACATGAAAATAAACTTTGAACAAATGTTGAATAACATTTTTTAGAGATTTTTTATTTTCGTAGTATATTTGCTGTTTCCCGTATTCCGTAGTGACTATGGAGAATTCGTAGCATTTGGAAGAACTGAGGTGGACAAACAGGAAAAAATGACAAATCATTAAAATTCTACCAAACCAACGTTTCCTGAAGGAAAAAAACCCCCTGACAACCAGATTTTTTTCCCCCGTAGTACATTCGATGTTTCCCGAACTCCGCAGCGATCGACGATTTCCATAGTGACTATGGAGAATTCGTAGCATTTCGAAGGTCTGAGGTGGGCAAACAGGAAAAAATGACAAATCTTTAAAATTCTACCAAAACGTTTTCCGAAGGACAAAAAAAAAAAAAAAAAACCCTCAACAACCAGATTTTTTACTTCCGTAGTATATTTGATGCTTCCCATACTTCGCAGCGATTGATGATTTTCGTAGTGACTATGGAGAATTCGTAGTATTTGGAAGGTCTGTAGTGGGCAAACAGGAAAAATGACAAATCATTAAAATTCTACCAAAACTGAACATTTTCTGAAAAAAAACAAAATTAAAAAAAAGCAAACCTGACACTGGGTTCAAAAACCGGACAGAATCCGATGGAATAAGGATATCTGCAAGTGTTCTTATTTCGTTATGACTATTTTTTCAACACCTGTGACGGTTTATCAATGTTTTTAATGTAGTATAAATTTATTAGAACAACCCAGGAAATTACTGAATATTTTCTGTTAGTGGTCAGGAATCATTGCGAGTCTAAAATAAAGTGGCAAGGCTGGTACCACAAAATGATTCTGCTATAAGATATGAAATTCATTTTTGAAAGCTATACAGCCAGAATGTAAGCATTGTAGGCAATGTTCTTGATGACAAGACAATGCTCATGCAAAGAATGACTTCAGAAAAAACAGCAAATTAAATAAAGTAAGCCAAAGTAAGTACTGGCTGATTATTTTGACCCATCCACTGCTATCAATTTATGGTGTTGAAATTGAGAGATTTTATTTGTGAACATAGCGAGAGACCAAATAAAAATGATTAAATTATCTTTCCAATAAAAACTGTCTAGAAAATTTGGTTGATGTGGTTGAAGAAAAATATAACTTTTAAGATTATATTTATTTTTGTAATTGCACTGGGCAATAGACAGTGGGCCCTCGTAACTACTAAGCTTAAATTTAACTATGTCTAAATAAATGAAAGGTATGAAGTCCAGTGATAAAATGTGTATACAACACGAAATAGCCGTAAGGAAAGTGGCCACTAGATTTTGTCAACCTACTGGCCAATGGCCACTTGAAAAAATCACCAATTTTAATCTTTACTCCCTACCATACATGGCTCGTGTTGTTGAAAGAAGTCTTTAAAGCCCCACATCCAAGAAATTACAAAACAAATGTATCAAGCCATGAAACCTTTCCACTTCCTGTCATACTTCCTGAATGCAAAATACAAAGGTCTGTCTAACATTCCAAAAGAAAGTGCACGTTTGTGGTTAGTAAGCAGGTGTCCCAACAGCTTTTCTCCTTTTGATTGCATATGAAGCTGAGCCATTTTCCTCCTATCTAGTTTACTGCATCTGGAAGAAGTATCAGTCCTGTGTCCTGTCACATGGTGGACAGCAGTAACAAAAACACTAGAACTAGAAAGATTTTCAGAAGATTGTCCACAACATATTGCTTTCATGCCCTGCAAGTTTGGCATTGATTGAATGTTTTCAAACTTAGGAATAATACATTCAAAAATCAGAAATAGTCTTGGCACAAACACAGCAGCTAAACTGGTTATGTTATCTGATGTTAAGAGGACCAATTGCACCACATTAATATTTCTTTTGTACTTTGCATTTATACGTTTTGGTAGTGTTTGCAATTGAATTATTTTTTATTTGATTTTCATGTATCAGTTTCATGTTACTTTTCACTTTTTGTAGAACTACAAATGTACATTTTTGTTTAATTAAACCCAACATTGAACCTAATGCAAATTATATTTCTTTAAATGTAACAGAGTGTCAATCGTCAATGGCTATATATAAGAATAATCGATCAAAAACACGATACTTTTTGTATTAATATGTTGGACCTGGTAATCTAAAACCAAATAATATAACTGTGTATATATCATCATTATCATCATTTTCAACCATTATCAATCCACTGCTAGACAAAGGTCTCCTCAAGTTTCCTCCACAACGGTCTGTCTTGTGCCAGTCTTCTCCATGTCACTTCCGCAAACTTTCGAATTCCATCCACCCATCTCCCATGTGGTCTTTTTCGGGGTCTTTTCCTGTCCCTCATGATTCCAATCTAAAATTTTGGCTGTCCATCGATGGTCTGTCCTTCTGGCAGTATGTCCAGCCCATTGCTATTTCAGGGATTTTACTCTGATCATGATGTCTTCCACTCTTGTCATTTTTCGGATTCCACGAGTTCCTCTTCTTATCTCCCCTGTTAACACCAAGCATGCACCTCTCCATGTTACTTTGAGTTGTCTGCAGCCTTTGTATGTCTCTTTTAGTTAAGGTCCACGTCTCTGCACCATACGTAAGCACTGGAAGGATGCATTGATCAAACACTTTTTTTTAAAGACATAATGGCATATTGCTTTTGAAAATTATGCTGTTTCTTCCAAAAGCTCTCCAGGCAAGTTTTGTACGCCGATTAATTTCTTCATCAATGTGACCCTCACTTGATATCTGCTGTCCAAGATAAACGTACGTGTCTGTTATCTCCAGCTTTTCTCCATCAATCGATAAATCTTCATTTCTTGTAAAAGCATTGAACATCACTTTTGTCTTCTGAAAGTTCATTTTTAATCCCACTTCTTTACTCTTGTCAGCAAGTTCCTGGATCATACTCTGCAGCTCTGATGGGGTAGTTGCAAAAATGACTACGTCATCAGCAAAACGAAGCTGAGTTAGATAACCTCTATTAATCTTTATCCCTTTGTTTTCCCAGTTCAGTGATTGAAAGACATTTTCCAATGTGGCATTAAAGAGCTTCAGAGATATGGTGTCACCTTGTCTCACTCCCTTTCCAATTTTTATGTGTGTTGTATTTTCAAACAGCCGAATCTTTGCACTTGCATTTTCATGTTATTAATAATATTAATGTATGCATCTTCAATACTGCAGAATTTCAGAGCCATTGTAACTGCTGATGGTTTCACCGAATCAAAGGCTTTTTCATAATCGATAAAAGCCATGCACAATGGAAGTTCATATTCCCTCGCTCTTTCAATTAGTTCTCTCAATACGTGGATATGATCTATTGTGCTGTAGCCGCTCCTGAATCCAGCTTGTTCTCTTGGTTGCGCCATGTCCAGTGTTACCTTCAAACGGTGTGAAAGAACTTTAGTGAAGATTTTATAAACCACTGATAGGAGGCTGTAGGTCTGTAGTTCTTGAGATCCTCAATATCACCTTTTTTATGCAGCAGGATCATTGTAGCGTTGTTCCAATCCTCAGGAATCTTCCCTTCATTAAGGTAGAGTGAAAATTTGGGCTAGTACTGTTTCCATTTCTCCACTTGCTTCTTGTATGATGTCAACAGTAATTCCATCTTCTCCTGGAGCTTTTCCCCGCTTCATGTTCTTGATTGCGTGTGCAACTTCTGATGGGAGGACTGGAAGAACTCTGGTACTGGTACCTTTTCATGATATCTGGAATACAATGTATTATCATCCATTTCATATAATTTGGAGTAGAAATCTTTCACTCTTGTCAAAATTTCTGCCTCTTTCTTGTTACAGAACTATCTTCTTTTCTCAGTGCCATAATCTGTTTTCTTCCCTTACTGAGATGTTCCTTTGCTATCTTTAGGCTTTGGTTGTTTTCAATTGCTTTCCTTACTAGTTCACAGTTGAATTTCCTTACATCTTCAGTGATGCTTTTCGTACTGCCTTGCATAGCTCTATATATTCCACTTTGGAAGTGACATCTTCTTTAGTTGTCCTCATCTCTCTTCTTTTTTGCATCAACATTTTGGTTTTTCCTGATAATTTGTTCACATGCAACTTGTTCTTAGACCCAGCTAATTTTGTTGCTATTTCCATAACAGCTTTGGTTACTTTTCTGTTAACTTCAGAAATATCCACTTCTTTCGATGGTAGGCCTTCTAAAGCAGAGAATCTGTTCTTCAGTTCCAACTTGAAGGTATTATGGTATTTTTTAAGGTTGGTTATGTCAATACATTTTGTCTTATGAGCTTGTCATGTTCGAGTTTAGTGTTGAGGTGCCTCTTACATCTCACCAATCTATGATCATAACTGTGTTGAACTTGTTTAGCACACTGCAGTCTTCTATGACGAATTTTTTGTTACACATAATAAAATCAATTTCACTTGTCCCAATTGGATGTCTCCATGTCCATTTTCTGTGCGGCTGTTTCTTGAAAAAGGAGTTCAAGATGAAAAACCCTTCTGCCTCTGCATACTCAACGAGAGTATTTCCACGCTGGTTTCTGTTGCCGTGACCAGGGCGCTATTTCACCGATTAGCAACTAGCAAATAGCTAGTGAAAAATCAAATTTGCTAGTGAAAAAAAATCGCAGTAGCAAATATTGCTAGTAAGGTAATTTCTTTATTTAAAGTAACCAAAAAACATTATTAATCCATGAAGTTCACATAACAGTTTCTATTATCACTTGTTAAAACAGCGACAATCAGCGATTCTCTTTCGCCAATTTTCTTTCGACACTTAATACCCATTTTCCCCATATCTTTCATCCCTTCCAAACTGTCGTAGAAGCGCATTGAAACTCCTCTCCATCGTGCCTTCATTGGTCTATTACAGAAACTGAAGGTGACGTCGACAATGGTTGCTGTAGCAACCCAGAGCTCTGGGATGGATCCGTTGTTTGACCACCTGCTCTGCCACCCTCCCTTCTTTTGCCCCACGAACTTTGTCCTCAACTCCTGTCGTACCCTAAGCCAAGCGATCGCCTTTATTGCGTGGCATAGATAGACGCTTTTTTACGAAACGTGTTCGTGGAGGGGGTAAACGATTACGGAAAAAACTTTTGCTTCGTCTGACTTCTGGTTTTGGAAATTTTCCTTGTATTTTCAAGCTGAAATACAAATATTTATCCAGTAAAATGTTAATGAGCAATAATACTTGACAGAGGCAACATAGTGAGAAAAAAAAAATTATGATTACGGAAAAAATCCGAATTCCGTTGACCTTTCGTTTTCTAGTTTCGTAAAGACGGAATTCCAATAATAACGAAAAAAGCCAGAATTCCTTGAATTCGCGGAAGAATCTCATGACTGAAGATTACAGAAAAATTTTGCAGCAGCGAACTTCCGTTTTTGCAAATTGTTCTCCACAGTTTCAAGCTAAAATGCAAACATTTATGCAATAAAATGATATTTAACAAGAAAAGCGGACACAAAGACAACATTGGGAGAACAATTTGCGATTACGGCAAAATTTTCTTACTCCGTTTCACTACTGTGTTCGAAAGTTTTGAAGCACGAAATTTCGTCTCCAGATGGAAGACGACCCCCCCTCTCCCAAATATCGATCTTCAGAATGATCTAATGATGACAAAAAAAAATTAAAAATGAAGCGGGATTCTGCGAATCCCTGTAAGAATCTCGTGTATATCATAAAAATAATAGCAAAAGAAAAATTTGAAACAAAATGAAAATTTGTAGAATCCGTAGTTTTGATAGTGAGTTCCGTAGTCAGACAACTAATTCCGTAGAAACTACGGCATTGTGTGGTAGTTGGCAGATATGAAGTGTGTAGAAGTTTATCAGAAATTTGTGCGATACTTCCACTTAGTACTGCATGTTGTGAGGTGGGATTCAGTTTTTTAAAAAGAATACAAGGGGATTGGAGGAACAATTTGTCTGTTGAAACTTTAAATGCTCTGATGACAATTGAAATACTGTAGAAGGGCCACAAGAAGAGATTTTTAATCCACGGTCAGCAGTTATAAAGTGGTATGATGACAAAGTCAGACACCCTGAGCGTAAACCATATGGGAAGAAATCTGAATTAGAATGTCAGTGAAATATATTCATATGGTATGAGAATTTGTTAGAAATTAATAATAAAGATATTCACTAAACTTATCTAATATTCTATTCATTATTCAAAAAGGTAAGTCAAAATATTTATACACATATTTAAATTTCTGTGTAACTTTATTAGAAAATAAGTTACAATGTGATTTAGTTTTACTTGCTAGTCATGCAGATGTTTTGCTAGCAAACTATTTGGTCACTAGCAAAATTTGCTAGTGAGCAAAAAAGATGAAATCTTGCCCTGGCCGTGACCGAATTTACCTACTGAAGTTTCATTCTGTTGCCCTATTTTTGCATTGAAATCTCCCATAATTGTCTTCAAGTGCTGCTTACCTTTATTATTTAGATGACGAATTTCCTCATAAAATTCTTCAATTTCTTCTTCAGGATGACTTGTGGTGGGTGCATAAGTTTGAATAATCTGAGCCTGGCATCTTCTCGAGAGTTGGATAACGAGTCGTGCAGCTCTGCAAGAGGAACTTTCAACTTCTACAACTTTATACTTCAGTTTCTTGTTTATTATAAATCCAACACCACTAGTTCTGCCAGCATCTGTCCCACGATAGTAGAAGAGATGTCCACTTTTCAGTTCAATGAGAACTTTTCCTTTTCTCCTTACCTTACTTAGCCCGACGATGTCCCACTTGATCGTTTGTAGTTCCTCTTCCAATTCAAGAAGCCTTGAATCAGAAGATAGGGAGCGTCCATTATACGTAGCCAAGGTCAGCATCAGATGGCAGCCTAGTCCGGTCCTCCGGGGATTCTTAGCACCCTCTGCCTTCATGTCGCACTGGCCGCTGCCTTGGCCAGGTACATTCCAGCTGCCGGAGACTGAAGGCCAAGATTTAAGTTGGGGAGTCATTTTAGAGGGGTTTGGCCATAACTCACCACGCTGGCCAAGCGGGTTGGCTGGCCATGCAAGTTTTTCAGTATATACATATATGTATATTGTTCTCAATTTCAAAATTTTTACACATGGTTACTTACTTTGTTTATTTTTACATATTTTAATGTATTTTATATATATTTCTTTTTTTACATATGGTTATATGGCAGAGGTTTTGGACAGTTTGGGACATAAGGGTTTTGGACAGTACAGTAAAAACTATGGTAAATACCAAGTTTATACCATCAAAACCCTCCCAATCCTGATATATATATATATACACACTGAAGTGCCAGAAAAACTGGTACAGACGAGCTTATGCAAAATACATAACGTCACCTATGCACGTATTCGGTTGTGTCGTCCACCAGTGCGCATATAAAGCGATAGACATCCTTGCCAGCTGTCACAGCTGTTTTCAGCATAAGAATGACAAGTAATAACGATTTAAACGATTTTGAACGCAGTGTCATAGTTGGCACTTGTGAAATGAGCCATAGTTTTTCGGAGGTAGAAACGAAGTTCGGATTTCCATGGACGACCATTGCAAGGGTGTATCATGACTACAAGAATTCCTGCAAAACCTCCAACTTACGATACCAGTGTGGCCATAAAAAGACATTGGGTTAACATGACCATCGTCGGCTGTCAAGAATCGTTTCACGCGATAGGTATGCAACACTCTCGCAGGTATAATCAGAATTCAATGCAGAAGCCTTAACAAGCATCAGCCTCCGGACAGTGCAACATACCCTGCACGACATAGGCTTTGGAAGCCGGCGCCCAACTCGAGTCTCCTTCATGGGTGCAAAAGACAGAGCAATGCGCCTCACTTGGGCACGGCAACACTGCCACTGGACGACTGGAAACAAGTAGCCTGGTCTGACGAGTCGCGTTTCCAACTGTATCGGGCAGATGGAAGGATTTGTGTGTGGTGCAAACCCCATGAAGCCGTGGATCCCGCCTGTCAACAGTGAACTGTACCAGCTGGCGGGGGGTCTGTAATGGTATGGGGTGTGTTTAGCTGGGCTTCACTGGGACCCCTGGCACGTCTACATACGTCTGTGACTGGACAACACTATATGCGCATCCTTTATGACGAGGTACACCTGTTTATGTCCTGTATTCATGCTGATGGGTTGGGCGTGTTCCAATAGAATAATGCACCTCCACACAAGTGTTGGGATGCCACATTATGGTTAGAGGAGCATTCATCTGAGTTTGGGGTGTTGCCATTTCCACCCAAGACCCCAGATCTGAACGTGATAGAACACATTTGGGATGCCATGCAATGCGCTATCGAGCACAGGAATCCGAGACCTTGGAATACACCCAAATTGTGGAACGCTCTGCAGGAAGTATGGTGTGCATTGCCTACAGCATATTTCCAGAAGCTAGTGGAGTCCATGCCCCATCGTATTTCTACAGTGATGTGCTCCCGTGGGGGACCTACCAAGTATTAGACTGGTGTACCAGATTTTATGGCACTTTAGTGTATGTATGTATATATATATAGAGGGGTGGGGAGGGTATCTGGGCTCCACACACACTGTACTCACGTAGTCACCACCTATGATGAGACATGATAATAAACACAGCAATCAGAAATTGCCGAATTGGCTGTAATTACTGTTTCACACGTGAATTAAATAATATCAGAAAACTTGAAAATTTCATTTGCCGTGGAACAGGAATCAAACTCTCATCTCCCGATTAACGTTCGAGCGCATTATCCGTTGCACCACCGACGACGGACGGCAAATGAAATTTTCAAGTTTTCTGATATTATTTAATTCACGTGTGAAACAGTAATTACAGTCAATTTGGTGATATCTGATTACTGTGTTAATTCATCATCATCATCATTGTCAACCATTATCAATCCACTGCTGGACGAAGGTCTCCCCAAGTTTCCTCCACAACGGTCTGTCTTGTGCCAGTCTCCTCCATATCACCCCTGCATACTTTCGAATTTCATCCACCCATCTCCCATGTGGTCTTCTTCTGGGTCTTTTCCTGTCCCTTGGAATCCAATCTAAAATTTCAACTGTCCATCGATGGTCTGTCCTTCTGGCAGTATGTCCAGCCCATTGCCATTTCAGGGATTTAACTCTGATCATGATGTCTTCCACTCTTGTCATTTTTCGGATCCACAAGTTCCTCTTCTTATCTCTCCTGGTTACACCAAGCATGCACCTCTCCATGCTGCTTTGAGTTGTCTGCAGCCTTTGTATGTCTCTTTTAGTTAAGGTCCACGTCTCTGCACCATACGTAAGCACTGGAAGGATGCATTGATCAAACACTTTTCTTTTAAGACATAATGGCATATTGCTCTTGAAAATTATGCTGTTTCTTCCAAAAGCTCTCCAGGCAAGTTTTGTACGGCGATTAATTTCTTCATCAATGTGACCCTCACTTGATATCTGCTGTCCAAGATAAACGTACGTGTCTGTTATCTCCAGCTTTTCTCCATCAATCGATAAATCTTCATTTCTTGTAAAAGCATTGAACATCACTTTTGTCTTCTGAAAGTTCATTTTTAATCCCACTTCTTTACTCTTGTCAGCAAGTTCCTGGATCATACTCTGCAGCTCTGATGGTGTAGTTGCTAAAATGACTACGTCATCAGCAAAACGAAGGTGGGTTAGATAATCTCCATTAATCTTTATCCCTTTGTTTTCCCAGTTCAGTGATTGAAAGACATTTTCCAATGTGGCATAAAAGAGCTTCGGAGATATGGTGTCACCTTGTCTCACTCCTTTTCCAATTTTTATGTGTGTTGTATTTTCAAACAGCCGAATCTTCGCACTTGCATTTTCATAGATGTTATTAATAATATTAATGTATGCATCTTCAATACCGCAGGATTTCAGAGCCATTGCAACTGCTGATGGTTTCACCGAATCAAAGGCTTTTTCATAATCGATAAAAGCCATGCACAATGGAAGTTCATATTCCCTCGCTCGTTCAATTAGTTCTCTCAGCACGTGGATATGATCTATTGTGCTGTAGCCACTCCTGAATCCAGCTTGTTCTCTCGGTTGAGCCATGTCCAGTGTTACCTTCAAGCGGTGTGAAAGAACTTTTGTGAAGATTTTATAAACTACTGATAGGAGGCTGATAGGTCTGTAGTTTCCGAGATCCTCAATGTCACCTTTCTTATGTAGCAGTGTTCCAATCCTCAGGAATCTTTCCTTCATTAAGGCATCGAGTGAAAATTTGGGCGAGTACTGTTTCGATTTCTCCACTTGCTTCTTGTATGATGTCTACAGTAATTCCATCTTCTCCTGGAGCTTTTCCTCGCTTCATGTTCTTGATTGCATGTGCAACTTCTGCTGGAAGGACTGGAGGAACTCTGGTACTGGTATCTTTCATGATGTCTGGAGTGCATATATCATCCCTTTCATATAATTTGGAGTAGAAATCTTTCACTCTTGTCCAAAATTTCGCCTCTATTTCTTGTTACAGAACCATCTTCTTTTCTCAGTGCCATAATCTGTTTTCTTCCCTTACTGAGATGTCCCTTTGCTATCTTTAGGCTTTGGTTGTTTTCAATTGCTTTCCTCACTAGTTCACAGTTGAATTTTCTTACGTCTTCAGTGATACTTTTTCTTACTGTCTTGCATAGCTCTATATATTCCACTTTGGAAGTCACATCTTCTTTAGTTGTCCTCATCTCTCTTCTTTTTTGCATCAACATTTTGGTTTTTCCTGATAATTTGTTTACATGCAACTTGTTCTTAGACCCAGCTAATTTTGTTGCTGTTTCCATAAGAGCTTTGGTTACTTTTCTGTTAACTTCAGAGATGTCCACTTCTTCCGATGTTAGGCCTTCTAAAGCAGAGACTGTTATTTTATCATGACATATTTACCATGTATTATGAGAAGAATATATCTTCAACTCTGAATATGATGAGGCATTTTAAAAAACTACTGTCACATATACATATTTCAGAGATTAGTCCAGTACCAAAACTTCAAAAGTTTTATTTACTCATGGCATCAAAACAGCTGCCATAACAGCTACCATATGGAATTTTTCTGCCACCAAATATGGTTCAAGAGAGTGATTGCACAGTGGGGGGGGGACCAAATGACTAATTACTGGCATTGAAGAGAAAAAATTAATGGAGGCCACAAATTTTCCTGATTAAGAAAACATAATAGACATGAGATGTACTTCATTTTTTTTTTAAAGAGAAATCAGGTATCACTAAAGTCAGGGGTGATATGAAACTGGTCCATGCAAACTGTTTGTTAAATGTTTTGGATGGGAACTAAATATGAGAACAAATATTTGTAGTTTGTTACTCAGTTTGCCATTTTCCTTTATTTATTTTGTTCCACATCAGATGAGCCAGAATTGGACATGGGGAGACTCTAGGCCAAACTGCAAATCAAGACCCTCACATTTTACAGAAATGCATAGAACATAGTTTTTGTTCAACACAATACACTTTTTGGAGCTCCCTAAAAATGCCCCCCTCCTCCCCCAGGCTTGAGCCCTATCTACAGCAGAAACTAAACTTAAAATGTGCAATTCTTTGGGAACTGCAATCAATTTCCATTGGTAATGTTGCTTGTTTTGCGACACTCATCTTTCACCACAATGATTCATGTTACTTACTAGTGCAAACCGATTTCAATTCAGCATTTCACCCAACTCAAGTGCTCCACAAAAGCAGTAAATACACTTAGACTTATTTTTTGTTTGGGGGTTTAATGGCGACTGTGAGCAGCACTACGGGCTAAAGACAGTTGCCTGTCTTTAACTTAGGACCAGTGGTTCCATGGAAGGAAGAGAGCCAGTGTTGTAAGACAAGCACAACCATTAGTCCTATTAAAAAATTATTTTGCATTGGAATGTAAGAATGATTATCCTTTCATTGGAATGAGAGAATGATTATCCTTTCATTGGAATGAGAGAATGATTATCCTTCTTGCATTTTGCTTTTTCACGCACAAATTCACCGCACTGCTAGCGGGAGCAAATCAGATATCGATTTTTTCCTTTTGTTGTTGGGGGTTTAACGACCATCGTGAGCAACTCAATGGGCTACAAATGGTTGCCAGTCCCTAAGTTAGGGCCACTGTTTCCAGGGAAGGGAGAGAGCCAGTGTTGTAAGACAAGCACAACATCCATGCATCATTGGGATTCAAACCAAGACTTATCTTGGACAAATGGTCAGAAGACAGCAATTAGACCACTGCGCCACCAGGGTGGTTCTGACCTGACTGGACAATCATACAGAGTATGATTGTAACTGCAAACAAAGAAGCAGTCCAGTCATCTGAGATGGAAAGCAATGAAGATAGCAAAATTGAAAATAACAATGGAGAGTTTTCAAATAAAAGAACACCCTCTTCCCTCCCGAAATCATTTTACCTTGCACTATTTAGAGAAGTGGAAAGCCTACCCTGAAGTTTTTCTTCACCACCCTGCTACCCACGGCAGTTCAAGAAGTGCCATCTGTTTTAGTTTTACTTTAAAATATAATTTGGACTTGGCTAATTAATGAGTCTTGAGCTTCTTATCTTGCAACCCAGCATATTTTCTCCTAAAAAGTGCATTCTTCCCCATAGAAAGGTTATCAAAATAACATCTGCAGAGCCATTAAAATTAATTGTTTTCCACTCTTCCAAATCCTTAGTTTAGGAGTTTTCTTTCATTTTAGTAAGACCAGGAGCAAATGATGAGGGAGGACAGGAATTCACAGAGGAAGGTCATTACTAATTCCTCTGCAGTTTGTCTGTGCTTTACTAAGTAGGGAATTCCAAAATGGAAAGTCAAGTCTAAAGCTATACCAGCACTCTTTTAAGCCAGCCCCAGGGTAGTGAGGGTACACGATGTGACTGACAACTGCTTCGGAAGAAATGAGCACAAGACAAGGTTATTTGCTTGAAGGAAGGGAGTTACAGAGGGGAAGATAATGTCTGTACGTCATTATTTCTCATCAACCTAATAATCCATGAAAGCATTTGCTTTCAGACCCTTTTCCTAGGCAAAAAGGTTTTCAAAAGTTTTTGCCTAAGAGAAGGGTATAAAAGTGATAGCTAATGGTTCTGGTAGTCGTGTATCATGTTACATGAGTATGTAACTCTTCATGTTTTACTAAAAATGGATGGAAGAAACATTAACAAAAAAACAGCCCCAACCTTTGAAATCTTTTGAGTTGCAAAAACTTCAAGACTGTTCCAAAATTAACAAGTGTGTAATTGTGTAAATAAGTATTAAAAATTCTGTGTTTTTCATAAATAAAGTTGCTATCAAACTTGCCCCAGAAAAAATTGTGAAAAGCATTAAAAATTCTTCTAGTGCTTTATAAAGTTGCTCTCAAACTTGCCCACCTTAATTTTAAAACATAGTGATGTCCCAACTTACAAGCACGTTTTCTCTGTTTTGGGGGAAGGGGGTCGTGTTTAACATGGAATACATATACTCAGATCTGGTACAAATCACAAATAATATTTTTCTCCTAGTTATAAAGTTTATGGCTATCTAGGGAAATTCAAGTCCCAAGCAAATTACAGGAAAGATTTGACAGTGCCTGAAAGTTGTCAGTTCAAGAAGCTAATTTTTACCATCTGATTATAAATATGTTTTGTAGATACTAAAAAGGCAATGTCAGAGTTACAAGCAATTGAATTCTGAACCCTATGTGGTTAGTAGCACTAATAACCTTCAAAGGCCAAATGTTCAATTTTAAGTCCTAAGACTGATGTAAAAAATCTGAATAGGAAAAAAATTAAATGAATCTGTTTTAGCTAGTTCGGTTTTTTTTTTCTTATAAATATACTAGTTTTCAGTATATTGGATGTTTGATATCTTCATAGACTATAATTAACTGACTGAAGTACAAAAACATTAATAAGTGAGCATGTTTAATTACGGCACTCTTATGTCTTCAGTGTCCTAATATTACATTTTAAAATTAATGTGATAAAAGAAGGGGGAGGGGAATCTCAGACTTCAGGCATGAATTTTTTTTTATGCTGAAATTTTAAAAGGCAGGGTGTTATTTCAAAACAATAGGACTCATAGGAAAAGGCAAGTATGACACTGCTGAGCTGACCTTCCCAGTGATAGGTGCCCATATCTTAGTTTTTAGTAATGGGCAAACTGAAATTGCAAATAAAAGTAACATACAGAAACACCATAAGCCAATTTCTACTGTGCCATCTGTGTTGTTGAACCAATTTTATCAGACACACAATTTTAATTAAAAAGGCAGATTCAAAAACTACATAAAGGAGATGGACAAATAAAATTTGACAGCATGTTGGTATAATAAATTTTTTTTTGCTGTTTTTTTGAATCTTATGCCTTTTGACCCCCATGCACAACGTATTCCTGGTTACCACTCAATCAGGTATCAAAAATGGAAAAAATGTCTTCAAAACGAAGTTCTGGAAGAAACTTCGGGAGATCTTTCCAAAGTACAATAACAAATTTGGATATTATGTTCTACTGCACATTTTTTTTTTTTAATTGCGTGCATAACCACTTTAATACAAAAACTAACAACAGAAATCGTGTCATTGCGAACTTTGTAGTACCTAAGAGAGAAATGAAATGATATCATATACTACAATCATATTTCCAGAGAACGGCAAGCGTTCCTTCTTACCCCGTCCCCCTATGTTCCCTACACCATTCAGAACAAGGTATTTCCGAACTGATGTACATAAATGTGACACACAAAAAAAACTTAATTCATGTCCAGATTTTTTTCTATTTCTACCTAAAATAACCCACTACACTCGTATAAGTACACTTAGCCAGAATTCAGGTGTTCATTTATAAAAATCGCACATTCTATCAGAGTACGGTAACAGCAAAAACCTAAGAATTTTCAGCTTACTTGACTTGATCAAAATACTCTTCTTTGAATGCCATTTAGTTCTGCAGGTCTTGCCACAGTCGAAGTGAACAGTATTCACAGCCAAAAGTCGAAACCCGATTAAAATGACTATGTAATAAATGAACAATGCCTTGCTCTACAGAGCACCACACAATCTGCCGCTTCTAAATGAGGAGCAACCGGAACAAGAACAAAAAAACCTACTCGTTTTCCCATTGGCTGAACGCCATGCCTCAGTAACGGCACACATAAAATGATCTATTGCCAGAAAAGACTACCCGATCTTAGAGTGATTATACAGGGTTGCCAGGTTGGCGGGTTTCCCGCCAAATTGGGCTCCTTACTTTTTGTTTGGCGGGAAGAATTTCTTTGTTGGCGGGTGGACTAGCGTCTGCCGACAGAGATATGTTCAGCTCACGAACACTCATTCTGTTATCTCATTAGTGGGTGCCGTCACGGCACCGAGATGGCACCCACCAATTGGAGACCGCAATTGTGGTGAGCTCGGGTATTTGGCGGGAACACGGCGGGAACAGTGGCTTGGCTATTGCGCCCTTGATTGTGCCTAGGCAAAGTCAAGTTTGGATTTAACATTCCTTCTCATGAGTGTGCCCCTTTGATGGACTTTTGTGCTGCTCCTGTGACTTCACGTGCTGGTCGCAAGGAGGTTCTCCTCTGTGGCTGGTCGTGCATCTTCGTGTCTTACTGATCAGGAGATATTTTAGCTATTTCCGCATGGCCAACTAGTTGCTGTGAGGCACAAAGCTTTGTCTATATGCCTCATCGTCTTATTCAATTAAAAAAAAAAAAAATAGAGTTTGGATTTTGTAAGATAAACAGAGTAGATGGTGAGCCGAATAAGGTAAGTTGTGGTTTTTTTATCTGCTTCATTTTTGTATTATTGTTTTGCTTCATTTTTATATTTGGCTCTATGGATACTGCGAACCCGGTGTAACTTGAAGGGCCGCCCCGGTGGCGCAGTGGTCTAAGGCTCTGGCCTCTGGTCATTCGTCCGTAAGGGGTCCGGGTTCGTATCCCGGTCAGGCATGGATGTTGTGTTTGTCTTACGGCACTGGCTCTCTCCCTTCCCTGGAACCAGTGACCCTAAATTAGGGACGGGCGACTGCTTATAGCCCATTGAGTTGCTCACGGTGGTCGTTAAACCTCCAATAAAAAAAAAATCAACTTGAAGGAAGACAGCTGCATCACAGGGGTCTCATCTTTAGAAAGTCCTACTGCTGCGGATGTTTCTGTGATTCAGGTTCGATTCCCGCTCCACGGCGACGAAATTTTCAAGTTTTCTGATGTGGTTTAATTCATGTGTGAAACAGTAATTACAGTCAAATCGGCGATGGCAGATTGCTGTGTTAATTATTCTGATGTATTTACCACGTATTATGAGAAGAATACTTCAACTCTGAATTTTTTAACCTTTAGGATTCGGATTTTAAAGATTTTTTGTTTATTTATTGTACCTATCAAGAGGACAAAAAATTCAGAATTCCAGATTTTTTGGGCTCTTAGTTTTTGAGCTATTGACTTTAAAAAAAGCAAAAATTGCACAAATTTGACATGTTTTGAAATCTTTAAAACGTTGTAGGTCAAAAACTATTTGACCTAGAGAGCTCGACTTGGTGCCATTCTCTTCTGTTTCTAATGAGCTTTAATTTGATATGCAACATGACTATGGTATTTAAATTTTGTAATTTTTAAAAATCTCAAAAAAAAATTTGAAAATCTTAAACACCCCTTTCAATTTTTTGGAAAAATGTATGTCTAAAAGACATTAATTGTCTGTTTGTGTGCCAAATTTCATAATGGTACACCAATGGTTTCCTATAAAAATTAAATTTCTTGTATTTTAATGTATGTGAAATTAGCTAAATTTGTTGACTTCCTTGTCAGTACCATAACTATGAACTGTGTGGTTGCGGTTTGAAAGTTGCTAATAATCTATTTTATAATTCTGTACTACAAATGATATGAAAATGCCTAATATTTATCAATTTTAATATCAAGTAATAGCAAATTGAAGTCATGTTTGTTATCACATTTTTTTTACTATAGAGTATATACAAATACAAGGTCTATTTCAGAATTAGCCAAAACAATGAAGAGATTTGCAAAAAGAAATTAACCAATAGTCTCTGTGTAAAATTAGCTTACCATTTCCAACTTCAAGTTGTCCTCAGTGAAGATCAGGTGTTAGTAATGAACAGTTCAGTAAATTAGCTTGACATAAGATATAAATATTCTATTGGCTGGCTTCTATTTAATTTGAAGCTTCAGGTTGTAGTTGTCAAGAGAAAAGAACACTTCAGAAGAGCGAAAAATGCTGATGCCGATAACTTAGTTTCTCTGAGAGAATAGTATTCCGTGTTAGCTGCAGATATAAGTTGTATTTAGTAATGGATATGTTTTTATTTTTGGAAAAAAATCCAGCAATGAGAGTATATCTCATAGTAAGCAATTATGTGAAATTCCCTATATGTCAGCGGTTGCTACAAATTTGTCTTCTGCATTGTTGTTGAGTGATATAATTTCAGAATTGGAATCTGCGCCATTGGCAAAATTGAAACTTACGCAAGCGAACTATGAATAAAGTGTACGAAAAAACACTCTCCATTGCACAGTTCAGGAATCTTGGATAATGCCGCCCCGGTGGCGCAGTGGTCTAAGGCGTTGGCCTCTGATCACTCGTCCATCAGGGGTCCGGGTTCGAATCCCGGTCAGGCATGGATGTTGTGCTTGTCTTACAACACTGGCTCTCTCCCTTCCCTGGAACCAGTGACCCTAAATTAGGGACGGGCGACTGCTTATAGCCCATTGAGTTGCTCACGGTGGTCGTTAAACCTCCAATCAAAAAAAAAAAAAAAAAAATCTTGGATAAAAACACTTAATTGTGTAAAGGCAAATGATGACAAGACTATTATGTGTTGCACTGCTTGCCAAAACTTTCCTGAAATTGCCAATACCACCAGCAATTTTTTCAAAGAATGTGGGGGTTAGGTGATAATATAGTTTAATAACTTATAAGTGCACACAACAGTAGTCGAAAACATAAATATTGTCTTTGTTTCTAAACAACAATTATTGGGATATTTAATGATGAAAATCACTTCTGTTTGCACAAGAGAAAAAGGTAAATATTTTTTACATTCAAAATTGTTGTTGAAAACTAAACTACTGTACAGTTAACTATGATTATTTAATTTTTTTTTTCAAAACACAGGATGTATATTAAAAATTCTTGAACATGGCATCACTAAATTTCTCAAATGCCATCAATTACCTTTCTTAAAACTTGAGATATATGCTTTTGTGCACTTTGAATGCAGTCACTTTAAAAAAATGAGGCTTCTGTTTTGTTATCTTAAAAGAAAAATTTTTCTGGGCATGTAGATTTTACTTCTGGGCAAGTAAATATTTTATGCACATGACCAGCTGGGCATGTAACTTTTCTGGTATTTTTCAAGCCCTGATCTGTGTAAAGATTATTTTCGTATTTTCAAGATGTTTTGATTGAAAAAAAAACCGGGAAAAAGTCTGTGAATCTTGCAAATGTTCGTAATCACACAAAAAATGACAGCAATTGAATTTCAAATATCTGGAATTCTCTATTTACCTTAGATTGTATTTCTTCCTGATGAAGCTGCCTGTTAATGGTGAAAGCTAACATTTATTCATTTGTGTTTTTTAAATACTCCATTAAATGGATATTTTTGCACTTTATTGTTATCTACGGTCTCTAAGTTAGACTGTAGATTTGGTGTTGGAGTGCTGAATTGTGTTGCAGTTCTTAAAAATAAAAAATGGAAATTTTTATGAAAATTTTGTATGGGGGTCCCTTGACCCTGACCCCTCCCAAAAACCATCTACGGTCTAACTAAGAGTACCATACGATGGCATACCAAATTTGGTGGTTCTAAATTGAAAACTTAGAATACAGACATTCAATTATGTACATATATATTTGTATATGACAAACACCTCCAAAATGACTCTACAACTTAAATCTTGGCCCTCAGTCTCCGGCAGCTGGAATGTACCTGGCCAAGGCAGCGGCCAGTGCGACATGAAGGCAGAGGGTGCTAAGAATCCCCGGAGGACCGGACTAGGCTGCCATTTGATGCTGACCTTGGCTACCTACAACGGACGCTCCCTCTCTTCTGATTCAAGGCTTCTTGAATTGGAAGAGGAACTACAAAGGATCAAGTGGGACATCGTCGGGCTGAGTGAGGTAAGGAGAAAAGGAGAAGATCTCATCGAACTGAAAAGTGGACATCTCTTCTACTATCGTGGGACAGATACTGGCAGAACTAGTGGTGTTGGATTTATAATAAACAAGAAACTGAAGGATAAAGTGGTAGAAGTTGAAAGTTCCTCTGACAGAGCTGCACGACTCGTTATCCAACTATCGAGAAGATACCAGGCTCAGATTATTCAAACTTATGCACCCACCACAAGTCATCCTGAAGAAGAAATTGAAGAATTTTATGAGGAAATTCGTCATCTAAATAATAAAGGTAAGCAGCACTTGAAGATAATTATGGGAGATTTCAATGCAAAAATAGGGCACTGGCAACAGAATGAAACTTCAGTAGGTAAATTCGGTCACGGCAACAGAAACCAGCGTGGAAATACTCTCGTTGAGTTTGCAGAGGCAGAAGGATTTTTCATCTTGAATTCCTTTTTCAAGAAAAAGCCACACAGGAAATGGACATGGAGACATCCAATTGGGACGACAAGTGAAATTGATTTTATTATGTGTAACAAAAAATTCGTCATCGAAGACTGCAGTGTGCTAAACAAGTTCAACACAGGTAGTGACCATAGATTGGTGAGATGTAAGATGCACCTCAACACTAAACTGGAACGTGGCAAGCTCATAAGACAAACAAAATGTATTGACATAACCAACCTTAAAAAACACCATAATACTTTCAAGTTGGAACTGAAGAACAGATTCTCTGCTTTAGAAGGCCTAACATCGGAAGAAGTGGATATTTCGGAAGTTAACAGAAAAGTAACCAAAGCTCTTATGGAAACAGCAACAAAATTAGCTGGGTCTAAGAACAAGTTGCATGTAAACAAATTATCAGGAAAAACCAAAATGTTGATGCAAAAAAGAAGAGAGATGAGGACAACTAAAGAAGATGTGACTTCCAAAGTGGAATATATAGAGCTATGCAAGACAGCACGAAAAAGTATCACTGAAGACGTAAGGAAATTCAACTGTGAGCTAGTGAGGAAAGCAATTGAAAACAACCAAAGCCTAAAGATAGCAAAGGGACATCTCAGTAAGGGAAGAAAACAGATTATGGCTCTGAGAAAAGAAGATGATTCTATAACAAGAAATAGAGGCGAAATTTTGACAAGAGTGAAAGATTTCTACTCCAAATTATATGAAAGGGATGATACATGTACTCCAGACATCATGAAAGGTACCAGAGTTCTTCCAGTCCTCCCAGCAGAAGTTGCTCATGCAATCAAGAACATGAAGCGGGGGAAAGCTCCAGGAGAAGATGGAATTACTATAGACATCATACAAGAAGCAAGTGGAGAAATTGAAACAGTACTCGCCCAAATTTTCACTCGATGCCTTAATGAAGGGAAAATTCCTGAGGATTGGAACAATGCTACAATGATCCTGCTACATAAAAAAGGTGACATTGAGGATCTCAGGAACTACAGACCTATCAGCCTCCTATCAGTGGTTTATAAAATCTTCACTAAAGTTCTTTCACACCGCTTGAAGGTAACACTGGACATGGCTCAACCGAGAGAACAAGCTGGATTCAGGAGTGGCTACAGCACAATAGATCATATCCACGTACTGAGAGAACTAATTGAAAGAGCGAGGGAATATGAACTTCCATTGTGCATGGCTTTTATCGATTATGAAAAAGCCTTTGATTCGGTGAAACCATCAGCAGTTACCACGGCTCTGAAATCCTGCGGAATTGAAGATGCATACATTAATATTATTAATAACATCTATGAAAATGCAAGTGCAAAGATTCGGCTGTTTGAAAATACAACACACATAAAAATTGGAAAGGGAGTGAGACAAGGTGACACCATATCTCCGAAGCTCTTTAATGCCACATTGGAAAATGTCTTTCAATCACTGAACTGGGAAAACAAAGGGATAAAGATTAATGGAGATTATCTAACCCACCTTCGTTTTGCTGATGACGTAGTCATTTTTGCAACTACCCCATCAGAGCTGCAGAGTATGATCCAGGAACTTGCTGACAAGAGTAAAGAAGTGGGATTAAAAATGAACTTTCAGAAGACAAAAGTGATGTTCAATGCTTTTACAAGAAATGAAGATTTATCGATTGATGGAGAAAAACTGGAGATAACAGATACGTATGTTTATCTTGGACAGCAGATATCAAGTGAGGGTCACATTGATGAAGAAATTAATCGGCGTACAAAACTTGCCTGGAGAGCTTTTGGAAGAAACAGCATAATTTTCAAGAGCAATATGCCATTATGTCTTAAAAGAAAAGTGTTTGATCAATGCATCCTTCCAGTGCTTACGTATGGTGCAGAGACGTGGACCTTAACTAAAAGAGACATACAAAGGCTGCAGACAACTCAAAGAACCATGGAGAGGTGCATGCTTGGTATAACCAGGAGAGATAAGAAGAGGAACTCGTGGATCCAAAAAATGACGAGAGTGGAAGACATCATGATCAGAGTTAAATCCCTGAAATGGCAATGGGCTGGACATACTGCCAGAAGGACAGACCATAGATGGACAGCCGAAATTTTAGATTGGATTCCAAGGGACAGGAAAAGACCCAGAAAAAGACCACATGGGAGATGGGTGGATGAAATTCGTAAATATGCGGGAGTGACATGGAGGAGACTGGCACAAGACAGACCGTTGTGGAGGAAACTTGGGGAGACCTTCGTCCAGCAGTGGATTGATAATGGTTGACAATGATGATGATGATGATATGACAACTACTAGCACAGGTCCTAAGGGATGAGAATACTGGTTTTGCTTGTGCTTTCAGCTTTTTATGCTGGTCTTGGTTCCCATTATCTGACCAATCAGAGCCAAGATTTTGTGCAATTGGTTGGTTTAGCAGTGCTTTGTTGTTCTGTATACTGTTGTGTTTTTGGTTATTTTGTAGCTTTATTCTTTTATTGATTTTATCTTTAAGAATTTTTATAATGGGTTTGTATATTTTTGTTGTATGACAGCAGAATAATTTACTGCTTTATGTTATTGATTCATTACTGTGTATTTTTAGTTTTTCATAATTTGTCAAGATTCAATATAACTTCATTGGTTGTTTTGATATTGATAATTATTGCCAAAAAAGATGCAAATAATGTGATTGTTTTGATATGCTTTTAATAATTTCAAATAATGTGGTCCTTTGCTTTGGAAGATTATGTTAATTACTCTATTATGAAAAGTTTTAGAAGGTGTTTGTGTCTTTCAGTGCAGTTGGCCGGTATAACTGCTCTGTATGTAGTAACCGGAACTAAATAGGCATTTTGTATTTTAACTGTATTTACTGTCTTTCTAAGAAGTAGTCGCTGCATTTTTAACACAGTTTTTCAGTATTAAAACTTTCTTGATATGTTTGTCCCAAATATTTTTTTTGTCAACAGTGAGTCCTAGGTATTTAATATAATTTCTCAATGGTAAATTTGCTTAGCAAATTTTTGGCCTTGTTTTTGGAATAATGTTTGTGTAGCTTTTAGTAAATAATATTGCTTGCTTGCTTTTTATACATAGACTTTGATGTTCCATTCTGTGAAGTGTATTTTCCAGTTTTTGTTGAAAGTTTCTGTAGTTGTTTGTAATTCATAATAGAGATACTTAATGCTTTCATCAGCATATGAAGTACCTTAGCATTTGTTGTTTTCATGAGTATCTGAGTTATTTCACTGAGGTAATTGTACAAAAAGCAATAAATTAGAACTGCATGGCATTCATGATATCTACAGAAAGGGTTAGTTACCAGTTACCACTGTGAAAAGCTCAACCTAGTTTTTAATTGTCATATTGAGCAGAAAAATCAAAACTGTTTATAATGTTGATTTTATGTCAAGAATATGCCTGTAGTACTGACTTGTAGAATAGCCATGAAGTTTGTAATACTGATTTCCTGTGAAGCCTTTAGATACTTCATAAAGCTTGATTTTTTTTTTTTATTTTTTTCCTGTTCAAAAATGTTGTTAAAGTTCTTTCAATTGAAATTTTTTTTCTGCACACTGATGCCATCAAGTGTGTTGTCTAGACAATGTCATAATTGTTCATATATTCATACCAACGAGATAGTAGTACGTAGAGCGCTTACGTCGGGGAACCGGTGAAGCCACCGGAAACAAGTGGCAGCCATGTTTGATGAGGTACAGAACGATTTCCGTTCAGTGTTAAGAAAGGGAGTTTTCGTAATATATGGTTTGACGTTAAATGAGGATATAACTCAGAAATGTTGTTATAAACACCTAGGGGGTGAGACTAAAACTTTAGCGTATCAAATAACGCTTTTCATTGTTAGTTGGCGGCAATAGTGTTTTAAAAAGAAAATGATATTTTAATGGATGCAGCTTGCTCTCGTTGAATAAAATCTCATGCCGTAATTTTTTGACATTTCACAAATTTTTTAGAACAAATTTTCAGTGAAATATAAGTCAGCGGTAATAGAGTAAATAAAAAAAAAAAGAAAAACTATAGTTGCAGTCAATCCGCAATTTCGGTAAAAATCTTAGATATTCGTGGGTCATCACCATGAGAATGCTGAATCATCCCACAGCTTATCACTCCAAATACATAGACGCCAAATATTTTATGAGAGTTTTAAATGAAAAATTAAAAAAAAAAATGTTCGAAGAAAAACGGAAAACAAACAATGAGTTTACACAGCCAAGAGGTACCAATATTAAAATACTTTTACCAACTGCCCCTATCTTATATAATCAGAAGAAAACTACTACTTACCTGGTTTTTATTTAATAAAATTAAAAGTCCTTAGCCCTGGGCATGTTTCTAATCTGTTTGTTAGCCTTGACATTTGACAACACAGATCTGTAAGCCTTATTCGTGGGTAGGCAAGGCAATTGTGGAAACTTGACCATAATAAAGGTATCTCCCAGCACATACACTAAATACTTCACACAATAAAATGCTCTCTCTATGTATATATATGTATAAGACCCAGAAGAAGACCCCATGGGAGATGAATGGGTGAAATTCGAAATCATGCAGGAGTGACACGAAGGAGACAGGCTCAAGACAGACAAATGTGGAAGAAACTTGGGGAAGCCTTCATCCAGCAGTGGATTGATAATGGTTGATGTTATACATATATCAGTAAAAAGAAGTAAAGCACACTCGTGTAGTAATTAGACCACATCAACACTGCACCTTACTGCAGGAATCAGACGTAGTAGAAATAAACATAGAATTAACCAGAAGTAACCCACTTTCATGGTTCTAAACAAAAATGACATGGAATAAAACAACTCAGGAACCCCAAACCACTCTTCAGGGAAAGACATCTGGAGCCCCGAAGTTAAATCATAGCTTAGGTGTTACCGAAAGAACCCCAGAAGACCCCATGGGAGATGGGTGGATGAAATTCGAAAGCATGTCGGAGTAACATGGAGGAGATAGGCTCAAGACATACAATTGCGGAAGAAACTTGGGGAGACCTTCATCCAGTAGTGGACTGATAATGGTTGACAATGATGATAATTATATATATATATATATATATTTTTTATTATATACAGTATACATATATTGTAATGATAATAGTTGTCAATGATGATATATATATATATATCGTCATTGTCAACCAAATATATATATATATATATGGTTTAATGATGATATATATGGTTGACAATGATATATATACCATTATCAATCCACTGCTGAATGAAGGTCTCCCCAAGTTTCTTCCACAATTGTCTGTGTTGAGCCTGTCTCCTCCATATTACTCTGGCATGCTTTCGAATTCCATCCATCCATCTCCCATGGGGTCTTCTGTCCCTCGAAATCCAGTTCAAAATTTTAGTCGTCCATCGGTGGTCTGTTTTCCTGGCAACATGTACAGCCCATTGCCATTTTGGTGATTTCACTCTATCTCTCTGTGTGTGTGTATATATATCATCATCATCATTGTCAACCATTATCAATCCACTGCTGGACGAAGGTCTCCCCAAGTTTCCTCCACAACGGTCTGTCTTGTGCCAGTCTCCTCCATGTCACTCCCACACACTTTCGAATTTCATCCACCCATCTCCCATGTGGTCTTCTTCTGGGTCTTTTCCTGTCCCTTGGAATCCAATCTAAAATTTTGGCTGTCCATCGATGATCTGTCCTTCTGGCAGTATGTCCAGCCCATTGCCATTTCAGGGATTTAACTCTGATCATGATGTCTTCCACTCTTGTCATTTTTCGGATCCACGAGTTCCTCTTCTTATCTCTCCTGGTTACACCAAGCATGCACCTCTCCATGCTACTTTGAGTTGTCTGCAGCCTTTGTATGTCTCTTTTAGTTAAGGTCCACGTCTCTGCCCCATACGTAAGCACTGGAAGGATGCATTGATCAAACACTTTTCTTTTAAGACATAATGGCATATTGCTCTTGAAAATTATGCTGTTTCTTCCAAAAGCTCTCCAGGCAAGTTTTGTACGCCGATTAATTTCTTCATCAATGTGACCCTCACTTGATATCTGCTGTCCAAGATAAACGTACGTGTCTGTTATCTCCAGCTTTTCTCCATCAATCGATAAATCTTCATTTCTTGTAAAAGCATTGAACATCACTTTTGTCTTCTGAAAGTTCATTTTTAATCCCACTTCTTTACTCTTGTCAGCAAGTTCCTGGATCATACTCTGCAGCTCTGATGGGCTAGTTGCAAAAATGACTACGTCATCAGCAAAACGAAGGTGGGTTAGATAATCTCCATTAATCTTTATCCCCTTGTTTTCCCAGCTCAGCGACTGAAAAACACCCTCCAATGTGGCATTAAAGAGCTTCGGAGATATGGTGTCACCTTGTCTCACTCCCTTTCCAATTTTTACGTGTGCTGTATTTTCAAACAGCCTAATCTTTGCACTTGCATTTTCATAGATGTTATTAATAATATTAATGTATGCATCTTCAATACCGCAGGTTTTCAGAGCCATTGTAACTGCTGATGGTTTCACCGAATCAAAGGCTTTTTCATAATCGATAAAAGCCATGCACAATGGAAGTTCATATTCCCTCGCTCGTTCAATTAGTTCTCTCAGCACGTGGATATGATCTATTGTGCTGTAGCCACTCCTGAATCCAGCTTGTTCTCTCGGTTGAGCCATTTCCAGTGTTACCTTCAAGCGGTGTGAAAGAACTTTAGTGAAGATTTTATAAACTACTGATAGGAGGCTGATAGGTCTGTAGTTTCCGAGATCCTCAATGTCACCTTTCTTATGTAGCAGGATCATTGTAGCGGTGTTCCAATCCTCAGGAATCTTTCCTTCATTAAGGCATCGAGTGAAAATTTGGGCGAGTACTGTTTCGATTTCTCCACTTGCTTCTTGTATGATGTCTACAGTAATCCCATCTTCTCCTGGAGCTTTTCCTCGCTTCATGTTCTTGATTGCATGTGCAACTTCTACTGAAAGGACTGGAGGAACTCTGGTACTGGTATCTTTCATGATGTCTGGAGTGCATGTATCATCCCTTTCATATAATTTGGAGTAGAAATCTTTCACTCTTGTCAAAATTTCGCCTCTATTTCTTGTTACAGAACCATCTTCTTTTCTCAGTGCCATAATCTGTTTTCTTCCCTTACTGAGATGTCCCTTTGCTATCTTTAGGCTTTGGTTGTTTTCAATTGCTTTCCTCACTAGTTCACAGTTGAATTTCCTTACGTCTTCAGTGATACTTTTTCGTACTGTCTTGCATAGCTCTATATATTTCACTTTGGAAGTCACATCTTCTTTAGTTGTCCTCATCTCTCTTCTTTTTTGCATCAACATTTTGGTTTTTCCTGATAATTTGTTCACATGCAACTTGTTCTTAGACCCAGCTAATTTTGTTGCTGTTTCCATAAGAGCTTTGGTTACTTTTCTGTTAACTTCAGAGATGTCCACTTCTTCCGATGTTAGGCCTTCTAAAGCAGAGAACCTGTTCTTCAGTTCTAACTTGAAGGTATTGTGGTGTTTTTTAAGGTTGGTTATGTCAATAGATTTTGTTTCTCTTATGAGCTTGCCACGTTCAAGTTTAGTGTTGAGGTGCATCTTACATCTCACCAATCTATGGTCACTACCTGTGTTGAACTTGTTTAGCACACTGCAGTCTTCTATGATGAATTTTTTGTTACACATAATAAAATCAATTTCACTTGTCGTCCCATTTGGATGTCTCCATGTCCATTTCCTGTGTGGCTTTTTCTTGAAGAAGGAGTTCAAGATGAAAAACCCTTCTGCCTCTGCAAACTCAACGAGAGTATTTCCACGCTGGTTTCTGTTGCCATGACCGAATTTACCTACTGAAGTTTCATTCTGTTGCCGTTGCCCTATTTTTGCATTGAAATCTCCCATAATTATTTTCAAGTGCTGCTTACCTTTATTATTTAGATGACAAATTTCCTCATAAAATTCTTCAATTTCTTCTTCAGGATGACTTGTGGTGGGTGCATAAGTTTGAATAATCTGAGCCTGGTATCTTTTCGAGAGTTGGATAACAAGTCGTGCAGCTCTGTCAGAGGAACTTTCAACTTCTACCACTTTATCCTTCAGTTTCTTGTTTATTATAAATCCAACACCACTAGTTCTGCCAGTATCTGTCCCACGATAGTAGAAGAGATGTCCACTTTTCAGTTCGATGAGATCTTCTCCTTTTCTCCTTACCTCACTTAGCCCGACGATGTCCCACTTGATCGTTTGTAGTTCCTCTTCCAATTCAAGAAGCCTTGAATCAGAAGATAGGGAGCGTCCATTGTAAGTAGCCAAGGTCAGCATCAGATGGCAGCCTAGTCCGGTCCTCCGGGGATTCTTAGCACCCTCTGCCTTCATGTCGCACTGGCCGCTGCCTTGGCCAGGTACATTCCAGCTGCCGGAGACTGAGGGCCAAGATTTAAGTTGTGGAATCATTTTGGAGGGGTTTGGCCATAACTCACCACGCTGGCCAAGCGGGTTGGTGAGTGTGGGATAGAATTTCCTCTAATCCCGATGGTATAGTTATACCGCTATGGGCGGTCGTCAGAGCCCCTTTAGTGGGAACAGGATGCACCACGAGAAGGCGGGGTTGACATTTGTCAAGAAGAGGCTGTGATGTTACGCATCACCTGACCTTACATCCCGTGTATATATATATATATATTCTTTGAGTTTTTTGCATGTCTTTTTTTTGGTATCAAAAGAAAAATCTTTCTATACATCCTGCTTTTCTTTTTTAGTTAAGGTAATACGTACAGTATATATATATATATATATATATATATATACTGCAGAGCAAAGCTGAAAACAAAGGGAAAACTTTGAATTTAAAACTAAAGTTGCAAAATAACCTGAAGATCAAAACGCGCAACGCAGCAGTTATGAAAATTCAGAATTCACATTCTATTAAGAAGAGACCTAAGCAAAAATATTTTTGACTCATACCAAGTACAACATAGAAAAAGTTATGTGTCTACCGGTGTGAGTAAAAAGAGAAAAAAATAAAAATAAAATAAAACAACTGAATGTGGAAAGTGTCGAGAATATTGAGCCTTGGCTTTATCAAGGGCCAGCAAAAACTCTGCATTTTCTCACTTCCACAAAGACCTAGTTGGAAATGGGTTTCTGCAAAGCCATAGATGCAAGTAATTAGCCCACCAAAAATTTAAAAATATATATATATATGTCATGACCTCCACAGAGTTGTATGACCTAGCTCTAGTTTACAATTTAGCTTGCATCCATAACTTTTTCTGGCCCGACCCATGCTCTTCATCTGTTACGATTAAACAGAAAGAAGAAGATTAAAGAAAACTCAAGTTGTGAGAGTGACATAATAATTAGAAATAATGTTCAGCAATAACAAAATGCCAAGTTCGCCTGAGAGAGATTTTAAACCTGAATAGCAATGCAAAAGTTTTCCAAATTCTTACATTGCAATTAAAAAAGGAAATCCTAATTATTTAAAACTCAGATTCTTGAAAGAAAACTTGATTCTAAAACCCCCTACTCCACAACTTCTGACAACACAAAAACAAGAATAAATTAAAGACAATAATTAACTAAAGAAATGCTTTGTGAAGGTTATATGACATAAACAATTAGTTGCAATATGTACAAAGTATTTTAGAAGTGCTTTAAGTGCATAATTAAGTAGTTATTAAGAACTTAACTACTTTGAAAACACAGCGCAAAGTACAAGAACTATGAAAGGCCAGCTGCTTGGCCTAAGTTTCCTAAAAAACGCGCAAAGTTACCAAGAAAAGAAAGAGTTAAAATCCGCAAAAAAGTTAACAGACTTGCCAGTGCCTAAATGCTAAAAAGCAAAATATAACAGAGAAAAAAATACTAGAAGTACAAACATTGAACTTGGAAAACCTAAAACCCAAAGACAATGAAGAGAGCTTACCTCTTATGCAGCTGAACTTTCTCCACTCGAGGAAACATGGCCGTCCTTTACCCCAAAATTCCAACAAACTTCTCTGCCACTC
Source organism: Macrothele yani (assembly GCA_039090855.1). Lineage (NCBI taxonomy): Eukaryota > Metazoa > Arthropoda > Arachnida > Araneae > Macrothelidae > Macrothele > Macrothele yani. The sequence continues at coordinate 90,567,365 of CM076989.1, read as the reverse complement.
CCCAGTCGCTGGGGGCAGTGTGGGTGGGGCTGAAGGCCACCACACTCTGAAAGAATCCAACTCGTGGAGATTTTAACCAGAGAAAAAATATATATACTTAAGACTGTGGACCTGTATGATCAGATAGAGCAGAATTAACTCTCCAGAATACATGAGAAATATTATAAAATACACCGGTAGTGTATTTAATTAATCTTTGCATGTATTTAATCACCTTAGTGAGCTTCTATATATTATTCAGAATCCTATTAGTTTTAATGTTAGTTTTACTATTTTTAGTATAGCTATTCTAGTGAGTGAATAACTAGTTTTCTTTTTTATTTGTTTTTATTTTCTTTTATAAACATATTTTTAAGCTTTTTTTTGTGATTTTGTCTATATTATTTAATTTTTTATTTTAATAGGGCCTTCACATGCATAGCACTAAGGTTCCTTTTAGTAGTTAATAGGCATCATCTAGCCAATTTCCAAACGGCTTTCATTGGTCAGAATCATATTATTAACTGTGTAGAAAATTAAAGCAGATCTGCCAACCTTACTCTATTATTCAGAATAATTTTTCTTAAAGTTCTTTTGATGAAAGAAGAAGGAATTTCGTTCTCTAGAAAACTTTCTAATAGTATATTAATGTGGTAATTGAAGTCCAAATTGTTGCTGCAAATTCTTGAAATTCTTAGGACCTGAGAAATTAGTACATTCTCAATTACTTTGATTGATATGTTATTATTCCAGTGTAGATATTTAATTACTTTGAAAGGAAAATTAACTCTTTTATCAAAGAGGCTAATAGATGGGTTACCTCTGTTAAGCTTAATGCTTAAGTCTAGGAACTCAAGTTCCTGATTACTGTGGTTGGTTTTACATAGGTTAAGAGAGCTAGGATAGATATTATCAAAATCACTCTCTATAACTTCTGAATTATTGATACACAACAGATCATCAATATAGTTATCGGAGCAGGTGGAGTGATTTTGAATGAATTTATATTCCTTAAAGAACAGGAATAGATTTGCTATACTCGTGGAGGTTGATGTTCCCATTGGTATACCGTTCACTTGCTTATAGAGAGTATTATTAAATAAGATATGGTTATTTTTTATGCAGCAATTGAGATAAGAGTTCCAGGCTCCCACATTAACAAATTGGTTAAGTTTAAATTCTGCATACAGCTCTTTAAAGGTAGTGATTATATCTGATAGAGGCAGATTAGTATATAGGTTCTCAAAATCATAACTATTAATATCTAAGGGACTTACTTTGAGTATTCAGGTTTAAATTCTCTCTCAGGCGAACTTGGCATTTCGTTATTGCTGAACATTATTTCTAATTATTATGTCACTCTCACAACTTGAGTTTTCTTTAATCTTCTTCTTTCTGTTTAATCGTAACAGATGAAGAGCATGGGTCGGGCCAGAAAAGTTATGGATGCAAGCTAAATTGTAAACTAGAGCTAGGTCATACAACTCTGCGGAGGTATATATATATATATATATATATATATATATACTTAAGAGCAAAACTGAAGACTAAGGAAAAAATTTTAGAATTTAAAACGAAGGGTGCAAGGTGGGAATGTTACTTGCATCTATGGCCTTGCAGAAACCCATTTCCAACTAGGTCTTTGTGGAAGTGAGAAAATGCAGAGTTTTTGCTGGTCCTTGATAAAGCCAAGGCTCAGTATTCTCGACACCTTCTACATTCAGTTGTTTTATTTTATTTTTTTTTTTTTTTCCTTTTACTCACACAGGTAGATACATAACCTTTTCTATGTTGTACTAGGTGTGAGTCAAAATTATATATGTATTTTTTTGCTTAGGTATCTTCTTTATAGAATATATATATATATATATATTTTTAAATTTTTGGTGGGCTAATTACTTGCATCTATGGCTTTGCAGAAACCCATTTCCAACTAGGTCTTTGTGGAAGTGAGAAAATGCAGAGTTTTTGCTGGTCCTTGATAAAGCCAAGGCTCAGTATTCTCGTCACTTTCCACATTCAGTTGTTTTATTTTATTTTTATTTTTTTCTCTTTTTACTCACACCGGTAGATACATAACTTTTTCTATGTTGTACTTGGTATGAGTCAAAAACATTTTTGCTTAGGTCTCTTCTTAATAGAATATATATATATATATCATCATCATTGTCAACCATTATCAATCCACTGCTGGACGAAGGTCTCCCCAAGTTTCCTCCACAATGGTCTGTCTTGTGCCAGTCTCCTCCATGTCACTGCCGCATATTTTCGAATTTCATCCACCCATCTCCCATGTGGTCTTTTTCTGGGTCTTTTCCTGTCCCTTGGAATCCAATCTAAAATTTCGGCTGTCCATCTATGGTTTGTCCTTCTGGCAGTATTTAACTCTGATCATGATGTCTTCCACTCTCGTCATTTTTCGGATCCACGAGTTCCTCTTCTTATCTCTCCTGGTTACACCAAGCATGCACCTCTCCATGGTTTTTTGAGTTGTCTGCAGCCTTTGTATGTCTCTTATAGTTAAGGTCCACGTCTCTGCACCATATGTAAGCACTGGAAGGATGCATTGATCAAATATATATATATATATATATATATACTTAAGAGCAAAACTGAAGACTAAGGAAAAAATTTTAGAATTTAAAATGAAGGGTGCAAAATAACCTGAAAATCAAAACGCGCAACGCAGCAGTTTTGAAAATTCAGAATTCACATTCTATAAAGAAGATACCTAAGCAAAAAAATACATATATAATTTTGACTCACACCTAATACAACATAGAAAAGGTTATGTATCTACCTGTGTGAGTAAAAGGAGAAAATAAAAAATAAAATAAAACAACTGAATGTAGAAGGTGTGGAGAATACTGAGCCTTGGCTTTATCAAGGACCAGCAAAAACTCTGCATTTTCTCACTTCCACAAAGACCTAGTTGGAAATGGGTTTCTGCAAGGCCATAGATGCAAGTAACATTCCCACCTAAAATAGTTTAAAAATATATATATAAGTCATGTCCTCCGTAGAGTAGCATGACCTAGCACTAGTTAACAATTTCGCTTGCATCCATTAACCTTCATGGCCCGACCCATGCTCTTCATCTGTTACTATTAAACAGAGAGAAGAAGATTAAAGAGAACTTAAGCTGTGAGAGGGACATAATAAATAGAAATGATTTTCAGCTATAACGAAATTCCAAGTTCGTTTGAGAGAGAATTTAAACCTGAAAAACAATGCAAAAGAAATCCAAATTTTACCTAGGAACAGAAGAAGGCTAAGCTTGTTCCTTTTCTATGCGCTGTCTATGCGCTGTTTTTTCAAAGTAGTTAAGTTCTTAATAACTAATTAATTATGCACTTAAAGCACTGCTGAAATACTTTGTACATATTGCAACTAACTGTTTAAGGTATATAACTTTCACAAAGTTTTCTTTAGTTAATTATTATCTTTAACTTATTCTCGTTTTCGTGCTGTCATAAGTTGTAGAGTAGGGGGTTTTAGACTCAAGTTTTCTTTCAAAAATCTGTTCGTTATAAATTAACATTTCCTTTTTTAATTGCAATGTAAAATTTGGATTTCTTTTGCATTGTTTTTCAGGTTTAAATTCTCTCTCAAACGAACTTGGAATTTCGTTATAGCTGAAAATCATTTCTATTTATTATGTCCCTCTCACAGCTTGAGTTCTCTTTAATCTTCTTCTCTCTGTTTAATAGTAACAGATGAAGAGCATGGGTCGGGCCATGAAGGTTAATGGATGCAAGCGAAATTGTTAACTAGTGCTAGGTCATGCTACTCTACGGAGGACATGACTTATATATATATTTTTTAAACTATTTTAGGTGGGAATGTTACTTGCATCTATGGCCTTGCAGAAACCCATTTCCAACTAGGTCTTTGTAGAAGTGAGAAAATGCAGAGTTTTTGCTGGTCCTTGATAAAGCCAAGGCTCAGTATTCTCCACACCTTCTTTTCTCCTTTTACTCACACAGGTAGATACATAACCTTTTCTATGTTGTATTAGGTGTGAGTCAAAATTATATATGTATTTTTTTGCTTAGGTATCTTCTTTATAGAATATATATATATATATATATATATATATATATATATATATATTGATCAAATGTCAAAAAAAAAAAAAATATATATATATATATACACGCACCTGGTTATGATGTCGCCCACCCTCTCTTTTTCTCTCTCTATATATATAAAACATTAGGAATAAACATTACTTACCTTTTTCCTCTATTTTTTATTCTGTCAGTTTACTTTTTGATGTATTTTAACAGCAGGAATAGTGACCTTTTTTTTTGATGAAAATTATTTTATTTATGTATCTACATATGTTTATTTGCTATGTATTATTTAACTATCTTCCAATGCTTATCCGTAAGAAAAAGAATTGAAAATAATTATTCTTAAGTGCAGTTTAAATAAACTTGGTGACCTAATATATGTTGTAGTCAGATATATATATATATATGTATATATCACTTCTGTAACTACCCTGTGACCTAGGTATAGACAGACATTGGGGCAATATGATGCTTCAAATGGTATTTACAGTTAGCAACACCAGTACCGAGAAGCTAAAAATAGTTTTATGTACTTTTTCAACCTAAAAAGACTTATAATGTTTGGTATCAAAAGAAAAATCTTGCTACACATCCTGCTTTTAATATCTGGGCAAGTAAATTTTCTCTGGGCATGTATTATTTTAGATATTTTTCAAGCCCTGGGCTGAGTGACCAAAAAATTCAGATTATGGACTTTAATTTTTTTATGGGACAAAAAATTGTCATTTTTTTGTTTCAGTATTAAGTATTTAATATTTTTTATTTGCACTTTCATATTTTACTTTTTTTAAGAAGCCTAGTTTTTTGTTGTCCCAAAGCTGAAATTTTGTAGTTTTCACCTGATATTTGTACACATTTTGGCAATTGTTAAGATGTACTGCACATAGTTTTTTTTTTTTTTTTTTCAATTTTAAGAGCACAGCCTCTTATTAATATGAAGTGAGAAATTAACAACTACTGATTTGCATTCATGGTGTGCAAAAAGTTTGGCGAGCATCATGGTGTGCAAAAAGTTTGGCGAGCAAATGTTTATGTTTTGTGTTGTTATTTTGTGGGTTCCTTCAGCAGTCTTGCTGGAAATACAAGTGTGTCTGATTTGTATTTTAGAGAAATACAGGCACAACTTGTTCAATTCAAAGAAAGATTGATTTACGTGAGTGATATTTGTTCAATACTAACCCCTCATATATATGGTTGATGCAAAAGGAATAAATGGCAATTTACACATGGACATACTGACTGTATATTCATCATGAATCAGAGGTCACATTCTTAAAAAAAAAAAAAACACCACCTATCACGCAAAAATCAAATGTAAGTAGTTATTACAAAATGCTGCTAGTCCCTTTCTTTTGTATTATTCCATATTTTTTTTTCAATTGTCATTTCATAATTGTTTGTGCCGGTTTTCATAAATATTTTATGTTGTTTGCATTTTTGAGGTACCATTGTACTCCCTGTTTCCTATTTTCAGTTTTAAATCAATATTGCCTGTATTTTTGCTACCCAAAAACCACACACATTGTACTAACACATTCACAAATGAAGAGTATTCTGTCCAGAAATTTTCAGGCTCCCCACTCTCACTTTGTTGAAGTAATACTACAGATTAATCACTAATCAGAGACAAATGCCTAGAACACAAGCTGGGTGACCCTATGCTTCCAGATAAAATACTAGATTGTTTCCTGACAGGTGTCAGCAAGCAATAAATTTATATTACCAATCACAATTATTACTTCTGCAATTTAAGTAACTATAAATTGACTGCTTTACCAGTATTTGCTATCTAATGGGCATTAGCCATGGGTACATGATCTTTATCACATAAAAAGAAATTGCTGCTTCCTAAGATTTTGAAATATTTGTTGTCTTGTCAGATAAGTTGCATGTACACTGTACAGATTCTAGTATATGCAAATGCCATTTGCAAAACATCCTCAGTATATGTACAAAAAAAGACACTTACATAAGTAAAACTTGTTCCCAAAAAGCCTCAAAGTTGGTAACTCACAATTAACCTCATCTTCCCATAAACATGATTCAGTGTTCACATTGAGTACGACTGTTTACAAAATATAAGGAATAAAAAGTCTTAATTGTAAATGCATTTATGGCACCTCTATTCATAGTGATTGTGGAATAACTTTTTACGGGTCTTATAGAGGTTATTTTTCATGAAAGTTGGTTGTCAAATTTTTGAACTAAAGCCTAGTTCGTCATCAGGACTGTCACTGGAGTAGTTGCTGCCACTCAATTGGAAGAGTCCATCCGCAATTATCGTTAATTGTGGTACTTCTTCTTGCTATTTCAATCCCTTCTAGTTTCCTCTTTACTAAGTTTGACTGGTGGGCGATTATTCTCACTGAGTCCCAATTTATGGAGTGTCCACTTGCTTGTATATGTCTGTCTAGCCCTGTTTTGTTCCAAAGTATTGAGGTCCGATATGTTTTGTTCCCAAGTATTAAGGTCCGAATGAAAGAACACCAAGCAGCTATTAGGAACATTGGGAACAAAACAGGGCTAGACAGACATATACAAGCAAGTGGACACTCCATAAATTGGAACTCAGTGAGAATAATCGCCCAGCAGTCAAACTTAGTAAAGAGGAAACTAGAAGAAGGGATCGAAATAGCAAGAAGAAGTACCACAATTAACAATAATTGCGGATGGACTCTTCCAATTGAGTGGCAGCAACTACTCCAGTGACATAGTCCTGATGACGAACTAGGCTTTAGTTCGAAAATTTGACAACCAACTTTCATGAAAAATAACCTCTATAAGACCCGTAAAAAAGTTATTCCACAAAAGTCTTAAGATAACACAGATATTGAAATGGTTCATCTGCTGGTTTAATCACCAGCTACACGGATTAGATGTCATATTTTCTGTGTTTGATTAACTAAGCATTTACAGCTCAACCTTATTTAAAAATCCTTACTTGTGAAATGTAGGGCTAACCTTCCAATAAGTGGAGTAAATGGCATTTTATTGTTGATTTAATTATCCAAAAGGTGCTGATAATTGTGAATATTCACAAAACTATAGCCTAAAGTTTGTCAGCTGCTTGGCGATCGTGTTGACTCCTTGACACACGCAGAATTTTTACCTCATCAAAGATGGCGGGCTCTCCCCACGTTGGCTTCAGCTGCCTCAGCAGAGAACCAATCACAGAAGCACTCTATGTATTTCTATCTCGTTGATTCATACAGCATTGCAAATGTCATCTAGCTGTTTAATTATTCACATGCTATTTAGACAATCTAATTTTGAGGATTAGATGTCATAATTGTTATTACAGAGTGCTCATGAAAGCTGAATACCTCTTTTTTTGTAGGGAGCTAGATATGATAAGTGCTGAAGAGGAGGAAATATTGTGACACCTCCTCACATGCTCAATATTCTCAGAAGGCAGACTACTTTCTGTGCAGCTGTGGCATCCCTTAACTAACTTTTACTGAAATAACTGCTAAAATTTTGTGAGGAAATCCTTATGCTTATATTGAGCAGTGAAATATGTTGACAAAAAATTTTGTCTGTATTGGAAACATTTAGTCAGAATGTGGGTAGAAAAATTCTTAGAACAGAACAATGTATTAATAGCAGAGTATTTTAATAAGTGGCATGGAACTACATTAGTTTTGTAATGGACCTAAATTTTTATAAAAGATCCGTCAAGCAAAAATATTGAAAAACAAATCATTTAATAAAATAATCTATTGTATAGATGAAAAAAAAAAAACTTTCTATTTTGTGAACTGTATATTTATGAAATCCTACCAATATTGCAGTTAACCATGTTACATGTATTTTTTTTTCCCTGGCATAACTCTTGTGAAACTCATTTTCTTCTAAAGCAAATCTTAAGACCATGTACTTCACTTCAATGTACAAATAAATTCTGTATAGGAAAAGCATCTCATTCCTGTTGTGTAGAGAAATTGGTGCATATTTATACACATGATGTATCAAAGTTCTTCATGTATATTGTCATCAACTTGTAAGACTGATGAGATACTTTTTTTTTTTTGCACAGAAAACTTTGTATTTACAATACTTAATGCTCTTATAACACTAGCATAGTAAATAAATCTCTGATGTATGGAAATATTTGTAGATGTAATCTAAGTAAAACAGTATAGAAGGCGGAGATGTTTTCCACCGCTAGTTTGTAAACTTATAACATGCTACTGGCAATTTCTGCCACTTTTCATGTATTCCTTTGTTTCAAAGATGTTTGTTGATTTTCTGCAACTTGTATGAATTTCATATATGTGTGTTTGTGTATAGTAGCATATGCACAGGTGAAACTAAAGCGAGACCATGAATTCTTGTTTAATTACCTACATTTAATTTGTCTATCAGTAGCCCAGCTGTTTGTAAAAGATCATAAGGTAGGTTCAAAAGTTCCTGAAATAGTCCCAAACTGTGGGGATAAAAAAAAATGTAGGATGAATTTCCATTTCAGACATTCGCAACAATCATCGTACAGTGCTAACAATTGCTGCCATTGTATTTCCTGTCTGTTGAGCACCAGCAGTCTTTTTGTTGTGTACTGTGTATTATTAGTTTTGAGAAGTGCCTAATGTAATAACCATATATGTATTGCAAACCAATATCAGCATGTCAGTTTTTATTTTATTCTTCCCTTTATTTTTATTGCATATGTACTGTATCTCTGCCCTAAGAATGAATAAATAATTTTAAAAATGCAATTTGCGGTGCATTCCTTTATCACGGATTTTAACATTCAGTTTTGAAGCATTTCCATGTCATTATCAGAATTGCAGAATACAAACGTATGCTGTACGCAGATAGTTTACAGATTATTAGCAGATTTCACAGCTTTTGCTTATAGATTTAAAAAAAAAACAGTTACTCTCAATTTTCTTTTTGTTTTAGACAAAATTTCCTTTTTACTTTAAATTTTCTGTTTACCCATTTTTGGCCACCACTTCAAGATATTACACAGTAAATAAATATGTAAAACTAATAAAAAAGCCCATGGAAATGTGGTACCTGCACCCAATAACATAAATGTGATGGAAGTTGAAATCGTGAATTCTAACCACCTCATTTCTGGTTGAAGGTAAAAATCGAATCTAGCCATTTCACACACATTGATGCACATTCAATCCTAATGTACTTTTGTTCTCATTGGAATCTGGAATGTTCTAAAAATTATCTATTGTCTTATTCATTTTTCTTTAAATTATCTTATTCTATTGTTATCTTGGTTAGCACTTCACATTAAGTAGAATCATTGTTATTAGTGACATTTTAAAGATACATGTTCCAGGATGGGGAAAAAAACAAACAAACGTATTCAGCATGCAAAGTTTATTTAAAAATTTTTTTTATGTCAGTGAGACATAACTAATTCCTTTAATTCTGCATGTGCAAGTTTATGCAGAGAAATAAAGATGCTGCTTACATGTCTCAGACGTTGCAATCATAATTATACACTGCAGTGTGTATGTTGGTATACAAACTAAATGCACCGATGAGCCATTACATTATGGCCATGTACCTAATAAGCTGTAGGACCGGGACCCCTTTAGCCCGCAAAACAGCAGCCACTCGGCAAGGCATCACAATTCGATGAGGTGGCAACAGGTATCATGGGGTCCCTGATAGCTTTGTTCCAGTTAGATTAATGCTGGGGTTTTTTTTTGTTTACAAAATCCATATTTGTTAAGTGTTTGCAACATTCCCTTCAGTTTCCGCAGCCATGCAGCATTTTGGAAGTTAACGGTAGCATTTTATTTTATCTATTTTTTTTTACTTCCAGATAGCTTTACTCAGATATTTTTTTTACTAAAACCATATGATCACAAGTTTTTAAGTCCCCTGCTTCGTTTCCAAGGCCATATTATGTGGTATTCCGGAAGCTGACTGTCGCAACTGTCTTTCAATGATCTTCAAGATTGTTTAATTTCAGATTGAAGAGGTGAAAAGTTTTTTGCTTTACAAGAACCATTGCTGTTTTGCTGACTTCAGTTTTATGGGATTTCAACAATTATATCAATGAAAATTCTCCCATCACATTTTCACCAAATTTTTCTTAAAACTGTGGTTAATGCACAAACTGGATTTCAAAGAAAAAATCTTATATGGACCCCTGTTTTACAAATTAAGTTAAATGTGGCAAAATTACTGGTATTTCCGAAGTTGACATGATCCTTACCTTCTCACACAATCACCTGGTGAGGTCCCTAGTACAACATACTGTAATTGCTGCAGGAATAGTAAGAACAACGTCTATCAGGAAAAACATCCTTCAAAGAGAGGAAGTTAAAGTTTGATCATTTAACTAAATGCAAATTAAAAATATGGATTTCAAATAATTCCTTTTACTTTTTGACCATTTTTAAAATTCCAAAAGCATTTAAAGAATGATATTTAAGTTCTGAATGTATTAAAATACTTTGTTTCTTCTGCATTTTTATCAGGAAAAAGCAAGTTTGACTATTGCAACTAAATATGAATGTGCACTATTATCAATATCTCAAATTGACTCAGTACAGAACAATAAATTTTATGGCAAAATTAACATTTAGGTATCTCTTTACCTTGCAGGCAGTTAAGTGTTTCTGTGTTGCAGACTTGTGAAAAAGATTCTGCAAGTGAGAAGTGTCCCAAAAAACATCGGCCACAGCATAGTGCAGCTGCCAGCCTGTTTCTGTCTAACAGTGCATCCAGGTGCTATAGCCTCATTTGGTAATTGGCGTATCCATGCTCGGCTGTCTGCATGATGCACCAGAAATCTTGAAGTCTGCAGTGAACGGTGTGCTGTGACACATTGCCCTGATCACCACTGTTGTATATATGTGTGCAATTTGTTGCACTGTGGTTGCTGTGAACAATGTGCGACAGTCTCCGCTCCCCTCTGGCATCGGTGAAGTGCAGACGACAATTCATCATTTGGCCATCTGTGCACCACTTTTGATACCTACTCACTACAGTGGCACGTGAACAATCCATAAGCCACACTGTGCCATCACAATTTGTCCTTTATCAAACTCCTATAAATCGGCAGCTTTTCCCATTCTGACTCTTAACACTCTACTAACCGAAAGCTGGTCTGGTTGTTTATATACTGCTCTATGAACTTCACCTGCTCCACCGTTTGGTCTCCAGGCGCACTCATTTTAAAACTTAATTTTTTTGCCAGTGAGTAGCAACAGTTTGATAATGAGTAAGTTTCAGCATTTAACATTATAATTCATTCATAAATAAATTTTATGCTGTTATATTTTTCTCAGCTGAGTCAAATTTTTTCCCCATTTCTGTCATTGAAAAGCCTGGAAGTGAGCTGCGTTTCATACTATCGTAATCTGTGTAAAAATATATCAAAGCTACCATGCCGAGATGGGGGTTCAGTTGCACAAGACAAAAGAGAATAAATGAGCTAATTACAATGTGAAGAAAAAATTCAGACAAGTTGATGCCTACACAAATGTAATTTAAAATATTACCAGAAAAGAAACTTACCCACAGTATCTCTAGCCTGAACTTCAGATCTGCTGTAACTGAGACCATCAGAAAGAAGTGTTTTAGTGGACATTTTTTTATATAAATCCACTATGAAACACTTATCTCAAATAGTCAATGTCATCTCCAGGTGACATCTCTCATTAGCTGCAGGAAAATGCTTTCAAACATGCACTGTGTTCCACAAATAAGTACATGTGTTTGTCCTCTCAAAAAGTTTAGTCCTCTTAACTGTTCTAATGGAAAAAAAAAAAAAAAAAGAGAGGATGGGGTGCATGGATATACAAAAACCAGAATACCCAAAGGTTTCAGAAATTAAAAAAAAAAAAAAAAAAAGCTGTAAAAAAATACCAAAGTGTTAGGTAGGTACAAGAGATTATATTGAAGTGTAAAATAATATAAGCTCATGACATTGTAAGCTGTTGAAAAATGTATTAAAAGATTAGCATAGGCGCGGGAATATTGCCAGTGGACCCTAGACATGTGGGAAAATGTTGCCTGGACTGATGAGTCGAGATTCACGTTGGTACTTGCGGATGGCAGGATACGAGTACGGCGCAAACCACATGTAGCGATGGATCCTTCTTGCCAGCAGGGTACTCTTCAAGCTGGTGGGGGTGGCATTCTCGTCTGGGGACTGTTTACGTTGACTGAAATGGGACTCCTGGTATGCTGCAGATTATTCTCTCAGATATCTTTAGCAGCTATATAGCACTTTTATTTTAAATGAGACTTATTAATCAATATTGTTCATGTCTGAGATTATTATGGCTTTGCACGCATCATTATCCTATGTATACATTACCAGAGGCTTGTTTACGATTTACAAGGTGTCTTACCAAATTTGGGAAATGCAATTTCATGACCACTTTTAAAAGCTCTCTCTCTCTCTCTCTGTATATACACTGAAGAGCAATTGAATTAGAGATACCTGTCTAGTAACGTGTAGCACCACCTTTCACCCTGATGACGGCAGCGATTCGTTTCGGCACGGACTCGACAAGATACCGTAAGCGTTGGGAAGCCAAACGGATCCACGACCCCTGAACAAGTTCCCACAGTTCACGAAGATTTCTTCATGGAGGGGGATCAGAGCCTCGAATATCACTCTTGATGGGATTAAGGTCAGGTGACCTAGCTGGCCAAGGAAGCGAGGTCACCTTGGTGGACTGTTCATCCAACCATTCGGATACAATTCGGGAGCGATGGCACGGTGCATTGTCTTGTTGCAGGATGAGGTCCTCTGTGGGATGTTGAAGAAGACGCATAAACGGGAGCAAATGGTCATCCAGGATATCCCGGTAACATTGACCTGTGAGGCACAATGTCACACCAGCTCCTACAGGACAGCAACAAAACTCTGAATTCTAGAAAGGGGATGGGTGTTGTTGAATCATCTATATATTAATTCTATAAGGTTTTTTACTGTAAAACCAGTTGTAATGGAACGGCTGAACGTAAAAATATGGTTGAGGTATCAAAATAAAGGTCTTACCATATAGATGTGCCAGTCGAAGAGAAAAATGAAATTGGGGCAACGGTCCGGGTGTTGTAGGGTGGCAAATTTCCCACGTAAAATCTATGGGAGAAGCCTGCAGTTCATATCTGATCACCTGCGGTTGACTCGCACGCTGCTGAAGGCAGAGGCATGGCAGGACTGAGACAGTCCAAAGTCTCTATTCTAAGCGAACCATTATGCAAAACAATGCTAGCAGGAATTTGTATGAAAGTTCTTAACGGAACAGCGAATACCTGATTGCATTGTGCCGTGTGATGTATACATACAATTTAACTTTCATTTGATCCAGTTTATTCACGTAGGTAAGATGTTTCCCATTATGTAAATAAACATATCATTTGAGTTTATTTTATAAAAAAAACAAAAAAAAAACATCCTGGAATTTAACGGATTTAGTCTACCGGGTTCGAATCTCGGTGAGGCATGGACGCTGTGTTTGTCTTACGGCACTGGCTCTCTCCCTTCCCTGGAACCAGTGACGCTAAATTAAGGACAGTCTACTGCTTACAGCCCATGGAGTTGCTCATGGTGGTGGTCCTTAAATCTTCAGTCACAAAAAAAAATCACGAACCTAGGCTATTGTCTCAACTAAATTGGTTGAATGAATTTGTCAATCAAATAAAGTTTACATTTGTTGTTTCACATTAGTTTATTATTTTCAAAAAGAAAAAATCACGAACCAGGGTTAATTGTCTGTACTGAATTGGTTGAATGAATTTGTAAATCAGATAAATTTCACATTTGTTGTTTCATATAAGTTCATTCTTTTCAAAAACAAAAAAACTAACCCATCGATTTCGAGGGTGGGTTTCGGCTAGTTCTACCAATACCTGTTACTAACGATTTTGTATAACATTAGCCAATCTCCAGTTCATAAAGGACTGCCAGTGCTGTAATTTTTTTTTTTTTTATTTCTGGTTGAAAACACCCAATTCAAAACATTATTTTTACCTTCCGATACCTTTGACCACAAACAGGGTGGCGATTGTTTAGTTTTCACGAAAGGGCAAACAGAAATTGTAACTACGAATGGCATATACAAACATCACATAAAAATTTCGGCTGTGGACCCCATGCAATACGGCCCAGAAATACATAGGTTTATTCTTGTACTCTTTCAAAAGGCTTAATCCTCCACTGTTTCGATGGGAAGGGCGGGAAAAAATCGAGACAGCACGAAATGACAATCACGATACAAACCGAATGCATCAATGTGCTCCACAAATACACGTTTATTCCTTCAAAAGGCTTAGTCCTCCACTTTTCCGATGTGAAAGCAAAAAAGAAATGCGATTGCGTAATGTGTATTCTGCAGATTTTCAAAAAAAGCACGAGATAAAATCTCACCTCTTCGAAGCAGCCATGATTGTTCCCATATCAAAACATCAACACAACACAATGACCGCGCACCGCGGTCTCCAATTGGTGGGTGCCATCTCGGTGCTGTGACTGTGACGGCACCCACCAATGAGATAACGGAATGAGTGTTCGTGAGCTGATCATATCTCTGTCGGCAGACACTAGTCTGTGTTTTGGGCTGGGAAGAACGCTTAAAAAATCTGAAGTTACTCCTTTCTTTTTTTTTTTTTTTTTTTTTTTGAGAAAGCACTTTAATCAACGAGATAGAAATACATAGAGTGCTTCTGTGATTGGTTCTCCGCTGAGGCAGCTGAAGCCAACGAGAGGAGATTCCACCATCTTGGATGAGGTACAACTTCTGTGTGTGTCAGGAAGTCACCTCAGTTCTTTCAGCTGTTTGGCGATCATGTTATGTTCCAGTATTGTAAATATTCTCAAGTATCAGCACATTTTGGATAAATATGATAAACACTAAAATTCATTAATTGTAAGAATAAAAGAAACAAGTATTGCGGAACTACAGTTTACAAGTAAGCTTCGTTTTTAAATGAGGTTGAGCTATAAATGCCCAGTTAATCAAACACAAGAAATAAAACATCTAATCTGTTTAGGTGGTGATTAAAGCAGGAGATAAACCTTTTTAATAGCTGTGTAATTTTAAGACTTTTTATTCCTTATATTTTGTAAACAAAGTCGTACTCAGTGCGGACACTGAATTATAATTACTACTTACTATGGGGAGCTGACGTTAACTGCATGGGTTACTAAATTGGAGGGGTTTTTTTGGGAACAATATTTACTTATGTAAGTGTATTTTTTACATATGCTGAGCATGTCTTGCAACTAATATTTGCATACGTATTCTAGAATCTGTAGAGTGTACATGTAGCGTCTCTCAGGGACAACAAAATTTCAAAATCTTAGGAGCCTACAATTTCTTTTTATGCGACAAAAATCATGTACACATGGCAAATAATCATTAGATAGCAAATATTGGTAAAGAAGTCAATTTATAGTTATTTAAATTGCAGAAGTAATAATTGTGATTGGTAATATAAATTTCTTTGCTGACACCTGTCAGGAAACAATCTACAATTCTATGTGAAAGCACAGTGTCACCCAGCTTGTGTTCTAGGCATTTGTCTCTGATTAGTGAATTAATCTGTAGTATTACTACAACAAAGTAAGAATGGGGAGCTTGAAATTTTCTTGACAGAATACTCTTTATTTATGAATGTGTAAGTACAATGTGTGTGATCTTTCTTAGCAAAAAAACTACAGGCAATATTGATTTAAAACTGAAAATAGGAAACGGAGTGCAATGGTACCTCAAAAATTCAAACAAAGTATTTATAGAAAATGCGCAGAAAATTATGAAATGACAATTGAAAAAAAAAAGTATAATACTCAGCAAATGAAATAATACAAAAGAAAGGGACTAGCAACTTTTTGTATAAACTACTTGCACTTAAAATAGTATAGCTATACAAAATTTCTTGGCGTAGAATACAAATAAAACTTTCCAAGCTTTCGCACATCAACCAGATGGCTTTCTCAAGGAAAGAAGTTGTCTACCTTCCTTGAGAAAGCCATCTGACTGATGCACGAAAGCTTGGAAAGTTTTATTTGTATTCTATGCCAAGAAATTTTAGATTTTAGTATAATTATACTATTTTGAATATAATTTGGTGTACAATTCCTACTTATTAAACTACTTGCATTTAATTTTTTGTGTGATAGGTGTTTTTTTATTTTTTTTTTTTTTTTTTTTTTTGGAAGAATGTGACCTCTGCTTCATGATGGATAAACAGTCAGTATGGCCAGTTATTGCTTTTGCAGCAACCATATGATAGGTTACTATTAAACAAATATCACTCACATAAATCAATCTTTCTTTGAATTGAACAAGTTGTGCCTGTATTTCTCTAAAATACAAATCAGTCACACTTGCGGTGTTTCCAGCAAGACTGCTGAAGGAACCCACAAAATAACAACACAAAACATAAACATTTGCTCACCAAACTTTTTGCACACCATGAATGCAAATCAGTGGTTGTTAATCTTTCACTTCATATTAAAAAGAAGGCTGTGCCCTTAAAATTAAAAAAAAAAAAAACCTATGTGCAACACATCTTAACAATTGCCAAAATGTGTACAAATATCAGGTGAAAACCACCAAATTTCAACTGTGGGAATACAAAAAACTAGGTTTCTTAAAAAAGTAAAATATGAAAGTGCAAATAAAAAACATTAAATACTTAATTTACTGAAATTAAAAAAAGACAATTTTTTGTTTCATAAAACACCATAATCTGAATTTTATAGTCATTGAGCCCAAGACTTGAAAAATATCTAAAATAATACATGTCCAGAAAAAATTTACCTGCCCAGGTATTAAAAGGAGGATGTGTAGAAAGATTTTTCTTTTGATGCCAAAAATTAGAAGTCTTTTTAGGTTCAAAAAGTACATAAAACTATTTTTAGCTACTCAGTATTGGCATTGCTAACTGTAAATAGCATTTGGAGCCAAATATCGTTTGGAGTATCATATTGCCCCAATGTCTGTCTATACCTAGGTCACAGGGAAGTTAACAGAAGTGAGATATACATATATATCTTTGACCGCAACAGAAATTAGGCCACCAAGTTTATTCAAACTACACTTGAGAATAATTATTTTGACTTCTTTTTCTTACGGATAAACCTTGAAACATAGTTAAATAAAACATAGCAAATAAACATATATAGATACATAAATAAAATAATTTTCAATAAATAAAATAAGAAATTAGGCCACCAAGTTTATTTAAACTGCACTTGAGAATAATTATTTTCAATTCTTTTTCTTACGGATAGACTTTGGAAGATATTTAAATAAAACACAGCAAATAAACACATATAGATACATAAATAAAATAATTTTCATCAAAAAAGGATTAACCTATTCCTGCTGTTAAAATACATCAAAAAGTAAACCGACAGAATAAAAAATACAGAAAAGGTAAGTAATATTTATAAGTAATGTTTTGTATATATACAGTATATATATATTGAGTATATATATACAGTATATATTGAGAGAGGGTGGGTGACATCATGACCATTTATGTATATATATACTGTATGTATGACCTTAACTGAAAAAGACATGCAAAGAATGCAGACAACTCAAAGAATATATATAGAGAGTGAAATCACTGAAATGGCAATGGGCTGGACATGTTGCCAAAAGAGCAGACCATCGATGGACAACCGAAATTTTGGATTGGTTTCCAAAGGACAGAAAACGACCCAGAAGACCCCATAGGAGATGGATGGACGAAATTTGAAAGCATGCCGGAGTAACATGGAAGAGACAGGATAGAGTGGAAGAAATTTGGGGAGACCTTCATTCAGCAGTGGATTGATAATGGTATATATATCATCATAATTGACAACCATTGTCATTACGATATATATATACTGTATATAATCATTATATATATAAGGTCTCCCCAACTTTCTTCCACAATTGTCTGTCTTGAGCCTATCGCCTCCATGTTACTTCGACATGCTTTCGAATTTCATCCACCCATCTCCCATTGGGTCTTCTGGTTTTTTTCTGTAACGGCTAAGCTATGATTTAACTCCGAGGCTCTCTGAAGAGTGGTTTGGGGTTCCTGAGTTGTTTTACTCTATGTAATTTTTGTTTAGAATCGTGAAAGTGGGTTCTTCTGGTTAATTCTATGTTTATTTCTACTACGTCTAATTCCTGCAGCAAGGTGCATTGTTGATGTGGTCTAATTACTACATGAGTGTGCTTTACTTCTTTTTACTGACATATGTATAACATCAGCCATTATCAATCCACTGCTGGATGAAGGCCTCCCCAAGTTTCTTCCACAGTTGTCTGTCTTGAGCCTGTCTCCTCCGTGTCACTCCTGCATGATTTTGAATTTTATCCATTCATCTCCCATGGAGGTCTTCTTCTGGGTCTTATATATATATTCTATTAAGAAGAGACTGAAGCAAAAAAAAAAAAAAAAATTTTAACTCATTCCAATTACAACATAGAAAAGGTTATGTATTGACCGGTGTGAGTAAAAAGAGTAACAAAGAAAAAACAACTGAATGCAGAAAGTGTCGAGAATACTGAGCCTTGGCTTTATCAAGGACCAGCAAAAACTCTGCATTTTCTCACTTCCACAAAGACCTATTTGGAAATGGGTTTCTGCAAAGTCATGGATGCAAGTAATAAGCCCACCAAAAAAAAAATTTATGCATATATGTCATGACCTCCACAGAGTTGTATGACCAAGCTTTAGTTAACAATTTAGCTTGCAACCATAACCTTCCTGGCCCGACCCATGCTCTTCATCTGTTACTATTAAACAGAAAGAAAATGATTATAGAAAACTCAAGTTGTAAGAGTGACATAATGAACCAGAAATAATGTTCAGTAATAACAAATTGCCTAGTTCGCCTGAGAGAGAATTTAAACCTGAATAGCAATACAAAAGTGTTACAAGTTCTTAACATTGCAATAAAAAAGGAAATATTATTTTTTTTATTTTAAAGCACAGATTCTTGAAAGAAAACTAGATTATAAAAACCCCCTACTCCACTACTTCTGACAACACAAAAACGAGAATAAAATAAAGACAATAATAAACTAAAGAAATTCTTTGTGAAGGTTATGTGACATAAACAATTCGTTGCAATATGTACAAAGTATTTTAGAAGTGCTTTAAGTGCATAATTAAGTAGTTATTAAGACCTTAACTGCATTGAAAATACAGCGCAGACAACAAGAACAATGAAACTGCCGGCTGCTTGGCCTTAGTTCCCTAAAAATCGCGCTAAATACCAAGAAAAGAAAGAGTTAAAATACGCAAAAAAGTTAATAGACTTGCTAGTGCCTAAATGCTTAAAGCAAAAAAAGAAACAAAGTTCAAGAAGTTCAAATATTGAACCTGGAAAACCTGAAACCCAAAGACAAAGAAGAGAGCTTACCTCTTATGCAACTTGACTTCTTCCACTCATGAGGAAACATGGCCGACCTTTCAACCCAAACTTCCAAACACCCCTGCCACTCCCTAGTCGCTGGGGGGCAGTGTGGGTGGGGCTGAAGGCCTCCACACTCTGAAAAAATCCTACTTGCGGAGATTTTAACTAGAGAAAAAAATAATTAAGGTTGTGGACCTGTATGATCAGAAAGAGCAGAATAAACTCTCCAGAATACATGAGAAATACCATGAAATACACCAGTAGTGTATTTAATAATCTTTGCATGTATTTAATCACCTTAGTGAGCTTCTGTAGACTATTCAGAATCCTATTAATTTTAATGTTAGTTTTTCTATTTTTAGTATAGCTATTCTAGTGAGTGAATAACTAGTTTTCTTTTATATTTATTTTTATTTTATTTTATAAACAGATTTTTAATTGTTTTTTGTGATTTTATCTATATTATTTAATTTTTTATTTTTAATAGGACCTTCTTATCCATAGCACTAATCCATAGCACTATCCATAGCTCCTTTTTGTAGTTAATATCATCCTCTAGTCAACTTCCAAAAGGCTTTCATTGGTCAGAATCATATTATTAACTGTGTAGAAAATTAAAGCAGATCTGTCAACCTTACTCCCTCAGCACAGCTTGGCTTGTTAGCCTTCATGTCTTGCCCAAGGAGGAGAGGGGAAAAGATAACTGGTGGCGGGGGTCTGTGATTTAGAATTGGTAGGGGGCGGGGAGTGGTTGTTTGATGACAGACTGGGACATAGACACTGACACAGGGCTTTAAAAGAGAGAAGGGCTGGTTCATCGCTTTGAGAAAGCGAATGCCGACACGGTCCTCGGGGAAGAGGTTGGGGGACCATTTATGACGTCACCGTGCTGCATGGAGCTCTCCCTCCCGTGCTGCGGGGCTATCGTTGCGAGCAATTTTCTAGGGTGTTATGTTTCATCGTACTAGATTGTTTTATCGTTCGCAATATACAAGTATTTATTTGTGTATATACTGTAATACATAGAGAGAGATGCAAATAGATTGCGCAAATGTTTAAGAGTGTGTGTATCTATTGTATGCATGTACATAAATAGTTTACCTAGTCAATCCGATTGGTTTAAATTACTGTCTTCAGGTGGACTTACCGTAATAGTTTATTTACCTACTCAATCCGATTGGATTAAATTACTGTCTTCAGGTGGACTTACCCTACCGTCCTGCTCATGGATGAATACGGTACAAAAATTTGAAAAACATTTTTATTCATTTCACGGCATCACTTTTCGAAGAGGAAAAGGTGTAATCCGCGAACTTCTCAGCGAACTGGAAAACCATTACCCTTAAGTAAACAAAGATGCAATTCGCTTATTTTGTAGATTGCAAACGTTTATCAGAATTCGCTCTTTAAACAGAAATGCAGTACTAGTATCACAAAGAAAGGCCCAGCAGAAAACACAGAAATGGATACCTTCAAATACTGGGTAGAAAACCTGTACCTGATGTTTAGCGAACAAAGGATGCTTCCCAAATCAAGCTGCAAATGTAAATGTAACTAAAAGTGTTTTTACTTTTGGTTCAGAAGGAATTTACATGTAAAATATTTACGATATTTGTAAAATGGCACAATGTGTCCCGATCTGCATAATTAACCCTCAAGTAAACAAAGATATTCATACATACATACATATCACTAAGCTGTTCTCTGAGATTCAGAGGTTAGCTCCAAAAAAGAAATACAAACTACCAGATATTTTTACTTACTGTTCAAAATATTGTAAACAAAATTTCTGGGGTATTGGGTTTAATTACGAGAATTTCAAATAATTTAACAATTAAAACATTAAAAATGTTGTACTACAGTCTGATTTATCCATGTTTGACTTATTGTTTATTAGTATGAGGGCAAACTACTAAGACTAATTTATATAAATTACAATCATTTCAAAATAGGATGGTCAGAATTTTAAATAATTTTAGGGGAATTAACTTGAATATGTGGTGCTACGGATAAATTCGTATGGATTTTTAGATATTGAGAAATTATGGAAATTTAGATTATTAGGATTCATGTATAAAAGAATAAAAGAGAATAGGTATCAGCATTTAATTCAACTGAACACTGTAGGTCACGACTATTAAACAAGAGATGGAAATGCATTTTTGTTACCAATGCCTAATAACCCAAAAAATATCTATTTATTACCAGGGATTGGTGTTATGGAATAACCTACCTTGTCAATTAACACATATTAATAATTATAATTATTTTCGAAAGCAACTAAAAAAATATTTGCTAACAAGTTAAAGTATAAAATTCTATGGTAAAATTTATTAATCAGACCAGATATGAGTAAATTTTATATGTGCAGGACGTTTGACTTGACTACATACTTTAGGGGAAGTGTGATTCACTCAGGCTATATATACTGTATATAGCCTTTTACTCAATTTCCTGTTCTGTGGTTACCCTGTACATAAGTATTCACATTATATATGTTGTTTTTCTTAATACTATATGTTATAAAATTAATTTTGAAATGTAACATAGTCAAATGTAACCCCATAACGAAATAAATGAAATGAAAGCTGATTTTTGTTAGTTCGAAGCTCCTAAAATATAAACTTACTTAATTCAAAAATTGTAGTCTTAGAACGAAAAAAATATTAGAGAATACAATTAGAAACGTTTTTGGAGAAATAAGGTATATCTTCTACAATATGATTACAGAATTGTAGAAAACATAAAACTTAAATTCTATGATCAGCGCTTTAGAATGGCATAAATTTTCCCTATATACACTGCCGGGCAATTGCTAATAACGGATGACAATAGCAACGATAGCAACCATAAAATGGAAGGCAGGAAAATGTGGAAATTAGCATAAGTGCGGGATACAGTAAGACGTGTTGTGCGTATGCAAATTTTGGATTGCCGAACTTGTTCGTGACGTCATAGCGCTGATAAGAGATATACAGGATTTGACGCATATTGACCGTTGTTGTTCAAACGCAAAGTTGAAAGGGAAAGAATCAATTGACGAACTTGCAATTTTCAGTATGTTTTCCCTCTTCCCGACATCACCTAGATGATTTTACGCGTGGCTGTATTATTGGCAAGAATGAAGAAGGGCGAAAAATAACGGATGTTGCCAGGAGTTCGACGTCAGCCACAGTGTTGTTTGAAGGCTTTGGAAATCATTTCAAACAAATGGAGAGTGAAGCAAACATCACGGAGGAGGTCATGTTCGCAGTACGACACCTGCAGAAGATCGGTACATAGTGCTATCAACAAAAAGACACTGGCGCAGCACAGCTAGTGAGGTAGCAAATCAGTTTATGGCTTCTACTGGCAAGCGGTTCTCCCGAAAAACTGTCGCCAGACGTTTGCATGAAGGAGGACTATACGCCCGCCATCCTGTTGTGTGCATCCCATTGTCCAGACGTCACCATACCGCCCGTTTGCAATGGTGCCATCAACATCGCAATTGGACTGATAACGACTGGTCTGCTGTCCTCTTCTCAGATGAGAGTAGATACAGTCTATCATCTGATTGTCGACAACTGATCTGGCGTGATAGTGGTACTGCATATTGTCCAGCAAACATACAGGAAAGGGACCGATATCCGACATGTAGTGTCATGGTATGGGCTGGCATCATGATCAATGGCCGTACGTCCCTCTATGTGCTTCCAACTGGGACTATGACTGGCCAACGATACATTAATGATGTTCTGCTACCTCATGTTCGCATGTTCCGTGGTGCTGTCGGTGATAGATTCATTTTCATGGACGACAACGCAACATGTCATCGAACAGTCGCTGCCCAGGAGTGTCTTGAGAGCGAGGATATCCAACTCCTCGTATGGCCAGCACGTTCTCCAGATCAGAATCCCATTGAAAATGTGTGGGATGCTTTGGGGAGGAGTCTTGATGGTCGCCAATGCCCTCCAATAAACAAGGACACCCTCATCCGTGCACTGACAGAGGAATGGGATAAATTACCCCAACAGCTGCTTGATAATGTTGTGCAAAGCATGACACGACGTGTGGAATCTTGCATCGCCCTCCATGGTGGCCATATCCCATATTGACATCTTACGCCGGAACACCTGCGGACGGTAATTGCATTTTTCATGTTTACGTATTCTGCACAAAATGGCCTGTTTGTCCCTTGAACACGTTCCAAAGCCTTCTGGATTTCAGAGCACAATAAATTGTCTTTCTTGTAATGTCCTGGCATTCTGACATTATTTTATTTCACTTGGCATCCAACCACACTTACTTTTTTATGCGCTATATAGCCGTTTATGATCCATCCATAGCAATTGTCCAGCAGTGTATATGTATTTAATAGGTGACACACAGAAAACAAGGCACAAGAGGAAAACAAGTATTATCATTTGTACAGCTGCATTTTGATTTTTGTTACCGGCAAAACACAGTGTTCGGAAAAAAATTCCAATTTTTTATAAATAATCAACTGTTAATTAGTCGCTGAGCCTTTTGCGTAATACACAATGATGTGTTTATATGCCCAATACTGTAATGTTAAAAACATATGTTTAAAGTTTAATTTTTTTTTTTTTTAAACTACAGTGATGATAGTTTAGTTTATTCCCTTTACTGAAGTGCTTTACAATTATGTAGCTTTTCCTTGACTTTAAAACTGATTATTTCGGATTTCCCGTGAAGCAGTGGCTTTTTAGAACCCCACTACCGACCCGCTGCTGCAGCATGACTACGTCATCATCTCCAGCTCGTGTCTTCAGGGGAGCCAGCTCTAAGGACCAGCCCTTCTCTTCTATAGCCCTGGCACTGACAGGCTGAGCGAAGCTAACAGTCGCTAAAGGCAAGGCAGCTCATGGGGGAAACAAGGCATTATTAGTGTTTACCTTTTGTAGACCTCAAACTATATCAGCTCATCAGTATCCTGACTTTAGTAAAAACTAAAGGGTGCCACATGGATTTTAGGCCATAAAGTGCTAAATGTAAGTTTCCACAATGTAGATCTAATTAAACTATGCATCCTGTTTTTCAGTGTTCACAAGCTCAGGCCCGTACTTTTGTTAATCAAACCCACACTCATTTTTAGATCTTGGAGAACCACGGGCAGTTGTTTGGTTTCAAGGCATGTAGATTCATGGGAGAAACATCTGTGTACAAAATAAAATAGTAATACTCTTCTTTCCTGTCCTGCGGATGCAGCCAGACCAGACTACTTTCTGCTTCTGTACATGCCAGTTAAAAGTCAACTTTTGTCTTGAAATCATATTGTTTTCTGTTATTTTGGTTCTTGTGTGTTATATATTTATAGTCAATATTTTGTTTGTAAAGAGTTAAAAGATGGGTAAGTGGGCCAAGTATGCAAGGAAGTATTCTACATCCTGGGAAAAGGACAAAGATTTTAAAGGTATGTATGATTTTGCTAATTTTTGTACAAGTGATTCAGTAGAACCATTTAACACTTTTAGAGCACCCCAAACTTCACAATATTTTTCATATCATACAATTAAAGATCAGCCGATTATGATATGTATCTCTCCTATCTATAGGTATATGACCAGTCTCCATCTCTCTTTCCTTCTCAATCTCTGATCTCTTTCCATCTATCTTAAGATCTGCATCTCAACATTTCTATCAGCTATTTATCTAATGTCTCCATTTTATTCCCTCTCTCCCAACTGTTTTATCTCTCACTCCATTTATTTAATCTCCCCATTTTATGTCACGGTTGATATCCCCATATTTCTTGTTTAATCATTATTTTACTTTTATTATTTTTATTATTATTTAAGTGGCAAAATTTGTCAGTAGAGTTGCAGTGTAAAAGTGTTTTATTTTTATATTCCTAATTTTTTATAAACTGAATACAAATAAGCTTAATAAAAATTCCCAAAGAAAATAGATTTAATCACGGCAAGATTTTCTGCACGAATAGTAGAAATAAGAAACTACCTACAATTTAAAAATCAAAGAAGTAAATGGAAGAGTAAAGAATTTAAATAAAGCTGGAAAATTTTTTAACATGATTGTGGGAAACACAAATGAAATATCAACCCTTGCATGATCCCATGTTTGATTTGCCTATGTTTGTTTACATTCTTTATTCTACCATTTATCGCTTCACAGATTTTTGATCTGTAGTTCTTAATACACTCTTTGCACTGAATATGAATTACATTGAAAAAATTTAAAACATAGAAGTACCTGATATTGCTCAGGACATTTACTATTGTTTTGCCTGTGTATGTTATGTCATACTTTAAAACACTCCATCACATGAAAAACTTTTTGAATATAGGGGGGAATGCATCCGCTTCTAAACTAGAAGAAAAAACAACAAAAACTCATTGCTCAGAAACTTAAAATTTTAAAACTCTCCTGTAATCAGCAATATTGCTGTGATGCTGTTTGTCTGGCATAAAAAAATTCATGTCAGAAAAGAATAATTATGGATACATTTTGTATGTTGGGTGTAAAGAAAAAAAAACCTATTGAATCCTAAGTTATACAAAAATTGTGTAAATTCTAAGAATGTAAGACACTGTAAAAGAAAAAAATAATTTGCTATATGATATTTAATACATTTATAAATTGACCCATTTTGAGATGTACAAATATTAGTTTAAATAACTTTATTCATCATTTACTACATTTTAGCAAAGTGTTCGGTTTGTGCATTCCCATCTTGCAGTGTAGTACACTGTCAGCACCTAGTATTTCATTGTAATTGCATGGTAATTTAAAAAAAAATTAAACCTGAAATTTTGGCATCAGAGGTAAATATTTCCATATTTTATATGCGTGCTTGATTAATTTTATGATCAAGACCTGAGTTTTTCACAGCAAAAATATGTGAGTAGCATATAACCGGGAGGTGCAATAACATAAATTAGCAAGATGTAAATATTCAATTTTGCACTGTTAATATTTAGACGGCTATTGCACGTCGTCAAACTCTTCTTGAGGAAACACTAGAAATTTCCATATACCGTAGGAAATTAAAATTATAAATTCTGCACTTGATTTGGTTAATACGTGTATTTTATTATTGTGCTGTTCAACTGACCAGTGTCATATAAAACAGT
This sequence comes from Macrothele yani, assembly GCA_039090855.1. Lineage (NCBI taxonomy): Eukaryota > Metazoa > Arthropoda > Arachnida > Araneae > Macrothelidae > Macrothele > Macrothele yani. The sequence continues at coordinate 90,540,861 of CM076989.1, read as the reverse complement.
TAAAAATGTTTTTTAAAACATAGGTACCCTGTTTGTAAACAGTCTCCAAACATAAAGTCAAAGATAGAAACCTGAGAAACATGCTATATGCTAAGATGTCAATTTTAATAAAAAGCAGTAAAATTACTTATCAGCTTCTTGTAGTTACAGAAACTCCACATATGATAGAACTAAAAAAAATGTTACTGGAGCAAAGTTTGACATTTGTGACTCACATACACAATGTAATTGCTATAATAGTGACATTGCATGAGCGGATGATACTGAACAGGAGTGGTACATGGTAATTAATTATTCCGTATAACTTGGACATCCTTGCATCAATATTTTCAGCAGAATTTTAATATATTTCATTAAAAGCACCCTAAATATGCTGATTAAGTACGGGGAGGTCGCCTTTTGAAGGAAATTTTATTTTTAGCGAACATTTTTGGGTCTAAGTTACGTGCTTATCGGTGTCGAAAAGTAAGAAAGATACCAATACAAGGGTGTCCTAGTTATACACAATAATTACCGTAGTAAATTGCCAGTTTTATGTAAAACTGCCTGTTGTAATCACACTATTATATCAATCTAATGTAGTGATGCAAAATAATATAGCGAGACCTTGTAAACCTAATATCCTCAAAGAAGTGTGATCCTCATTTTTACTATATAAGCAAATCTATAATGGTATACAATGCTTCATATAAATTTCACACATCTCAAAAAAAATTTTACTTTGTCAAAAATTAATGATGTAGCACAGCATTTATGCATGCAATTACAAACAGAATTTATTAGAAGTGAAAATCCTCCAAATAAATGATGTCAGTCAATAAACGAAGACATCGCTCTTTCCACGTTTAAACAACACACAGCAATTGAAAAATTGTTTTAAAATTGTTGCTAAAACGTGGAAAGAGCGATGTCTTTGTTTATTCACTGACACCACGTATTTGGAGGATTTTCACTTTGGATTTAATTGCTATAATTAATATATAGCCGTTAATGTCCACCAGATGGAGACATCTCAGTAGCTGAGCCCATCTTATGGATTTATGATGTCAGAAGCTGACAGATAAACACACATAGCATCGTGGATTGTTGGCCACCGTGGTGTAAGGCTAACGAGTGGCTAGATATTGAGAGATTCAGAGTTCAATTCCCCGGTGGTGACCGAACAACAATTTTTTGGTTGCTGTGTGTTGCCAAAACATGGAAAGAGTGATGTCTTTGTTTATTCGAAATTATTAGATTTTAAATTATTAAATCTTTATTTATTTTTGTCATTTTAGCAAACTGAATTATAATTGATTAATAAATTTAAACCAAGAATATTGCTTTTGGCTATCACACAAGATTGGTTTTTTTTTTCCCTCACACCAATCTCCAACCCCTGAAAAAAAGGCTGACTCCTAAAAATTGCAGACTCTTAACATTTTGAAACATTTGCTCAGTCATGCTGTACGCCAAAAGCTCTATCACATTTGCATAAGTAACATAAAATTTTGTAAAAGTTGTTTATATAAAAGAAGTTGGTTTGTGAAAAGTTTTAATTGTAATTTTTATCTTATTCATCTTGAAACATGCATTCATATAACTGGGGAGGGGGCAATTTCAAGATGTTAACCTAGGTCACTGATTTATGAACTTTGAGTAATGGTAACCCTTGCATATGAACAAGTCTGTTGCTCCCTCTTGAAGGAGAAATCTGGCAGCCTTTTCTTATAAAAGAAAGGTAACACAATGAATTGTGCCACCTTTCTTTTCATAAACTAATATAGACAGATATTAAAGTTGTCATAAGTATTTTATACATTCATATTTAAGATATTATTAATGCAGTGCATTCCTGGTCTAGGAATGGATTTTTTATAAACAAATATAAAAATATACCTTTGAAATAATATCATAAGATTAATGTTAATAGTACTTCTAATGCAAAATATGGCAACTTCACACATTTAGCATTCAGACAATCAAATGCTACCTGTGCTCTTTTTCCTCCCTTCAATGTTTTGTTTTGGAGAATGCACAGGGAATTCACTGGAAGTACATAACTTATTTTAGAAAGACCATTGTGGCTGGAGTATGCCACATACATGCACCAGTTTCATACTATACTTGCAAAGAAAATGCCTCTTTTGGCACAATATGATAAATACTTAGGTCATCCTGGTGTTTACTAATATTTGACATACAGTGTACATCTTTTTTATATATCTGTGGTAGAAGTTCATCATCCCAGGCATGAACATCTGTAACCCCCCTTCCCAAGAAAAAAATATTTAAACATTGATACGTCAGTTTGTTTTTTTACTACATATTGAGTTCAGAATAAAAGAAATTCCAAACCAGAAGGTTTGACAATTAGTTCTGAACAATCAGTCCATAAAGGAATGCTAAATGTTTATTTTATTTTTCAATAATTTCATCCAATTCAATATTCTTTGTTGGTGAAAAAGGAAATAATGTTCAACAAGAAGTACTAATTGCAATTAAAAAAAACTAACCCACCCTCAAAAATGCTACCTACAATTTTTTCTAAGTTATTCATATCTATCATACATTGACTGTTACTAAAATATGCATATCCAGCTGAATTATATACCTTACATTTGATTGGTTACCATGATTTAAATTAAAAATAAATGACATAAAATGCGGCCATGCTTGTCTGGACCCTGTTGGTGGGGGGGGGGGGGATGTTAAGTAATCAAGCATGCTGACAGTCAGTGATAATGTTTAACATTGTAAACTAAACAAATGTTAAGCCATAATTTTAGGCGCATTTGAACTTTAAGTAAATAGTTGATTGATAGTCCTTTCTAGACACTGAAGTCTTGCATTCAATAAGCACATTTTCTTTGCATAATTTAACTGTCATGCTTTTTAAACACTTAAAATATGTATACAAGTTTCCATGACAGAAGGCTTGCTGTACAGCAAGGATCACCTTCATTGATGGTGATCTAACTGCCTAACTATTGTGACTTGAGACTCTTCTCCACAGAGAGCCAGCCAAGATAATTACTTTCATTGCAAATGAAATGGTGTTTATCCAAAAACTTAATCACAAGGTTTTTTTCAGGGTATAGTTTTCATGGTTATTTCTCACTGTTCTTTCTTGATTGAATTTTTAACGACCACCGTGAGCAACTCAATGGGCTATAAGCAGTCGCCCGTCCCTAATTTAGGGTCACTGGTTCCAGGGAAGGGAGAGAGCCAGTGCCGTAAGACAAACACAACATCCATGCCTCACCGGGATTCGAACCCGGACCCCTTTCAGACGAATGATCAGAGGCCATCGCTTAGACCACTGCGCCACCGGGGCGGGCTTTTTCTCACTCACTGTAGCCTTTTAAGGAGCAATTTTAGGTTGCAAGGAAATTAATCTTTAAGTTTTTGGTCTATTATTTAATTGAAAAGTCTGAAATTCATTAGTGAATTTCACACCTGTTAAATTGATAATTTCCTCGTTGGTGTTGATAATATTGTTATAATTTAATAATTTATATAATTTAGAAGAATCACTTTTTTTTTTTGCTTCTTTTTTTAAAATACATTAATTTCCCAAATTCATATTTTTTACACTACATTAATTTGCCAGAGTTCTAGATGTTTGTCTTCATAAGTTTTGTTCGGCATTGTGAAAATAGTTCTTTAAATGAGTGATTGCATGTTTTACATACTCAAAAAAAAAAAAAGTTGATAGTTACAAATTTTGCTTTTATCTTTCCAGATTGGATCGCACCAGTGACAACTGATTCTTCAAAGGCATATTGCAGGTTCTGCAAGTCACAAATTCGAGCTCATTGTACTGACTTTATTCATCACAACTGCAGCGGAACCATTTTCCTCTGCAAGATTATTCACTCTGGAGAAAAGCGGGTTCACATGCACTACTGTAAGTGATGAAACAAAGAGATTGGAGCTACAAATTGCTTGTTTTGTAGCTTGCCATACCAGTATTTTGGCAGTTGACCATCTTGGAGAAATCTGTCACCAAGCAAAGGGAAATGTTCAGCTGCACTGCACAAAATGTTCCTTGTTGTTAAGAATGTTATGGCCAAGGCATACATTGAAGAGCTCGTCGAAGATCTTATTGAACCAGTAAAATATTCACTCATCATTGACGAATCGACTGATGTGTCTAGTACAAAACACCTGTGTGTGCTGGTACAATATTTCAGTCACAGATATTTCCATGTTGCAACAAGGTTTTTGGGTTTGGTTGCTCTTGGTGAGGATCTCAGTGCATCTGGCATTTTTGGAAATTTATGCTCTCTGCTAAAGAAAAGAAATTTAAATCCACAAAACTGCATTGGCCTTGCAACAGATGGTGCTAGTGTGATGTGTGGAAGAAACAATTCTGTTCTCACAAGAATGAGAGAAGAGAATAAAAAAATATTTTTTGTGAAATGTATATGCCACAGTATACACCTGTGCGAGTAAAGCAGCAGCATGCCTTCCACGAAATTTGGAGTATATTGTGCAGCAAGCATACTCCTGGTTTGCACATAGTACCATTCGGCAAATTAACTATGCGAACATTTATAAATTGCTCAATGATAAAGAGCCACTGAAATTGCTTGCATTGGCAGAAACTCGCTGGCTGGCATGAGCAGATTTTTGCTCGCGTATATTGGAACAGTGGGAGGAGCTCGAACTTCACTTTGGACTTGTGAAGGACAAGGAGAGATGCCTTAAAATGCAGAAATGCTTCACCAGATGTTTGCAGATAAAGCAAATAAGCTTTTTTTAACTTCTTAGTTCCTGTATTAAAGGAATTCAGCAGGATCAACAAACTCTTTCAGTCTCAAAAGATTAATATTTTGAAGCTCAATTCGGAACTAGGAAACTTTTACAGAAGTGTAGTTTCTAGGTTTTTAAAGCCATGTGTACTTAGAGAACTAACGGATTCTCAGCTGTTTTTTGATCTGGACACAATTATAGACTTCAACCATTTAACAAATGATAACTTAGACCTTGGGTCCACATTTCTGTTACAGTCGCAGAAAATGTTTTCGGCGAAATGCATTTCCAGGAGTCAAATTGAAGGCATCAAAACAAGATGTAAAGAATTCTTGGTGGTAGCAGCTGGTGAAATAAAAAAGAGACTATCACCAAACATGGAGATATTTCAGCAATTGCTTCACTTCCAGCCTTCAAATGTGTTGAGTATGCAAAACGTAAAACTTGATTTTTTACTACCCTTTGCAGTGCAAGCCGATGCTGTTGAAAATGGTATGAGAAATTTAAGGTTTCAACAGTGGAATAACACTGATGATCCCCTGGAGTTTTGGAAGGAAGTTTTGTCACACAAAAATTGTGTTGGTGATAACCCTTTTAAAGATGTGGCACAGCTTGCTATTAATTTGCTAAGCTTGCCACACAGCAATGCAGCAGTAGAAAGAGTTTTCTCAGGAACAAATATAATCAAAACAGAGTTAAGGAACAGAATGAACACCGAGACTCTACAATCAGTCTTGGTGATCAGAGATCATTTACAGCAAAATGGCATTTCTTGCAAATAAATTTGAAGCATCCACAAAAATGCTAAAATTGTTCAATTCGGACATGTACAAAAGGAAGCTCATGAAGCAGAAGATGATGCTATTTTAAATCTAATATGATGGTTTTCTCAGCCTGTGTTTTTGTTTTAAACACAAAGTTTGGGGGGGGGGTACAATTTTTTTTTTTTTTTTTTTTGTAATACAAATAAAAATTGTCTACAGAAAGTAATCTAATTTAGAGCATAATGACTTAGTTATTTTGCTCAGTTAAAGGCAAGAAAAGTTGATTTAGTTTCAGAATTTGGTGTTATAGTTCTCAATAAATTAGTTTAATAGAGGTGCATAAATTTATTTCTGGTTTATTTTTAGCTACTGTGAGCCCAAGTATATGTGTAATGAAAAATTAAGAGATCTGACGACCACAGGGAGAAAAAAAAAGAGGAATATAGAACTATGTAAAGCTGTTATCCATGGCGTCATGGATAACAGCTTTACATAGTTCTATATTCCTCTTTCTTTTCTTCCTGTGCTTGTTTGATCTCTTAATTTCTCCAAATCAGTTTTTCTGGCTTTCAGTATTAAGGTGATATCTGTATATATATATCATCATCATCAACCATTATCGATCCACTGCTGGACGAAGGTCTCCCAAAGTTTCCTCCACAACGGTCTGTCTTGTGCCAGTCTCCTCCATGTCACTCCCGCACACTTTCGAATTTCATCCACCCATCGCCCATGTGGTCTTCTTCTGGGTCTTTTCCTGTCCCTTGGAATCCAATCTAAAATTTCGGCTGTCCATCGATGATCTGTCCTTCTGGCAGTATGTCCAGCCCATTGCCATTTCAGGGATTTAAATCTGATCATGATGTCTTCCACTCTTGTCATTTTTCAGATCCACGAGTTCCTCTTCTTATCTCTCCTGGTTACACCAAGCATGCAACTCTCCATGCTGCTTTGAGTTGTCTGCAGCCTTTGTATGTCTCTTTTAGTTAAGGTCCACGTCTCTGCACCATATGTAAGCACTGGAAGGATGCATTGATCAAACACTTTTCTTTTAAGACATAATGGCATATTGCTCTTGAAAATTATGCTGTTTCTTCCAAAAGCTCTCCAGGCAAGTTTTGTACACCGATTAATTTCTTCATCAATGTGACCCTCGCTTGATATCTGCTGTCCAAGATAAACGTACGTGTCTGTTATCTCCAGCTTTTCTCCATTAATCGATAAATCTTCATTTCTTGTAAAAGCATTGAACATCACTTTTGTCTTCTGAAAGTTCATTTTTAATCCCACTTCTTTACTCTTGTCAGCAAGTTCCTGGATCATACTCTGCAGCTCTGATGGGGTAGTTGCAAAAACGACTACGTCATCAGCAAAACGAAGGTGAGTTAGATAACCTCTATTAATCTTTATCCCTTTGTTTTCCCAGTTCAGTGATTGAAAGACATTTTCCAATGTCGCATTAAAGAGCTTCAGAGATATGGTGTCACCTTGTCTCACTCCCTTTCTTCCAATTTTTATGTGTGTTGTATTTTCAAACAGCCGAATCTTTGCACTTGCATTTTCATAGATGTTATTAATAATATTAATGTATGCATCTTCAATACCGCAGGATTTCAGAGCCATTGTAACTGCTGATGATTTCACTGAATCAAAGGCTTTTTCATAATCGATAAAAGCCATGCACAATGGAAGTTCATATTCCCTTGCTCTTTCAATTAGTTCTCTCAATACGTGGATATGATCTATTGTGCTGTAGCCACTCCTGAATCCAGCTTGTTCTCTCGTTTGAGCCATGTCCAGTGTTACCTTCAAACGTTGTGAAAGAACTTTAGTGAAGATTTTATAAACCACTGATAGGAGGCTGATAGGTCTGTAGTTCCTGAGATCCTCAATGTCACCTTTTTTATGTAGCAGGATCATTGTAGCATTGTTCCAATCCTCAGGAATCTTCCCTTCATTAAGGCATAGAGTGAAAATTTGGGCGAGTACTGTTTCGATTTCTCCACTTGCTTCTTGTATGATGTCTACAGTAATTCCATCTTCTCCTGGAGCTTTTCCCCATTTCATGTTCTTGATTGCATGTGCAACTTCTGCTGGAATGACTGGAAGAACTCTGGTACTGGTACCTTTCATGATGTCCGGAGTACATGTATCATCCCTTTCATATAATTTGGAGTAGAAATCTTTCACTCTTGTCAAAATTTTGCCTCTATTTCGTGTTACAGAACCATCTTTTCTCAGTGCCATAATCTGTTTTCTTCCCTTACTGAGATGTCCCTTTTGCTACCTTTAGGCTTTGATTGTTTTCAATTGCTTTCCTCACTAGTTCACAGTTGAATTTCCTTGCGTCTTCAGTGATACTTTTTCGTACTGTCTTGCATAGCTCTATATATTCCACTTTGGAAGTCACATCTTCTTTAGTTGTCCTCATCTCTTCTTTTTTGCATCAACATTTTGGTTTTTCCTGATAATTTGTTCACATGCAACTTGTTCTTAGACCCAGCTAATTTTGTTGCTGTTTTCATAAGAGTTTTGGTTACTTTTCTGTTAACTTCAGAAATATCCACTTCTTCCGATGTTAGGCCTTCTAAAGCAGAGAATCTGTTCTTCAGTTTCAACTTGAAGGTATTAGCCATATATATATATAAAAATTTGGTTGTAAAATTTTGTCTTTAACTCTGCTCTTCGGTAAAAAAAAAAAAAAAAAAAAAAAAAAATCATATTTTCATATTTTGTCTTTAACTCTGCTCTTGGGTAAAAAAAAAAATCATATACCATATATATATATAGTATATGAATTTTTTTTTGCCTCATAAATATGACATATATTGAGTTTTGGGAAGTTATAGCAGTTACTGTATTTTCCTATTTGCAATTTTTTCCCAGTGTTTTCAGTTACTAATTTTCACAATGTGATGAATATATATTTCTTAAAGAGAAACCTGTATTTTGCTTTTGTACATTATGGCAAACCTAAGTACAGGGCCCCACACATAATACTTGTCCAGAGCCTCTCAAACACTAGTGGTGAAGTGGCGCTAAATGTGGCGAAGGGCTAAGTCACTTTTCATTAAAACTTTGGGCTTGTGTGAGGTTGTACAAAAGTTGCAGTTTTTTTTTTTTAGAATTTTAACTATCTTCCGCTGTGTCCAATCTAGCTTGGTTCTTCAACTTCTCTGCATTTTACAAGGTTGGAGCTACTTAACTTGATTTGATGTGTGTTGTAAATACGTGTTCTACTAGGCCGAATAACTTTTGCTATGATGTGATTTTCCTGATTTAGCTGGGCCATGCTGAGGTTTTCTGGATTGTGTAGTAGTAAAAGCTTAGTAAACCTTTTGTATCATAACTGTTTGCTCTGTTGTGTATGGCTGGGAGTATGTGTCTTCATTGTGATAAAAAGGTAGACCTTGGTACACCTTTTGTTACACGATGTAGCTTTTTCTGTATTTAAAATTAATACCTGTGAGTTAGGTTACTTATGTATAATGCCATCTGTAAGAAATTTTTCCAGTTCAAAATCTGTCAACTTTGGTAGTATAGTAATGTGTTAGATTTCAACCTATCAACTTTGGCAGTATAATAAAATTATTATACTTTAGCAGAATAATAATAATAATAATAATCATTATTATTATTATTATTATAACAATGAAAATATGTCGCAAAAAATATAAAATTGGCTGGTTACATTCAAACTTTTGGCTGGAACAAGTGCTGGGCACCTGGCAACCCTGGAGTGATATACTTCACTTCTAGCAAAAAACTTTCCTACTAACAAACAAGTTGCATTATTACAATCTCCTCTAGTTTCCTAGAAAGACAGAATAATGACTACGCCCAGCAAAATATCTTCTGCTTTTGCATCAAACTGAGCACTGAACACCCAGTCATAAATACAAACTTTTGAAAACTGGAATTGTTTCTGAGTTCTCAAATAGGTTCATTGTTCATGCACAGAAAAGCTCCGCCATTTCAAGGAGGAGCAAGATGCTGTCAGTCACCACGGTAGACACCAGTTCACAAATACTGTGACCAGGATTCTTCAAGGACAGCGCAGTCAGAAGAAGCGATTTCGTGGTATTTAACGTTGTTCGCATTTTGAGAACGATGTTGCATTTAATTTGTTGTGTCTTCTGCAATATTCACTAGTGAACGTTGTAACTGGACACAGTATAATCCAATCTCTCATGACAACACAACATGAGAATCGTAGGGTTTATCAAATCACTTTTGTGGTGCCAAAAAAAAAGAATAACGGGCAACAGCTTTTGCGAAATTTAGTTACGATTGTAAAAACGAACATATTAAAGCAGTGGCGTGCAGTAAATTTTATATGTAGATATAAAAAAAAACTCAATTGTAGCTTTGTTTTTTTATTCTTCCGTTACTGTTTCATACAATGATGTACTGCTTGATTATGTTTTCATTCTCATAAATAAATGACAACTTATTTAGTTCTCTCAAGCATTTATCCAAACCAAGTTCGATCAAAGTTTTGAACAATTTGCTTACTCTTACTGCTTAATTCAGAGAAGGAGTAACAAACACTTAATTCACTTTCTGGCTTAACATACGTGAGATATGATTATCTGAATTTATACAAGCTCTGCTTGGGAAACTGGATTCATGAAATCCGTGAATTTTATTGAATGATGAAACCTCAGATCTCCAACTGTTCACAAATAATGTCAATTATTTTACAAGTAAACGTTTCCAAGTATTTACAGAAGCAGTCTGAGGAGTTAAAATTTTTTTTTTCTCAACTAGTGTTGAGAAAAATTAAAGACGAGGAATTCCCATTCGTGTAGGTAATAATTTTAATGGGGACCCCCCCCCCTCCTCTTTTGTTGCGAGATATTTTTCACTGTTGTTGTTTTTTTTGTTGTTGCTGTCGTTTTTTTTTCGGGGTGGGGGAGATCCACCATACGCAAGTGTTGTGATAAGTACATATCACAAGGTCTTTATTCAGGGAAAACTTACAAGACGCCCACTAGGCGTCTAAATAAGCATCAGTAAATAACGAAATGATCTATGTACAGCAACTGTGGCATCGCCAACCAGAAATAAATGAACAAAATGATAAAACAATTAAAAACCGCTCATAGAGGCAGTAATTACAGAGATATGCAGAAGCAGCGGTTTCGAAGTAAGCACACAATACAGCGGAGTGAGTGATGAAAGTCCACTTGAAAGAGAAAGTCAGGGTATTGAGACAACAAGGTGAAACACCAACCGGTGTCTTGTGCCTAGGGAGAGCGGGAAGTGTCCAAAGTGTGGGAGGAAGAGGCTGAGAAATAATCGGGGCGAAGCCGAGCCGTGAGCCTCGCTTGGAAATATATATAAGCGGAGCGTTTCGCCAGCAGTCAGGATGGAGGTTGGAGATGAGATGGAGCGATGATGCAGGTGGAAGATATAAATAATGTGTTTAGCGAGAACAAAGATGTACGCACATACGGCAGGAAGACGTACAGGAGGATGCTTCGTCTGCAGGAGCCAGGGATATGCAATGAATGGCAGGGCGTGGGAACAGATTCATTCGGCAGTAAGGCAGAGTGTAACATAGGCAACAGGATCGGGCAATGCAAATATCGATGTTCAACATCGCCAAAGTGAGCGCAAAAAGAGCGGAGAGGAGATCATAGACATACGAGAAAGCAAGAAGCAACAGGAAGGCTGCGGTAAAGGATCCGCCAATGAATATTGAGCTCGAGAGGAGAAGAAGAAGCAGACCAGATGGCAGGGAGAAGAGAGGGAGAAGGGAGTGAGTGAGGAAGAGCAAGGAGGCACGAAGAAAGTGTTAAGAGAGAATTGGAGGAGACTGGGGTGATAGGAACGGACCCACCCCGCAGGGTGAGGGAAGCAGCAGAGACAGAGAAAGACAAAAGGAGAGACAAGGGAGGGAAAGAGCCAAGAGATGAGCTGCAAAGAGCATAGTCAGCAGCGAGTATCTGAGATAGAGAAGGAAAAAGAGAAGAGTGACTTCCACGTGAGGTCATGGTTAACCAGGGAGCGGACAGTTAGAATCCTGGATCGAATCCAGGAAGGAAAGAAGAAGAAAGGCGAGGGTGGACGAGAGAGGAAAAGAAAAGGGGTTCGTCTAAAAGGTCTAGCGTAGAAGGATGAAGAGCCGGAGAAGAGGAAGAGAGCGAAAAAAGGCAAGATGGAAGAGCAGAGTAACAATCCATCCGGGAGAAAAGGAAAAGGAAGGATCGCGAGGCGTGATCAGAACATTCAGTGAAGTGCAGAGAGAAGGAACGTTGGCAGTGACAAGACGCACAAATGACGTGATACGGTGGGCGCGGTATAAAGTATGAACATCGTGAAGCCGAACACCACCAAGAGAAGCAGGAAGATGCCGGATAACATACACTAAAAACAGCAAATATGCACTTAAAATGCAAAATATGCATTTAACATTTTTTTATTGGAGGTTTAACGACCACCGTGAGCAACTCAATGGGCTATAAGCAGTCGCCTGTCCCTAATTTAGGGTCACTGGTTCCAGGGAAGGGAGAGAGCCAGTGCCGTAAGACAAACACAACATCCATGCCTCACCAGGATTCGAACCCGGACCCCTTTCAGACGAATGATCAGAGGCCATCGCTTAGACCACTGCGCCACCGGGGCGGCAATATAATTTTTAGCGTGACTTGTAGAAAAAGATCGTGCTGTAATATCACTTTGTCCGTCTGTATGGACACCATATCTCTGCAACCATTAGTCCTATTGAAAAATTCTTTTGCATTGGAATGTGACATTAATTATCCTTGAATTGGAATGAGAGAATGATTATCCTTGCATTTTGTTTTGTTTTGTAGCACAAAATCACCGCTAGACGGTCCAAATGCAGATGATATTGATTTTTGTTGTTGTTGGGGTGGGGGGGGGGTTTAACGACCACCGTGAGCAACTCAATGGGCTATAAACAGTCGCCCGTCCCTAATGTTGGGCCAGTTACTCCAGGGAAAGGAGACAGCCAGTACCGTAAAACAAACACAACATCATTGCCTCACCGGGATTCGAACCCGGATCTTTTCTCGGACGAATGGAGCAGCGCTTAGACCTTTGCGCCACCGGTGCGGCCCATAATAATTTACGTATAGGTATCTCTTCCTTACCCTGTTCTTCAGCGTTACACGTGGTTGTACCAGCTTCGCATACTCAGGATGTCTGGCACTCTGTATCAGTGTCAGATGTATGGTAACTATGTGACATGTTATGTTCTTAAATGGCATGCATTACTGTAGTAACCATCAGTGATTAAACTACGCAGGCCTATGTATGCGCAACCCGTGAAAATGTTGTTCCTGCTTAAGTTTTGGACATGTGTGTATTTTTATGTGCTTTACAGCTGCATTAGAAGTACCTCAAAATACAAAACACACACCAAAAAAGCACGGGATTGGAGGCAGAGAAATTCATTATGATCTCGCACAACAAGTTTAAGGGCGCCACAAAAGCCAATACCGTTCATAAGATGTCACAACGTGAGTTTTTTTTTTTTAACTTCTTTGTTTTACTGTTGAATTTGTCACCTATAACTAGTTGCGATCTTATGTTTTGTCTACGAAGGACAGCCCAAATCAGTACATTATTCTTGTGTGCAAAGGATAAGTAATGCTTCTGAATTTCGTCGGCAAAATGTCATAGACATGGGAAGCAAAGTGCGGCAATTTTTGTGTCACAACTGCACATTCATTCTTATTTGCACGTTCCGGAATTAAAACAACTGAGCAAATCAGGAAAGTTCATCGCTAAATTTTTGCTGTAATGTATGATCTGACGTAGATCTAACCCAGTCTTTTCATTTGCAATTTTTGTTCCAACGAATGCGAGAAGAACGGATTTTTCAGCAAATAATCAACAGTATTCAGTATTATGGGCGCCCATAGCTTTGTTTTCAGGAGGGAGCAAACAGAAATTGTAATTACGAATAACATACACAAACACTATACGCAAACTTTTAATGCGCCTTCTTAGTTATCTAGCGTTTTAACCATACTCTATCTAACATATAAATTTAATTGGAAACCAGAAGACCCAAACCTACCTAAAACAAATAAAAAACGATTGATCAATGAAATTAGATAGCATATTAGGACAATAATGAAATTTCTTTGTCGTTCATTTAATCTTTCTGGTCACTTGTGTCACATGTACCACGAAAACCCAGGGACTACTAAATTGGTCGTCAAAAATGAAAGCATACCCTCAAGACAAATTTCTAGGAAAAAAATTCGAGAGATCTTAGTCCAGTTCTGAGTAGCTGTTGCAGAGAACGATATATTTTTAATTTTTTCGCCTTTCATACTTTCCCATACTTTACGTTGTTTTCCAACATGCGATGGGAAATTTCATATTACTATCTATTGTAAATTTCCATTCTTTCTACTAGAAATTTCCGAGGGCTTGCTTTTTTTATTTTTATTTTATTTTTATTTTTTCCTGCATAACTCACATTCAGAAGTTCTACAGAAAAATTAGCAATCAGAATTAGTGTTACTGTTAAAAGCTTTGGAGTGCCTTTCAAGAACAGAAAGGGTATGATCCGATATTCAGGGGAAGGCAAACGCAGGGGGCGCGCCAGGGGCATTTGCCGTCCCTTGTACCAGAATATTTTTCAATTTTTATTCCTGTTTACAAGAAATAAATACCTTTAGTAACAACATTTTCTATTTCCCGTAAATTAAGAATTTCAGGTTTGATACGTAGGGTGTGAAATTCTTTGAATTCGGGAGCTGGCATAGTTGTGGCATAAACGAATACTCTAGCACATGCCACTTTTTACAACTTCATTTTAGATAAGGTTCGTTTCGAGAAAGTTAAATTTCGTCTAGTGTTAGTCGAAGAGAAGAAATATGCAATAAGGAAAGAAAACTAAAATTACAGACATGGAAGGGATTTTTCTACGGTTTAAGGTTCCCCCGAGTGAGTTATTAAACCAATGCTGTTTTACCTATTCAGAGATCTATGTATCAGGACGACCAAAGCCTTCGTTGTTGCCTTCTTGTAGCAAAAGAGCTGGTGAACTTCACCAAACATGGTTCCATAATATTGGAGAAACACATTAAGGTTTACGGAGCAATTAAGCCCACACCAGTGACCTTCTTCGTTCACATACACTCACATTCAAACAAATATATATGTATATAAATTAATGAAAAAATAATGAAATAAAGTATTCCTGAAAAGGACTGTTTTTTTTTTTTTTGTTTTTGTTTTTTTCCCATAAAATATATGCACGATAATGGTTAACCTTTTTGCAAAATTTAGTAGTCCTGAAAAGGACTTTTTTTTTCTAATTTCATTTCCTTGCTCTATTCATTTCATATCATATCATCATGCTGTGTTTCCGCTTTGATTAGGCTGAAAATGTTTTCGAGTTTTACGGAATTGAGAAAAGCTTCGTTTGCATATTTTATCAATTTTCTTCTTTCCAAACGTTTAACGAATTTTTCAATAATTTGAGCAAAATCGATCGCTAAAACAGCTGTATAGAAATACTCATCTTCCCGTACTACTTCAGGAAGATCCCATTCCTTCTGCCGCGATGTTTCCGTCAAATATGAAACTACGCCGCCTCTGAGAATGTCTTTAGTTCTTGTAACATTCCTGTTTGCTTCATAAATATTAATTCTTGAAATGATTTTCTTTGTTTTCCGTTTGGAAAATCCTCTACTAAAGTTTCACCTTTGGACGCCAAAGTTTCTTCAAACACGTTGCGAAAGGAGATGATTTTACAAAATTCAACAGCTATTTGATTTAACACATTGGAGGAGTTGCGTACCAGTTCGGACCACATTTCCTCCGTAAGAGTAATGCTTGATTTTTTATTATTAATGAAGATTTCATGGTTTTCCGGATTGATATGCACCTTTAGAAACCCAGTGAATGGGGAAATCAATTTAGGAAATTCCGTACCCGAGATGCCTTGAAATAGTATTCTTTTCGTTTATGAGCTTGATCCACAGATTTGTGAAAATGGTTATTCCAACTTTTGAAGGATAGCATTTTTTCCCATGGGGCTTGAATTGTCTGATATGAACATACAACCGTTGATTGAAAGATGATATGTAAGCAAAGATATTATTCCCTAGATGGAAAAAATTATCAGGTAGGTTATCCATGTGAATAATCTGTTACAGAGATTTTATACAGGGTTTTAGGATTTCATTTAAAATCTCAAAATGCAACCTTTTTCCATCTCGTGCTCCCATTCCTTTGTTTGCCCAAAGTGTGAGAGAAATTTCTCAGAGTCAGTTCCCCATTAGACACCGGATGCACGGTTAATTTGCTAAGACGACAATGTGTCTGAGCTTAGTATATGCACATTGTTTGTTGAATGGAGATTAACTCTATCGCGCCTCTTTCAATGCTTTTCAGGTTTCAATTTCAAGGCGGCCGACTAATGCACTAGCCGCTCACATTTTACTTTGACTTTTGAGATTTACTGAGAGCGGTGTGGTTGTTTCTCACGGGGAATTTTAGGATATGCTTAAGGACATTTTTTTGGAGACAAGAGTCTCTGGTCTAGGAAGCGAGCGGTCACGAAAAGTATGACGAGGTAATAGCCCCAGGATAGGTCTTAGGTGGACCGGCAGGTCCGAGGATTTCACGACAACACGAGAGACGAAGGAAAGCAGGACTTAGGAAAAAAGGAATTGGAGTTTTAAGCGGGAGAGTTTGGAAATATAGCACAGCTAACGGACAACCTTTGCAGGCAATTAAATGAAGAAAAGAATAAAAGTTTCTTAGACATATTTACAAATCGCAAGAATTATTTGCATACAATTATTATCATTTGATTATTACGTATTAATTACTATCATCATCAACCACTGCGGAGTTATTAGCAATTACAAGTTAACAACTAGAACAAAGATAGCAATCAACCTGTTAAAACATCCCTGAAGAACGTCCACTGTGACTTAAAATAGCCAAAATAAGTTAGTAAGCTAGGCAACTGATCCTCACTCAGATGGAAGGTGTTAGCAGATCGCAGATGCAAGCAAAAGTGAAGTGCTCGCAAAGAAATTCGAGAGGGTGCGATAAAAAGATGAACAATCAATCGCTGAACGGGAAAATGTCAGATGATCAGTAGACTTTCTAAGTTAAATGACTCGAAAGAGTCATGTTGACATGAGCAAACTCAAGTATAAACACACATAGCAATGTTTTAATCTACGATGCGGGACATGTGACGTCGTCAATCTCCCGAAATATAAAGAGTAAACACATATTAGTAGTGTTACCACCTAATTTTTCCGTGTATAAAAACTGTTTTCCTTTTTTATTTTTTTATTATTATTATTATTATAGTTTAATATGATCATTTGGAGTGTATTAACCAGCTATTCCGATGCCAGAATCAGGAAAGGGGTTCACAATAAAGCTAACACAAGCAATGTTTTGTTGGTCAAGTGGTTAAGGTTCCTTCCTCTCACACAGAGGATGGAGTGTTCAAATCCCATTGTTGGCCAACAAAACATTTTTTTATCCTTAAAGAAAAAACAAAAAAAGGAAGAGAAAAAGAAATTTCCCCGTTTGATGGCATGGACAATCTCAACGCGGCGGAAATTTAGTTTTTTTTAAAGTAAGGCTAAAACGTAGAAGTTCTGAACATTCCTATATTAGCAGTGTTGCCACCGCTAAAAAGTTTCTTCATCAGCCTAGGCAAAAGGCTTTTCCAAAACTTACATTGAGAGATCCAGCACATGCGTCATGCGGCATGTGTTAGAACTCTTAATAACATTCAGGAAGGTCGCGGCATGTTCCAGAACTCTCATTGAGAGTTCTAGCACACGCGGCATGCGACATATGCCGCATACCGATCAGCAAGGTTGCGGCATGTTCTACAACTCTCATAGTTCCTCTACTAATATGGTTCTTTGTTTTGTTTCAACTGGCAGTCAAGGGAACCGGCGATGAAAGCCTGAGGGCAATGAACGAACAGAGGACGTGGAAATATAAACACGACACCAGATTATATTCTTTGCAAGAGCCCCGCAGCAGGAGGATGTAAGGAAGCATGACAAGTGTGGTGAAAATCACAATGGTTTGCTGAACTCTCCCATCCCTCCTTCCCCTGGCAAGCGAAGAATTGGTCCCAAGAGGCTGAAACTCCTATGAACAGGCACCCTGATGAACAGAAGCAGATCGTTGTTCCAAATTGTGGGAAGTAATTTTTATCTGGAAACAGGATACAAAATGTAAAACTTATATGCAAAAGTCTATTTATATCAGAAATATGAACATTATGCATAGTAAACTGAATTTTCGTAATACTGCATGCTTTCGAAAGAGAAATGGGATTAGCTGTAGTGACGGCATTTCCTTTTTTATATGAATGTAAAAAAAACAAAAACGAGCACACACTGTTATAATATATATGATGTCCGAGTGGGCTCCTGTCTACACCCACTCGTTGTCGTCCTTTACGAACAGGTTGCCGGAAAACCGCTACACAGAAAAACTGCAACGTTTTTTTTTGTTGTTGTTGTTGTTTTTAAGGGACCGGGCACAAGTTGCTGTTCCATCGAGGAACACTTTGAATGTGTGGCAATTTTATAGTGTGGCAGTTTTCCAAGGCACCTCACAATGAGAAAGAGCTCTTTTCTGTTTGTCTTAATTTTCACGCTGGTTCATACGAATTTAGGGCAACTGGTCAAAAAGTTCAAGTTGGGGGAGGGTGGGCAGTAAAAGATTGCCGTTTCTTGGCCTATATTGAGAATTGAAATGCGAACTCCAAACAAATTTCAAGAAAACGTTTAATGTAAGCCAAGAGCAAACTGTACTTTAATTTGAAGAAATAAAGTGACGTGACTTAGTACAAAATTACAGTGTTGGCGGCTGGTGACGTGCTACCAAGCGTCTCCCCAGAAGGTCCCACACGTGTTCGAACGGATTTAGGTCCAGGGACCTTGCGGGCCAATCCATACGTTGAATATCTTCACTTTGCAACAGCTCTGCGACAGTATCTGTACGAAGAGGTGTAGCGTTGTCGTCCATGAAGAGGAACTCAGGACCCACAGCACCTCTAAACAGACGCACGTGAGGCAGGAGAACCTCGGTACAATAGCGGACACCAGTGACTGAACCTCCTTGGAAGATGTGGTCAGTATGGCTACCAAGCATGATACCGCCCCAAACGAGAACTCCGCCACATCCAAACCGGTCCCTTTTGATGATGTTGACACTGGCATTGATGGTGTGATTGCATGTTCCCTGCTCTCTCTAGATGTGTATACGTCCAGAATCGCTCGTCAGAGTAAATCGCTTCTCATCCGTAAAGAGAACTCGACCCCATTGCTGATGTGTCCAATTCTTGTGTTCCTGGCACCACAGAAACCGCCGTTTCCAATGAGCAGGCGTTAATGGTACACACCGTACTGGTCGTCGTGCAAATAGACCACCTTTGTGCAGCCTCCTGGCCACGGTAAAATGCGATAACGGACTTGCATGTGCATTGCGATTTCTCCCGCTGTCTGCCGTCTGTCTCTTCTCGCCTGTAGGACAATATACTGGTCGTCCGCCGCCGTGGTTGTTCGTGGACGACCACTGCTAAACTCTCGGACAGCTGTTCCTGTCGTTTGAAATGCTCTCCAAGCTCGTGAAACGATGCTGCGAGCGATCCGGAATTCCTCGGCCACACTAGTCACACTTCGACCTTCCAACTTCCCAATGACGCGACCTCGGGTAAAGTCATCCAGATGTCGTCTACTGGATTGCCTGTTGGTCATATCACACGGTGGCAGCAACTCGACTTCGTTCAAACCGATGTACACCGTGCAATAGCTTTCACCGAACTGCTGAGCGTACCGGACCCTAGTCTATCTCCCGAGTGATCTTTCGGTTCGTCCTGCTTGCTCGTTCCGCTGTTATACTAATTTCTCCTCTTCGTCCTTAATTTTTACACACCAGTTTACATCAGAAGCAGAAATTTACAAATACATTGCTGGCCACCCAAAATGCAACACCAAGAAGGACACGAGATAGCAAAACCAGATTTACTGGACACATAACAACAGACACAAAGATAAAACGATTGAGCTTACAGGCCCGTGCGACTTGCGGAACACGCAGACATCAATAGTTCGTGTGGCTCCCATGGCTGGCGATAACGGCCGCTACGCGCCGCGGCATCGAACGAAAGAGGCTTTTGATGTGGGCTTGGGGTATGTCGGTCCAGGCTACTTCCACACGTTGCCACAATTCATCAGGCGTAGCCGCGGGTGGTGCTTGCCGGGACACTCGGTTGCCGATCAGCGACCAGACGTGTTCGATGGGCGACATATCGGGAGCACAGGCGGGCCACGGCAGCAGTGACACCTGGTGGGCCGTAAAGAATTGTTGCACGATGCGTGCCACGTACGGGCGCGCATTGTCCTGTTGAAACGTGCCCGCTGGTAGGTCAGGGAGGACTACAGGCTCCAAAACGTCGGAGATGTAGTGGTGGCAGTTGAGCGTACCGGCGATGCGTACCAGAGTCGGTCTGTCTGTCCCTCCTGCACCCACCGAATGCATACTCGTCTCACTGTGGCTGGATGTCGTCCCACACGAGCGACTGCTCCACTCATTCGGACTACGGGCCAGCTGAGTGATTTAGGCGCACCGCTGAACGGTACGCCCGCTATCACACCGCACAAGTAGGGAGAACGTTTGCAGGACACGGCGTTGGCAAGGAGGGTTGCTCGCTCTTTCACTCCTCCACGGCAGTAGCTGGTGATATTCCGCGGTCAGCGCAAGGTCGTTGACCCTCCTGGTCGAACCAAAGCGTTATCAGGCTGCTGTCTCAGGCACTTGTTTTCTGGGGGCGTAATACGCTGCCCGCAGAAAACAAGCGTGGATTGCTCTTGGAAGAATTTTTTTTTCTATTTGATTGGAGCTTTAACGACCACCATGAACAACTCGATGGGCTAGCCTATAAGCAGTCGCCCGTCCTTAATTTAGAGTCACTGGTTCCAGGAAAGGGAAAGAGCCATTGCCATAAGACAAACACAACATCCATGCTTTTGCCTAAATTCTAGAATTAAATCTCTATAACAAAGATACCGGGATTCGAACCCAGACCCATCTTGGACGAATGATCAGAAGCCATCGCTTAGACCACTGCGCCACCGGGGGTGCGGCTCGGAGACTTCTGCGTTCGCTTTCTAAATCCGCTAGTCAGGCATGTAGATCATTGGATGGACTCCCAGGGTAATGTTTTCCTCCGTCTCGATGCTTCGTTTGCCTAAAAAATCAGTCCACGGAGTTCTTCCCAGGGTAGGCTTACAGTTGCTACCCAAGGTTATCAGCTTTAGTAGTAATTTTATTTCTTCCAGGGAAACTCCTATCTGTTTCGGACTTACATCAGCCGAGCTGAAGGCGTTAACATTTCTACATTATGGTTGGTTGGTTTAATTACAACAGATTTTGGCATTAATTTGCTACTAACATTAATTTTTGAAGAAAGTGCACCAAATCTTTCTGGAACAAACGAACTTGCATGTTTCTTTGTTGTTGTTGTTTTCAAGAAAGATTGATTAAATTTCGTGTACCACTCACTGTCTCTGAAAGATTCGTTAATACGCTAATATAATGTATCGGAATTACATCCAAATTGTACCGCAGTTCTCATTACCCTTATTGCACCGATCCTGTTTCTCATCTTGTTTCACAGCACGGTTTTACGGTCAACACTGAAAGTTTTTTCTTTAAAATTTGCCAACGGTACAGTAATTCAGAAAAGAAGGCACATATTTCTTGAATAATGCCGAAAATGTTCACAATTTCTAGAGTAATTTTTGCGTCATTATTTACCACCAGATTTAAATTATGCGCCGCTCAGAGTGTATAAAAATGATTATGGGTTTTAGGTCGAAAAATTATGTTTTTTTGAAGTCCATTGCGTTTTTCCTTCATATTGGCCCCCATTGTCATAGCGCTGGCCACGCATATCATGAATGCTAAAATCTTCAAGATTCAAAAAACAAAAAAATTAGGAAACTAATAGTTAGTCTTTTGCCCGCGGGAGCCGTTACTGAATAAAACAAAAATTATTCTCTGATTTCAAGTCGTTTTCTATTGAATTATATACTAAATTATTTTTACTAAAAAAATAAACGTGCCGCGTAGCGTTAAGATTTCTTTTACAGTAAACCGTTTTCTTAGCTTCTCCCACGTCACTGATATTAATTTCTCAACCGTAAAATTTGATTGAGGTGTTCTGCCTCCCCTGGAAACTGGCGCCCGGGAGCTTCGCACACGTTGAATTCCCGCTAGGCGCGTCCCTGGGCAAACACCCCCTCTTGCCCCCTTATATGAGAGGGTATGTTCAGGATTAAGGAGAGACACATTTAGCTTCTCACATTTCATTATTTTTATAAGGATGTATAAAAATAAATCATCACAAACAAAGTTCTACGGATTAAAAGAATGACACTAAAATAGTCCTGTAACTAACGCAAAAAAGACAAGAGTGGAGAGAGAGCGATTGCGTTTTTTCTGGGAAACACGATTACAGGGCATTTCACTAAGTAGCCCTCCCCCTCCCCCGAAAGAATTGTTAATATACACTGGCGGAAAGTGAAAACAGAACAGCAAGAAGGAATTGGCGAACGATCATGAAATTTACATATGTTAATGGGTCGAGTTTACGTAGGTGTGATGTTATTTTCGGGACCAACCGGTGAGCGCTTACGCCACAGCACGGCACAATATGCAAATTACCGTCAGTGGTATTTAAGGAGCATGGCGAAGTGAATGTAATCAGTCGTCGGCGTACGGACACGTGCGAAGACCCTGAAGAAGCTGCAATGCCTGGACATGGAAGACGTGTACGATTTCAGCAGTTATCGGACTTTGAGCGAGGTCGTCTAGTCGGAATCCGCGAGGTCGTCTAGTCGGACTCCGCGAGGCCGGGTGGTCGTATCGTCCTATTGCGGAGCGAATTGGACGGGAAGTATCGGTGGTGGTACGATGGTGGCGTAGATGGTCCGAGGAACATTCCCACACGAGAAGACGTGGAGCCGGGAGTCACAGACGGTCTGATGAGCGGATCGATCGACGCATAAAATGAGCGGCGTTGTCAAGCAGAACATCCACTGCGACGCAAATCCGAGCGACCGTTGTACCTGAGGTGACTGTGCGAACAATCCGCAACCATCTATTGGATGCAGGACTACGTGCACGTGTGCCTCTGTCTCCAGCCCGCCGTCAGGAACGGCTGCAGTGGTGTCGTCAACGTCTGCACTGAAGAACGCAATGGCGAATAGTCGCGTTCAGCGATGAAAGCAGATTCTCCTTGGGAGCCTCCGATGGCCGTATGCGTGTTCGCAGACGCACAGGGGAGCGTCTCCGCTTTCTTGCATCCGCCAGTGACACACAGGACCTACACCTGGTCTCCTGGTGTGGGGAGCGATCAGCTATCACTCTCGTACACAACTAGTGTTTGTACCGGGTACGTTAACACCTCCTACATTAACAACATCATTCAGCCCGTTGTTGTGCCATTTGCAAGGTCGGTCCATCGTGGTGTTTTCCAGCAAGATAACGCACGCCCACACACGGCACGTGCAACGCAACATTCACTTCAGGGTGTGAGACAACTTCCATGGCCTGCACGTTCACCGAATTTGTCCTCCACTGAGCACGTGTGGGATTTTATGGGACAACAACTTATCCGGTCTCCACGGCCAGCCACGACCGTCCCCGATTTACGCGTCCAGGTTGAGGATGCTTGGAACTCAATACCTCAAACTTACATCCAACATCTGTACGACAGACTCCATGCCAGAATTGCACAGTGTGACGCAGTTCATGGCGGTTCAACCTCGTATTAACCATGTTACATGGAAATGATATTTTTCAGTTTACCAGCAAATACAGCTGTGTTTTGCCATAATGTTTTGATCATGTTATCCTCTGTATTCCGTTATTATGCTGTATAAATTTCGTTAGTATCAGACGTCTCCTTCTTGGTGTTCTTTTTTCACTTTCCGCCAGTGTATATATATCATCATCATCGACAACCATTATCAATCCACTGCTGGATGAAGGTCTCCCCAAGTTTCCTCCACAACGGCCTATCTTGTGCCAGTCTCCTCCATGTCACTCCCGCACACTTTTGAATTTCATCCACCCATCTCCCATGTGTTCTTCTTCTGGGTCTTTTCCTGTCTCTTGGAATCCAATCTAAAATTTCGGCTGTCCATCGATGGTCTGTCCTTCTGGCAGTATGTCCAGCCCATTGTCATTTCAGAGATTTTACTCTGATCATGATATCTTCCACTCTTGTCATTTTTCGGATCCACGAGTTCCTCTTCTTATCTCTGCTGTTAACACCAAGCATGCACCTCTCCATGCTACTTTGAGTTGTATGTAGCCTTTGTATGTCTCTTTTAGTTAAGGTCCACGTCTCTGCACCATACGTAAGCACTGGAAGGATGCATTGATCAAACGCTTTTCTTTTAAGACATAAAGGCATAATGCACTTGAAAATTATGCTGTTTCTTCCAAAAGCTCTCCAGGCAAGTTTTGTGTGCCGATTAATTTCTTCATCAATGTGACCCTCACTTGATATCTGCTGTCTAAGATAAAGGTACGTGTCTGTTATCTCCAGCTTTTCTCCATCAATCGATAAATCTTCATTTCTTGTAAAAGCATTGAACATCACTTTTGTCTTCTGAAAGTTCATTTTTAATCCCACTTCTTTACACTTGTCAGCAAGTTCCTGGGTCATACTCTGTAGCTCTGATGGGGTAGTTTCAAAAATGACTACGTCATCAGCAAAACGAAGGTGGGTTAGATAATCTCCATTAATCTTTATCCCTTTGTTTTCCCAGATCAGTGATTGAAAGACATTTTCCAATGTCGCATTAAAGAGCTTTGGAGATATGGTATGTCACCTTGTCTCACTCCCTTTCCAATTTTTATGTGTGTTGTATTTTCAAACAGCCGAATCTTTGCACTTGCATTTTCATAGATGTTATTAATAATAATAATAATGTATGCATCTTCAATACCGCAGGATGTCAGAGCCATTGTAGTTGCTGATGGTTTCACCAAATCAAAGGCTTTTTCATAATCGATAAAATCCATGCACGATGGAAGTTCATATTCCCTCGCTCTTTCAATTAGTTATCTCAATACGTGGATATGATCTATTGTGCTGTAGCCACTCCTAAATCCAGCTTGTTCTCTCGGTTGAGCCATGTTCAGTGTTACCTTTAAACGGTGTGAAAGAACTTTAGTGAAGGTTTTATAAACCACTGATAGGTCTGTAGTTCCCGAGATCCTCAATGTCATCTTTTTTATGTAGCAGGATCATTGTAGCGTTGTTCCAATCCTCAGGAATCTTCCCTTCATTAAGGCATAGAGTGAAAATTTGGGCGAGTACTGTTTCGATTTCTCCACTTGCTTCTTGTATGATGTCTACAGTAATTCCATCTTCTCCTGCAGCTTTTCCCAGCTTCGTGTTCTTGATTGCATGTGCA
Source organism: Macrothele yani (assembly GCA_039090855.1). Classification (NCBI taxonomy): domain Eukaryota; kingdom Metazoa; phylum Arthropoda; class Arachnida; order Araneae; family Macrothelidae; genus Macrothele; species Macrothele yani. Next base: position 90,515,882 of record CM076989.1, on the reverse strand, counting down.
ACTTCTGCTGGGAGGACTGGAGGAACTCTGGTACTGGTACCTTTCATGATGTCTGGAATACATGTATCATCCCTTTCATATAATTTGGAGTAGAAATCTTTCACTCTTGTCAAGATTTCGCCTCTATTTCTTGTTACAGAACCATCTTCTTTTCTCAGAGCCATAATCTGTTTTCTTCCCTTACTGAGATGTCCCTTTGCTATCTTTAGGCTTTGATTGTTTTCAATTGCTTTCCTCACTAGTTCACAGTTGAATTTCCTTACGTCTTCAGTGATACTTTTTCGTACTGTCTTGCATAGCTCTATATATTCCACTTTGGAAGTCACATTTTCTTTAGGTGTCCTCATCTCTCTTCTTTTTTGCATCAACATTTTGGTTTTTCCTGATAATTTGTTCACATGCAACTTGTTCTTAGACCCAGCTAATTTTGTTGCTGTTTCCATAAGAGCTTTGGCTACTTTTCTGTTAACTTCCGAAATATCCACTTCTTCCGATGTTAGGCCTTCTAAAGCAGTGAATCTGTTCTTCAGTTCCAACTTGAAAGTATTATGGTGTTTTTTAAGGTTGGTTATGTCAATACATTTTGTTTGTCTTATGAGCTTGCCACGTTCGAGTTTAGTGTTGAGGTGAATCTTACATCTCACCAATCTATGTATGGTCACTACCCGTGTTGAACTTGTTTAGTACACTGCAGTCTTCTATGACAAATTTTTTGTTACACATAATAAAATCAATTTCACTTGTCATCCCATTCGGATGTCTCCATGTCCATTTTCTGTGTGGCTTTTTCTTGAAAAAGGAGTTCAAGATGAAAAACCCTTCTGCCTCTGCAAACTCAATGAGAGTATTTCCACGCTGGTTTCTGTTGCCGTGACCGACTTTACCTACTGAAGTTTCATTCTGTTGCCGTTGCCCTATTTTTGCATTGAAATCTCCCATAATTATATTCAAGTGCTGCTCACCTTTATTATTTAGATGACGAATTTCCTCATAAAATTCTTCAATTTCTTCTTCAGGATGACTTGTGGTGGGTGCATAAGTTTGAATAATCTGAGCCTGGTATCTTCTCGAGAGTTGGATAACGAGTCGTGCAGCTCTGTCAGAGGAACTTTCAATTTCTACAACTTTATCCTTCGGTTTCTTGTTCGTTATAAATCCAACACCACTAGTTCTGCCAGTATCAGTCCCACGATAGTAGAAGAGGTGTCCACTTTTTAGATCAGTGAGATCTTCTTTTCTCCTTACCTCACCTAGCCCGACGATGTCCCACTTGATCCTTTGTAGTTCCTCTTCCAATTCAAGAAGCCTTGAATCAGAATATAGGGAGCGTCCATTATGCGTAGCCAAGGTCAGCATCAGATGGCAGCCTAGTCCGGCCCTCCGGGGATTCTTAGCACCCTCTGCCTTCATGTCGTACTGGCCGCCGCCTTGGCCAGGTACATTCCAGCTGTCGGAGACTGAGGGCCAAGATTTAAGTTGTGGAGTCATTTTGGAGGGGTTTGGCCATAACTCACCACGCTGGCCAGGCGGGTTGGTGAGTGTGGGATAGCATTTCCTCTAATCCTGATGGTATAGTTATACCACTATTGGCGGTCGTCAGAGCCCCTTTAGTGGGAACAGGATGCACCACGAGAAGGCGGGGTTGACATTTGTCAAGGAGAGGCTGTGATGTTACGCATCACCTGACCTTACATCCCGTGTATATCATCATCATCATCATCATTCTCAACCAATATATATAATTTTTTTTTGATTGGAGGTTTAACGACCACCGTGAACAACTTAATTGGCTATAAGCAGTCGTCCGTCCCTAATTTAGGGTCACTTGTTCAAGGGAAGGGAGAGAGTCGGTGCCGTAAGACAAACACAACATCCATGCCTCACCAGGATTCGAACCCGAACCCCTTTTGGACGCATGATCAGAGGTCATCGCTTAAACCACTGCGCCACCGGGGCCGGCTAATAATATATTTTGCACCACACTCTACTTGGAAGCGTGATATGTAGTTCAAAACGTACCTTAATTCATGGGAACATAGCACCATTTACAATAAATGCTGAAATGTCTACCTATGTCCAAAACACTCGAACACGAGGCTGCATATTATCGAGTGTCTTGAGCAGCACGTCCTTATTAATAGTCCGGATTGCTGCACTGATGTTGCTTTCTAAGTCTCCTAACGCGCGAGGCTTATTGCTGTAAGCACGACACTTCAAATATCCCTATAAGAAAAAATTAGGAGGAGTCAAATCGGGCGAACGACGTGGCCACAGTCCTTTGTAAACCACTCGGTCACCGAAGAAAGAGGAAATTTCACTCATGCTCAAGTACCCTGATGGAACATGCCATCCTGTTGAAAGTACCCGGTTGTCAAATCGATGTCGGTAAATTAGTCCGCAAATTGTCTGAAAATTATTCACATACGACGCCGAGTTTACTATTCCTGAAGAAAATGGGCCCAATTTTTCTGGTTCGGGACACAGCACACAAAATCACAAAACACAACTTTTGCAAGATGTAATGAAGTTTCGTGTAAATCATGTGAATTACCTGTACAGCCGCCCAGATACGGAAGTTCTGGGAATTGACATACCCCGTGCAAATGAAACCATGTTTTTTTTTTTTTTTTTGGTTGGAAGTTTAACGACCACCCGTCAGCAACTCAATGGGATATAAGCAGTCATCCGTCCCTAATTAAGGGCTACTGGTTCCAGGAAAGGGAGAGAGCCAGGGCCGTAAGACAAACACAACATCCATGCCTCACCGGAATTCGAACCCGGACCCATCTGGGGCGAATGGTCAGAAGCCAGCGCTAAACCACTGCGCCATCGGGTCAGTGAAACCATGTCTGGTCAGCAGGGACGTCGCCTTGGGAATGCGAAGATGGGCTGAAGCCCACCCTGCCATCCATATAGTTCAAAATGAGTTAATTTTTTAGCATATTTAAATTTAAAATACAATCTGCACTTTGCCAAGTAATAAGTCTTGTGTTTTATTTCATGTAGCCCTAGATATTTCCTCCCAGGAAGTGGTTATTTACAGCTCCAAAAAAGTTATCAAAATAGCATCCACAGAGCCATGAAAACTTAGTTGTTCTCCACTCTTCAATTCTTTAGTTTGAGCCTATTTTTCAGGCTTGTATGGCCAGGGGAGCCTAATGAGGAGGGTGGATAGGAATTCACTGAGGAGGGTCACTACTAATTCTTCTGCTCGTTTTATTTACAAAATAGGGGACTCCAACACGGAAAGTAGAATCTAAAGCTACACTAGCACTCTGAAGATTGCTCCGGGACAGTGAAAGTGCAGAAAGTGGCCCAAAACTTCTTTGTAAGAAATGAGTGCAAAACAAAGTCGCTGGCTGGAAGGAAGGGAGGATTTGTGTCTGCATGGCACGACGTTAAAATTTGAATGATTTCGATAAACAAAAACGACATGTTCCTTTAAAAAAATTGTTCAAGTACAATACTATTTTTCGCAAGCAAAAAGGCAAAATGTTGAAAAGCGATTGAAGACAACGCATTAAGAGCAAGCAAAAAGTTGAAGGCAACATTCTAGTAACACTTGTATCTTACACCAGTGGCGTAACTAGTCAGATTCGTGTATGTTTGTGTCCAGATGGACGAGGTGGGTATTGCACGAATTCCTTTGTAGCCTGTAGTGATAAGCATTAAAAATGTGTGATTTTAGTGTTTCGTAAATAAAGCTGCTATCAAGCTTTCCCCACCAAAAATACTACTTGCCCACCCGTCGCCCGTCCTGATTTCGAAGTCTATTCGTCAGTGAACCATGTGAAATCCAAACTGCTCGGGATCGCGAGTAAAAAAGTCAGGAACCAGTGACACTAAGACATACGCTTTTCAAGAACCGATTCTTGCAACTCTTGCACAGCTGTCGTCACACAGTATGAATAAAGCAACGCTTTCTTCGAGGCTTTGTGGCAAGTGGAAACAGAATACCCAGTTTCTTGTGACAGACGTCGTAGATTCGTAGAGATTTCTTCGGTTATGCCAGCAGCCTGAGCTACACCCTCTTCGATTTATTTTTTTCCGCTAAAGGAGGCCGTCCGCCACTGTATTGGTTCAAAACACAGCCAATGGTTTCAAATTTCTTCGCTACCTGGCGATGTAACGCTTGTCTGGTGGTTTTCTTCCCCAAACTTCTCCAGTAGTATACTATGTTACCTTTATAGACTTTGTTATCCAATAACTTTTCACAATAAGCACCTTCTCCGTAACGGTATACACAGCCATCCTGAACGACGTTCAACGACACAGTAAACCCCGCAGAATGCCTCCAGACAGGATTAGCTTGCCCGGCAGTCTGGTGGGGTGGTCACAATGAGTTATCTCCTTATCAGAAAAATTCCTCCTGGGCATTTATCAAGGTCGCTTGTAAATCAAATGTCGTGTTTTTATGTAGAGTGGGAAGAAAACAATAGTTGGTTCTTCAGGGGACTACTTAGTAAAACACCCTGTATAATAATTAGCACGATGGACATGTGCTCCGTTTTTTTTTTGACGCGCCGGCCGGCTTCTAGAAGAGTGCTTAACTGCGCATGCTCAAACACCCCTGAGCCGGAACAGCAACAGACCGTGCTCACAGGAAGAACTCAATGTTGAACATCCGCTGTGGATGAAAAAACTTGAATGTTTAACTGCAAAGAAACGCAAGATATTTTCACTGCCATAATGATGCTAACCATAGATTTTTTTCACTAAGCTCATAAAATTTCCTAAAAAATAGTGGGTGGAGCGGTTACTCGTGTGCAGACGGAGCCGCCATTCTTAGCAGAAAATTGGCAGAGGCATCTCACTGCCTAGAAAGTTTACATTACATACCAATCCCAAATTTTGCGAATAACGCGAAGCAGCGTTTATAAATGTCCCCCACCTCTGGTCAAAATCTCGTATGGTGAGAGAAAGCTGGGGATACCTTGCTTTATAAATTTTGAACGGCATCGTAGCTTTTAAGAAAATCTTGCTCACACACATGATATAAGTTACCTGGAGTGAACATTTCTTGAATTGTTTTGCAACTTGATGCAATCCATATACTAGGCATGTTATCATGCAAAATAATAATAATAATAATACATAAATAAATAAATAAACAGACAGGAAAAGAAAAAAAGGTAGCTTATTTACATTCTTTTTTTTTTTTTTTTTTAGTTCGCTTTGTTTCCGTGGAACACCGATCCTTTGACTTACTACCTAGTTCTTTGAGTTTCTGCGAATGCCTGCTTTTTCCGAGAATTTACGGCCACAGGCGTAACAAGGGCGAGAACATATGAACGTCTGCCGCGGGCGCAGCTCAACAGAGGGAGCAAAAATCACTGCTTAACAAATTTGTAAAATCATGCAATGCATTGATTATAATACGCTTTCCAACATACCAGAAATCATTACTCAAGTTATCACTCAAGTTATGAGAATAATGGATGTCGAATAAATCTCGGTCCTGTGCCCTGACCCTTGATCCCATATCGATGATGTTCAACAGAACCGGTTCGGTATACCTCCGAAATAACATGATAAAGTTTTGTCGTAATCGAAGCATTTTTACGTAAGTTATGATGCATAAGGGCTATGGAATAGATCCCGCTCATGTGCCCTAACCTTTGACCCCATTTCGCCCATTTTCAATAGGGTTTGTCGCCAGGTGGTCCCCTACCACATACTAAAATTTCATCGAAATCGAACCTTTTTTACGTTAGTTATCACGCATAACAGCAGTAGAATGGATTCCGCTCCTATGTACTGACCTTTGACCCTATTTCGTTCACTTTAAATAGGGTTCCTTCCCAGGTGATCCCCTACCAGATACTAAAATTTCATCGAAATCGAACGATTGTTACGCGAGTTATCGTGCGGACGGACATACGCACACAACGCGTGACGTAATGAGACAGATGGTGTGACCGCGCGCCAACATTCTCAAACGCGAGATTGTGACGTCATAAGATTTCTAAGCATTGGTAACATTAATGGAACAACGCCATGACACTGAAAACGTTATAATTCGGGGTGGTTATTAAACCCACTAAACGAATTCTCCTAGAGTCGAGATCAAGCTAAATCGATTTCTAGTACCAGAGAACGATAGGTTAATGACTTTCATCAAAATTCTTAGAGCCGTTTTCAAAATAAAATGTATATACATACATACAAGAATTGCTACTTTAAGGTGGACGTCAAGTAATTTTGTTTCCTATACTTCCAATGGAAAAACTTCTGTACACATTTTCTTCACAATTAATGCGTTCCCAAGGATGAAACTTTGAACATCGATTAAAATAGCTTCATTTCATAACTAGGAATACTTAATATTTTCTAAACCATAACCGTAATTATGCAATCCAACATTTATTTGTCCACTGACGTCATCAAAGTACAGGTCGCGCCATCTTTTCTCTGGTTTCAACTCCACCAAAGGAAAAGTTATTGATTTTTAATATAATTATGGTTATGTTTTAGAAAATATTAAGTTTCCCAAGTTATAATATGAAGTTATTTTAATCGATGTTCAAATTTTCATCCTTGGGAACACATTAATTGTGAAGGAAATGTGTACAAACGTTTTTCCATTGGAAGTATAGGAAGCAAAATTACTTGACGTCCACCTTAATAGTATGGGATAAGAGCGATGGAATGGATCGCAATCCTATGTCCTGACCTTTGACCGCTTTTCGTCCATTTTCAACAGGGTTCGTCCCCAGGTGGTCCCCTACTACATACTGAAATTTCATCGAAATTTTTTTTTTTATTTTGGTTGGAGGTTTAACGACCACCGTGAGCAACTCAATGGGCTATAAGCAGTCGCCCGTCCCTAATTTAGGGTCACTGGTTCCAGGGAAGGGAGAGAGCCAGTGCCGTAAGACAAACACAACATCCATGCCTGACCGGGATTCGAACCCGGACCCCTTACGGACGAATGATCAGAGGCCAGCGCCTTAGACCACTGCGCCACCGGGGCGACTCATCGAAATCGAACCATTTTTACGCACATTATAACGCATAAGGGCAATGGAATGCATCCCGATATTATGTCCTGACCTTTGACCCCACTTCACCCATTTTGAATAGGGTTCGTCCCCAGGCGTTCTCCTACCACATAGTAAAATTTCATTGAAATCGAACCATATTTACGCAAGTTATGACGCATAAAGGCAATGGAATGATCCCGCTCCTACGTCGTGACCTTTGGCCCCATTTGTTCCATTTTCAATAGGGTTCGTCCCTAGATGGTCCCCTACCACATACTAAAATTTCATCGAAATCGAACCATTTTTACGCCAGTTATCGTGCGGACGGACGGACAAAGCTGGAGCACATACGCTTCTTCAACCTACGGTTGGAAAGCGTAAAAAACAGATTAAAACTGGAATTGAAACTTATGCCATCAGTTCCTAGAAGTTTTTCGCTCCATACTTTGTCATTTGTTCATTCACATAATTTGCTTATAATATGTTTTGCCAATTTCTGTAGCCATAACAGCCTAAAATTCACGTCTTTCTCAAAATGCTTAGGGGATTTTAGCGGTCCACATTTAGTAATGAAGGCGCTGTTGTACGTACGCTGCAAGATAAACGCGTTAAAGCTGCAAAAGGTTGCGAATAACACAAAAATTAATGCAGCTTATTATCAGACAAACTTTTTTAACCCAATTTACCACTAAGAAATTCCATCCTTATACAGTGCAGTGGTTTCAAATGTATGGATCCACCAAGATAAGGCTTCCAGCCATAAGGTTAAGGCCACAGTGAAATACACGCGGAAGATGGAAGCAGAGACCGGGATTCAAGCTATACCATTCTTTTCAATTCCTGTCAACAGCCCAGATGCCTTCCCCGTGGATTTCTGCGGCTTTGGGTTACTTAAACGAGCCCTCAAAAGTAGACGACACAAACAATTTACGGCCTTTGAAAAACTTGCCAAGAGAATTAATCTTGCCTGTCTGCAATGGAGCCTGCTAAAGTGGAAGTTGCGCTGCAGAAGAATAGTACAGGAACATGGTATATGCACATAGAGAACACAACAAAAGTTGGCACCGTAGTATTTCATAACTGCATGATCCTGCAAACTTTGTCACTAAAAACGTGAAACAGCCTCCGATACATTGTTTATACCAATTGTGCACCGGCATATTCAACAACAAACAATGTGGCAGATTATTAAAGAACAGTGAAACCGGATGTGTGGCCGAAAATATTATCAACATCCTAATAAAGTTGATGCTATTCGATAAACTACAACTACTACTCTTTCCGTCTTTTCCCTCGTCAGTCTCATTGTCCGTACGCAGAAATTATATTACTGCTTCTAATAGCCAGAGAAAAAATGCGTCCTCGGATCGTTCTGTGATAGATACTGGCATGTGTACAAGATCATCGATGTTTGTCTACAGAAATCCTATCTCCCTTCTTCTGATCAGATTGAAGAAATTGTGAGATTGATTCACACGAAATATAAAAAATGTCTATTCTTCCACCTGTCTGTTCGTCTGCAGAAGCAATACTTCAGCTTCGAAATTTTTATTAGAAAAGTTCCTAAAATATCATGAGCATTAGGTCAACGAAACGTTTATTCTTCTGAATAACATAATACAGAACAAAGTCAACTCTATTTACAACTTATGTACAACATATACAGAATATTTACATAACATGTAAATGATTAGCAAAGCAAAAACAGAGGTCTGTCTCAGAGGGATAAAAATATTCATCATCAATAACGATCAGCGGCATTAGAATACAAGTGGCAATAATCAGGTGATTCAGAACGTGGTTCAGGTAACTGTATCACAGAAGCTTATACGTATTGCATAGTAACACAGAGTGAAACACAAAAATAATGAAAGTGATAGATAGTGAACGTGTGATACATTAAGATTACATTATACATTATTGTATACTAGCTGTAAAGCCCGTTGAGATAAGATTGTAACGGGTTCTAGAAATCACTCATTGCTATTCAAGCGTTTATTAACGACGTTGGAAAATATCTTTGTACACGATATTTTTTGTAAATATTTTTTCGGAATCTGGGAGTAGTTTTCCTTGTTCTGGCCCATGGACTCTTTAACTGTGACAGCATCAAACCGTCGAACTCTTGACAATGCAACATAAAGATGTCCATGGCCAAGCACTGGTTCAGGAAGGTAGATAGCTACTTTCTCCAGTGTTTGACCTTGATACTTATTAATGGTCATAGCGAAGGCGAGCTTTACAGGAGATTGTCGTCGTCTTAACGTGAATGGGAGGTCTATAACAGTAGGTGCGAGGTCAATTCCGGGAATAAAAACAGTTTTACCACATGCTGAGCCTGTGAGTACTTCTGCAATGACCAAATTGGGTTTTAGTTCTTTAATTATCAGTCTTGTCCCATTGCATAAACCTCGTTGTGTATTGAGGTTTCTCAGGAGCCTAATAGCTCCAATCTTCAACTTCAATCTGTGAAGTGGCATTCCTGATGGAGTTTGCTCATTTAAAATCTTTATAGGATAATACCGTTCAGTATTTTCTTCGCCTTCGGCATCAATTGAATCAGTGCTTAAAGTATGGTTTATAATATAATAGCAATCTCATTAGATCTTGGAGCATTATAACGCCTTTGATTATTTCTATGATCTTGAATAATAGCCATTGACACATTAGAAGGAACAGCATTTTTCATTTGAGCATCTTGAATACTCTCTTGCTCGACTGCATAAAGCATTTTACGTGCCCCCACAAATGGATTATTTTCTGTCATATAGCGCTTTTTCCGCTGTTCAACATTATCAGAATGTAATGCTCCTGCACGATGATAGATGGATTAATTTATTCTAAAACAATAAGGCCCATAGCTTGGTGGAGGAGCCATTTGTGCTGCCTTCGATGCAAAAGGAATTATTAATCGACCGTATGTTAACCATAAAGTTTTTTTGAATGCTCATGCTGATTTCATAAGTTGTTCAATTAATGGGAAAGTGCGAATAGGATCTAATTTTACTGCTCCTTTTGAGCAACATTTAGAAAATTTACCATTTGAAGGTCTTTCTCCGGCAAATTTTTTGGCTTTACAAAATTCACAAATTTGCTCAAAAGTGCCACATGAGTGCCTCGCTAGTCTTTTCATCGTCTATATGATTTAAAGCCACATGAAGTGTAGTATTTGTTTGTTGTTGTCGGTTCGTTAAATGTCTTCTGAACCTCTCGAGCGCAGCGTTCATTCCTTTGTTCGGGGGTCGTATTTTGTGCCTCTGCAATATGTACATTTGTCATGCGCTGAGATTCAGCTTCAATATGTTCTGGCGTCATATTATTAGTACGACGATCACGCAAACGCCGAATTTCAGAATTTCTTTCAACTGCATTGCATTTTTCTGTTGTTTTTTTTTTTTTCTGGCATGTTCGGCATTCCGGAAGTTAACATCTTGTCTTTCGACTGCATTGCTGTGGTTCGCGCCTTGCTCCATCTTAATAGGCTTTTTTTCTTATTGGGTATTTAACGACCACCATGAACAATTCAGTGGGCTATAAGCAGTCGCCCGAACCTAATTTAGCGCCACTGGTTCCGGGGAAGGGAGAAACCCGGTGCCATAAGACAGACACAACATCCATGCCTTCCCCAGGATTCGAACCCGGACCCAGCTCGGAAGAATGAGCAGAAGCTATCGCTTAGACCACTGCTCCACCGGGGCGGCAAATAGGCTTTGCGGCGTTTACCTTCAATCTTTTCGTCTAATGAAGGAGGTAAATTTCTTTTTTGACGCGGCATAGGCGAGGTTTAAAACAACAGTGAAGTTCGCGAAGGACACTAACGTTCGTCCTTGCCTTACTGAAATAAAACTCATCCACGTCGTTGAAAGTACGTATTAAAATTAATAAATTTATAAGTATTAACGGCTATTAAATATTTTTAGGAGGAAAATGCATGAAAAAATAATAATCTTGTATGTTTAAATATATAAATAATAAACATCTTACAGCCTAGAACTGAATTCTTTCACTTCCACCGCACTCGGGGGAAAGAAAAAAAACTTACTTCGAACGAAAGAAAAAAGATGTAAACAAAACGTTAAACAACAACGGTTACAGATAACACGGTGTGAGCACCGAAATATAAATGTTTGTCTTTTTCTGGTAAACAGCCTAATAAAGCATATCAAGAGTATATCAAGTAGAACCAATATTCCTGACGTAGTTTTTCTATTTCTAAAGAGTTGACCGTGTGACGTAACGCATCTCTGACGTCATGTGAGAAAGATTTGGATCACAGCCCACTGGAAAGAAGAGGCCCTGAAACAAACGGTCATGTGACCAACTTAGTCCGAATTTCCAGCTTATTATTTGTAATTATTTATTATTTTTTACTACTGCAAGCAAATTATATTTATAAGTGCCACAGATATAGTAATCTAAACCCTACACAACATTTAATAATACAGCCACTTACATTTTTTTCACAAAACTGGCACAAGAATAAAGCAGTTTTGACTGGAAAACATAATGCAATAAGGGTTTTTAAGAGACTTTAATCAAAAGAATAATAACTGTATTCACTTCCAGTAAAAACTTGGAGAAATTTCACAAAACTAAGACCATTTTGGTCACATTACAACCGTTCGTTTCAGGGCCTCCTCTTTTCACTGGGCTATGGTTTGGATGAGATGACGTCACACCAGCAGCTGTGTTCTTTGTTGCTATGACAACAAAAGAAAGTGATATATGCGTGAACTGTGCACGTGTAGCTGATGACGTCACCTGCACAAAACATGAAAAGCTAATGTGACGTCACAAACATTTGTTTCTCGGTTGTTGCTAATGCGACTTGAAAAGTGATACAGGTCGTCGGCAACTTAGCCTTTTATGTATAAGGATTATACTTGAGCATACATTAAGTGCTGAATGAGAAATGTATACATGATATACGTAAAATACCTTAATATAAAGCACACTAATGACATTACATCAATCAAATGAACGTATATAGACTAATGAATTGTTGATCGATTGTGAGAACATTTGATTTAATCGATGTCGTACCAATCCTTATATGCAGTTATGTAATATGTGAGGATTATAACAAAAATAAAGATATGCAAACATAACAAGATGTGATTTATACAGGGTGCCCAGTAAAGTCCTTTCTCAGCCCCGTAACTTTCGAACGCCGACAGCTATAGCCATTAAAATGGTGTCTAGGTATAGTAAAGTGGCTATGCGCTATTCAATACGACCACTTACAGCGCCTCCTAGCGGCAAAGTCAGGAGTTAGCGTGCCGATCTAGAAAACTATACGAGATACGGGAAAATAGCCAACTACAAAGTTGTAGAGCAGCATCAATTTAGTACGAAAAGATACCTTGCGCACATGAATGCTAAGAATAGAACGCGTACAACGCTCGTTTGTTTGTTCGTGATGTCGAACACTGTTACGTCACGAAACGCGTCAGAAAGGAGCAATTACTTGTTACTAGGCACATTTACCTTCGGTGCTGAATGTGTTCTCCGTCAGCCACAATACACATTTAGACTCTAGATTGGATCTCACGCTGCACATTTTGCAGCATATCAGGTGAAACGCTGGAACCAGCATTAGTAATACGGCGTCGAAGGTCCTGCACCGTTGTCGGAGGGGTGTGATACACCTGTTCTTTGAGGTAGCCCCACAGGAAGAAGTCCAATGGGGTGAGGTCCGGTGAGCATGCAGGCCACTCTACGCAACCACTATAGCATATGATTTGTTGCTCGAATGTCTCGACCAGGTACCTTCTTACGTTTCCTGGCTGGTGCGGAGGGGCGCCGTCATGTTGGAACCAAACATTCCGCAGTTGAGGCAACGGCAGGCTGTCCAAAAGATCGGGTAATGCGTAATGTAGAAGCTCCAAGTATCGGGTTCCCGTTAACGTACCCTCGTAAAACACAATGGTCCGATGAGACTGTCCTTGAAAATGGCGCACCAAACATTAAATGACCACCGCACCTGATGACAAACTGGTAGACCACGTGCAGGATTTTCTAGCGCCCAGTAATGGGTGTTCTGCCTATTGTAGACTCCATTACGCCTAAAACACGCCTCATCTGTCCAAATAATGTCGGCAAGGAACGTTGGCTGGACCTCTAATTTGTTCATGACGAAGTTACACAAGTCATAACGTCGCTCAGCATCCCCTGGCTGTAGTGCCTGCAACGGTGTTGGACGGAACGGATGAGCACCTGATCGCCGCAGGATTTGCCATAAGCGGTTTTTTGAGAGGCCACACTCGGCACTAACCTCTCTTGTGCTGCTCTCAGGATTGTTGAGGACGTATGCTACGACATCCTGCACTTGACGACTTACAGCAGCTGGTCTGCCGGATCGAGGTCGGTTGGTCACGCAGCCGGTCTCCCTTAACCTATTAACAGCATTGAAGATGGTCTTCCATGACGGATGCGGTCCTGCAGGAAAACGTTCACGATATAGCCGTTCTGCCTTTCTTGCATTGCGACCACATTCACCATATAGGAGCAACATCTCTCAATACTCATCATTGGAATATTTCTCCATGACCGCGAGATTTGACATACACCTCGGGAACTCTCTTTTATACCTGCCGCATACCAATCGCGGGTTGAGTTGAGTTGGTTAGTCGATGCGAGACGAATTGTCACGATCGCCACCGAGTCCACTCGTTTCTTACAGACAGTGACTATAGCACGGACCCGACGAGGATCGAACCAAGGTCCTATCGCATGCGAAGAGCGCGCGCTACCACTGGGACACGACTCGGGCTAGTGCTTTGCGGAAGGCGATATTATCTCCTTTCTGATGCGTTTCGTGACGTAACAATGTTCGACATCGCGAACAAACGAGCGTTGTACGCCTTCTATTCTTAGCATTCATGTGCGCAAGGTGTCTTTTCGTACTAAATCGATGCTGCTCTACAACTTTGTAGTTGACTATGTTCCTGTATCTCGTATAGTTTTCGAGATCGGCACGCTAACTCCTGACTTTGCCGCTAGGAGGCGATGTAAGTGGTCTCATCGAATAGCGCATAGCCACTTTACTATACCTAGACACCGTTTTTATGGTTATAGCTGTCGGCGTTCGAAAGTTACGGGGCTGAGAAAGGACTTTACTGGGCACCCTGTTTGTTCAAATGATTGATCTAGAATTATGTTAGGACGCATACACAACTCTCATGTTGACAAAATACGTCCCTTAATCGAAGGAAACATCAGGTCAACGACATAAGAATACACTGCTGGACAATTGCTAAGGACGGATCATAAACGGCTATATAGCGCATAAAAAAGTAAATGTGGTTGGATGCCAAGTGAAATATAATAATGTCAGAATGCCAGGACATTACAAGAAATACAATTTATTGTGCTCTGAAATCCAGAAGTCTTTGGAACGTGTTCAAGTGACAAACAAGCCATTTTGTGCAGAATACGTAAACGTGAAAAAAATGCAATTACCGTCCGCAGGCGTTCCGGCGTAAGACGTCAATACGGGATATGGCCACCATAGAGGGCGATGCAAGATTCCACACGTCGTGTCATGCTTTGCACAACATTTTCAAGCAGCTGTTGGGGTAATTTATCCCATTCCTCTGTCAGTGCACGGATGAGGGTGTCCTTGTTTATTGGAGGGCATTGGCGACCAGCAAGACTCCTCCCCAAAACATCCCACACATTTTCAATGGGATTCAGATCTGGAGAACGTGCTGGCCATACGAGACATTGAATATCCTCGCTCTTAAGACACCCCTGGACAGCGACTGTTCGATGACATGTTGCGTTGTCGTCCATGAAAATGAATCTATCACAGACAGCACCACGGAACATGCGAACATGAGGTAGCAGAACATCGTTAATGTATCGTTGGCCAGTCATAGTCTCAGTTGGAAGCACATAAAGGGACGTACGGCCATTGATCCTGATACCAGCCCATACCATGACACTACATGTCGGATATCGGTCCCTTTCCTGTATGTTTGCTGGACAATATGCAGTACCACTATCACGCCAGATCAGTTGTCGTCGACAATCAGACGATAGACTGTATCTACTCTCATCTGAGAAGAGGGCAGCAGACCAGTCGTTATCAGTCCAATTGCGATGTTTATGGCACCATTGCAAACGGGCGGTACGGTGACGTCTGGACAATGGGATGCATACAACAGGACGGCGGGCGTATAGTCCTCCTTCATGCAAACGTCTGGCGACAGTTTTTCGGGGGATCCGCTTGCCAGTAGCAGCCATAAACTGATTTTCTACCTCACTAGCTGTGCTGCGCCGGTGTCTTTTTGTTGATAGCACTATGTACCGATCTTCTGCAGGTGTCGTACTGCGAACACGACCACCCCCGTGACGTTTGCTACACTCTCCATTTGTTTGAAATGATTTCCAAAGCCTTGAAACAACACTGTGGCTGACGTTGAACTCTATGGCAACATCTGTTATTTTTCGCCCTTCTTCAATCTTGCCAATAATACGGCCACGCGTAAAATCATCTAGTTGATGTCGGGAAGACATACTGAGAATTGCATATTCGTCAATTGATTCTTTCCCTTTCAACTTTGCGTTTGAACAACAACGGTCAATATGCGTCAAATCCTTTATATCTCTTATCAGCGCTATGACGTCACGAACAAGTTCGGCAATTCAAAATTTGCATACGCACAACACGTCTTACTGTATCCCGCACTTATGCTAATTTCCACATTTTCCTACCTTCCATTTTATGGTTGCTATCGTTGCTATTTTCATCCGTCCTTAGCAATTGTCCGGCAGTGTATAAGAGGCAAAAATCAGATTTTCATGAGGTGTTCATGAAACTGCACATCACAAAAATGTACACATAGTGCATATACACTGGTGTGCAAAAATTGAGGACGAAGAGGAGAAATTAGCATAACCGGAACGAGCAGGCAGAACGGACCGAAAGACCACTCAGGAGATAGACTAGGGTCTGGTACGGTAGGGCATGCGCATATATGCAGCATGATGTAGGGGGGGGGGAGGGTTGGAAGTGTCGGAAAGGTATAAAGCACACGGGCAGTGTACGCTCAGCAATTCGGTGAAAGCTATTGCGCGGTGTACATAGGTTTGAACGACGTCGAGTTGCTGCCACCGTCTGATATGGCCAACAGGAAATCCAGTAGACGACATCTGGATGACTTTACCCGAGGTTGCGTCATTGGGAAGTTAGAAGAAGGTCGAAGTGTGACTAGTGCGGCCGAGGAGTTCGGGATCACTCACAGCATCGTTTCACGAGCTTGGAGAGCATTTCAAACGCCAGGAACAGCTGTCCGAGAGTTTAGCAGTGGTCGTCCACAAGCAACCACGGCGGCGAACGACCGGTATATTGTCCTACAGGCGAGAATAGACAGATGGCAGACAGCGGGAGAAATCGCAAGGCACATGCAACAGACAACTGGACGTCTGTTATCGTGTTTTACCGTAGCCAGGAGACTGCACAAAGGTGGTCTATTTGCACGACGACCAGTACGGTGTGGGCCATTAATGCCTGCTCATCGGAGACGGCGGTTTCTATGGTGCCAGGAACATAAGAACTGGACACATCATCAATGGGGTCGAGCTCTCTTTACGGATGAGAGCCGATTTAGTCTGACGAGCGATTCTGGAAGTATACACATCTGGAGAGAGCAGGGAACACGCAATCACATCTCCAACATCATCGAAAGAGACTGGTTTGGAGGTGGCGGTGTTCTTGTTTGGGGCGGTATCATGCTTGGTAGCCGTACTGACCTCCACATCTTCCAAGGAGGTTCAGTCACTGGTGTCAGTTATAGTACCGAGGTTCTCCTGCCTCACGCGCGTCTGTTTAGAGGCGCTGTGGGTCCTGAGTTCCTCTGCATGGACGACAACGCTATACCTCATCGTACAGTGGCCGTCGCAGAGCTGTTGGAGAGTGAAGATATTCAACGCATGGATTGACCCGCAAGGTCCCCGGACCTAAATCCAATCGAACACGTGTGGGACCTTCTCGGGAGACGCTTGGCAGCACGTCACCAGCCGCCAGCAACGATTCCGCAGCTGCGATTGGCGCTACAAGAGGAATGCGCCGCGATGTGTCAACAGCTCCTTGACAACCTCGCCCTTAGCATGAACAGACGTTGTAAATCCTGCAACGTAGTCAGGGGTGATCATGTCCCCTACTAAAGACTGGGTTTTTCTTGGCAGCCGCCTGTCACATGGACGTTTCTGTCTCCTGTCCAGTTGTTCTCGAAGCTACTTTTTCAATAAAGTGCCTTTGTATCATTTGGATTCCTTATTTGGACGGTTTTGCTCACTTGTCCCATATTCTTACATCTTGGGGATCTTATTATATGATGTGAGTCGATGTGGATCACTTCTGCACGACGTTACATTCGAAAAACCGTATCGTCCTTAATTTTTGCACGCCAGTGTAGCAACACAGAATTGAAACTAATGAAGGTGAAAGGGGTATATACTGAACGTGTAATAACACATGAACTCACTATATGAAGTTACTGAATGAGGGATATGTACATGATATAAGTAAAGTACCTTAGTAAAATGACCACCAATGTCAATTTATAAATCAAAATGACGTAGACTAATGTATTGCTGATCTAATGTGAGAACAACTGATGCAGGTGATGCCGTACCAACCATAT
This sequence comes from Macrothele yani, assembly GCA_039090855.1. Lineage (NCBI taxonomy): Eukaryota > Metazoa > Arthropoda > Arachnida > Araneae > Macrothelidae > Macrothele > Macrothele yani. The sequence continues at coordinate 90,498,250 of CM076989.1, read as the reverse complement.
ATTTTATAATATATGATGAAAAAAATGAATACATGCAAACATTACAGAAAGCGATTTATGTGCTCACCTGAATTGTCGAGAAAAATGTTAGAACTCATGGCATGAGGACAAAAGGCCCTCACCCGATCATGGGGGTGCAACAACAGCAGGAAAAGAAAGTGTGTGTGAACACCAAAACTAGAAGTCGAGAATACGTGGGGAATGAAAGGACTGGGCAAGAGAACATGAAGTATGTTACTCATGAATGACAATGAAAGACATGCGTATTGTAGTCACCAAGAACCCATTACATCTTAGGAACAATGTGATACTATCATTCCATGTGTGATTAAGTAGGTGAACAATTAAGTAAAAACACTTTGACCCGGCATTAACACTGGAATTAGCATGTCATGACCATGATATGGAAGATTAAAGACTGAACTCAGTATACACGCATAATAAAACGTACAACAGGTGCAACTCAACATTCAAGTATAAAACAGCAATTTAAGTAATTACAGTACCACCTCTCTCAACTTGTAGGTGATATTTATTCATGTTAACATAGCAACGTATGCGAATAAGAAAAACAAAACAAAAACATGACGTTCAAGAGACTGGGACAATGAGAAACCTCATGTAGAAATTAGTCTTCCTTGTGAAGAACCGCTAGAAGCGGACTTGCACTATAGGCAAGCCCGCTCCAGCACCCCAAAGTCACGTCTCGGACCAAATGCTGAACCAGCACAAGGGAGGAAAAGGGTGATACAATAGTATAGAGAAAATTACACTAAGGTCATCATGAGAAAGAGATAAACAGATATATAACAAAACAAATACTTCCCTCCTTTTGTACTAAATTAGGGAGGCTAGTCAGTGTAATGACATGCAATATACGAAGTGTACTGGTGAAACCAGGACTAAAGAAAGAAAGGCACAACTTGTGTCTTTAGAAAAGAAAGGTGCTAACCACACGGGGATAGCGTATAAACAAGTAACGTAACAAAAAACCAAAAAGGATGATGCGTGTAAAAACATTCAGCTACGAGAAAAAGGAACTCATTACGCATAGAGAGCAACACAATACACATACTCCACAAATTTGACAGTAAAGAAACACGAATGAAGGTAGACATTGTACGGCACTACCAGAACATGTAGACTCGAGAAGCTGACATAAAGTGAAAAATTAGTTTAAATATAGCGAAACTGATTGGCTTCGGAAAACAATCAGATATGTGCAACACAATTGTGAGATGAAAAGCCATTGTATATATTTGTATTATGGAACTAGGCAAAGACTCGTGGAGGATGATATTTGATACTTTGCGATTGGGAATGATTAAAAAAACAGGAAGGATGACAGTTGTGAAAAAGGGGCTCTAGTGCAGGTAAGAAAAATATAAAACGCTCAGCGTGCCGTGAAATAGGTACGCAACGCCTAGTTTACTTTAAAGACACAGTGATGAAGACAGACTCTGCACTACCAAAAACCCCTGAAGATTAAGAAAGCCTCGGAACTGGTCTGTGAAGTCAGAGCTAGTGGGCCGACCGACTCGAGCGTCCAGCTCTCCGCTCCTGAAAACCCCAATGAAGTACCGCGGTGTTTACGCAGAGAAATAATTTCTCGAGCGCGATACTAGACAATTTGCGCACACACCAATAAATCGACCATGGGTTTTTTTTCTCTGTAATTTTTCTTTAGATAACATCGAAAAATTACATCTTTAAAGCTTTCACTTTTTTTTTTTTTCAGTTTCCGGCAATGAAACCTGTAAATCGGGGAATTCCAAAGCTTTGCTCTTGTGCTGGGAAATGATTTCATGTACGGGTCTTAAAATTAAATATTTCAGGAAATTTTTTCTTTTGTTTGCAGTTTATCTAAAGGAGCACAAACACAAGTTTTTCACGCATAACGTGAAAAGACCAGCATTTTACGTTAAGCATTTTTGCAACTACGATTTTTTTAAGTACTTTAATGGAAAATTGGTAGGATTGCATATGAACATAATCATTTCACTTAAAACTTTTAGAAATTCCCTTTGCGTTCGATTCACTAAAATGAAAGGGGAAAAAAAAAGATTTTTTTTCCTTAATTACGTAACGAACGCGAAAGCAAAATTTCCGATTTAGTGAGTATATTTACTGAAAATGACGTAAGATGTGTGACTAAATCTTGCAAATACTTCTACAAAGTAAAAAAATAATAATTATAAATTAGAATCATTTAAGAAAACGTTCTTTGTCAAATGAACATGGAATGTATTAATTTGGAGATCATCGAATTAATGCACATAACACTGCAAATTTTATGCTGGAAAATCTGAGTGTCACATTTTTTTTTCCATTTTTTAATATCTGTAAAGGTATTGAACACATCAATTAACACATTGACAGACTCCCTAAAAAGCGGATAACACATGCGTCAGCAAATGTGTTCCTTCATTATACATAAGTACTTTCTTTTTTGCACGATGTGCTTCTTGCAGGGAGAAACATTTCACTGCCAATATTTCTGAAACTATCCTTATACATGTGACTATGAATGTAACTAAAAATTAAAGTGCTGCTTTGCAAAAGAGTTCAGTGAAGACAATTCGAGTTCATAGTTCTCTAATCCGAGCTTCAATCTCTACCACAACTTAATTTAAATTAAATTGTACATTCACTAACTTAAAAAAAATTATAAGCCCATGAATATATGTACATACATGCATTTTAACTTATCAGCCAGTAAACTTCAGTGATCGTGCTGAAGTTTAACGATGTAAGTGAATTCTTTCGGACACATTCCAAACTTTCGGATACATTTGTTGGACATTCCAATAAACTTTTCTTTGGGCTAGCCTTCAGATTATCAGTGCATCAAGTAATTCTGTACATTTCGTGCGAATTCTTGTTTTAATTAGGACACTGATACACAGCAATTTTGTGAAGAAAAATGACATTTGTTTTACGGAAACGAAATGTTGATTAATAAACAACGTAATTATTATTATTTTTTTTTTTCAATTTGAACACTACTAACTACGAATTTTGTAAAGAAAAATAACATTTATTTTATAGAAATGAAATGTTGAATGGTAAATAATATTATTAAAACCACAACAAATAATGAGCTGATAATCGGAAGGATTTTACTCCGTCAATCAAAATAACGACTAACAATTCACTAAATTATAGTTGTATTTGCAACGAAAGCAGAGCATGCAATCATGAGAACAGATTTCTTCCGTACGAATAAAGGATTTTTAACCCTCCGTGAATTCAAAGGCTTAACTAACCATTGAATTCACGGTGGGTTCAAAATTCTTTATTCGTACGGAAGAAATCCATCTTCTTCGAAGGCTTTCACCTCCAGGAGAGCTAAAAACAGTGGCTTTTGGATGTGCTTTGTAATTAGATCTCCATGAAGGCACTCAATATTTTCCAGGCATGTTGCATAAAAACGCTAACTCACGTGCAAGACTACCGAAAGCTCAATACTGACCAATGCCGCATGAACACGCAGCTAATACAGTATCGGCATTACCCTTACGTTTGCCCTTTGACCTCTCTGGAGAGAGGGATTGCGATGGCCCTCTGACCGTGACGTCACACCCCTTCGCAGTTCACGCGCTGGGGCTTGCTCTCCAGGGGTTTTTGGCACTACACGAACAGAATAGATAGCCGCTGTGTTATCCTGAATGAGTTTAAAGCGAACCTTAGTATTTACAGAACTGTGTGACAACCCCCCCTCCCCCCAAAAAGAGAGCATTTAGATTTCAAAAAAAAAAAAATCCATCCATTCCTCAGTTTGTCGGTCCGAAGAAGCTATATTTCAGATTCAAAACGCGGGATTGATTTTTTTTTCTTTGCCTAATAGAGGAAAACACGTTAACCTCAGACCATTCAATCGGCACTTATTGTGCGTCCCTCCGCAGAAATTCTGCTTCTGATGGCCAAATCTAAAAAAATCGTTCTGCACTTAGAGACAGGCACGAGCACGGCATTAGCAATGTCACCCTCCTTTGTCCCGTCTGTCCGTCTGTCAGCAGAAACACCTGCGTTTCTAATGATTGGAGTGAAGAAATTCTGTCTCTGTTCAAAAGCACATAAAACATGGGCATAAGAATTTCCTCATTTTTGTCTTTCCGGACATCGTTCTACGAACGTACGGACTGACAGACGAACAGACACACAGAGAGATCTAAATTCGATGTTTATGTTTTCCCCCCTCTAGGACAAAGAATTTCCTCAATCTGACCATTAGAATAACAACGTATCTACTGAAGGACGGACGGATGGACCAAGTAAAGGAGAGGCAGTTCATGAACAAGACCTAGAGAAACAGCAGGTAAATTCCGGATTCACGGACTTTCGCATTTCCTAACGTGCTCTGATTTCATCCGTTGGCCAGTCAGGCTGCCTGCCTTCGTGAAAACCCGCATTAATTTGTTTCAAATTCGACTAAATTTAACTACATTTCTTAGAAGCATACAACCTCAACTTTTGAAAATGCCTTGAATGGAGTTAAAACTTGGGGCGCAAAGCCAGATCCGATTCCAGTGAAATTTTTTGCTTTGTTGAAAGTCAGAATCTGAAGAGCATTATTTGCCACGCCGGCTGCAGAGTGGTCAGAGACGCAAATTTCTGGTTAATCGTCCTAAATGTCGGTTAATCGTCCTAAATGTGTATCTTTACTACTCGGAGTTGCCATATCATTATGTTTACGATCAAAAGTTCAGTACCTGAAAAAGAGGCAGCGTGGAGGGGACAAGTTTGTATCGAATGTACAGTGTTAGCCCTAAGAATTATGAACGATTTAATTTGCGGCTGCTGCTCCAGTATGTTCAAGGTGCAATGAGCTTCAATGATTTGAAGACCGTCACCGGAATTCTTCATGAAAGCTTCAAAACAGCAGCAATCACGCATGGCTTGGTTGGTGACGACACTAGATGGGTTCTCTGCTGAGAGGAAGCATCAAAATTCATCATTCCACGACAATTGCGACAGACATTCGCTCTGATCCGCGTCTTCAATTTCGCCAAAAGATCTACTTCATTTCTACTCAGCTGTTTCCGGAGTTCATTGTTGAAGACTATTCGAGACTTTCATGGTCATATTGCTGAAAGAAAAGCACTTCAAGAAATCGGAATCGTTTTGCAATTCACGGCACAAAGTGCACGAATTTTAGACTTGCAGAAGCAGTCGTTGTCACATCTTCAACTTGGACGATGAAGCAGCAAAAGCTAAGCGCTTTTTCAGTAAAATGATCTTTGTTGTGAACAACGACAAAGCAGCAATTTGATTTTTCTTCATCGACGGTCCTGGTGTATCAGGCAAGACTTACATGTGCAACCCAATGATGATCTATTTACGGGGGCAAGGCAAGCGTTTTGGCTTTTGCGACGACTCTAATCGTTGCCGATTTGCTGAAGGGAGGTCGAACGTCGCATAGTGGATTCAGAATTCCAATTTCAGCTGTCAAAACTTCTGTCTCCAGCATGAAAGTGCCATCAGATGATTCGTCTAAGTTGAGAAAAGCTTGGCTAATAATCATCATTGATGGGGAATCAATGTTGCCGTCACACTCATTGAGAATAATCGATTTGCTGCTGCCAGAAGCGATGAATGATGTACGTCCATTCTGGGGAAAATCTTTCGTGCTGGGTGGAGATTTCCGCCAAACAACCAACATCGTTCCACGTGGTAGCGTTACAAAATATTTTAGAAGATTGTGTCAAGAATTCTCCACTGTGAAATTTTATCAAGCGACGCAGTTCGGCTGCAAACATGAGAACCGCCGGACAAGACGATTCCAATGATTGAGTCCCGCGATTGGGCAACGGCGATCTTTCAACGGGGATTAATGACCTAGACATTGACCTCCTCGTGCTTCCTGATGAGTTTGTTGAAGATCAGCACATTATCACCTCAATCTTCGGCAATAAAATTCGCACACACACCGATTAAGACATTGCTGACATCACAATGAAAGTGAAAATCCTCCGAATACGTGTGGCGTCAGTGAATAAACAAATACATCGCTCTTTCCACGTTTTAGCAACACACAGCAACCGAAACATTGTTATTTCCCGGCGGTGACCGAATAAAATTTTTTCGGTTGCTGTGGGTTGCTAATACGTGGAAAGAGCGATGTATTTTGTTTAATCGCAATGAAAGTCATTCTGACGACCCAAAATGTAACTATATACAACAGAACTTAAATTGTGAAATTCTCAAGCGACTCCGTGGTGATGAAAATAGTCATCGAAGTGTCGACAGCATGATTGCTGAAGATCCAGAAGGTGCCATCTCATTTCCAGTTGAGTTTGTCAATCAGCTATGCCCATCAGGAATTCCACCACTCGTCTTGAAGATCAAAGCTGGCTCATTTGTGATTTTACTGCGAAATTTGCTTCCAAAGAAGGGACTTTTGAATTGCACACGAGTCGTGTGCTCATGACTGGTCGTAAAAGCTCTTCATGCTAACATCATCGATGCTGAGATCATCACAGGCAGCAACTAAAGCGAACGAGCGATGATCCCTGGTATCATTTTGTAGCCAAGTGAAGCTAGCCTCACATTCGTAAGGCGCCGTTATCAGTTACCAATCATTTTAGCTTTTGCAACGACAATCCACGAATTACAGGGGCAATTACTGGATCACGTTGTAGTCTATCTGAAGGAACCTGTTTTTGAACACGGCCTCGTGAGAATTTTCGCATGTATGTTTGTGACACTCCATATCAAGGTCAGATTCTCAATGATGAACTAACGTTCACGAAAAATGTTGTGATCAAAGAAATATGTGGTGGTGTGTAAATCTCTGATCTGCCTCAACCTCAGGTCGAGATAATTAGAGTATTATTTTTCAAAACGTTCATTATATATATAGACTGGTTTCCATAAACTAAGCAACAAATTGAAAAATCGTGATAACTCAAAAATTATGCAACCGATTCGGATGAAATTTGGTGGTAAGCTTTATCAGACCAAATGCAGCAACAACAAACAAAAAAACAAAAAAAAAAACCCGTAAGAATATGTGATACAAAGCATTTAAATTTTGTATGAGCCATTGAAATATGAAAATACAGAGAAGTATAGGTATCAAGGTGAAATAGAAAAAGGCACTTCAATACGGAGTGTGATTACCCCGAACAGCAATACAGGCCCGACAGTGATGATCCATGCAGTTAATTATGGTGTCGAGAAGTTCCGTGGGTAACTGCGTCCGTTGCCAGAGCAAAGCAGTGCGGAGCCCCTGCAGGGTTCGGGGAGGGCCGCTTCAAGTGCAACTTTGTAAAATGATTTCACACAAAAGAGTTGAAAAGTTAACTCACCTTTGTGTTTTTTCATTTTAAAGAAGATCGTTAAGGAATTCTCAAGTGGCAATAGACTGGATATGGTGTTCTATATGAACTGCTGAACATTGTTAAACAACTGAGATATTTGATTGGAATTGACCAAGGGGCAGGAAAAGACTCTAAAGAATACCACTTCGGAAATGGGTGGATGAAATTTGAAAGTATGCCGGAATGACAGGGAGGAGACTAACTCAGGCAGACACTGGCAAAAGAAGCTTTGGGAGCCCATGCAGCAGTGGATTGACAGATTTAAAATTTGAGATTTATGTTAATTCAGATTTTAATAGTTTTATCTGTAGCACGTTCACATGAGATGTAACATGCTGTTTTACAAAACACAATAAGGTTTATGATCTGACAAAAAAAAAAAAAAGTGCATATCTTGATAACTTTCCGAAAAAACTGAACACTTTATCCTAAAGCAACTAACGTTTTCCATTTTATCAAGGAACATTTCTTAAAACCAAAATATTTTCGTGGTTTTTTTTCATACCCGTTAGTGAAAATGAGATGAAATACAGATTTTTAATAAAAAGGGCAAAATACTTAGTGCCATTATAACACACCTTTCAAATGTGTATCTTCATATTATGTGTCTTTCCTTCCTACTTGATTTGAAAATGCAAAAAATATAACTTGTTTACATGAAAGTTATCACGGTGCCTCAAGAGACATCGTCGAAAATCTTTGAAAGAAAGGAGAATCTTCTAATCGTTTTATTTGTGGAATAACAAAGCAACAGCTTATGTTTGCGAGTGAGAAGGGGTTCGTAGACGCCATTTTTTGTTGCCGCGAGGGTTTGTGTGGTAGGCTAGATCAAAGCGAAGGAAGGTCCGTGGTCATAAATATATGTCAAGATCTTCTTTCCAATCATAGCCCAGAGCTGCCGCTCTCTCTTTTTATTGTGTCATTAAGACCCTGTCTCCCTAACTGTTTTATTGTCCACAGGGACAGAATTATAGTCAAAGTGGTGGGTTGGCCCATCCCGTTTGACCACAACATATTGTCTCCCCTGCGCACAAAAACTGCCTTAAGTTAGAACCTACGCCACAAGATATTTTCTTCCTGGGCAGGGTATTGTCCAAATGAAGAAGTTGTACGTAGAACGTGCTTATGGCAGACCGTCTTCCTCTTTCTTTCCTCACTATGGTACAGATAGGTCGATGGACGAAGTATTGAATACAACATTAATATTATAAATGGGGTGCAGACGTAATTAATGTAAATTTCGTGCACTTTGTGAACAAACGCATTTTTTTTCTCCAGACGTACTTATAAGCGAATTTCTCTATCAGTGCCTTACATTTTAGTGTACTTCAGTGTTAAATACAATTTGCCTAGTAAAGGCAACAACTTCTATGAATGTAGAATTGTCTTAGTACATTTTCTTCTTTGTACCAATAATTTTATATTAATATGCGAACTTGAAGTAAATATTTCATCTAAAGCACACAGTTGGCTGAGCTGTTAATTTATTAATATTGCTCTTTTGCTAATGCATTCTGTAAGGTAGTGTTTATCACCATTATTACTGATTGAAAACTCTTTTCTGCAGCAGAAAAATGGCTCTGTTCTGTTATAGCCGTGTTCGTAACTTATAGCGCCAGTCGTCCTACGATCAGCGGCGTCGGAACAATATTTTGAAGAAGGTGGGGGGGGGGGGGGGGATTTTGCATATGATTTTTTTCGTCAGATCATAAATCTTATTGTGTTTTGTAAACCAGCATGTGAACGTGTTACAGATAAAACTATTAAAATCTAAATTCAAGTGAATTTTAAATTTCAAATCTATCAATCCACTGTTGGATGAAGGACTCTCCAAGTTTCTTCTACAAGTGTCATTCTGAGCCAGTTTTTTCCGCGTCATTCCGGCATGCTTTCGAATTTCATTCCCCCATCTCCTAAGTGGTCTTCTTCCGGGTCTTTTCATGTTTTTTGGTATCCTGTCTAAAACTTCAGTGGCCCATTCTTCTAGCAGTATGTCCGGCCTATTACCATTTCAGGGATTTTACTTTGACATGATGTCTTCTACCTTGGTTATTTTCCTGATCCAAGAGTTCCTCTTCTTATCCTTCCTAGTTATGCTGGTATTATGAACTTGACTTGATATGTAAATATTGCAAATATGACATCGGTAGAACAAAAACTGTTTAAAAGGCTCAGGCCTAGGGCCATTGAATTAATATTTAGTGCCAAAGTAAGAGCGCAATATTATTAAGTTGATTTGATGTGTAAACGTTGTGAATATTGCATTGGTAGAATAAAAAATTGTTTAAAAGGCCTAGTCCTAGGGCCTATGAATTGATATTCAGTGCCTAAGTAAAAGCGCAAAGCAATTCACTTCATTTGATTTTTTTATTATTAAGGTTTAATGACCACCGTGAGCAACTCAATGGGTTATAAGTAGTTGCCCATCCCTAATTTAGGGCCACTGGTTCCAGGGAAGGGAGAGAGCAAGTGCCGTAAGACAAACACAGCATCCATGCCTCACGGGATTCGAACACAGACTCATCTCAGACTAATGATCAGAAGCCAGCACTTAGACCACTGTGCCACAGTGTTTTTCTTTCTTTTTGTCTTTCTTTTCTTTTTTTTTTCTAATCATATAGGTATTTTTAAACGATGAAAGCTGAGCATATACGCTTCTTCATCATGTGGCTGGAGAAGCGTATATGAAATGTTGTTTTAGAAATGTTAAATAAAGCCCCTTACATTTTAACATTTCTAAAACAAAGTGCAATTTTTATACAATCCATAAATATTTATGTGATCAGTTTTCCTACACTTGATCGGAAGCGTACTTCGAAGTTACGTATTATCTACAAATCATCCATAGTGGGCAAGTGTCCGGTAGGCAAATGTCCGGGTGGGCAAGTATCCGGTGGGCAAATGTCCGGTGGGCTTTTGCCCGGAACCCGTCAGAGATGTAGAAGGGCCTTAGCGCGGCTTAGCGGCGCTAAGGCACTTTTCATGGTTAAAGCTGGACAAAGCTACTTTTGGATGACCATGTAGGCAGAAATGGAAATTGTTGTGTTTTATACGCAAACATATTCGTTTATCAAACGAATGATCGTGTTACACTCGGTTCACGTTTTATGGCGTTTCATGAATCACAAGAGTTTGTGTTAAGAGAATGATAACTTCATTGTTACGAGCGCGATCTTCAGAATAACGTTATAGGAGGTAGATTCTCCGTATGTTAAAACTTTACTAACAAGAAATAAATCAACATAAAAAAACTAAACAAGTACATATATAGCGGATGTAGGTAAAAATACCCCCGGAGAAAATACCCCTGAAAACTGAAAAGCGGAAAAAAATGCCCCCGGAAAAAATACCCCCAGAACAAACGGTTCACTGTAAACTGCCACACAGGAACACTGATGTGTGGTAGTGTTCCGGTGTGGCAATTTACCGGCACCCCTGCCACTTTGCTGAGCAGTACGAGAGAGTGTGGGAGTTTTCGTTGATCCAACTTGAGTTGATACGTAATTGTTATGAATGTGAAATGAATAGAACAAAAACTTAAAAAGGTCTAGGCCCTGTGAGAAATTTGTTAGTGAAAAAGTAAAGGCAGGATATTATTAACTTGAGTTGATACGTAATTGTTATGAATGTGACATCGCTCGAACAGAAACTGTAATAAAGGCCTAGGCCTAGGGCCTGTGAAATGATATTTAGTGCTTAAGTAAAAGCAGAATATAATTAACTTGAGTTGATGCGTAATTGTTATGAATGTGACATGGATAGAACAAAAACTGTTAAAAAGGCCTACGCCTAGGCCTTGTGAGAAATTTTTTAGCGAAAAAGTAAAGGCAGGATATTATTAACTTGAGTTGATACGTAACTGTTATGAATGTGACATCGCTCAAACAGAAACTGTTAAAAAGGCCTAGGCCCAGGGCCTATGAAATAATATTTAGAACTTAAGTAAAAACGAACTATTATTAACTTGCTTTGTACGTAATTGTTATGAATGTGACATGGTTAGAATAAAAACTGTTAAAAAGGCCAAAGGTTTAGGACTAGGGCCTGTGAAATCATATTTAGTGTTTAACTAAAAGCAGAATATAATTAACTTGAGTTGATACGTAATTGTTGTGAATGTGACATGGATAGAACAAAAACTGTTAAAAAGACATAGGCTCTGTGAGAAAATTTTTAGTGAAAAAGTAAAGGCAGGATATTATTAACTTGAGTTGATATGTAACTGTTATGAATGTGACATCGATAGAACAAAAACTGTTGAAAAGGCCTAGGCCTAGGGCCTGTGAAATAATATTTAGTGCTTAAGTAAAAGCGCAATATTATTACCTTGACTTGATACGTAATTGTTATGAATGTGACATCGGTACAACAGAAACTGCTAAAAAGGCCTGTGCCTAGGGCCTGTGAGAAAATTTTAGTGAAAAAGTAAAGGCAGAATATTATTAACTTGAGTTGATACATAATTGTTATGAATGTGACATGGATAGAACAAAAACTGTTGAAAAGGCCTAGGCCTAGGGCCTGTGAAATAATATTTAGTGCTTAAGTAAAAACGCAATATCATTACCTTGACTTGATGCGTAATTGTTATGAATGTGACATCGGTACAACAAAAACTGCTAAAAAGGCCTGGGCCTGTGAGAACATTTTAGTGAAAAAGTAAAGGCAGAATATTAGTAACTTGAGTTGATACATAATTGTTATGAATGTGTCATCGATAGAACAAAAACTGTTAAAAATGCCTAGGCCTAGGGCCTATGAAATAATATTTAGCGCTTAAGTAAAAGCGGAATATTATTAACTTGAGTTGATACGTAATTGTTATAAATGTGACATCGATAGAACAAAAACTGTTAAAAAGGCCTAGGGCCTATGAATTAATATTTCGTGCTTAAGTGAAAGCGCAATATTACCTTGAGTTGATACGTAAACGTTATGAATATGGCATGGGTAGAAATAAAGGCTGACAAAAGGGCCTACGAATGAGGCATGGTAATTTAGTGTCTAATAAAGTAAAAGAGAAATATTAATAACTGACATGTTATGTAAATATTTAGTGCCTAAGTAAAAGTGAGACGTTATAAAAAAATCCCTCCTTGTCGTCCTTTTCCGAACATAGTATGAGTTCTGGTGTAATTGTTTTGTTCCGTTGAAACCTAAGAAATGTGCTATGCAGTGGCACCCGTATGAGTACTTGGGGGAGGGGGTAAGAAAAATCCTTACCTCCTTGAATGCTGTCAAACATTTAAAAAAAGGTTTCGTCTATTTTAGTGTTTTAAATTTATCAAAAATTTGGCTATATTAACGGCGGGGGGGGGGGGGGCTCTTCCCGCCTTGGACACCCAATTGTCGTTTGTCTTACTGGAAACGTTTTCCCCATTCAATTGCCCTCACAGCGAAAAAAAAACGGCAATTTTTGTACGGCCCCTCAAGATTTGTGCCCAAATGTCCTAAACTCCATACGAGACAAAAAGTAAACTATTTTAGAAACCTCTCTTTCTCTCTCTATTATTTGTCCAGACATGCATTCTGAACCATGGTGGGCCCCAAGGTAGGCCCCAAGGCTATAACCCTTATAGATCACCCCCCACACCCCTATTAGTAAGTGGATGGCTGTTTTGTTGGAATTGGATTTTATTTCCCTGGATTTTTTTCCCATGGCTTTTTTTCCTGGATTCGCATAGGCCGGAGTAATATATCACTAGAGAAAAAAAAAACGTAAGCACCTTCTGCGGAGAAATAGCCGTGCGGAAACACCGACGGAATGCAATGAGATTAGCAGCGTATCGGTTAATGCAGTGGTTCAAAATTAGTATCCATGGTAGGTATTCAAAGCAATTAAAATACGCGAACCTGAAACAAAACATGGTATTAGAAAGTAGCAACAAATATGATCGACGCGTAGCCAAACGTAACCTAACATAGCCTAACCATAACCTATCGAAATGACAGTAAAAGGCACTTACCTTGAACGGAAATATCCAGTTATAAATTCCGAAGAAGTGAGAAATTTTTTTGTGAGAAGTGTTATGTTCTTTGGCGCAGAAGTCAGGTATTTCTGGATTAAATAAGAGGGAAAAAAAAGGAAAAGAAAGAGAAATAGAAAAGTTGGCTATGTACAAGGAAGAGGCATGAGGTTAGGGTCGAACCCTAATACCTCATGAGAGATCCGCCGGAAGGAAGACGGAAGCCGCACGTGCAACTTGTTTCGTGCAAAGTTCAACAAAGCGCTCCGAGATGAGTTCCATTCGTTCGAATTCCACGAATACGAGTTCGGAACGAAGCCTGATCTCTCGAGTGTCAAGAGCAATCAAGCGACAACTGGCGCAATCACAAACGCCGGCGTTGTCTCTAAGCAAACGTCGGGCTCGTTGGTAACGTGGGACCAGGCCCAGCTCCCCATCCTCTACCACCGCAGCACACGAAGAGCAGTTGCAGATTCTCCCGAACCACAACTGGCGTCGAGCATGCGAAAAATGCGACGACGTGAGATGAGGATTATTACGTGCAGACATGGTGCAACGATAGCAATAGACAACGTAAAAAGAAATAAAGCAGAAGAGGACATGTGAATGACAAGTTCACCAGACGAAAGGAAGTGTGATGTTTCAATGAAATCCGTCAGCAAACTAAGCGCTGACCTGCAGGAATTAGAGGGGTGATAGTAGCCCCAGGAGACAGAATACTCAGTGGTTGCATCTACATAGGCTAAAGAAGAAGCCTCCGCATGTAAACAAAACATACAAGAGGTTACGCTATTGTGCGCTCACTTACACCCACAGGCATCAGCGCAGGTGTTCCGGATTTCGAGCCGAGAGAAACGGTCAACTTAGAGACACAGGAACGAACCAAAAATTTTGGAACGACGAATTTGCAGGGGTGACATCGCCCAAAGGGGACCCTCGCAAGCATTTTCGAGGAAATCCCCTATTTTCCGAAATCATCGGCGTTTCTTAAATGGTCGCCGCACACCTGCGAATACACGAGAAAAGCATCTGGTCGTGAAATCAGAAATAGCCAGGAATGAGAATACAATTGTAATGCTCGAGAAAAAAGAAAGAGAAGAAAAAAAAAAAAACAGGAACACGAAAGAGAAAGAGTAAAGCACGAAAGATAAAATGACAAGAAATAGTTCAGCAAAGAACTAACGATTAAGTTAGACAACGTAAAAGGAAATAAGCGACTATAAGCGGTTAATATCTGGTAGACAATACGACAAACACGAAAAGGGAAATTAATAATTTTTCTTATAGAAGTAGTAGACGCACCAGCGAATGGAAATAATAGCTGCAGAATAGATAAATGGGAAGTAAAGAACCGTTATTTAATTATAATTTAGTAAGCTTAAGAAACACGAGTGATGAGATTTTTATTTTTTTGTTGTTGTTGTTAGAGGAAACCTACAGACAGGAAAGGAAGCAGGTCTCGTTAGATAAAAGGGAAGCCTGGGATGGAATGCGCTTCGGAATTTCGAGAAAAAATATATAAATAAATATGCACTTAAAAACCCCTCACTTCTCGTAGGTCAAAGCGAAACGAGCTTTTCGAAGGAAAAATTAACTAGTTCTTAATGTAAAGTGTATAAAATGCATGTGCAAGAGAAATACCGAGGTGATGAGGAGGGATTTCATGTGTATGCTTGTTTTGAGATAATTATGGCCGACAAGTGTTGACAGAACCATTACCACTTTTAGGGTATTTGAAGAGAGTGACATTCGTCAATAAAATGGACAAGATGAACGTGATTGCGTTCGCCGTGGTAATCTGGACAGTTAGCGGAGTAGCTGCTAATCACAAACTTTGTCATTTCAAGGGAGATAAATATCAGTGCACTGTAGCATCTCGTGCCGAACTTTTGAAACTAGGAATGCCGCTGAGTGCTTGTCATGCACATTCATGCGACGAGTGCGTGAAAGCCTGGAGGACATTTATTACGCACAACCATGAGCTTATCGAACCGAGAAATTTCTTCGTTCAGCAGGAACCGAACCCACAAGGAGCCCTTTTATTACTGGAGTGCACAAGAGACGGTTTACACTGTGCCTGCACAGCTGATGCACCGTGCAGTAGAACGAGCGAATATTGTGCACTGGCGAGCTGTGTGAATAAATCCGCCACTACGTGCAACTGCCGCCTGACGCCAGTCGTATCTACACTGATACATGAAGCGGAAGGACTACGGATTTCGAACCCAGCGCTGATATCTTTCACAGAGTGCGTTGGAAAACCGCGCACTAATCTTTTACCTCGGCGCCGCCACCAGAGACATTTGCTGTCTGACGAGGGAGCAGTATTTCAGAGGGAAAATATCAAAGTATCATACAACGACCCAATCATCACCAGCTCACTTCCAGAACCCTGGTGATTCGAGTTAGAGGTATGGAGCGGGTCATCACTTTAAAAAACGCTCTGTATCAGACATCATTGCCACCGGAACTACTAGAGCTTTCTGCGGAACTAACTTTGATTTGCATTACCATTGATGGAAAAACCCTAAGGGGTGCTTTGCAAATCTTAGGCAGAACAACGTGTAGACCCCTACAGTGCATACTGTGTCGTGAAATGCTACGACAGCTAAATTGTTTACCCCACACAGTCACCTATGTAGTGTACATGTATATTGTACTAGTTTTAATTTCAGCGGTAACCTTTCTATATGCCAGGAAAGTAGTAATTAGCATCTAGTAGCTCTGCGCGGTCTAGATGTAACCAACGAACAAAGTTTTGAGGTATGACGGGCTTCAATGCTATCTAATAATGTTCGTAATGAAGAAAAAACATTACAAGTTGCTTACCCAAGGTAATGAATGGTATTAGGTTAACCAAAATAGAGTATGAATGGTAAGCCTTTCTGTTAAGTAAATCCAAGAAACTTCTTTTTTGCCGTATCTCAGTAGTTAGACGTCGGAATTCTGCTTTTTCGATAACTATTTTATCGTGAGACGAAATCGGATGACATCGAATAGCAAGGAACCTTGGGACAACTTGTAGCGATTTGCAGTTGACCAAGAAGTTCAGATGGGTTTCGTTGAGAGCGATCCTTTTCCTGAAGGTACAGAATGTTCTGAAGGCCACTTCCATTCTCCTAGGCCACGAAAAACAATCCAATAGGTAATGCAGACTGTTGGTATGTCCACTCACCAGATGATTATTTAAACACACAGATGCAGCTAAAAACGTCCGATAAAAACTGTGTTTCGCACGAAAGGAACATGTAAGTCATAAAAGCTGTCTACGTACGATAAAAAACATTATCCCTGCTGATACTATAGACTAATTTAAAAAACTTTATTCACAAGTAAAAGCAAGTTAAAAGCGAGATCTTTCGGGATCCCTAGATCCCATCTTCAGGCTTAAGGCCATAAAGAACAACAAGTGGTCCACTTATATACGATCAGGTTTGACCCATGATGCAACGCAGTGGGCGTTGACATCGGTCAACATAGCAAATCAAAAAACAATCAATAGTTCGAAGATATGTAAGGTAATACAATATTGTTCGTAGTGGTTCCGGGCATGTCGATGGGGATTAGTTTTTTCCATATGTGAGGAATGAATGACGGAAGTTCTGAGTTACAGCATAAAGGCCCATATGAATGGATATATAAGCTCTCGGAGAGGAAAACATTTCCCTTGTTACTTTAGAGTTCAAAACCACTGCGTTCTTCCAGTCAGGTATTTTTTCCTCTTGGTTCACAGTTTCAGTTAGTGCTGTGTTGGTGGAGCCTGACCTCAAGTAATATTGGTGTTCCGATAATCGTACTTTTAAGGTCCTGAGAGTCGAACCTATGTAATATTTCACATCCTCTGGATTATTAGGGTTGACCAAAGGTATGCGGTATACACCGGGTCTAGATAGATCGGGAATCACGTCACGATCAGTTCTGATAATAGAAAAGATGTTACGAGTCGAGACTCCAAAACCAAGTCCACATTTCTTGCATGTTTTTCTAAGGATAGTCACAAGTGGTTGAGAAAACTCAGTTTTGCCTATATACCGTAAAGTTGTTTTTGGAGTAGTTAGGGTAGTGGATCGCGTACGTTGAACTATATTCATGAAGCGTCCGAAGTACGAATCCGGGTACCCAAAGGATCGGGCCATAGTCCGAATGTACTTAAGTTCATTGTCCAGGGCCCCGGGTGACGACGAATGAGAATAAGCTCGTTTAATATGGAAGTAGAAGGAGGTAGATTTATGACAAATAGGGTTAAAGGACGAAAACGGAATCATACAGGGCACAGCTGTTGGTTTACGATACACAGAAAAACTGATAAAATTGGTATTTAAGTCTCGAGTGAGTAGTATGTCTAAAAAGGGGAGCTTGCCCTCAGTTTCCAGTTCCAAAGTAAACTTAATCGTGGGGAACTGTGAGGAGAAGCATTCGGTAAATTCCTCTAGTAGAGACATTGAATGTGGCCAAAAGACTAACATGTCGTCTACATACCTGATCAATAAAATAGGTTGAGCAGGAAAAATTGACATAACTAATTCCTCAAGAGACTGGAGGAAAATTTCCGCCAAAACCGGGGAAAGGGGGAGCCCATAGGTGCACCCTCCTTTTGAAGATAAATTTTGTCACCAAATTTGAAATAAGATCTCTTGGCTACCAACTGGAGGGCAGATTTAATGGCTTCAATCTCGTGGGGGGATATATTTAAGTTGGCCTGTAATTTGGTGGTAATGATGGAATGAACAATATCAAGGGGAACACTCGGGAACAGAGAAACCACGTCTAATGAAGCCATGATGAAGTTCGTTCCCGTAATGTTAACCGCTGTTATACGTGAAATGGCTTGGGTAGAGCTTTTAATAGAAAAAGGAGAGTTACTAGTAAGTGGTTGAAGGTATTTAGCGAGAGCAGTCTCAAGGGGGCGTGTAGGACTAGAAAAGCCAGAAACTAAAAGTCTGAGTGGGCGATCAGGTTTGTGAGTCTTCATTTTCCCGAAGGCTCCCGGGACCCTGGGCCCAATGGGCGGTTTCATCATTGCCGAGATAACAGTTGGTAAAGAGCCGAGATAACAGTTGGTAATGAACAATCTCGTGGGGGGATATATTTTTCAATTTGCTCAAATCTGCGATGGTAGCAGGGGTGGGATCGAAATTAATGATTTTATGAGGAATTCGTTCAATGGCCTGTTGCATTTTTGCTTCATAATCACCTCGATCTAAAATGACCATTTCTAAAGATTTATCTGCACCGATTATGGAAATGTTAGATTTATTGGACAGGGCAATCAATTGAGAGCGTTCATACTTCAACCTAGTGGAAGAGTTGGAGCCCTTTGATATGGTTTTGACAAGATCACTCAGTAGGGTGTCTCTTTCATCTTCTGGTAATGACCTAATGATTGTTTCGAGTTGAGGGATGGAACGAAGAGGGTTGAACGAAGAAGTCGGGTATGAAAATTTATACCCACGATTTAAAGCTGTGCGCTGTGGTGTTGATAGTTGGGTAGAACTGAAGTTACAAAAGGTATCAGGTAAAGGCATTGTTGCCTCATGGGGGTTGGATCTAGTAGCTCTGCGCGGTCTAGATGTAACCAACGAACAAAGTTTTGAGGTATGACGGGCTTCAATGCTATCTAATAATGTTCGTAATGAAGAAAAAAACATTACAAGTTGCTTACCCAAGGTAATGAATGGTATTAGGTTAACCAAAATAGAGTATGAATGGTAAGCCTTTCTGTTAAGTAAATCCAAGAAACTTCTTTTTGCCGTATCTCAGTAGTTAGACGTCGGAATTCTGCTTTTTCGATAACTATTTTATCGTGAGACGAAATCGGATGACATCGAATAGCAAGGAACCTTGGGACAACTTGTAGCGATTTGCAGTTGACCAAGAAGTTCAGGTTAGTTTCGTTGAGAGCGATCCTTTTCCTGAAGGTACAGAATGTTCTGAAGGCCACTTCCATTCTCCTAGGCCACGAAAAACAATCCAATAGGTAATGCAGACTGTTGGTATGTCCACTCACCAGATGATTATTTAAACACACAGATGCAGCTAAAAACGTCCGATAAAAACTGTGTTTCGCACGAAAGGAACATGTAAGGAATTTACCGAATGCTTCTCTTCACAGTTCCCCACGATTAAGTTTACTTTGGAACTGGAAACTGAGGGCAAGCTCCCCTTTTTAGACATACTACTCACTCGAGACTTAAATACCAATTTTATCAGTTTTTCTGTGTATCGTAAACCAACAGCTGTGCCCTGTATGATTCCGTTTTCGTCCTTTAACCCTATTTGTCATAAATCTACCTCCTTCTACTTCCATATTAAACGAGCTTATTCTCATTCGTCGTCACCCGGGGCCCTGGACAATGAACTTAAGTACATTCGGACTATGGCCCGATCCTTTGGGTACCCGGATTCGTACTTCGGACGCTTCATGAATATAGTTCAACGTACTCGATCCACTACCCTAACTAATCCAAAAACAACTTTACGGTATATAGGCAAGACTGAGTTTTCTTCAACCACTTGTGACTATCCTTAGAAAAACATGCAAGAAATATGGACTTGGTTTTGGAGTCTCGACTCGTAACATCTTTTCTATTATCAGAACTGATCGTGACGTGATTCCCGATCTATCTAGACCCGGTGTATACCGCATACCTTTGGTCAACCCTAATAATCCAGAGGATGTGAAATATTATATAGGTTTGACTCTCAGGACCTTAAAAGTACGATTATCGGAACACCAATATTACTTGAGGTCAGGCTCCACCAACACAGCACTAACTGAAACTGTGAACCAAGAGGGAAAAATACCTGACTGGAAGAACGCAGTGGTTTTGAACTCTAAAGTAACAAGGGGAAATGTTTTCCTCTCCGAGAGCTTATATATCCATTCATATTGGCCTTTATGCTGTAACTCAGAACTTCCGTCACTCATTCCTCACATATGGAAAAAACTAATCCCCATCGACATGCCCGGAACCACTACGAACAATATTGTATTACCTTACATATCTTCGAACTATTGATTGTTTTTTGATTTGCTATGTTGACCGATGTCAACGCCCACTGCGTTGCATCATGGGTCAAACCTGATCGTATATAAGTGGACCACTTGTTGTTCTTTATGGCCTTAAGCCTGAAGATGGGATCTAGGGATCCCGAAAGATCTCGCTTTTAACTTGCTTTTACTTGAGAATAAAGTTTTTTTAAATTAGTCTATAGTATCAGCAGGGATAATGTTTTTTATCGTACGTAGACAGCTTTTATGACTTACAAGTGAATCTTTGTTGATTTTAACCAGAATAATTAACTAGAACAATCGCAAAGTTTTGATAGAGTAGCAACTCCAAGATTTTAAGAAGAGAATAACTTTTAGCATTTAGCAAACCCAGTCACAGGAAAAAAGGTCCAAATCTGACATCATGAGTTTATTAAATTTCAAGCTGCATATGGAGGAATATGGGTTTCCCATGTTCTCCCATACAGGGCCCGATTTACTACATGCGAGGCCCAGGGCACAAAACATTTCCGGGCCCCCCCTCGTTATTCTCTATCGACCAAATAATAGTCACTGTGTGCAGAGTAGCAAAATGTAGGCGTACGTGCGTACGCTGATAGTTTCCAAATCATTAACAGGTTTGCAGATAGTTTTTCCATGTAGATTTAAAAAATTAAAATGTTAGGCCTATATACAGCAATTAAAACACTTACTCAACATTTTACGCAGATTAATATACTTAATTCTATTTCAACTGAAGAACTTAATTTTTTTTCACATCTTCTGAGTTCTTTTGTTTTTACAGACATTTCTGGCCTCTAGATTTTATCAAGGCCTTGTTCTCAATGTATACGAACTGTATTAAAGGTTTTGTTTGCACAGAATTTAAATTTTATTACCAGGTTCCACTTTCAGTTGCCAATTAAATAAAAATAATCTCCTTATGCATTTTGTAAGGTCCAGTATTTTTGAATTAACTTGTTGAAAATCATATTTATAATTTTTGAAGGTTCATTGATAGAACTGTTTTTCTTGATATAAAAACTTTCTTTAATTAATCTCTTGTTTTTATGAGGTTCGTAGTCCAATATTTTGCCATAAAAGTCCATTTTACACACATTGATGCACATTCAATGGAATGTACTTATTTTGTTCTCATTGGAATCTGTAATGTTCTAATAATTATTTGTTTTATTAATTTTCCCTGAAATTATCTTATTCTATTGTTATCATGGTTTGCGGGTTTGCAGCAAGTTTTTTGTTTCAATAGCTGTGTACGCAGATACATTTTATTTTTATACAACTCTGGCTGTGTGTGGACAACTGGTTGATCAGTTGTTTGTGGTGTTAATGACCCCATAGATTCCAACTATAACAATATATCTATGACGAAATGGATGGACATCTTAATTTTAGTGAATATTGTGGTCTTGCAATGTACTGATTCTTGCGTCTGGAACATGAGAACAATGCATCCTACAAAAAATGTGAATTAAAACAAGAAAAAATAATCCATGGTGACCTCCACTGGACCTTCTCATAAATAGAGATATGAAACTGCATAAACAATTGAAAAAGTGCTATGGGAACTCCTACTTCCAGCTTCCCGGTTTCTACCAAGATCAAATCAGCACATCATGATCAATATATCAGAAAACTGCAAAACATAAAATTTTGTGTTGATGGGGAAAAGTCTGAGTTATACAAAAAACCCATTATATTAATAATCTGAAAAGCTGAGGGGAACACCTAGTACCGGTTCAATTTTTGGTAAATCTGTACTTCAGCATCCTAAATTATTTGGTCAGAAAATTTGCAAAATTTCAAAAAAAAACAAAAAAAAAAGTCATATTACAGATGTTTACCGAAAAACTTACCTCCAAGTACGATGAGTAAACACACGCCGCGACGACGACCTGAAGCTTTGCTCCGTTGAAAGGAAGGTTTGCTGTGGCGGGGAATTCATGGACAGAAGAGTACAACACGAATCAGGTACGCTCTTGTCAGGAAAGAGTAACAGAATATACTTCTATGCTAAAGAATGTAGTTTGAAATTTCTGTCTCACTTTTTAAAGAAACATGCAGAGATTGTCTTCGTTCTTTGGCATGTAATTCCGTGATACGAAATAGTAAGTATGCACATTCCTTTCTTGTTTCTAGAAAAGCGTTAGAGTAGGTGTCGCATTCTCTCCAACGGAAGTTAGATGGCAAGCCTCAATGTGAAAGTTTGATTACTAAATAAAAAAAGCTTCCACGGAGAAACGAGTTCATACATTCAGCATCAAATAATCCCATGTGAAAAAAACAAGAAACTGTCCGATTGCGATGTCAAGAACTGACACCGAAATTAACTATTTTCTGTAGCATAGCACTACACTCTTTCCTGACAACAGCGTACCCGGTTCCTGTTTTACTATTCCGCTCATGAATGTCCTGGCTGCAGCGATCCTTCCTTTCAACAGAGCACAGCTTCATGTCAACGCCGCAGCGTTGTTTACGGCCTCCCGCAGCGTCCTCTGACTCGTCATACTTGGAGTTCAAGTTTTTCGGTAAACATCTTTAATATTCATTCTGACGATGAAATTTTTTCACCATTTCCCCTTAAATTGCATATTTTAGAATCTGTACGTCACACTTTTTCGAAATTTTACATCTTTTCCTACCAAATAATTTAGGAAGCTAAACTACACATTTACCTAATTTTTACCAAAATCTAATGAGCACATAATGACATGAATGTATAAGTTGTCCAGTGTCAAACAAAAATGACAATACGATGACAAAGTGCTGTGTTTGGGCACCAGATCTTTTTATTTGTAATAACTCATTTACTATTCTTTATTTTTAGGAATGAATAAAAAGAATTGAAAATTTACCTCCTATATCAGGACAAAACAGTAGGGTTGAATATTTTTCTTTTACATTTCCTAGATGCAAAGTCATGTATCAGAGAATCATAATTTAAAGACTGTGTCACATCACTCTCCAAAGACAGCAGAGCTAATGATGCCAGTTTTGTTTGTCGCATGGTTGATCGTAAGAGAATTTTCAGTCTTTTCAGCAAAGAAAATGATCTCTCACTTGTACAATTTGAAATCGGTAATGTCATGAACATTCCAAGTACAGTCTCAGTGTTCGGAAATGTGGCTTCTAAATTGCTTACCTTCAAAGTTTGCAGCATCTGGGGAACGGTTGCATGCTCCCCCATCATTGAGGAGAATTGCAAAAACTCATCAGCAAACTGGTCGTCAAGGTCATTGTTATAGTATTCCTGCAAATGCTTTTGCCCCTTAAAAAATTTCCGATCTTGATTTTTTTGTAAAAAATTGAAATTTTCTCATTATATTTTCATAAGCACTTTTTCTGCTTGAAAGCTGAATGATTAAAGCATCACAAAGCACATAATGAACCTGAGTTCTAAATAAATCCTTTGCAGTGAGTTCTATATGTTCACTGTAACATTCATCTAGGAGTTTATTCTTGGGCACTTTCTTTCTTCGGAATTCATGACCATGGTATTGCACATTTTCAGACACTAATGTTTTAGCTTCCTCTTCATAGACTTCAAAATTTTCCCTCACGAACTGAATGAATTCAATTAACGACTCGAAAATTTTAGGTACTTCAGAAATATTTCCTTTTGGATTCTGGCAAGTTTGATTTGCGCAGTTTAATCTCTGAAGTATTGTGTCCCAAACTACTGTGCTGATCGATATTTCCATTGTTCGCATTTTCTTCAACAGTGATTTTGCTTCATCTCTTGTCTGTCGAGAATCATCTACATTTTCTGACAGAAATACTAAAACTTTCTCTATTTCACGATAAATTTCCCTCACTGATCGTGTAGCTGCAGCATCTGTACACCATCTGGTAACTGACCGACTCTTCAGTGTGAGTGATGAATTTCCATGTGCTTTCTGGACTTTCTCCTGAAGTATCTTCCAACGGTGAGTTCATGCAAAAAAAAAGTATAGAGTTTTTGCAAAAATGTGAAAAAAGAAATAACTTTACCACAACTATTTACGCTATTCACACCAACTAAATTTAAATTGTGAGCAGAACATGGCACATATTCCCCTAGTGGATTGATTTCCATAATGCGTGTTTGAACACCAGAATACTTCCCAGACATGTTGCTGGCATTGTCGTAGCTTTTTCCTCTGACATTCATAATATCCAGGCCAGCGTCCTGTGGAAAAGATATCATGGTATTTGTAATGTTTTCTGCAGTATATCCATGGAATGGAATAAATGTCAAAAACCGTTCTTTTGCTTCACAATCTTTGTTGACATACCTTATGATAAAAACCAGTTGATCTATGTGTGTAATATCTGGAGTACAGTCAACTATGACAGAAAAATATTTTGACATTTTTATTTCATCAGTGATGGCATTAAAAACACGTACAGCCATTAATTTAACAAATTCATCCACACATGTTGAAGATAAGTAACTGGTGTTACCACTTCCTGGATTCCCACATTTTTCCAAGTGTTGAGCTAAGAATGGATCAAATTCTGCAATTAATTCTAAGCAGCCCAGGAAATTTCCATTCGGAACTGATCCAATTGTTTCATGATCACCATACATTGCCAACCCACTAACTGAGAGATACTTAACTGTTGCAACAACTCTATACAAAACATCTTGCCGCCCCGGTGGCGCAGTGGTCTAAGCGATGGCCTCTGATCATTCGTCCGAACGGGGTCCGGGTTCGAATCCCGGTGAGGCATGGATGTTGTGTTTGTCTTACGGCACTGGATCTCCCCTTCCCTGGAACCAGTGACCCTAAATTACGGACGGGCGATTGCTTATAGCCCATTGAGTTGCTCACGGTGGTCGTTAAACCTCCAATCTAAAAAAAAAAAAACGTCTTGCCAGTACTTGAATTCCTTCCGATACTGCATAACTATCTGACAGTCAATGCGTGCAGAAGCATTCATGCGTGATGAATAGTCACATACTGCTTGCCTGTGTATGTGTAAATTTTCATGCTCTGTAAAACGTTCACTTGCATGCTTCCAGTCAGAAAAACCTGTGGATCCTAATGCTGTAGTGCTCCTAGCATATAATTTGCATATCCGGCAGAATAGTAAACAAGTTGATGGGGATAAAAGAAGAAAGTCGCGTTTTACCTTCTCATTATTTTTTTTTATTCTGAAAAAATTACCTTCTGTTGGGAAACGATTTTTTACCACAGATATCCTTCCCTGTGAATGCCAGCAACTTCAAATCTTGGACTGGTGGATTGCTCAAAAAGCATTTGCGCATTTCTTCTGTAATTTCTCCCCATAAGGCAAGATCCACTGCATTCATTGTGGGACTTGTGCTCTCTTCATTAGATGAATTCAAAATATTTCCCAAATTAGGAGCACCTCTGATGTTAGATGATTCTGAAGTCAGATTACTGACTTCCAAAGACAAATTACCCTCAAGAGACTCACCAGTAGTAAAATTAGAGGAATCTGTAGGAATTTTGGGACCAAGTGAAATATCCAATTTTTTAATGGCAAAACGTTCAATTCTACCATGCTGCAGGTCATCATCCTTCAGTTTCAATTGTTTGGCTTTCCGTTTAGCACTGCCGGATAAATATGTACGTTTTGACATAATTTAACTGTTAAATAATTCAACTTAAATATATTGTTACAACTAACTAAATTTGATTATATATAAAATTAACATACATCCAACATCCCATCAGACTACAGGAAACGCAACGCAAAATACAACCATGCCATCGCGTTTGCGGTTACAGTTGCGAGTTACGACAACGACAATCCGTGTGCAGGAAGTTGAAGGATCAGTTAAGTTTAGGTGCGTTCGGAGAAGCAAGAAAAGGTCACGTGAATCAATGAAAGCAGTCCTCCTTCTCAATGGCCACCTGAAGGTTATTAAACCTCTGAAACTCATTAATGGCCACGTGTTTGCGTGAAACTCGAAACTCAAACTCACTGCATGTAAGTACCACATTTATAAACACATGACTCATGAGCATGCAAAAGTAAAAAAATAAATTTTACATATACACACACAAAATTCCCATTAACTAAGTACACATTTAATTCAAATTTGGGGGCCCCCAAAATCGGGGGCCCTGGGCACGTGCCCCGTGTGCCCTCCCGTAAATCAGGGCCTGACCAGAAGGGAGATGACAATCGATTCCACCCCTTTTAGTTACGGGGTGTTTTGGAACTATTTCAGTTGGGTGATGAAATACACGTTTATTTTTTTACATACCTCGAGAGTAAGTGTATTACTTTCAAGGCTTGAGAAAATTGTGGTAATGCGAAAATACTGGCATTATCAGATTTACTTCTCATTAAGAAATCTATCAAGCCAACAGTATTGGAATTCTCCTTAACATTTCCTTTGAAAATAAATTACCCATTTGAATCCCAGGATATAATGTCTGGGTGCTTCTTAAATATTTGTATTATAATCTCAGTCTGATGTTTCATATTCTCCGGAACCGTTTGAATAAACAAGTTTTCGATAAAAAAAAAAACCGTTACGCCTGTGTTAGTAGCAACGAGAATCTTGGTCACTCGTTGGCTAATTCCCTCAAAGTGTCTTTTTTTTTTTTTTGATAGGTTTTCTGGAATTTCGTTCCCACTTCGATGGTTAGGAAAAGCCATAGATTTAAGTTATATATGTGTGAACAAACCGCACGGGTGTAAACTTCTTGCATATAGGTGATTTGCATTTAATTTGCATCTTGCATTAATGTAATAAGGTGCCAACATCGTTCCCATACTTGGGAGCGATAAAACATTAGCGTACACAAACACAAAGAAAACGGGCTGGCGTGGCTGCTTAGAACCAACATTATAGAAGCCTTACCAC
This sequence comes from Macrothele yani, assembly GCA_039090855.1. Classification (NCBI taxonomy): domain Eukaryota; kingdom Metazoa; phylum Arthropoda; class Arachnida; order Araneae; family Macrothelidae; genus Macrothele; species Macrothele yani. The sequence goes on along the minus strand of CM076989.1, from coordinate 90,471,124 downwards.
TAAATAATTTAACTATAAATTAAATTTACAGTTAAATTAACTGTAAATCTCCCCATAAACCCGCTTGTTTCAATGGCCGTTGGTGGGAAATTTTTCATATAACCACCGCATGGAAATTTTATTGTGTGTTTTAATCAAGTAGAGTGGGAACCCAAAAACGCCAAGAGGTTAAAAACGTTTGGTGGGTAAAATGAACCCACTTCACACACGTATATTTACAAGGAGGGTTAAAATGACCTTCCAAAATAAAAACACGTGCCCCAATTCATGTAGAAGTGTTGCCATCAGAAAAACGTGTGAGTTTCGTTGCTCAATCAACTCTTGCTTCACGTTGGAAAGCGATGTTTATCATTGTATTTATTCATTTCCCTCCAACTTCTGATCATAAGCTTAACCTCTTAAGGCAGAAATTTACCCTTTGAAGCCCTGGATTTATAACTCACTAAGCTGTTACTTCATGCTGGAAAGCGATGTTTAACCCTTTGAGACCCTATTTTTGGGATTGCCCCAAGTGGAAGCATAAATTTAACCCTTTGTAGTCGAAACTTGCGTCACCCCTACTCATGTGGGCTTAAACAGTGTTGCCACCGCCAAAAAGCTTAACTTTATACCTTCGCTTCCATTTAGGAAAGGAGTCGGATTAAATAGTGTTGCCATCGGTAAAGTTTCGTTGCTGAATATACTCTTGTTTCACGTTGGAGAAGCGATGTTTAACCCTTTGACACCCGATTTCTGCGAATGTCGGGAACTTTCCCAATTGGAAGCGTAAATTTAACCCTTTGTGGCCGTTACCCCAACTCATGTGAACTTAAACAGTGTTGCCACCTCCAAAAAGCTCAACTTTTTAATTCTGCTTCCATTTAGAAAAGGAGTCGGATTAAATAGTGTTGCCACCGGTAAAAAGTGCGAGTTTCGTCACTCAATAAACTCTTGCTTTATGTTGGAGAGCGATGTTTAACCCTTTGAGACCCTATTTTTGGGATTTCCCCAAGTGGAAGCATAAATTTAACCCTTAAAGGCTGTCACCCCAACTCATTTTGGGTAAACAGTGTTGCCACCTCCAAAAAGCTCAACTTTTTACCTCTGCTTCCATTTAGAAAAGGAGTAGAATTAAATAGTGTTGCCACCGGTAAAAGTGCGAGTTTCGTCGCTCAATAAACTCTTGCTTCTCAAGTTGGAGAGTTAACCCCTTGACACCCTATTTTTGGGATTTCCCCAAGTGGAGGCATAAATTTAAACCTTTATGGCCGTCATCCCAACTCATTTTGGGTTACACAGGGTTGCCACCTCGAAAAAGCTTAACTTTTTACCTCTGCCTCCATTTAGAAAAGGAGTAGAATTAAATAGTGTTGCCACCGGTAAAAGTGCGAGTTTCGTCGCTCAATAAACTCTTGCTTCTCAAGTTGGAGAGTTAACCCTTTGAGACCCTATTTTTGGGATTTCCCCACGTGAAAGCATAAATTTAACCCTTTAAATTTATTTCGGAAATGCCTAGACCGCATTTCTCTTCCCGACTCACACAAGGGCCAGATCCTGATGTTAAGTCTATGGGTACTCCTACTGATCCGGCTACGCAATCCCCGTCAAGCAACGAGATTTTTCTTGTGTGAGTCGGGAGGAGAATTGCGGACTAGGCATTTTATGGCCGTCACCCCAACTCATGTGGGCTTAAATAGTGTTGCCACCGGAGAAAAGGGTGAGTTTTGGGGGGAGGGGGGATTCAGTGTATACCTCATGGATTAGAAACCCCATGCGGATTCGAATCCACACCATACCGCATGCCGCATGTGGATTCGAATCTCACCATACTGCATATACCGCATGCGGTATGTGGATTCGAATCCCCATGGGGTTTCTAATCCCAATATACCGCATATACCACATGCCGCATATACCGCATATACCGCATGCCTCATGCGGTATGTGGATTCGAATCCCCACTTCTACACTACTGCTGCTTAGCCTAAGTGCCCTATAAAACGCGCAAAGTTACCAAGAAAAGAGAGAGTTAAAATCCGCAAAAAAGTTAATAGACTTGCCAGTGCCTAAATGCTTAAAGCAAAAAATAGAAAAAATGTTTAAAAAGTTCAAACATTAAACTTGGAAAACCCAAAACCTAAAGACAATGAAGAGGGCTTACCTCTTATGCAACTTAACTTCTTCCACTCTTGAAGAAACATGGCCGACCTTTTACCCCAAACTTTCATTCACCCCTGCCACTCCCTAGTCGCTGGGGGGCAGTGTGGGTGGGGCTGAAGGCCTCCACACAATGAAAAATATCCTACTCGCGGAGATTTTAACTAGAGAAAATAATATAATTAAGAATGTGGACCTGTTTGATCGGAAAGAGCAGAATTAACTCTCCAGAATACATGAGAAATATTATGAAATACACAAGTAGTGTATTTAATAACCTTTGCATGTATTTAATCACCTTGGTGAGCTTCTATAGACTATTCAGAATCCTATTAATTTTAATGTTAGTTTTAGTATAGCTATTCTAGTGAGTGAATAACTAGTTTTCTTTTATATTTATTTTTATTTTCTTTTATAAACAGATTTTTAAGTTTTTTTGTGCTTTTGTCTATATTATTTATTTTTTTATTTTTAATAGGACCTTCTTATCCACAGCACTAAGGTTCCTTTTTGTAGTTAATATACATCTTCTAGACCAACTTCCAAAAAAGGCTTTCATTGGTCAGAATCATATTATTAACTGTGTAGAAAATTAAAGCAGATCTGCCAACCGTTTAACGACCAGCGTGAGCAACTCAATGGGCTATAAGCAGTCGCCCGTCCCTAATTTAGGGTCACTGGTTCCAGGGAAGGGAGAGAGCCAGTGCCGTAAGACAAACACAACATCCATGCCTCACCGGGATTCGAACCCGGACCCTTTATGGACGAATGATCAGAGGCCTGCGCCACCGGGGCGGCACCCAACCTTACTCTATTATTCAGAATAATTTTTCTTAAAGTTCTTTTGATGAAAGAAGTAGGAATTTTGTTCTCTAGAAAACTGTCTAATAGTATATTAATGTGGTAATTGAAGTCCAAATTGTTGGTGCAAATTCTTGAAATTCAAAGCACCTGAGAAATTAGTACATTCTCAATAACTTTGTTTGATATGTTATTATTCCAGGGTAGATATTTAATTACTTTGAAAGGAAAATTAACTCTTTTATCAGAGAGGCTAATGGATGGGTTCCCTCTGTTAAGTTTAATGCTTAAGTCTAGGAACTCTAGTTCCTGATTACTGTGGTTGGTTTTACATAAGTTAAGAGAGCTAGGATAGATATTATCAAAATCACTTTCTATAACTTCTGAATTATTTATATACAGCAGATCGTCAATATATCTAAAGGTGTAAAGGTAGTTATCGGAGCAAGTGGAGTGATTTTTAATGAATTTATATTCCTTAAAGAACAGGAATAGATTTGCAATACTTGTGGATATAGACGTTCCCATAGGGATACCGTTTACTTGCTTATAGAGAGTATTATTATATAAGATATGGTTATTTTTTATGCAGCAATTGAGATAAGAGTTCCAGGCTCCTACATTAACAAATTGGTTAAGTTTAAATTCTGCATACAGCTTTTTAAAGGTAGTGATTATATCTGATAGAGGCAGATTAGTACGTATATAGGTTCTCAAAATCATAACTATTAATATCTAAGGGATTTACTTCGAGTATAGTGAAAATTATTTCTGCAGGGCCTTCAGCCCCACCCACACTGCCCCCAGCGACTAGGGAGTGGCAGGGGTGAATGAAAGTTTGGGGTAAAAGGTCGGCCATGTTTCTTCAAGAGTGGAAGAAGTTAAGTTGCATAAGAGGTAAGCTCTCTTCATTGTCTTTAGGTTTTGGGTTTTCCAAGTTCAATGTTTGAACTTTTTAAACATTTTTTCTATTTTTTGTTTTAAGCATTTAGGCACTGGCAAGTCTATTAACTTTTTTGCGGATTTTAACTCTCTCTTTTCTTGGTAACTTTGCGCGTTTTATAGGGCACTTAGGCTAAGCAGCTGGCCGTTTTTTTTTTTTTTTTTTTTTTTTGTTCTTGTAGTCAACGATGTGTTTTCAATGTCGTTAAGTTCTTAATAACTACTTAATTATGCACTTAAAGCACTTCTGAAATACTTTGTACATATTGCAACTAATTGTTTATGTCATAAAACCTTCACAAAGCATTTCTTTAGTTTATTATTGTCTTTATTTTATTCTCGTTTTTGTGTTGCCAGAAGTTGTGGAGTAGGGGGTTTTGTAATCCAGTTTTCTTTCAGGAATCTGTGCTTTAGAAAAAAATTAATATTTCCTTTTTTTATTGCAATGTTTAAGAATTCGTAGTACTTTTGTATTGCTATTCAGGTTTAAATTCTCTCTTAGGCGACTAGGTAACTTGGCAATGTGTTATTGCTGAACATTACTTCTGATTCATTATGTCACTCTTACAACTTGAGTTTTCTATAATCATCTTCTTTCTGTTTATTAGTAACAGATGAAGAGCATGGGTTGGGCCAGGAAAGTTATGGATGCATGCTAAAATGTTAACTAAAGCTTCGTTTTACAACTCTGTGGAGGTTATGACATATATATATATTTTTTAAATTTTTTGGTGGGCTTATTACTTGCATCTATGGCTTTGCAGAAACCCAATTCCAAATAGGTCTTTGTGGAAGTGAGAAAATGCAGAGTTTTGCTGGTCCTTGATAAAGCCAAGGCTCGGTATTCTCGACACTTTCTACATTCTGTTTTTCTATTATTTTTTTCTCTTTTTACACACACCGGTCAATATGTAGCCTTTTGTATGTTGTACTTGGTATGAGTCAAACATTTTTTTGCTTCAGTCTCTTCTTAATAGAATGTGAATTCTGAATTTTCATAACTGCTGCGTTGCCCGTTTCGATCTTCAGGTTATTTTGGTACTTTCGTTTTAAATTCTTAAGTGTTTTTCTTATGTTTTCGGTTCTGCTCTTAAGTATATATATATATTATCGATTATGAAAAAGCCATTCATTCGGTGAAACCATCAGCAGTTACAATGGCTCTGAAATCCTGCGGTATTGAAGATGCATACATTAATATTATTAATAGCATCTATGAAAATGCAAGTGCAGAGATTCGGCTGTTTGAAAATACAACACATAAAAATTGGAAAGGGAGTGAGACAAGGGGACACCATATCTCCGAAGCTCTTTAATGCCACATTGAAAAATGTATTTCAATCACTGAACTGGGAAAACAAAGGGATAAAGATTAATGGAGATTATCTAACCCACCTTCGTTTTGCTGATGACGTAGTCATTTTTGCAACTATCCCATCAGAGCTGCAGAGTATGATCCAAGAACTTGCTGACAAGAGTAAAGAAGTGGTATTAAAATTGAACTTTCAGAAGACAAAAGTGATGTTCAATGCCTTTACAAGAAATGGAGATTTATCGATTGATGGAGAAAAGCTGGAGATAACAGACACGTACGTTTATCTTGGACGGCAGATATCAAGTGAGGGTCACATTGATGAAGAGATTAATCGGCGTACAAAACTTGCCTGGAGAGCTTTTGGAAGAAACAGCATAATTTTCAAGAGCAATATGCCATTATATCTTAAAAGAAAAGTGTTTGATCAATGCATCCTTCCAGTGCTTACGTATGGTGCACAGACGTGGACCTTAACTAAAAGAGATATACAAAGACTGCAGACAACTCAAAGAAGCATGGAGACGTGCATGCTTGGTGTAACCAGGAGAGATAAGAAGAGGAACTCGTGGATCGGGAAAATGACAAGACTGGAATACATCATGATCAGAGTTAAATCCCTGAAATGGCAATGGGCTGGACATACTGCCTGACGGACAGACGATCGATAGACAGCCGAAATTTTAGATTGGATTCCAAGGGACAGGAAAAGGCCCAGAAGAAGACCACATGGGAGATGGGTGGATGAAATTCGAAAGTATGCGGGAGTGACATGGAGGAGACTGGCACAAGACAGACCGTTGTGGAGGAAACTTGGGGAGACCTTCGTCCAGCAGTGGATTGATAATGGTTGACAATGATGATGATGATGATGATATATAGATATATATATATATCGACATGAAGGCAGAGGGTGCTAAGAATCCCGGAGGACCGGACTAGGCTGCCATCTGATGCTGACTTTGGCAACGTACAATGGACGCTCCTATCTTCTGATTCAAGGCTTCTTGAATTGGAAGAGGAACTAAAAAGGATCAAGTGGGACATCGTGGGGCTAAGAGAGGTAAGGAGAAAAGGAGAAGATTTCATCGAACTGAAAAGTGGACATCTCTTCTACTATCGTGGGACAGATACTGGCAGAACTAGTGGTGTTGGATTTATAATAAACAAGAAACTGAAGGATAAAGTTGTAGAAGTTGAAAGTTCCTCTGACAGAGCTGCACGGCTTGTTATCCAACTCTCGAAAAGATACCAGGCTCAGATTATTCAAACTTATGCACCCACCACAAGTCATCCTGAAGAAGAAATTGAAGAATTTTATGAGGAAATTTGTCATCTAAATAATAAAGGTAAGCAGCACTTGAAAATAATTATGGGAGATTTCAATGCAAAAATAGGGCAACGGCAACAGAATGAAACTTCAGTAGGTAAATTCGGTCACGGCAACAGAAACCAGCGTGGAAATACTCTCGTTGAGTTTGCAGAGGCAGAAGGGTTTTTCATCTTGAACTCCTTCTTCAAGAAAAAAGCCACACAGGAAATGGACATGGAGACATCCAAATGGGACGACAAGTGAAATTGATTTTATTATGTGTAACAAAAAATTCGTCATAGAAGACTGCAGTGTGCTAAACAAGTTCAACACAGGTAGTGACCATAGATTGGTGAGATGTAAGATGCACCTCAACACTAAACTTGAACGTGGCAAGCTCATAAGACAAACAAAATCTATTGACATAACCAACCTTAAAAAACACCATAATACCTTCAAGTTGGAACTGAAGAACAGGTTCTCTGCTTTAGAAGGCCTAACATCGGAAGAAGTGGACATCTCTGAAGTTAACAGAAAAGTAACCGAAGCTCTTATGGAAACAGCAACAAGATTAGCTGGGTCTAAGAACAAGTTGCATGTAAATAAATTATCAGGAAAAACGAAAATGTTGATGCAAAAAAGAAGAGAGATGAGGACAACTAAAGAAGATGTGACTTCCAAAGTGGAATATATAGAGCTATGCAAGACAGTACGAAAAAGTATCACTGAAGACGTAAGAAAATTCAACTGTGAACTAGTGAGGAAAGCAATTGAAAACAACCAAAGCCTAAAGATAGCAAAGGGACATCTCAGTAAGGGAAGAAAACAGATTATGGCACTGAGAAAAGAAGATGGTTCTGTAACAAGAAATAGAGGCGAAATTTTGACAAGAGTGAAAGATTTCTACTCCAAATTATATGAAAGGGATGATACATGCACTCCAGACATCATGAAAGATACCAGTACCAGAGTTCCTCCCAGTCCTTCCAGCAAGAAGTTGCACATGCAATCAAGAACATGAAGCGGGGAAAAGCTCCAGGAGAAGATGGTATTACTGTAGACATCATACAAGAAGCAAGTGGAGAAATCGAAACAGTACTCGCCCAAATTTTCACTGATGCCTTAATGAAGGAAAGATTCCTGAGGACTGGAACACCGCTACAATGATCCTGCTACATAAGAAAGGTGACATTGAGGATCTCGGAAACTACAGACCTATCAGCCTCCTATCAGTAGTTTATAAAATCTTCACTAAAGTTCTTTCACACCGCTTGAAGGTAACACTGGACATGGCTCAACCGAGAGAACAAGCTGGATTCAGGAGTGGCTACAGCACAATAGATCATATCCATGTGCTGAGAGAACTAATTGAAAGAGCGAGGGAATATGAACTTCCATTGTGCATGGCTTTTATCGATTATGAAAAAGCCTTTGATTCGGTGAAACCATCAGCAGTTACAATGGCTCTGAAACCTGCGGCATTGAAGATGCATACATTAATATTATTAATAACATTTATGAAAATGCAAGTGCAAAGATTAGGCTGTTTGAAAATACAACACACATAAAAATTGGAAAGGGAGTGAGACAAGGTGACACCATATCTCCGAAGCTCTTTAATGCCTCATTGGAGGGTGTTTTTCAGTCACTGAGCTGGGAAAACAAGGGGATAAAGATTAATGGAGATTATCTAACCCACCTTCGTTTTGCTGATGACATAGTCATTTTTGCAACTAGCCCATCAGAGCTGCAGAGTATGATCCAGGAACTTGCTGACAAGAGTAAAGAAGTGGGATTAAAAATCAACTTTCAGAAGACAAAAGTGATGTTCAATGCTTTTACAAGAAATGAAGATTTATCGATTGATGGAGAAAAGCTGGAGATAACAGACACGTACGTTTATCTTGGACAGCAGATATCAAGTGAGGGTCACATTGATGAAGAAATTAATCGGCGTACAAAACTTGCCTGGAGAGCTTTTGGAAGAAAACAGCATAATTTTCAAGAGCAATATGCCATTATGTCTTAAAAGAAAAGTGTTTGATCAATGCATCCTTCCAGTGCTTACGTATGGTGCAGAGACGTGGACCTTAACTAAAAGAGACATACAAAGGCTGCAGACAACTCAAAGAAGCATGGAGAGGTGCATACTTGGTGTAACCAGGAGAGATAAGAAGAGGAACTCGTGGATCCGAAAAATGACAAGAGTGGAAGACATCATGATCAGAGTTAAATCCCTGAAATGGCAATGGGCTGGACATACTGCCAGAAGGACAGATCATCGATGGACAGCCAAAATTTTAGATTGGATTCCAAGGACAGGAAAAGACCCAGAAGAAGACCACATGGGAGATGGGTGGATGAAATTCGAAAGTATGCAGGGGTGACATGGAGGAGACTGGCACAAGACAGACCGTTGTGGAGGAAACTTGGGGAGACCTTCGTCCAGCAGTGGATTGATAATGGTTGACAATGATGATGATGATGATGATGATGATATATTCTATGCACCTACCACAAGTCATCCTGAAGAAACTTATGCACCTACCACAAGTCATCCTGAAGAAGAAATTGAAGAATTTTATGAGGAAATTTGTCATCTAAATAATAAAGGTAAGCAGCACTTCAAAATAATTATGGGAGATTTCAATGCAAAAATAGGGCAACGGCAACAGAATGAAACTTCAGTAGGTAAATTCGGTCACGGCAACAGAAACCAGCGTGGAAATACTCTCGTTGAGTTTGCAGAGACAGAAGGGTTTTTCATCTTGAACTCCTTCTTCAAGAAAAAGCCACACAGGAAATGGACATGGAGACATCCAAATGGGACGACAAGTGAAATTGATTTTATTATGTGTAACAAAAAATTCGTCATAGAAGACTGCAGTGTGCTAAACAAGTTCAACACAGGCAGTGACCATAGATTGGTGAGATGTAAGATGCACCTCAACACTAAACTCGAACGTAGCAAGCTCATAAGACAAACAAAATGTATTGACATAACCAACCTTAAAAAACACCATAATACCTTCAAGTTGGAACTGAAGAACAGGTTCTCTGCTTTAGAAGGCCTAACATCGGAAGAAGTGGACATCTCTGAAGTTAACAGAAAAGTAACCAAAGCTCTTATGGAAACAGCAACAAAATTAGCTGGGTCTAAGAACAAGTTGCATGTAAACAAATTATCAGGAAAAACCAAAATGTTGATGCAAAAAAGAAGAGTGATGAGGACAACTAAAGAAGATGTGACTTCCAAAGTGGAATATATAGAGCTATGCAAGACAGTACGAAAAAGTATCACTGAAGACGTAAGGAAATTCAACTGTGAACTAGTAAGGAAAGCAATTGAAAACAACCAAAGCCTAAAGATAGCAAAGGGACATCTCAGTAAGGGGAAAAACAGATTATGGCACTGAGAAAAGAAGATGGTTCTGTAACAAGAAATAGAGGCAAAATTTTGACAAGAGTGAAAGATTTCTACTTCAAATTATATGAAAGGGATGATACATGCACTCCAGACATCATGAAAGATACGAGTACCAGAGTTCCTCCAGTCCTTCCAGCAGAAGTTGCACATGCAATCAAGAACATGAAGCGGGGAAAAGCTCCAGGAGAAGATGGAATTACTGTAGACATCATACAAGAAGCAAGTGGAGAAATCGAAACAGTACTCGCCCAAATTTTCACTTGATGCCTTAATGAAGGAAAGATTCCTGAGGATTGGAACAACGCTACAATGATCCTGCTACATAAGAAAGGTGACATTGAGGATCTCGGAAACTACAGACCTATCAGCCTCCTATCAATAGTTTATAAAATCTTCACTAAAGTTCTTTCACACCGCTTGAAGGTAACACTGGACATGGCTCAACCGAGAGAACAAGCTGGATTCAGGAGTGGCTACAGCACAATAGATCATATCCACGTACTGAGAGAACTAATTGAAAGAGCGAAGGAATATGAACTTCCATTGTGCATGGCTTTTATCGATTATGAAAAAGCCTTTGATTCGGTGAAACCATCAGCAGTTACAATGGCTCTGAAAACCTGCAGTATTGAAGATGCATACATTAATATTATTAATAACATCTATGAAAATGCAAGTGCAAAGATTCGGCTGTTTGAAAATACAACACACGTAAAAATTGGAAAGGGAGTGAGACAAGGTGACACCATATCTCCGAAGCTCTTTAATGCCACATTAGAGGGTGTTTTTCAGTCGCTGAGCTGGGAAAACAAGGGGATAAAGATTAATGGAGATTATCTAACCCACTTTCCTTTTTCCTGATGACGTAGTCATTTTTGCAACTACCCCATCAGAGCTGCAGAGTATGATCCAGGAACTTGCTGACAAGAGTAAAGAAGTGGGATTAAAAATGAACTTTCAGAAGACAAAAGTGATGTTCAATGCTTTTACAAGAAATGAAGATTTATCGATTGATGGAGAAAAGCAGGAGATAACAGACACGTACGTTTATCTTGGACAGCAGATATCAAGTGATGGTCACATTGATGAGGAGATTAATCGGCGTACAAAACTTGCCTGGAGAGCTTTTGGAAGAAACAGCATAATTTTCAAGAGCAATATGCCATTATGTCTTAAAAGAAAAGTGTTTGATCAATGCATCCTTCCAGTGCTTACGTATGGTGCAGAGACGTGGACCTTAACTAAAAGAGACATACAAAGGCTGCAGACAACTCAAAGAAGCATGGAGAGGTGCATGCTTGGTATAACCAGGAGAGATAAGAAGAGGAACTCGTGGATCCGAAAAATGACAAGAGTGGAAGACATCATGATCAGAGTTAAATCCCTGAAATGGCAATGGGCTGGACATACTGCCAGAAGGACAGATCATCGATGGACAGCCAAAATTTTAGATTGTATTCCAAGGGACAGGAGAAGACCCAGAAGAAGACCACATGGGAGATGGGTGGATGAAATTCGAAAGTATGCGGGAGTGACATGGAGGAGACTGGCACAAGACAGACCGTTGTGGAGGAAACTTGGGGAGACCTTCGTCCAGCAGTGAATTGATAATGGTTGACAATGATGATGATGATGATGATATATATTCTATTAAGAAGAGACTGAAGCAAAAAATTTTTCTTAATAGAATGTGAATTCTGAATTTTCATAACTTCTGGGTTGCGCGTTTTGATCTTCAGGTTATTTTGCAACTTTCGTTTTAAATTCTAAAGTTTTTCTTATGTTTTCGGCTTTGCTCTATATAAAGCATAATTCGCCCCACCCCCAGATTTTGGTGCGCCCCCCTCCCCCGTTGAAAATTTTCTAGTGCCGTCCCTGCATGGGTTAGACCACTGCGCCACCGGAGTGGCCTGCCATTTATAACAGATTCATTTGATCGCGATAAACCTTCGTTATATCGCACTTACTTCCTAAGATATGAGTAATATTTAAATTAGCATCAGCTCCAGTGAATTCCCCCCTCAACCCGCCAACAAAGAAATTTCAAAGGAAAAGAATTCAGCTCATTTGCAGAGTGCAAATGACCGCCTATTGGTAAATCTATAGAGGCACGTTATTCATGAAAATGTTGGGGGGGGGGTAGTCCGGCACCAGTTCTCCTGCTTAAATTTTCAGGAAATTAACCATGCCATTTATTAAAGTTCGGTTGCATCTTGTTTGATCCCATAGACCTCCTTTAGATAGTCCTTCATTCCTTAGATATTAATTATTTTCACATTACCTTCATTCAGCCCCGTTCGGTTACATCTTGTTTGATCCCATAGACCTCCTTAGATAGTCCTTCATTCCTTAGATATTGATTATTTTCACATTATGTTCATTCAGCCCCGCTCCCAAAGCTAGAGCAAAGAATATGCTAGAGTACAGCGCTTTCCTCCCTCCCTCCCTCCCTCCGCTTTCGAAATGCCTCCCCGGTGGCGCAGTGGTCTAAGCGATAGCTTCTGGTCATTCGTCCGAGATGGGTCCGGGTTCGAATCGGGTCTGGTACGATTCGTCCAATGCCGATTCGTCCAATGGACAATTGGTCCAAAGGTGCGATTCGTCCAATGGTACGATTGGTCCAATCCCGATTCGTCCAACGGGACGATTGGTCCAATGCCGATTCGTACAATGGGACAGTGGCGGCTCGTGGTGTAAAATGCTGGTGAGGCGAACGGTCTTGATGTAAATGTAAAACAGTAAAACGTATGTTATTGAAAAATATATAAATTCGTATAACGTTATACGAATATATATATATATATATATATATATCAGTGGCGTAGCAGGGGGGGGTCGTGGTTTGCACACCCCTTATTAGGCGAGACAGTTAGCTTTTTTTCTAAGTACGTTTTATAGATAATTTCCTATTTAAATTCTTTGATTTTTATATAACTCGGAAAGCAATGTAATTTCTTGATAATAGAAGAGAAAGTAAAGCAAAGCGGCCAAAGAAGTTGCTTTATTAAATTTTTATTAAAACAACTATAATTTATTGCATTTTCTTCATTTTATTAAATTAGCTTCATTTTGTATTAATATTCAAGATGTGCGTACGTACCAATAGGAAAATATTTGTCGAAGCGCCCCCCCCCCCCAAATTGTTATATGTACTTATACACAGTTATACAGCAGAAGTGCAGAACACCCCCCCTTCAAAAAGTTTCATGTCAAAGGCAGTATCCCCCATTGGATATCTTTGAAGTCCTGGGTTCGAGTCGGCTGAATCATTAAAATCCGCTGAGATTCGGAAGTCTCGTTAAGCCATTGGTCCAGGGTAAGCGGCGCCTTGTTATTAACAGCTGTAAACCCCATCCCTTAGGGCTCCATCCCATGTCATTTAGCCCTTATATACAAATATTATTAAACAGTAATGGAATAAAATTATAGAAATATATGAAGCACGGCGTGGGGAGTCTTTCTTCACGAAAAAATCCAAAAATTTTAGAGGAAAAATGTACATATACCTCTCTATATATGTGTGTGTGTAATATACGCTACTTTTGCAACAATATTTTTATGAAAACAATTATTCGATAATTTTACAACAAAGAAAGAAATATTTCACCAGTATTCTTTTATGTAATACACTTGAGCAAAAATACGCAATTTGCGCGGTTTCTTTAGCTAGTCAATGCGTCACTCACATCCCAACGCCAATCGGAGATCCACTTCTTAAAAAATTCAAAGTAAATCATTTGAATATAATTTTTTTCTCACGAAGTGTTTCTTGAGCTTGAATAAAAGTCACAGTTCGATTGGCATATTAGTGAAGGTGCATTTAGCACGGGTCACAAACTGAAGTCCAGGCTCGTGATAACTATGTACAGGAGAAGTCAAGCTAAGGAAGCACATTTCTATATAAAAAAAGTATAAAATAATTTAAACCTGGAATTAAAAACAGGGGAATACGATATTAATTTGCTTTGATCTCGAACAGAATGCTTTCAGTTTATTTTTTATAAATAAGTTCAATTCTGCGATCCTTTTTGGCTGCAAATTTGTCTATGATCAGATCATAAAATGGTTGAATGGACATTAGATGGTTCAGCAATTCTTTCTCGATTGAAATTTTAGTGAGTGAAGACAAACGATCTTGTGCCGTTGTATTACGGAGGTAAGTCTTAATTCTCTTCAAACAAGAAAAAATTCCTTTCAGCAGAAGAACTTGTTGACGCCAGTGTCAATACAAGAGAAAATAATTTGTAGGCTTCTGGTAACACATCTTTCAGCTCGTTTTCTTTCATTGTTTTCTGAAAACTGAGTTCCCTGAAGTTGTGATCATTATATAAAAAATCTAATTCGTTTTTTAGTCGTTGTGTGTCTGTAAAAATGTTTGGATAAATTTTTTGAGAGTGTTAAGGGCACTGGATGGAAATGACTCTGAATAACTATGGTATTTTGAGCTGTCAACTAGCTGCAGAAACTCGAGCTTTCCCATATCTTCAAATCTGGTATTTATTTGGACTTTTATATATTCATGAATACACTCAATTAAATCATTCTATATCGTTTTAGATTGTCCAGAAAATAAGCTTCGTATTTCTTCAAAATGTGCTTTTAATTCTGGGGTGCTCCTACGAAGTAACATTTGGAACATTTCCTTGAAATTACCTTCATTTAATGAGGAAATAGTTTCATCATGTCCTCGAAAAGGCAGTTCTTGCTTGCTTAGAACGACAACTAAATCAATTATATGTTCCATAAAAAGCCTATTTAGTCTGACCTTTTCATTAAACTTGACTTTATGAAGAGCAGCATTTTCTTTGAGCATATCAGAAATAGTGTTTGTTTTTTTCCATTCGTTTTAGACCTACGTGGTTAGTTCTATGCTCTTTAGAGCTTTCGTGCAATTTTGCACTACGAGAAAAGTTTTTTAGATCAAAAATAACCCGTTGTATTCCACACATTTTTCTTATTGCTCAAAAGTAAACATGGCCAGCAAAAGAGAGTTTGCTTGTAATAGCATCAGAAAGCCAGGGAAAAATCTCGTACTATGATTTATTGAAAGACCTAAAAAACGATTTGCCGCACTTCTTATCTTTAGATATTGAACTTATTATAGGTGTCGGTCTTCCAGATATGAGAACATCCTTGTTATCATAATCTTTCCAGTGTTTAAAAGGAATTTCTTTCAGAACACAAATCACGTCGCTTGTTGGGCCATTCATATTTTCCAACCAAAATCAAAATATGCTGTTTAGTAACAATAACAAAATGAAAAAAGAAAAACTCAACATTACTATGAACTAGCAAACACCCGCAGAAGAGAGGATTGAAAACACACTACAAAAAGTTAGATTCAAATACACTCTGACGAATAGTTAAAGCTACGTAGAAATCTTTGTACTCCAAAGCGTATAGAGGCGAACGGCGTCATCGCCTGTGAAACCACTTTTCACAAGGGTCATCTGCTCATTTTCCCGCGCCCATTGGATACACAATCCTTGGGTTCTCCAATAACAGCGGAGATGCGATTCCAGTTTAAGCGAAATGGAGGGTCGCCTCAGAAATTTCCTTTCTCTTACTGGAAGTCCGGCACCTCTTTAGGTAGACCTCGGACCGTGGGGGTGGGGTGGGGGTGGGGTTCAGTCTGTAGGGCTCTTCTCTGATCCCCAGTTCCCAAAACCGGCTTCTCATCGAGACGATTCAGCCGGTCGCCTCTAAGCGCTTAAAACATGCAGCTGCTTTGCAAAAATAATGATTCATTCCTCTTCTCGAAAGCCTTTCTTTAACCATTCATGAATCACAATGTGAATTTCAGTGTTTCATTTATCCTGCAAAGTTCTTATATCTTTGTTACTGACAGAAGGTTTTTTTTTCTTTCACTTCTCATTCTGCGGAATTTCAGGTGAGGCGGCGCCTCACTTGCCTCATCTGACGGGCCGCCACTGCAATGGGACGATTGGTCCAATGCCGATTGGTCCAATGGACAATTGGTCCAATTCCGTCCTATCTGTCCGAAGTGCTACTCGTGGTATAAAAATGTCATCTGTTCTGATTCTAGCTCCGATGTTATACGAAAGTACCGGTAGTCCAAAGAATGTAAAGTATTGTTACATTGCATGCGTAATACTGTGGTTACAGATTTTTTTTTTTTTTTTTTCGGAATCGCGTTTTTTTGTTATACTGTCCTTGTTGCCGTATGAAGTTACTGATGTATGAGCCGTTCAATCAACTTCAATGTTTCTCTTTTGCATTAAATAATATAAAAAACTAGTTTTCCGTTTCTGTTTGTAGAATGCAGTGTAGTTCCGCCAACAAGTGGCCAATGGAAACAACTGGTCGGGTTTGGACAGAGGCCTTTTTAACAGTTTTTATTCTACCGATGCCATATTCATCACGTTTACATATCATATCAAGTTAATAATATTGCGCTTTTTCTTAAGTACGAAATATTAATTCATAAAACCTAGGCCTAGGCCTTTTTAACAGTTTATATTCTACCGATGTCATATTCATGACGTTTACCTAACAAATAAAGTTAATAATATTGAGCTTTTACTTAAGTACGAAATATTAATTCATAAGGCCTAGGCCTTTTTAACAGTTTTTATTCTACCGATACCATATTCACAACGTTTACAATATGTTAATAATATTGAGCTTTTACTTAAGCCCGAAATATTAATTCATAGGCCCTAGGTGTAGGCCTTTTAAACAGTTTTTGTTCTACCGATGTCATATTCATAATGTTTGCATATCAGATCAAGTTAATAATATTGCGCTTTTACTTAAGCCCGAAATATTAATTCATAGGCCCTAGGCCTAGGCCTTTTTAACAGTTTTTGTTCTACCGATGTCATATTCATGATCTTTGCATATCACATCAAGGTAATAATATTGAGCTTTTTCTTAAGTACGAAATATTAATTCATAAGACCTAGGCCTAGGCCTTTTTAACAGTTTATATTCTACCGATGTCATATTCATGACGTTTACCTAACAAATAAAGTTAATAATATTGAGCTTTTACTTAAGTACGAAATATTAATTCATAAAGCCTAGGCCTAGGCCTTTTTAACAGTTTTTATTCTACCGATACCATATTCACAACGTTTACATATCAAATAAAGTTAATAATATTGAGGTTTTACTTTAGCCCGAAATATTAATTCATAGGCCCTAGGTGTAGGCCTTTTTTACAGTTTTTGTTCTACCGATGGCATATTCATAATGTTTGCATATCAGATCAAGTTAATAATATTGCGCTTTTACTTAAGCAGGTAATATTAATTCATAGGCCCTAGGCCTTTTTAACAGTTTTTGTTCTACCGATGTCATATTCATAATGTTTGCATATCAAATCAAGTTAATAATATTGCGCTTTTACTTAAGCTACGAAATATTAATTCATAGGCCCTAGGCCTAGGCCTTTTTAACAGTTTTTGTTCTATGGATGTCATATTCATAATGTTTGCATATCAAATCAAGTTAATAATATTACGCTTTTACTTAAGTACGAAATATTAATTCACAGGCCCTAGGCCTAGGCCTTTTTGACAGTTCTTATTTTACCGATGTCATATTCATAACGTTTAGCTATCCATCAAACTTACCAATGCTGTGCTAGTACTTTTAAATTCACATAATATGTAAAGGTTTGAATATGACATCAGTAGATTAAAAAGTATAAAAAGGCCTCGGCCTAAGTCATGAATTAATATTTTGTGCCTAAATAAAAGAGCAATGCCATTAACTTGAGTTGATGTGTAGACGTTATGAATATGGCATTGATAGAGTAAAAGTATTAAAAAGGCTAGGCCTTATGAATTAATACAATATTTTGTGCTTAAGTAAAAGCGCAATACTATTAACTTGATTTGATTGGTAAACGTTATGAATGTGACATCGGTAGAATAAAAACGGTTAAAAAGGCCTAGGCCTTGGCTTTTTGAATAAATATTTCGTGTTTAAGTAAAAGCGCTTCCATATCGTATAAGAAGCGTGCGTACAAGAAAACCCTGCTTATTCTTTACTTGGCCAAATGATTCAGGTATTCGAGGGCCTATAGTAGGGTATATATCCATAGCAACATTTGCATATGCAGGTAAGCATCCATGTTTTCTGAGTTTTGCCACTGCTGCCACTGTAGATGAGGTTGGATCCAAAGACAGGATCTTTTGCGGTATATTAGCAATAACATCATTCATCTTATTAGCATAGTCTGCTTTGTTTAAGATGACAGTTTGTTGTGTTTTGTCAGATTTTAAAATGCAGATATTTTTATCACACTTCAATAACTTTAGCTATTTAACCTCATTCCAAAATTTACGATCATCCGGTGTTAGAGGCTTATTGCCTAACTTTTGTACGGATTTAGCCAGTTTATATCGCACATGTTCTCTTTCGGTTTGAGGAATAGTTTCAGTGATATTTTCCATTTGCGTAATAAGGTGGCATTTATTAACTTTATTTGTTGGGTAAAACAAAGTTGTTTTACTGAAATACCTGACGATGGAGCACCCGGTGCTTTGAAAGATCTTGTAAGTTGCTGTACCTTAAAAGGTCTATTTTAAGTACAGTACCTTAAAAGGTCTATTTTAAGTAATAAATACTTTATCGTGCTGAGAAGGCTTTTCTAATTAAAATAATGTTTAGGGCACGAAGAATCCTTATTAAAGACGAGGTAGTTGCCAATCAGTGGGGTATTACTAATTGAAAAAGTGCAGGAACGCGCGGTCCCTTTACTTCTTCAATACCATACCCTTCTTACTCCCCCCAATTCCGCTTATCCCCTTTTTACTTTCTTATATTTATAGTATAAGTATAGTGATAGGTCGAAATCAGACTACTGGATGTACACGTTTTGACAATCGAGGAAAAAGTTTTAACCATTTGGTAAGAAATCACCGAAATGTTGGGGTCGTTTTGGGGTGCGAAATCTAAAATTAGTCCCATGTATTATCGAGCAAGATGTCGTTGGAAGCAGAAACTAATTTAGAGTGCAATGGTTAAAGCCATTTATTACTGAAACTTAGTTCTGGAGAGATTTGGATAGCGGCAGTTTGGGTACAGCACGGACAATTCTATAGTTCGCCTGAAAACCAGCGGTAGAACAGCCTGTATATTTATTGCTACGACGGATTTTTTCCGCTTGTGTGAAACGGGCCTAAAGCTCTAGAGAGCAAATAATCTCCCCTGCTTCCAGCGTAATTAAGGGGCACTCGTTACTGGACTAAAGCCTCAGCTGTTTGGATTTCATTATCCTGGGTGGTGTAATGGTTAGCGTACTCGAGCGCAAATCGTTACATGGAAAGAACAACTTGATTTATGTTTATATTATAAGCCTTGAATTAACATTATACCAAAAAAAAAAAAAGTTCATGTTTCGCTCGTTAAATCCGATATCTCGGTAAATTCGGGCTCGTTATAAGCAGATTCTTCTCTAACCTTTTCAACAAATAAACCGCAAATTATATGAGACGAAAAATTTATTGAAAAATTTGTTTTCTTTAAACATTCAGCTTCTGCTAACGGTATTCAGCCTAAAATTTTACCGTACCATGGTACAACATCCAAAGGAAAAATAAGATTTAATGATATTGTTATGTATGAAATGCATTTCGAAGTTTTTATACTATACGGATGCAGTTTAAACCTTTAACGACCGGAACGCCCATACATCCAAACTACCACGATCACCCCAAAACTCCGGACTACAATGAGTAGGATTTCCTATTAACACAAGTTCTTTGAATTTACACGATTAGCAGAAGACACACTCAGTCACTTCCATATAACACCATTTACTCAATGGTGTTGTATCGAAATGTATACATACAGCACCATTTACTCAATGGTGTTGTATCGAAATGGTTTTCTATTGGAGCAGGAGCCAAACAGGGTTGTGTAATGTCACCCTGGCTGTTTAATACATTTATGGATACGTGCATGTGTGATTAAAATGGACAATACTGGTTTATGTTTTGGTAATGTCCGTGTGTGTAGACTGCTATATGCTGATGACACAGTCCTGTTGGCAGAGAGCGAAAGTGAATTGCAGAGTACGCTGGCCCGGATGTACAAGGTTTGTATATAAATTTCAAACTGAGTATAAATAAGGGAAATACTAAAGTTATGGTTTTGGAGCGAGCGACTGCTAGTACTGTATGCAGGATAAGTCTAAATGGCACCGTTATTGATCAGGTAAATGAGTTTGTTTATTTGGGAAGCATGTTTGACAGAGAGAACAAATTAGATGGCGAAATTAGTAGGCGAGTGAACTCTTCACTGAAAGGCATAGCCGCTTTAGGAGGATTTCTAAGAATCACGGGTTCTCAAGAAAGTCCCGAATGGCTGTACATGAAAGTGTAGTTGTTCCTGCTCTGATGTAGGGCAGTGAAACCTGGGTTCTGTAGAATAGACATAGGACTCGTTAGATGCGTTACTTACTGGGCGTTTGTGGTAAGACACGCTCTGATCATGTGAGAAATGGAGATGTGTTGCAGATGTGTAACCTGAGGCAAAATTTTGTAAATAAGGTGCAGACTGATATTCTTAGGTGGTTTGGCCATGTTGAAAGAATGAGTGATGAGACGCTTACACTAAGAGAATTTATTCAGCTCAAGTGAAAGAAAAGAAAGATAGAGGGAAGCCAAGGAAATCCTGGGAGGACCAGATATAGGGAATGTCTGCATGAGAAAAGGGTAATGAGTACGAAGTACAAAAGATCTTGTGTGTGGTGTGTGATGGATGTTAATGAAGGCTCGAGCTGTGTGCCAAGATCGCTGTAAATGGAGACGCCTGATACAGCAACAGTGAGTTCTTTCTGTGAGG
The DNA here is from genome assembly GCA_039090855.1 of Macrothele yani. Classification (NCBI taxonomy): domain Eukaryota; kingdom Metazoa; phylum Arthropoda; class Arachnida; order Araneae; family Macrothelidae; genus Macrothele; species Macrothele yani. Next base: position 90,450,376 of record CM076989.1, on the reverse strand, counting down.
AGCTAACCTCTGAATATCAGAGAACAGCTTAGCGACATGTACACCGATGACCTATTACATTAGGACCACTCCCAGCCTAGAGAAATGAGCGAGCCTGAAGACCGAACTATGACGCAGGTGAAATTCACAGAGCAGTACATATACAATCAGATGACCGGCTTTCGGTTAGTAGAGTGTTCGGAGTCAGAATGGGAAAAGCTGCTGATTTATCGGAGTTCGATATCGAACAAATTGTGATGGCACAGCACCTCTGAACTACGATCTGGGAAACGGCGCTGCTGGTAGGTTGTTCACGTGCCGCTGCTGTGATTACGTATCAAAAGTGGTGCACAGATGGCCAAACGACGAGCCGTTGTCCAGCCGTGTGCGTCCGCAGCTCATTGATGCCAGAGGGAAGCGGAGACTGTCGCACATTGTTCACAGCGACCGCAGGGCCACAGTGTGACAAATCACACGCAGCTGCAACAGTGGAGATCAGGGTAATGTGTCACAGCACACAGTTCGTCGCAACCTTATGTGCATGGGCCTGCGTAGCCGAAGACCCAGCAGGGTCCCCATGCTCACTGCACGTCATCGTCAATAACGCATGAAATGGGCCCAAGATCATCGAGATTGGACTCTGGATGATTGGAAGAAAGTGGCCTGGTCTGACGAATTATGATTCCGGGTACATCGCGTAGACGGCCGAGCGCGGATACGCTGATTACCAATGGAGACTATGACACTTGAATACGCTGTCGGGCGGGAAAAGGTCGGCGGCGGCGGTGTTATGCTGTAGGCGATACTTCCTTCGGAGACTTTAGGTCACAATATCTCAATAGCACAGTCCCTATCTGAACATCGTTGCGGACCAAGTTCACCCATTCGTGGCAACTGTATTCCCTGCTGGTGAGGGCCATTACCAACAGAATAATGCGCCATGCCACACTGCCAGAATCGTCAAGGAGTGGTTCGAGGAACATGCGATTTACTTTCCGTTAATACCCTGGCTTCCAAATTCACCTGACATGAACCCAATCGAACATTTGTGGTTCGACTTGGAAAAGCGGGTTCGCGCTAAATCACCATCACTCCGAAATGCACGGGAAATGGAGGATCTGCTATTGACATTATGGTACCAGATACCCCAGGATACCTATCGCCACATCATCGAATCGATGCCTCGCCGAGTGGCTGCTGTTTTGCGAGCTAAAGGGGTCCTACAGCTTATTAGGTAGCTGGTCATAATGTAATGGCTAATCGGTGTATGTATGTGCACTCTGTCACCATTTTTGTGGCTAAATATATTGTAACGTATACTCTAGATTTACTTTCCTTTTGATTTTACTATCTCCAGTTATTTTATTTTTCTATGTAAATTATCTTCTTACTGAAGGAGATGTTATTTCTCCCGCTGAATGAGATCTGGCAATGAGTGTAAGTCATGACGTGGTGGTAGCCAGTATAAATAGGCGCGTTCAACGATACCTAGGAGAGCTTTTGTTGATGTGCGTAGAGAGAGAGCTTTTGTTTATGTGGTAGAGAGCTTTTGTGTTACGTGAGAGAGCTGTTGTTTATGTGTAAAGAGAGCTTCGTTTATGTGAGTAGAGCTTCGTTCATGTGCAAGCAGCTACGTTTTATTGAGTAGCTGTGTGACCTATGTAATGTATGTGGGATAATACCAGGAATAAGCCCTGAATAAAGAAGTTGCTGTAAGTACGTTTTTCTCAGTTCATAGTTTTGTCAGATCCCTGTCTGGCTGTTAGGTTTATTTCATTAGTTGTTATTATTAACAACCAGCATAAGACTTTATTCATCTTAATTACTACTACAACATTACTAGCAGTTAAGAGCTTGTTCATGATTATTACTACACTACTAGCAGGAAACTTTATTCAGGATATAATTAACAAACAACAACCATTACTAGAAGAAACTAGTAGTAGTAGAAGCATTATATTCATTATAATTCATTAGAAGAAATTATATTCATTATAATTCATTAGAAGAAATTATATTCATTATAATTCATTAGAAGAAATTATATTCATTATAATTGGCGCCCGAACTTTTCTCGAACACGAGGTCTTGACAATTATTACCCATGTCTTCCTTACCTGAGACAAACTTCAATTTTTCACCCTAAGGCAAGTTTCGGTGGTGATGGGATTAATTTCGACCATCTACAAGAAGCCTGTGGGGCTCACTTTACTGATAATGATTTCCAAGTGCCCAGGCATTCTTCACAATTTCGTAATTCACCAGCTTCCTATTACTCTGAGTCGCGGATCGTACCTGAGGGAGTTCAATCCTCTCAGCGAAGCAGAATGCTTGCCCATTTCATGCCACATGCAGGAACAATTCATTTCAATGGTTTGGAGGGATCTTTAAAATTCCTCGAGGATTTGGAAGATCATTTTGATATATACAATATTCCTCAAGACTGTAAAGTACAAATCGCAGGCACTTGCTTGAAGGATACCGCTAAGACCTGGTATCGGCAGTGGAGAGTGTCGAACCCGGATTCTCATTATGAGAATTTCCGAGCAGAATTTTTGGAAGTCTTTCCTTTCGGCCTCAGTCGAGCTAGCCTTGCACAACAACGTTTTTCTCGTCAGCAAGGACCCAAGGACAGCCCTGTTGCATTTGCTTTGGAAACAACACGCTTATATAACTTATGGGATCCACATGCCAGTCATGTCGACATGTTGGACACCCTATTGCAGCAGCTCGATCAATTTCTACAGGATTTTCTTGAGGTTCGACACCCTGCTACAATTCATGAATGCCTTCGCCTCATACGAACGTGTGAAGAGCGACATGGCAAACATGGTTCAACTCACTATGCTCGGGCACCCCGCGAGGCTTATTATGAAAATCCTCAGCAGCATAATAGGCCTAATGACTTTCATCGCGAGCGTTCACAAGTGCACGCCCAAGCTTCATACGTTCCACCGCATAGAAGAGGGGTACACCTACCGCTTGTTTCTGAACAATTTTCTGGGTACCGTACAAATGCACAGTATGCTCGACCCCGTTCCAATCCGCAGAATTCGGAACGTTTTCATGCTCAGGGCGATGACAATTTTTCTGCCCGTGCTGAGGGAAGAAGTAATAGAAATGAAAATGTCAACAGACATGCGGAGTTCCCGCAGCAGTTTTCACGCAGTTTTTCTCATCGTGAAAATTTTCCCGATACCCGGCAGGGCCGAGGTTTCAGACCGCATGATATTCCAACCAGGAATCCTTTAAACTTCCAAAGGAAGTAGACCAAGGGTCGGTCCTGCTTCCTGATACCAAGCATTCTGACCCTAAAACAGTATTAGTGACTGTTCAAACTCCTCAGTTGCCTGATGTGTTCTTGACAATTGAAGATATTATTGTCGAGACAAAGTTCGACACTGGTTCTGAAATATCAGCCCTAAATACGAAGTTTTGCACTGACAATTTTCCTGCAATACTCGTTCAGCCTGCGACGCAGTATTTGCGAGGTGCAAATAACGAAATCTTTAGTATCACAGGAACTGTCACAGTATCTCTAGAGCTGGGAAAGGCTCGTTTTACGCATTCTTTCCTGCTCATAGACAAACTACCTGTTAAATGTCTAATGGGCATGGACTTTATTAATACTTTTCAAGCTACCCTGGATTTCGTACAAAATGTTATTTCCTTTCCGGAACCTGTCGAAGTGATTCCTACGGATCCTATAGATATAACGAGTTTGTTATTGAGTAATCAATTGAATGAGAGGCAACGAAACCAGCTTTCTCTACTTTTGCAGGAAAGCCCTGGTTTATTTTCTGATCAACCTGGTTTCACACAGGTGGTTTATCATGTCATTGACACTGATGGTTCGAAACCGATAGCAACGAAACCTTACCCTTGTGCTCCCCATAAAAAACACGAAATGCAACGTCAAATTTCCGAGATGATTAAACAGGGCATAATAAGGGAATGAGCAAGCGCCTGTGCTGCGCCTGCCTTTTTGGTTCCAAAGAAACAACCCAATGAATTTCGTTTCGTGACAGATTTCCGCAAGCTCAACCAAGTCACGAAAACGATCAATTATCCACTACCTGTCATGTCTCATATTTTGCATGACCTGTCATCAACTAAATGGATGTCAACCTTGGATTTGGCGAGTGGATATTGGCAGGTGGCGGTACATCCAGACTCCGTCGATAAAACAGGCTTTGTGACTCCTTTTGGGGCTTATGAATACCTACGTATGCCTTTTGGATTAGCTTCTGCACCTGCTACTTTCCAAAAGCTTATGGATACGGTTCTCAGACCTGTTCTGGGTCCCCATGTGCATGTATATTTGGATGACATTATTATTACATCCGAGACTTTTGACGAGCACCTTTCTCTGCTCAAACAGGTGTTCCAACTCATATACAATGCTGGTTTGACGTTAAAACCTAGTAAATGCCAGATAGCGAAGGACGAGATTGTATATCTGGGGTTGAAAATCACTCCCCACGGCTTATTTACGGATAATGAAAAAATTAGGCCTATTGTTGACTTTCCTCGGCCTAAAACAGCAAAAGAACTATCACGCTTTCTGGGAATGACCGGATGGTATCAGCAGTTCGTCTCCGCTTATGCTACAATATGTGAGCCATTGTATGCTTTGAAACGAAAATACAAGAAGTTTGTTTGGACACCTGAGGCTAACGCTGCTTTTGAAACACTGAAGTCTGCGTTGACTCAGCCTCCTGTGTTGGCTTTCCCGGATCATACTAAGGAATTTGATATTTATACTGACGCATCCGGAGTTGGTTTTGGTTGCGTTTTGTCACAAGCTGGGCATCCAATAGCTTTTGCGTCTCGTACTTTAGCCAAAGCTGAACGCAATTATTCAGCTACGGAACGTGAATGTCTTGCTGTAGTGTATGCTCTTGACAAATTTCAATGTTATCTTAACGAATTGACAGTTAACATAATTACGGATCACTCTGCTCTTCAGTATTTGAATTCTGCTAAGCACCTCTCTCAAAGACTTATGAAGTGGGCTCTGAAGTTACAAGAGAGCAATATCAATATTTCGTATCAGCCAGGTCATAAGAATCAATTACCGGACGCATTGTCTCGCGTTCCGATTAGTGGGGTCCCCACAGAAACTACTCCTGGATGTCAGCCTTTACTTCTAATAGCTGATATAACATCCAGAGAGCAGATAATGGCAGAATTAATAAATGATCCAGATTTTGGGGATATCTATAATTTTTTGCTTGCGGGTTCGTCCCTACAAAGTGATCCTTCTCTGGCTGGAAGGTCACAGCATTTTGAAGTCATAGAGGGTCTTCTTTACTATACGAAATCTAGGACTACTAGGGCAGAGTTTCGCCCATATATTCCGCGAACCCTTAGAATGGCCCTTTTAAACGAATTTCATGACAAACCTCTTGCAGGCCATTTAGGTATTCGCAAGACCCGTTGTAAATTGCGGGATGTTGCCTATTGGCCTGGCATGTACCAAAGTGTGCTCGCATACGTTCAATCATGCCACTTGTGTCAGATTAATAATTACCGTAATGTAAGACCGGCCGGTCACTTGAAATCTAGTTCAAGTTCTCATGTTTTTGACATTATTTTAATAGATTTATTGGGACCTTATCCTTTATCTGTTAAAAACAAAGCTCGTTACGTTTTAGTATTAACTGATAATTTTTCTAAATGGGTTGAAGTTTTTCCCATTAAAGCCGCTACGGCAGAAGTTATTTGTAATATATTAATTAATGAAGTATGCTCTAGATATGGTGCACCTAATAAAGTAGTTTCGGATAATGGTCCCCAATTTATTTCTGACATTTTTGAAAGAATGTGTGCGAGACTACACATTAAGCATAAATTCATTTCCCCATATCATCCCCAGAGTAATCCTGCGGAACGAGTAAACCGCACGCTAGTGAAAATGATTGCTACATTTGTCATGGATCATCACGAGCGATGGGATGACCATCTTGAGCTTTTTTCGTTCGCCCTCCGCTGGTCTGTTCACGAATCTACTAAAATTACTCTTGCAGACCTTTTTCTGGGTCGCAAAATTAAAACCCCTTTTGAAAATTTAACTGGGATTATCGACGAACTAAACCAGCGACCAACTCCGCAATCAGTACGAATCATGGCAGAAAAAGCTCGTGTTGCAATGCTAGGAGCACAAGCGGCTCAAGCAAGATACTATAATACTAGGCGTAGGGAACCAGATCTTGTCGTTGGAGATCTCACTCTCGTGGAAACGCACTTCCAGTCTTCTGTTTCTCGCACTTTTGTAAAGAAATTTGCACCCAGCTACGAAGGTCCATATCGGGTGGCAAATGTGTTTGAAAATAACATTATTCTTAAAAAACCTGACAATCAATTTCAATACGTACACGTTGCTCAGTGTTGCAAGTATCATGAACGAAATATAGATTTTATAATCAACCCTACTCAACCTTCTCTTCCACAGACTCAAAAGTCTATATCTCACGATCAACCTCCAGAAATTTTGGACGAACCGAAAAACATTTTTGAAGAATCTCCAGTGATTTTTTCTTCACCCTCCCCTCCTCAAGACGGGCTTCCAAACACGCAACCTGACTCTCCCATGAGACGAAGGCTCGAATCAAGTTCTTCAAATACTAGTATCGTTCCTTTCCCTCCAACCATTGCCAAGACTATTGCTGCACCGTTTCCTGATAACTCTGCACCCACACAAGCTCCTACTTCCTTGAATACATCGTCAGAGAATATTCCTATAGGCAGAAATAAACATCGCCCTGCACGACCACTAACTTACAGCAGCGACTCAGAGTCATCTAATATTTCTGATTTATCAGTTATGGACGATAGTTTGACGATTCCTAAACGTCAGACACAAATTACAAACCGTCCAGCAACACCAAAAGCTGGACGAAAACGTAACTTGTCTCCCCAATCTGCTTCGCCGCAACAGCGACGAAGGCAGAGATCCTTGCATCCGCCCGGGTTTCGCCCCTGGAACCTACGCTCAGGGCAAACAGGGCCGATGCCTGCTTCTACTCTCATGCCACGAGGTAGAAAGCGAAAACAAACGATGTGGCCGGAGCCACGTCCCTCCAAAAGAATGCTGGAAGGACAACACGGGCCCCAGCACAAAGGGACTACATATCAAAAGCCTGGGGAGCCCGTTCCTGTCAGCCGCAGGGATTTCCGGACCGACGGACTTCAGCCGTTCCTGTCAGCCGCAGGGATTTCCGGACCGACGGACTTCAGCCGTTCCTGACCGTTCCTGTCAGCCGCAGGGATTTCCGGACCGACGGACTTCAGCCGTTCCTGACCGTTCCTGTCAGCCGCAGGGATTTCCGGACAGACGGACTTCAGCCGTTCCTGACCGTTCCTGTCAGCCGCAGGGATTTCCTGACCGACAGACTTCAGCCGTTCCTGACCGACGGACATCAGCCGTTCCTGACCGTTCCTGTCAGCCGCCGGGATTTTTTGACCGACAGACTACAGATGGTCCAGATCCAGTCAAGTCGTTGAAGAGAGCTACACCACCTGAATTTACCAGTCCGATTAGGCCTGGAAAACGTTATCGTACTAGAGTTTTTTATGCGTCCTCGAGATAAGTAAGTTCTCGTGGACAGGTTCTTTTCTCCTTTTGTTGTTTTTCCTGCACGACCAGTTGGCGTGTCAGAATTTCTTTTTTTCGTGTGGGCCTATGCATTCTTTTTGTGTATATATGTGTTTTTTTTTATATTTCTTCTATGTCCATCTACTAATCCAAATTTTTTTTTATATATATGTGCTTAGGAGTAAAATAATAAAAATTGTTACTGTTAGGCAGCTCCAGGCAATCTTCGCTGCTGATACAGTTGGTTTGTATTCAACGATAATATGAGGACGTAATTTGAAATTAAAAAAGTGATTCCTGCTAGGCAGAATAAAAGTAAGGTATGCCGACGCAGGTTTGTTTTGTTCAAGTATACGAAATGTTTCACAGACGAATACAGATTTCTTGATTTTGTCATGCCAAATTTGATATTGTACATACTGCTGCCACCAAAACAACAAAAAAAAAGAGGTCGATAAACGTCAGTCAACGAAGTGTAAGACTTAAACTCCAAAATTGATAGGTTTTTCGAAAAAAAAAAAAAATTAGGGGGAGATGATGTAACGTATACACTAGATTTACTTTCCTTTTGATTTTACTATCTCTAGTTATTTTATTTTTCTATGTAAATTATCTTCTTACTGAACGAGATATTATTTCTCCCGCTGAATGAGATCTGGCAATGAGTGTAAGTCATGACGTGGTGGTAGCCAGTATAAATAGGTGCGTTCAACGATACCTAGGAGAGCTTTTGTTGATGTGCGTAGAGAGAGAGCTTTTGTTTATGTGGTAGAGAGCTTTTGTGTTACGTGAGAGAGCTGTTGTTTATGTGTAAAGAGAGCTTCGTTTATGTGAGTAGAGCTTCGTTCATGTGCAAGCAGCTACGTTTTATTGAGTAGCTGTGTGACCTATGAAATGTATGTGGGATAATACCAGGAATAAGCCCTGAATAAAGAAGTTGTTGTAAGTACGTTTTTCTCAGTTCATAGTTTTGTCAGATCTCTGTCTGGCTGTTAGGTTTATTTCATTAGTTGTTATTATTAACAACCAGCATAAGACTTTATTCATCTTAATTACTACTACAACATTACTAGCAGTTAAAAGCTTGTTCATTATTATTACTACACTACTAGCAGGAAACTTTATTCAGGATATAATTAACAAACAACAACCATTACTAGAAGAAACTAGTAGTAGCAGAAGCATTATATTCATTATAATTCATTAGAAGAAATTATATTCATTATAATATAAGTAAAGCAATCATTGCTATCTCCAGGGGCGATATTATTTACTCAAATGACATGGCATGCCTTCTCCATTGAAGAATGCAGTGATCATCCTAGGAAAATGTCAAGACTACAGTCCGAAAGTTTCGTGGGGTGACCGAGCACTAATCCTTCTTCTGTTAACGTTTAAAGGAGAGGGGACCAATTATAAAGGGGAAAGAAAGACAGTTTCGGGCGTTATGGTATTCTCAGAGACACAAGATTTCAGGGCCATGGTCGTTAAAGGGTTAATGACCTGCGCCAAATGCAATCTCAAAAATGAAAAACGAATATCTGTCAATGGTGAAAAACTCTGAATTCTCAATAATGGCCAATACAGTAGCGGGCTTTAACTGTTAGTTGTTCCTGGAATAATGCTCACGCTGAAACTCAATAATTAATAAAAGTGCGTGACACAGGAATTTTTAATAATGCTTTTGAGTCTTACAGTTTTTTAACAAGTGTATTGAATCTTACAGATTTTATAACAATGCTATTTTATTTAGTCTTGCAGGTTTTTTAACAATGCTATTTAGAAACACACAGGCCCAAGGGTTCACAGGATCAGTAGGAGCATCACAAATGTCCAAATTCAGATCACTGCAAAACATTCAAATACGGGAAGACAAGGCGTGGAAACAGATCGATACACCAGGCCCTACTTTGAAGCGAAGGAAAGAACAGTAAGGTTTCCATGAATCATCGGGATTGCAACCACCACCAAGCAATACAAATTGTCAGAGAGATCTCTGTATCTCAGTCAACAATACAACCTAACAATATTACTGGGTATTGTTCAGAGTGCATTATTTCGTGACACTTATTGCATAACAATAGCAGTAATTATTATAATAGTACTGCGGTCCTCCAGTTCTATAAATAACGGTGTTCGGAGCAGGTTTGACCACTTCTGAAAAAATCTCAGAGGAAGCTTTCTAAAATATGAGCAGAAAAGCATGACTGCCTTCCACAAATTAAGTTCTTTCTGTTGAAAAAGGCAACCATAGCATACATCAGGGAGAAAACATTCCTTTCACGTACATCAAAAACTTGTCAACATACACTGCTTCATGTGGTCCCCAATCAGTTAATCGGGATATTCAGAAAATACACTTATTATCAACCTGGTATCAATAAAAAATTATATTAATTTACTAATAAATCTACCAAACTCTGAAACTAAACGGTAAAATGTCGTAAATGAGCATTACTCAAATATAACGCATCTCTTTCGAATTATTTTCGTAGAACAGATCAAAGAAACTCATAAAAAAATCTATTCTTTACTAAAATTTGGCACGGTTTACATTTCACTCATATTTGCTCTTTGGATACAAAATATTTATGCTTAGTGTCTGCATAGAAAGATCATCTTACATTTTTGTGATCTCCTTCTATACCTTTCCTTTCCGGTGTGACATGGAAAAAAACATTCAGACCCACTTTGGTCTATTCCATCATCCTAGGGTAAAATGACAGATAAAAACACTAAAAACAACATATCCTGGTGGTTATAGGTTTCAGAATGACGGAATAATTTCTAATACATTTTAAGACATTTGACTGATATAATTATTCATAATATATTTAAAAATGTTAAGCTATTATTTTGAAGCCTACGTTAACACCACTTCCGGACACGGACAATTCGACGAATAAGGCAATATACGGGAGACGGCAGTGATTCACCAGTGAATCCAATTTCCAGCAGAAAAAAGCGTTTTCAAAAACTGTTGCCCATTAGGATGCTAGAGAGATACACAATATATTAGAAAATTTTACTTATATAACACCCAATTTGATTTGTTTCAACACCTTTCGGTTTAATGACAACCAGAACCTTATGTCCAATAGATAAAAACGTATTTTTGTGTAAAAAGGATTGGGCTGATGGAATGATTTCGGAATAATTTAAAAAAAGCTTTTTTATTGGACTGTTACTTCGGCTTATAGGTAAGATATACAGCATATTAAATACGTTTAACTTTTTTCAAAACTCTCTTTTGTTTGTTTCCATTACCTTTGGGTAAAATGACCGACTTTAAGGTCCATAGACAAAACGTGTTCTTGTGGTCAGACCTTAGGTTTGACAGGATGATTTTCAGCATATAAATAAAGATTTCTCCAGGATTTGCTCCTTGGGCTTATAGAGTACATAAATATAGATATACAATATTTTAGATATTTGTACTTTTTTTAAAGTATTTGGTTTGTTCCAGAGCCTTTGGGTTTGGAATGACCGACTAGAACGGTGATGTCGAATAGATAAAGATTATTCTGGAGGTTAGATCTTTGGGATGACGGAACTATTTCTAAAATGTTTTTAAGATATGTGGGTTATTATAGGGATCTATAATCTTATATAAAGTGTTAATCTCATATCTAGAAACTTACGTTAACACCACTTTCGCTTAAAATAGGATACACCCAAATCCTGTGCAAATGATCTCCATTTAAATAAGTTCTGGGACATTTTTCTCATAATTTACCTAAAACAATTTAATTTATTTCAGCACCCTTAGGTAATGTGACCGACTAGAACATTTATGTTCAGTAGACAAAAATGTGTTCTTGTGGTTAGATCTTTGGGCTGACGGAATGATTTAAAGTATATTGATGCTTTCTTAAGGATTTGCTCCTTTGGCTAATATATATATAGATATACAATATTTTAGATATATGTACTTTTTTAAAATTCTTTGGTTTGTTCTAGAGCCCTTGGGTTTGGAATGACCGACTAGAACGGTGATGTCGAATAGATAAAGCTTGTTCTCGAGGTTAGATCTTTGGGATGACGGAACTTTTTCTGATATGTATCTTAAGGTCTGTGCGTTATTATAAGGATTTATAATCTTTTATAAAGTGTTTTTCTCGTATTTAGGAACTTAGGTTAACACCACTTCCGCTGAAAGTAGGCTATGGCCACCTCTGGTGCAAGTGGTCTCCATTTAAATAAGTCCTGGGACGCGGAACCATGGAAGGACAGGGTAATATACGGGGACCGGAAGTTAGTTCGCCGGTGAATCCACTTGTCAACAGCAAAAAAACTTCTTCCAGTGGATTGTTCCTTGGGCTGATGGATAGTATGTAGTATTTTATTATCACTTGAATTTTTCCTTTAAAACCTATCATTCATTAAAACTCTCATTTGTTCCTTCACCCTTGGGTAATATGACCGATTAGAACATTTATGTTCAGTAGACAAAAACGTGTTCTTGTGGTTAGACTTTTGGGCTGACGGAATGATTTAAAATATATTGAAGTTTTCTCAAGGATTTCCTTCTTTGGTTAATATATATATATAGATATACAGTATTTTAGATATATGTACTTAAAAAAATCTTTGGTTTGTTCTAGAGCCCTTGGGTTTGGAATGACCGACTAGAATGGTGATGTCGAATAGATAAAGCATGTTCTGGAGGTTAGATCTTTGGGATGACGGAACTTTTTCTGATATGTATCTTAAGGTCTGTGCGTTATTATAAGGATTTATAATCTTTTATAAAGTGTTTTTCTCGTATTTAGGAACCTAGGTTAACACCACTTCCGCTGAAAGTAATCTATGGCCACTTCTCGTGCAAGTGGTCTCCATTTAAATAAGTCCTGGGACGCGGAACCATGGAAGGACAGGGTAATATACGGGGACCGGAAGTTAGTTCGCCGGTGAATCCACTTGTCAACAGAAAAAACTTCTTCCAGTGGATTGCTCCTTGGGCTGATGGATAGTATGTAGAATTTTATTATTACTTGAATTTTTCCTTTAAAACCTTTCATTAATTAAAACTCTCATTTGTTCCTTCACCCTTAGGTAATATGACCGACTAGAACATTTATGTTCAGTAGACAAAAATGTGTTCTTGTGGTTAGACCTTTGGGCTGACGGAATGATTTAAAGTATATTAATAAAGCTTTCTTAAGGATTTGCTCCTTTGGCTAATATATATATAGATATACAATATTTTAGATATATGTACTTTTTTAAAATTCTTTGGTTTGTTCTAGAGCCCTTGGGTTTGGAATGACCGACTAGAACGGTGATGTCGAATAGATAAAGCTTGTTCTGGAGGTTAGATTTTTGGGATGACGGAACTTTTTCTGATATGTATCTTAAGGTCTGCGCGTTATTATAAGGATTTATAATCTTTTATAAAGTGTTTTTCTCGTATTTAAGAACCTAGGTTAACACCACTTCCGCTGAAAGTAGGCTATGGCCACTTCTGGTGCAAGTGGTCTCCATTTAAATAAGTCCTGGGACGCGGAACCATGGAAGGACAGGGTATTATACGGGGACCGGAAGTTAGTTCGCCGGTGAATCCACTTGTCAACAGAAAAAACTTCTTCCAGTGGATTGCTCCTTGGGCTGATGGATAGTATGTAGAATTTTATTATTACTTGAATTTTTCCTTTAAAACCTTTCATTAATTAAAACTCTCATTTGTTCCTTCACCCGTAGGTAATATGACCGACTAGAACATTTATGTTCAGTAGACAAAAATGTGTTCTTGTGGTTAGAACTTTGGGCTGACGGAATGATTTAAAGTATATTAATAAAGCTTTCTTAAGGATTTGCTCCTTTGGCTAATATATATATATAGATATACAATATTTTAGATATATGTACTTTTTTAAAATTCTTTGGTTTGTTCTAGAGCCCTTGGGTTTGGAATGACCGACTAGAACGGTGATGTCGAATAGATAAAGCTTGTTCTGGAGATTAGATCTTTGGGATGACGGAACTTTTTCTGATATGTATCTTAAGGTCTGTGCGTTATTATAAGGATTTATACTCTTTTATAAAGCGTTTTTCTCGTATTTAGGAACCTAGGTTAACACCACTTCCGCTGAAAGTAGGCTATGGCCACTTCTGGTACAAGTGGTCTCCATTTAAATAAGTCCTGGGACGCGGAACCATGGAAGGACAGGGTAATATACGGGGACCGGAAGTTAGTTCGCCGGTGAATCCACTTGTCAACAGAAAAAACTTCTTCCAGTGGATTGCTCCTTGTGCTGATGGATAGTATGTAGAATTTTATTATTACTTGAATTTTTCCTTTAAAACCTTTCATTAATTAAAACTCTCATTTGTTCCTTCACCCTTAGGTAATATGACCGACTAGAACATTTATGTTCAGTAGACAAAAATGTGTTCTTGTGGTTAGAACTTTGGGCTGACGGAATGATTTAAAGTATATTAATAAAGCTTTCTTAAGGATTTGCTCCTTTGGCTAATATATATATAGATATACAATATTTTAGATATATGTACTTTTTAAAATTCTTTGGTTTGTTCTAGAGCCCTTGGGTTTGGAATGACCGACTAGAACGGTGATGTCGAATAGATAAAGCTTGTTCTGGAGGTTAGATCTTTGGGATGACGGAACTTTTTCTGATATGTATCTTAAGGTCTGTGCGTTATTATAAGGATTTATAATCTTTTATAAAGTGTTTTTCTCGTATTTAGGAACCTAGGTTAACACCACTTCCGCTGAAAGTAGGCTATGGCCACTTCTGGTACAAGTGGTCTCCATTTAAATAAGTCCTGGGACGCGGAACCATGGAAGGACAGGGTAATATACGGGGACCGGAAGTTAGTTCGCCGGTGAATCCACTTGTCAACAGAAAAAAATCTTCTTCCAGTGGATTGCTCCTTGGGCTGATGGATAGTATGTAGAATTTTATTATTACTTGAATTTTTCCTTTAAAACCTATCATTAATTAAAACTCTCATTTGTTCCTTCACCCTTAGGTAATATGACCGACTAGAACATTTATGTTCAGTAGACAAAAATGTGTTCTTGTGGTTAGAACTTTGGGCTGACGGAATGATTTAAAGTATATTAATAAAGCTTTCTTAAGGATTTGCTCCTTTGGCTAATATATATATATATATAGATATACAATATTTTAGATATATGTACTTTTTAAAATTCTTTGGTTTGTTCTAGAGCCCTTGGGTTTGGAATGACCGACTAGAACGGTGATGTCGAATAGATAAAGCTTGTTCTGGAGGTTAGATCTTTGGGATGACGGAACTTTTTCTGATATGTATCTTAAGGTCTGTGCGTTATTATAAGGATTTATAATCTTTTATAAAGTGTTTTTCTCGTATTTAGGAACCTAGGTTAACACCACTTCCGCTGAAAGTAGGCTATGGCCACTTCTGGTGCAAGTGGTCTCCATTTAAATAAGTCCTGGGACGCGGAACCATGGAAGGACAGGGTAATATACGGGGACCGGAAGTTAGTTCGCCGGTGAATCCACTTGTCAACAGAAAAAAATCTTCTTCCAGTGGATTGCTCCTTGGGCTGATGGATAGTATGTAGTATTTTATTATTACTTGAATTTTTCCTTTAAAACCTTTCATTAATTAAAACTCTCATTTGTTCTTTCACCCTTAGGTAATATGACCGACTAGAACATTTATGTTCAGTAGACAAAAATGTGTTCTTGTGGTTAGACCTTTGGGCTGACGGAATGATTTAAAGTATATTAATAAAGCTTTCTTAAGGATTTGCTCCTTTGGCTAATATATATATATATAGATATACAATATTTTAGATATATGTACTTTTTTAAAATTCTTTGGTTTGTTCTAGAGCCCTTGGGTTTGGAATGACCGACTAGAACGGTGATGTCGAATAGATAAAGCTTGTTCTGGAGGTTAGATCTTTGGGATGACGGAACTTTTTCTGATATGTATCTTAAGGTCTGTGCGTTATTATAAGGATTTATAATCTTTTATAAAGTGTTTTTCTCGTATTTAGGAACCTAGGTTAACACCACTTCCGCTGAAAGTAGGCTATGGCCACTTCTAGTGCAAGTGGTCTAAATTTAAATAAGTCCTGGGACCCGGAACCATGGAAGGACAGGGTAATATACGGGGACCGGAAGTTAGTTCGCCGGTGAATCCACTTGTCAACAGAATAAAATCTTCTTCCAGTGGATTGCTCCTTGGGCTGATGGATAGTATGTAGAATTTTATTATTACTTGAATTTTATCTTTAAAACCTTTCATTAATTAAAATTCTCATTTGTTCCTTCACCCTTAGGTAATATGACCGACTAGAACATTTATGTTCAGTAGACAAAAATGTGTTCTTGTGGTTAGAACTTTGGGCTGACGGAATGATTTAAAGTATATTAATAAAGCTTTCTTAAGGATTTGCTCCTTTGGCTAATATATATATATATATATACAATATTTTAGATATATGTACTTTTTTAAAATTCTTTGGTTTGTTCTAGAGCCCTTGGGTTTGGAATGACCGACTAGAACGGTGATGTCGAATAGATAAAGCTTGTTCTGGAGGTTAGATCTTTGGGATGACGGAACTTTTTCTGATATGTATCTTAAGGTCTGTGCGTTATTATAAGGATTTATAATCTTTTATAAAGTGTTTTTCTCGTATTTAGGAACCTAGGTTAACACCACTTCCGCTGAAAGTAGGCTATGGCCACTTCTGGTGCAAGTGGTCTCCATTTAAATAAGTCCTGGGACGCGGAACCATGGAAGGACAGGGTAATATACGGGGACCGGAAGTTAGTTCGCCGGTGAATCCACTTGTCAACAGAAAAAAATCTTCTTCCAGTGGATTGCTCCTTGGGCTGATGGATAGTATGTAGAATTTTATTATTACTTGAATTTTTCCTTTAAAACCTTTCATTAATTAAAACTCTCATTTGTTCCTTCACCCTTAGGTAATATGACCGACTAGAACATTTATGTTCAGTAGACAAAAATGTGTTCTTGTGGTTAGAACTTTGGGCTGACGGAATGATTTAAAGTATATTAATAAAGCTTTCTTAAGGATTTGCTCCTTTGGCTAATATATATATATATATAGATATACAATATTTTAGATATATGTACTTTTTTAAAATTCTTTGGTTTGTTCTAGAGCCCTTGGGTTTGGAATGACCGACTAGAACGGTGATGTCGAATAGATAAAGCTTGTTCTGGAGGTTAGATCTTTGGGATGACGGAACTTTTTCTGATATGTATCTTAAGGTCTGTGCGTTATTATAAGGATTTATAATCTTTTATAAAGTGTTTTTCTCGTATTTAGGAACCTAGGTTAACACCACTTCCGCTGAAAGTAGGCTATGGCCACTTCTGGTGCAAGTGGTCTCCATTTAAATAAGTCCTGGGACGCGGAACCATGGAAGGACAGGGTAATATACGGGGACCGGAAGTTAGTTCCCCGGTGAATCCACTTGTCAACAGAAAAAAATCTTCTTCCAGTGGATTGCTCTTTGGGCTGATGGATAGTATGTAGAATTTTATTATTACTTGAATTTTTCCTTGAAAACCTATCATTAATTAAAACTCTCATTTGTTCCATCACCCTTAGGTAATATGACCGACTAGAACATTTATGTTCAGTAGACAAAAATGTGTTCTTGTGGTTAGACCTTTGGGCTGACGGAATGATTTAAAGTATATTAATAAAGCTTTCTTAAGGATTTGCTCCTTTGGCTAATATATATATAGATATACAATATTTTAGATATATGTACTTTTTTAAAATTCTTTGGTTTGTTCTAGAGCCCTTGGGTTTGGAATGACCGACTAGAACGGTGATGTCGAATAGATAAAGCTTGTTCTGGAGGTTAGATCTTTGGGATGACGGAACTTTTTCTGATATGTATCTTAAGGTCTGTGCGTTATTATAAGGATTTATAATCTTTTATAAAGTGTTTTTCTCGTATTTAGGAACCTAGGTTAACACCACTTCCGCTGAAAGTAGGCTATGGCCACTTCTGGTACAAGTGGTCTCCATTTAAATAAGTCCTGGGACGCGGAACCATGGAAGGACAGGGTAATATACGGGGACCGGAAGTTAGTTCGCCGTTGAATCCACTTGTCAACAGAAAAAAATCTTCTTCCAGTGGATTGCTCCTTGGGCTGATGGATAGTATGTAGAATTTTATTATTACTTGAATTTTTCCTTGAAAACCTATCATTAATTAAAACTCTCATTTGTTCCTTCACCCTTAGGTAATATGACCGACTAGAACATTTATGTTCAGTAGACAAAAATGTGTTCTTGTGGTTAGACCTTTGGGCTGACGGAATGATTTAAAGTATATTAATAAAGCTTTCTTAAGGATTTGCTCCTTTGGCTAATATATATATATATAGATATACAATATTTTAGATATATGTACTTTTTTAAAATTCTTTGGTTTGTTCTAGAGCCCTTGGGTTTGGAATGACCGACTAGAACGGTGATGTCGAATAGATAAAGCTTGTTCTGGAGGTTAGATCTTTGGGATGACGGAACTTTTTCTGATATGTATCTTAAGGTCTGTGCGTTATTATAAGGATTTATAATCTTTTATAAAGTGTTTTTCTCGTATTTAGGAACCTAGGTTAACACCACTTCCGCTGAAAGTAGGCTATGGCCACTTCTGGTGCAAGTGGTCTCCATTTAAATAAGTCCTGGGACGCTGAACCATGGAAGGACAGGGTAATATACGGGGACCGGAAGTTAGTTCGCCGTTGAATCCACTTGTCAACAGAAAAAAATCTTCTTCCAATGGATTGCTCCTTGGGCTGATGGATAGTATGTAGTATTTTATTATTACTTGAATTTTTCCTTTAAAACCTATCATTAATTAAAACTCTCATTTGTTCCATCACCCTTAGGTAATATGACCGACTAGAACATTTATGTTCAGTAGACAAAAATGTGTTCTTGTGGTTAGACCTTTGGGCTGACGGAATGATTTAAAGTATATTAATAAAGCTTTCTTAAGGATTTGCTCCTTTGGCTAATATATATATATATAGATATACAATATTTTAGATATATGTACTTTTTTAAAATTCTTTGGTTTGTTCTAGAGCCCTTGGGTTTGGAATGACCGACTAGAACGGTGATGTCGAATAGATAAAGCTTGTTCTGGAGGTTAGATCTTTGGGATGACGGAACTTTTTCTGATATGTACCTTAAGGTTGTGCGTTATTATAAGGATTTATAATCTTTTATAAAGTGTTTTTCTCGTATTTAGGAACCTAGGTTAACACCACTTCCGCTGAAAGTAGGCTATGGCCACTTCTGGTGCAAGTGGTCTCCATTTAAATAAGTCCTGGGACGCTGAACCATGGAAGGACAGGGTAATATACGTGGACCGGAAGTTAGTTCCCCGTTGAATCCACTTGTCAACAGAAAAAAATCTTCTTCCAATGGATTGCTCTTTGGGCTGATGGATAGTATGTAGAATTTTATTATTACTTGAATTTTTCCTTGAAAACCTATCATTAATTAAAACTCTCATTTGTTCCATCACCCTTAGGTAATATGACCGACTAGAACATTTATGTTCAGTAGACAAAAATGTGTTCTTGTGGTTAGACCTTTGGGCTGACGGAATGATTTAAAGTATATTAATAAAGCTTTCTTAAGGATTTGCTCCTTTGGCTAATATATATATATATATATATATATATATATATATACTATATTTTAGATATATGTACATTTTTAAAATTCTTTGGTTTGTTCTAGAGCCCTTGGGTTTGGAATGACCGACTAGAACGGTGATGTCGAATAGATAAAGCTTGTTCTGGAGGTTAGATCTTTGGGATGACGGAACTTTTTCTGATATGTATCTTAAGGTTGTGCGTTATTATAAGGATTTATAATCTTTTATAAAGTGTTTTTCTCGTATTTAGGAACCTAGGTTAACACCACTTCCGCTGAAAGTAGGCTATGGCCACTTCTGGTGCAAGTGGTCTCCATTTAAATAAGTCCTGGGACGCGGAACCATGGAAGGACAGGGTAATATACGGGGACCGGAAGTTAGTTCCCCGTTGAATCCACTTGTCAACAGAATAAAATCTTCTTCCAATGGATTGCTCCTTGGGCTGATGGATAGTATGTAGAATTTTATTATTACTTGAATTTTTCCTTTAAAACCTATCATTAATTAAAACTCTCATTTGTTCCATCACCCTTAGGTAATATGACCGACTAGAACATTTATGTTCAGTAGACAAAAATGTGTTCTTGTGGTTAGAACTTTGGGCTGACGGAATGATTTAAAGTATATTAATAAAGCTTTCTTAAGGATTTGCTCCTTTGGCTAATATATATATAAATATAGATATACAATATTTTAGATATATGTACTTTTTTAAAATTCTTTGGTTTGTTCTAGAGCCCTTGGGTTTGGAATGACCGACTAGAACGGTGATGTCGAATAGATAAAGCTTGTTCTGGAGGTTAGATCTTTGGGATGACGGAACTTTTTCTGATATGTATCTTAAGGTTGTGCGTTATTATAAGGATTTATAATCTTTTATAAAGTGTTTTTCTCGTATTTAGGAACCTAGGTTAACACCACTTCCACTGAAAGTAGGCTATGGCCACTTCTGGTACAAGTGGTCTCCATTTAAATAAGTCCTGGGACGCGGAACCATGGAAGGACAGGGTAATATACGGGGACCGGAAGTTAGTTCCCCGTTGAATCCACTTGTCAACAGAAAAAAATCTTCTTCCAATGGATTGCTCTTTGGGCTGATGGATAGTATGTAGAATTTTATTATTACTTGAATTTTTCCTTGAAAACCTATCATTAATTAAAACTCTCATTTGTTCCATCACCCTTAGGTAATATGACCGACTAGAACATTTATGTTCAGTAGACAAAAATGTGTTCTTGTGGTTAGACCTTTGGGCTGACGGAATGATTTAAAGTATATTAATAAAGCTTTCTTAAGGATTTGCTCCTTTGGCTAATATATATATATATAGATATACAATATTTTAGATATATGTACTTTTTTAAAATTCTTTGGTTTGTTCTAGAGCCCTTGGGTTTGGAATGACCGACTAGAACGGTGATGTCGAATAGATAAAGCTTGTTCTGGAGGTTAGATCTTTGGGATGACGGAACTTTTTCTGATATGTATCTTAAGGTTGTGCGTTATTATAAGGATTTATAATCTTTTATAAAGTGTTTTTCTCGTATTTAGGAACCTAGGTTAACACCACTTCCGCTGAAAGTAGGCTATGGCCAC
Source organism: Macrothele yani (assembly GCA_039090855.1). Classification (NCBI taxonomy): domain Eukaryota; kingdom Metazoa; phylum Arthropoda; class Arachnida; order Araneae; family Macrothelidae; genus Macrothele; species Macrothele yani. The sequence continues at coordinate 90,429,528 of CM076989.1, read as the reverse complement.
TTCTGGTGCAAGTGGTCTCCATTTAAATAAGTCCTGGGACGCTGAACCATGGAAGGACAGGGTAATATACGGGGACCGGAAGTTAGTTCGCCGTTGAATCCACTTGTCAACAGAAAAAAATCTTCTTCCAATGGATTGCTCTTTGGGCTGATGGATAGTATGTAGAATTTTATTATTACTTGAATTTTTCCTTGAAAACCTATCATTAATTAAAACTCTCATTTGTTCCATCACCCTTAGGTAATATGACCGACTAGAACATTTATGTTCAGTAGACAAAAATGTGTTCTTGTGGTTAGAACTTTGGGCTGACGGAATGATTTAAAGTATATTAATAAAGCTTTCTTAAGGATTTGCTCCTTTGGCTAATATATATATATAGATATACAATATTTTAGATATATGTACTTTTTTAAAATTCTTTGGTTTGTTCTAGAGCCCTTGGGTTTGGAATGACCGACTAGAACGGTGATGTCGAATAGATAAAGCTTGTTCTGGAGGTTAGATCTTTGGGATGACGGAACTTTTTCTGATATGTACCTTAAGGTTGTGCGTTATTATAAGGATTTATAATCTTTTATAAAGTGTTTTTCTCGTATTTAGGAACCTAGGTTAACACCACTTCCGCTGAAAGTAGGCTATGGCCACTTCTGGTGCAAGTGGTCTCCATTTAAATAAGTCCTGGGACGCTGAACCATGGAAGGACAGGGTAATATACGTGGACCGGAAGTTAGTTCGCCGTTGAATCCACTTGTCAACAGAAAAAAATCTTCTTCCAATGGATTGCTCTTTGGGCTGATGGATAGTATGTAGAATTTTATTATTACTTGAATTTTTCCTTGAAAACCTATCATTAATTAAAACTCTCATTTGTTCCATCACCCTTGGGTAATATGACCGACTAGAACATTTATGTTCAGTAGACAAAAATGTGTTCTTGTGGTTAGACCTTTGGGCTGACGGAATGATTTAAAGTATATTAATAAAGCTTTCTTAAGGATTTGCTCCTTTGGCTAATATATATATATATATAGATATACAATATTTTAGATATATGTACTTTTTTAAAATTCTTTGGTTTGTTCTAGAGCCCTTGGGTTTGGAATGACCGACTAGAACGGTGATGTCGAATAGATAAAGCTTGTTCTGGAGGTTAGATCTTTGGGATGACGGAACTTTTTCTGATATGTACCTTAAGGTTGTGCGTTATTATAAGGATTTATAATCTTTTATAAAGTGTTTTTCTCGTATTTAGGAACCTAGGTTAACACCACTTCCGCTGAAAGTAGGCTATGGCCACTTCTGGTGCAAGTGGTCTCCATTTAAATAAGTCCTGGGACGCGGAACCATGGAAGGACAGGGTAATATACGGGGACCGGAAGTTAGTTCGCCGTTGAATCCACTTGTCAACAGAAAAAATCTTCTTCCAATGGATTGCTCTTTGGGCTGATGGATAGTATGTAGAATTTTATTATTACTTGAATTTTTCCTTTAAAACCTATCATTAATTAAAACTCTCATTTGTTCCATCACCCTTAGGTAATATGACCGACTAGAACATTTATGTTCAGTAGACAAAAATGTGTTCTTGTGGTTAGACCTTTGGGCTGACGGAATGATTTAAAGTATATTAATAAAGCTTTCTTAAGGATTTGCTCCTTTGGCTAATATATATATATATAGATATACAATATTTTAGATATATGTACTTTTTTAAAATTCTTTGGTTTGTTCTAGAGCCCTTGGGTTTGGAATGACCGACTAGAACGGTGATGTCGAATAGATAAAGCTTGTTCTGGAGGTTAGATCTTTGGGATGACGGAACTTTTTCTGATATGTATCTTAAGGTTGTGCGTTATTATAAGGATTTATAATCTTTTATAAAGTGTTTTTCTCGTATTTAGGAACCTAGGTTAACACCACTTCCGCTGAAAGTAGGCTATGGCCACTTCTGGTGCAAGTGGTCTCCATTTAAATAAGTCCTGGGACGCTGAACCATGGAAGGACAGGGTAATATACGGGGACCGGAAGTTAGTTCCCCGTTGAATCCACTTGTCAACAGAAAAAAATCTTCTTCCAATGGATTGCTCTTTGGGCTGATGGATAGTATGTAGTTTTTTATTATTACTTGAATTTTTCCTTGAAAACCTATCATTAATTAAAACTCTCATTTGTTCCATCACCCTTGGGTAATATGACCGACTAGAACATTTATGTTCAGTAGACAAAAATGTGTTCTTGTGGTTAGACCTTTGGGCTGACGGAATGATTTAAAGTATATTAATAAAGCTTTCTTAAGGATTTGCTCCTTTGGCTAATATATATATATATAGATATACAATATTTTAGATATATGTACATTTTTAAAATTCTTTGGTTTGTTCTAGAGCCCTTGGGTTTGGAATGACCGACTAGAACGGTGATGTCGAATAGATAAAGCTTGTTCTGGAGGTTAGATCTTTGGGATGACGGAACTTTTTCTGATATGTACCTTAAGGTTGTGCGTTATTATAAGGATTTATAATCTTTTATAAAGTGTTTTTCTCGTATTTAGGAACCTAGGTTAACACCACTTCCGCTGAAAGTAGGCTATGGCCACTTCTGGTGCAAGTGGTCTCCATTTAAATAAGTCCTGGGACGCTGAACCATGGAAGGACAGGGTAATATACGTGGACCGGAAGTTAGTTCCCCGTTGAATCCACTTGTCAACAGAAAAAAATCTTCTTCCAATGGATTGCTCTTTGGGCTGATGGATAGTATGTAGAATTTTATTATTACTTGAATTTTATCTTGAAAACCTATCATTAATTAAAACTCTCATTTGTTCCATCACCCTTGGGTAATATGACCGACTAGAACATTTATGTTCAGTAGACAAAAATGTGTTCTTGTGGTTAGACCTTTGGGCTGACGGAATGATTTAAAGTATATTAATAAAGCTTTCTTAAGGATTTGCTCCTTTGGCTAATATATATATATAGATATACAATATTTTAGATATATGTACTTTTTTAAAATTCTTTGGTTTGTTCTAGAGCCCTTGGGTTTGGAATGACCGACTAGAACGGTGATGTCGAATAGATAAAGCTTGTTCTGGAGGTTAGATCTTTGGGATGACGGAACTTTTTCTGATATGTACCTTAAGGTTGTGCGTTATTATAAGGATTTATAATCTTTTATAAAGTGTTTTTCTCGTATTTAGGAACCTAGGTTAACACCACTTCCGCTGAAAGTAGGCTATGGCCACTTCTGGTGCAAGTGGTCTCCATTTAAATAAGTCCTGGGACGCTGAACCATGGAAGGACAGGGTAATATACGTGGACCGGAAGTTAGTTCCCCGTTGAATCCACTTGTCAACAGAAAAAAATCTTCTTCCAATGGATTGCTCTTTGGGCTGATGGATAGTATGTAGAATTTTATTATTACTTGAATTTTTCCTTGAAAACCTATCATTAATTAAAACTCTCATTTGTTCCATCACCCTTAGGTAATATGACCGACTAGAACATTTATGTTCAGTAGACAAAAATGTGTTCTTGTGGTTAGACCTTTGGGCTGACGGAATGATTTAAAGTATATTAATAAAGCTTTCTTAAGGATTTGCTCCTTTGGCTAATATATATATATAGATATACAATATTTTAGATATATGTACTTTTTTAAAATTCTTTGGTTTGTTCTAGAGCCCTTGGGTTTGGAATGACCGACTAGAACGGTGATGTCGAATAGATAAAGCTTGTTCTGGAGGTTAGATCTTTGGGATGACGGAACTTTTTCTGATATGTACCTTAAGGTTGTGCGTTATTATAAGGATTTATAATCTTTTATAAAGTGTTTTTCTCGTATTTAGGAACCTAGGTTAACACCACTTCCGCTGAAAGTAGGCTATGGCCACTTCTGGTGCAAGTGGTCTCCATTTAAATAAGTCCTGGGACGCTGAACCATGGAAGGACAGGGTAATATACGGGGACCGGAAGTTAGTTCCCCGTTGAATCCACTTGTCAACAGAAAAAATCTTCTTCCAATGGATTGCTCTTTGGGCTGATGGATAGTATGTAGTTTTTTATTATTACTTGAATTTTTCCTTGAAAACCTATCATTAATTAAAACTCTCATTTGTTCCATCACCCTTGGGTAATATGACCGACTAGAACATTTATGTTCAGTAGACAAAAATGTGTTCTTGTGGTTAGACCTTTGGGCTGACGGAATGATTTAAAGTATATTAATAAAGCTTTCTTAAGGATTTGCTCCTTTGGCTAATATATATATATATATAGATATACAATATTTTAGATATATGTACTTTTTTAAAATTCTTTGGTTTGTTCTAGAGCCCTTGGGTTTGGAATGACCGACTAGAACGGTGATGTCGAATAGATAAAGCTTGTTCTGGAGGTTAGATCTTTGGGATGACGGAACTTTTTCTGATATGTACCTTAAGGTTGTGCGTTATTATAAGGATTTATAATCTTTTATAAAGTGTTTTTCTCGTATTTAGGAACCTAGGTTAACACCACTTCCGTTGAAAGTAGGCTATGGCCACTTCTGGTGCAAGTGGTCTCCATTTAAATAAGTCCTGGGACGCTGAACCATGGAAGGACAGGGTAATATACGTGGACCGGAAGTTAGTTCCCCGTTGAATCCACTTGTCAACAGAAAAAATCTTCTTCCAATGGATTGCTCTTTGGGCTGATGGATAGTATGTAGTTTTTTATTATTACTTGAATTTTTCCTTGAAAACCTATCATTAATTAAAACTCTCATTTGTTCCATCACCCTTGGGTAATATGACCGACTAGAACATTTATGTTCAGTAGACAAAAATGTGTTCTTGTGGTTAGACCTTTGGGCTGACGGAATGATTTAAAGTATATTAATAAAGCTTTCTTAAGGATTTGCTCCTTTGGCTAATATATATATATATATATATATATATATATACTATATTTTAGATATATGTACTTTTTTAAAATTCTTTGGTTTGTTCTAGAGCCCTTGGGTTTGGAATGACCGACTAGAACGGTGATGTCGAATAGATAAAGCTTGTTCTGGAGGTTAGATCTTTGGGATGACGGAACTTTTTCTGATATGTACCTTAAGGTTGTGCGTTATTATAAGGATTTATAATCTTTTATAAAGTGTTTTTCTCGTATTTAGGAACCTAGGTTAACACCACTTCCACTGAAAGTAGGCTATGGCCACTTCTGGTGCAAGTGGTCTCCATTTAAATAAGTCCTGGGACGCTGAACCATGGAAGGACAGGGTAATATACGTGGACCGGAAGTTAGTTCCCCGTTGAATCCACTTGTCAACAGAAAAAAATCTTCTTCCAATGGATTGCTCTTTGGGCTGATGGATAGTATGTAGAATTTTATTATTACTTGAATTTTTCCTTGAAAACCTATCATTAATTAAAACTCTCATTTGTTCCATCACCCTTGGGTAATATGACCGACTAGAACATTTATGTTCAGTAGACAAAAATGTGTTCTTGTGGTTAGACCTTTGGGCTGACGGAATGATTTAAAGTATATTAATAAAGCTTTCTTAAGGATTTGCTCCTTTGGCTAATATATATATATATAGATATACAATATTTTAGATATATGTACTTTTTTAAAATTCTTTGGTTTGTTCTAGAGCCCTTGGGTTTGGAATGACCGACTAGAACGGTGATGTCGAATAGATAAAGCTTGTTCTGGAGGTTAGATCTTTGGGATGACGGAACTTTTTCTGATATGTACCTTAAGGTTGTGCGTTATTATAAGGATTTATAATCTTTTATAAAGTGTTTTTCTCGTATTTAGGAACCTAGGTTAACACCACTTCCGCTGAAAGTAGGCTATGGCCACTTCTGGTGCAAGTGGTCTCCATTTAAATAAGTCCTGGGACGCTGAACCATGGAAGGACAGGGTAATATACGTGGACCGGAAGTTAGTTCCCCGTTGAATCCACTTGTCAACAGAAAAAAATCTTCTTCCAATGGATTGCTCTTTGGGCTGATGGATAGTATGTAGTTTTTTATTATTACTTGAATTTTTCCTTGAAAACCTATCATTAATTAAAACTCTCATTTGTTCCATCACCCTTGGGTAATATGACCGACTAGAACATTTATGTTCAGTAGACAAAAATGTGTTCTTGTGGTTAGACCTTTGGGCTGACGGAATGATTTAAAGTATATTAATAAAGCTTTCTTAAGGATTTGCTCCTTTGGCTAATATATATATATATAGATATACAATATTTTAGATATATGTACTTTTTTAAAATTCTTTGGTTTGTTCTAGAGCCCTTGGGTTTGGAATGACCGACTAGAACGGTGATGTCGAATAGATAAAGCTTGTTCTGGAGGTTAGATCTTTGGGATGACGGAACTTTTTCTGATATGTACCTTAAGGTTGTGCGTTATTATAAGGATTTATAATCTTTTATAAAGTGTTTTTCTCGTATTTAGGAACCTAGGTTAACACCACTTCCGCTGAAAGTAGGCTATGGCCACTTCTGGTGCAAGTGGTCTCCATTTAAATAAGTCCTGGGACGCTGAACCATGGAAGGACAGGGTAATATACGGGGACCGGAAGTTAGTTCCCCGTTGAATCCACTTGTCAACAGAAAAAAATCTTCTTCCAATGGATTGCTCTTTGGGCTGATGGATAGTATGTAGAATTTTATTATTACTTGAATTTTTCCTTGAAAACCTATCATTAATTAAAACTCTCATTTGTTCCATCACCCTTGGGTAATATGACCGACTAGAACATTTATGTTCAGTAGACAAAAATGTGTTCTTGTGGTTAGACCTTTGGGCTGACGGAATGATTTAAAGTATATTAATAAAGCTTTCTTAAGGATTTGCTCCTTTGGCTAATATATATATATAGATATACAATATTTTAGATATATGTACTTTTTTAAAATTCTTTGGTTTGTTCTAGAGCCCTTGGGTTTGGAATGACCGACTAGAACGGTGATGTCGAATAGATAAAGCTTGTTCTGGAGGTTAGATCTTTGGGATGACGGAACTTTTTCTGATATGTACCTTAAGGTTGTGCGTTATTATAAGGATTTATAATCTTTTATAAAGTGTTTTTCTCGTATTTAGGAACCTAGGTTAACACCACTTCCGCTGAAAGTAGGCTATGGCCACTTCTGGTGCAAGTGGTCTCCATTTAAATAAGTCCTGGGACGCTGAACCATGGAAGGACAGGGTAATATACGTGGACCGGAAGTTAGTTCCCCGTTGAATCCACTTGTCAACAGAAAAAAATCTTCTTCCAATGGATTGCTCTTTGGGCTGATGGATAGTATGTAGTTTTTTATTATTACTTGAATTTTTCCTTGAAAACCTATCATTAATTAAAACTCTCATTTGTTCCATCACCCTTAGGTAATATGACCGACTAGAACATTTATGTTCAGTAGACAAAAATGTGTTCTTGTGGTTAGACCTTTGGGCTGACGGAATGATTTAAAGTATATTAATAAAGCTTTCTTAAGGATTTGCTCCTTTGGCTAATATATATATATAGATATACAATATTTTAGATATATGTACTTTTTTAAAATTCTTTGGTTTGTTCTAGAGCCCTTGGGTTTGGAATGACCGACTAGAACGGTGATGTCGAATAGATAAAGCTTGTTCTGGAGGTTAGATCTTTGGGATGACGGAACTTTTTCTGATATGTACCTTAAGGTTGTGCGTTATTATAAGGATTTATAATCTTTTATAAAGTGTTTTTCTCGTATTTAGGAACCTAGGTTAACACCACTTCCGCTGAAAGTAGGCTATGGCCACTTCTGGTGCAAGTGGTCTCCATTTAAATAAGTCCTGGGACGCTGAACCATGGAAGGACAGGGTAATATACGGGGACCGGAAGTTAGTTCCCCGTTGAATCCACTTGTCAACAGAAAAAAATCTTCTTCCAATGGATTGCTCTTTGGGCTGATGGATAGTATGTAGTTTTTTATTATTACTTGAATTTTTCCTTGAAAACCTATCATTAATTAAAACTCTCATTTGTTCCATCACCCTTGGGTAATATGACCGACTAGAACATTTATGTTCAGTAGACAAAAATGTGTTCTTGTGGTTAGACCTTTGGGCTGACGGAATGATTTAAAGTATATTAATAAAGCTTTCTTAAGGATTTGCTCCTTTGGCTAATATATATATATATATAGATATACAATATTTTAGATATATGTACTTTTTTAAAATTCTTTGGTTTGTTCTAGAGCCCTTGGGTTTGGAATGACCGACTAGAACGGTGATGTCGAATAGATAAAGCTTGTTCTGGAGGTTAGATCTTTGGGATGACGGAACTTTTTCTGATATGTACCTTAAGGTTGTGCGTTATTATAAGGATTTATAATCTTTTATAAAGTGTTTTTCTCGTATTTAGGAACCTAGGTTAACACCACTTCCGCTGAAAGTAGGCTATGGCCACTTCTGGTGCAAGTGGTCTCCATTTAAATAAGTCCTGGGACGCTGAACCATGGAAGGACAGGGTAATATACGTGGACCGGAAGTTAGTTCCCCGTTGAATCCACTTGTCAACAGAAAAAATCTTCTTCCAATGGATTGCTCTTTGGGCTGATGGATAGTATGTAGAATTTTATTATTACTTGAATTTTTCCTTGAAAACCTATCATTAATTAAAACTCTCATTTGTTCCATCACCCTTGGGTAATATGACCGACTAGAACATTTATGTTCAGTAGACAAAAATGTGTTCTTGTGGTTAGACCTTTGGGCTGACGGAATGATTTAAAGTATATTAATAAAGCTTTCTTAAGGATTTGCTCCTTTGGCTAATATATATATATATATATAGATATACTATATTTTAGATATATGTACTTTTTAAAATTCTTTGGTTTGTTCTAGAGCCCTTGGGTTTGGAATGACCGACTAGAACGGTGATGTCGAATAGATAAAGCTTGTTCTGGAGGTTAGATCTTTGGGATGACGGAACTTTTTCTGATATGTACCTTAAGGTTGTGCGTTATTATAAGGATTTATAATCTTTTATAAAGTGTTTTTCTCGTATTTAGGAACCTAGGTTAACACCACTTCCACTGAAAGTAGGCTATGGCCACTTCTGGTGCAAGTGGTCTCCATTTAAATAAGTCCTGGGACGCTGAACCATGGAAGGACAGGGTAATATACGTGGACCGGAAGTTAGTTCCCCGTTGAATCCACTTGTCAACAGAAAAAATCTTCTTCCAATGGATTGCTCTTTGGGCTGATGGATAGTATGTAGTTTTTTATTATTACTTGAATTTTTCCTTGAAAACCTATCATTAATTAAAACTCTCATTTGTTCCATCACCCTTGGGTAATATGACCGACTAGAACATTTATGTTCAGTAGACAAAAATGTGTTCTTGTGGTTAGACCTTTGGGCTGACGGAATGATTTAAAGTATATTAATAAAGCTTTCTTAAGGATTTGCTCCTTTGGCTAATATATATATAGATATACAATATTTTAGATATATGTACTTTTTTAAAATTCTTTGGTTTGTTCTAGAGCCCTTGGGTTTGGAATGACCGACTAGAACGGTGATGTCGAATAGATAAAGCTTGTTCTGGAGGTTAGATCTTTGGGATGACGGAACTTTTTCTGATATGTACCTTAAGGTTGTGCGTTATTATAAGGATTTATAATCTTTTATAAAGTGTTTTTCTCGTATTTAGGAACCTAGGTTAACACCACTTCCGTTGAAAGTAGGCTATGGCCACTTCTGGTGCAAGTGGTCTCCATTTAAATAAGTCCTGGGACGCTGAACCATGGAAGGACAGGGTAATATACGTGGACCGGAAGTTAGTTCCCCGTTGAATCCACTTGTCAACAGAAAAAAATCTTCTTCCAATGGATTGCTCTTTGGGCTGATGGATAGTATGTAGTTTTTTATTATTACTTGAATTTTTCCTTGAAAACCTATCATTAATTAAAACTCTCATTTGTTCCATCACCCTTGGGTAATATGACCGACTAGAACATTTATGTTCAGTAGACAAAAATGTGTTCTTGTGGTTAGACCTTTGGGCTGACGGAATGATTTAAAGTATATTAATAAAGCTTTCTTAAGGATTTGCTCCTTTGGCTAATATATATATATATAGATATACAATATTTTAGATATATGTACTTTTTTAAAATTCTTTGGTTTGTTCTAGAGCCCTTGGGTTTGGAATGACCGACTAGAACGGTGATGTCGAATAGATAAAGCTTGTTCTGGAGGTTAGATCTTTGGGATGACGGAACTTTTTCTGATATGTACCTTAAGGTTGTGCGTTATTATAAGGATTTATAATCTTTTATAAAGTGTTTTTCTCGTATTTAGGAACCTAGGTTAACACCACTTCCGTTGAAAGTAGGCTATGGCCACTTCTGGTGCAAGTGGTCTCCATTTAAATAAGTCCTGGGACGCTGAACCATGGAAGGACAGGGTAATATACGTGGACCGGAAGTTAGTTCCCCGTTGAATCCACTTGTCAACAGAAAAAATCTTCTTCCAATGGATTGCTCTTTGGGCTGATGGATAGTATGTAGTTTTTTATTATTACTTGAATTTTTCCTTGAAAACCTATCATTAATTAAAACTCTCATTTGTTCCATCACCCTTGGGTAATATGACCGACTAGAACATTTATGTTCAGTAGACAAAAATGTGTTCTTGTGGTTAGACCTTTGGGCTGACGGAATGATTTAAAGTATATTAATAAAGCTTTCTTAAGGATTTGCTCCTTTGGCTAATATATATATATATAGATATACAATATTTTAGATATATGTACTTTTTTAAAATTCTTTGGTTTGTTCTAGAGCCCTTGGGTTTGGAATGACCGACTAGAACGGTGATGTCGAATAGATAAAGCTTGTTCTGGAGGTTAGATCTTTGGGATGACGGAACTTTTTCTGATATGTACCTTAAGGTTGTGCGTTATTATAAGGATTTATAATCTTTTATAAAGTGTTTTTCTCGTATTTAGGAACCTAGGTTAACACCACTTCCGCTGAAAGTAGGCTATGGCCACTTCTGGTGCAAGTGGTCTCCATTTAAATAAGTCCTGGGACGCTGAACCATGGAAGGACAGGGTAATATACGTGGACCGGAAGTTAGTTCCCCGTTGAATCCACTTGTCAACAGAAAAAAATCTTCTTCCAATGGATTGCTCTTTGGGCTGATGGATAGTATGTAGTTTTTTATTATTACTTGAATTTTTCCTTGAAAACCTATCATTAATTAAAACTCTCATTTGTTCCATCACCCTTGGGTAATATGACCGACTAGAACATTTATGTTCAGTAGACAAAAATGTGTTCTTGTGGTTAGACCTTTGGGCTGACGGAATGATTTAAAGTATATTAATAAAGCTTTCTTAAGGATTTGCTCCTTTGGCTAATATATATATATATATATAGATATACTATATTTTAGATATATGTACTTTTTTAAAATTCTTTGGTTTGTTCTAGAGCCCTTGGGTTTGGAATGACCGACTAGAACGGTGATGTCGAATAGATAAAGCTTGTTCTGGAGGTTAGATCTTTGGGATGACGGAACTTTTTCTGATATGTACCTTAAGGTTGTGCGTTATTATAAGGATTTATAATCTTTTATAAAGTGTTTTTCTCGTATTTAGGAACCTAGGTTAACACCACTTCCACTGAAAGTAGGCTATGGCCACTTCTGGTGCAAGTGGTCTCCATTTAAATAAGTCCTGGGACGCTGAACCATGGAAGGACAGGGTAATATACGTGGACCGGAAGTTAGTTCCCCGTTGAATCCACTTGTCAACAGAAAAAAATCTTCTTCCAATGGATTGCTCTTTGGGCTGATGGATAGTATGTAGAATTTTATTATTACTTGAATTTTTCCTTGAAAACCTATCATTAATTAAAACTCTCATTTGTTCCATCACCCTTGGGTAATATGACCGACTAGAACATTTATGTTCAGTAGACAAAAATGTGTTCTTGTGGTTAGACCTTTGGGCTGACGGAATGATTTAAAGTATATTAATAAAGCTTTATTAAGGATTTGCTCCTTTGGCTAATATATATATATATATATAGATATACTATATTTTAGATATATGTACTTTTTTAAAATTCTTTGGTTTGTTCTAGAGCCCTTGGGTTTGGAATGACCGACTAGAACGGTGATGTCGAATAGATAAAGCTTGTTCTGGAGGTTAGATCTTTGGGATGACGGAACTTTTTCTGATATGTACCTTAAGGTTGTGCGTTATTATAAGGATTTATAATCTTTTATAAAGTGTTTTTCTCGTATTTAGGAACCTAGGTTAACACCACTTCCGCTGAAAGTAGGCTATGGCCACTTCTGGTGCAAGTGGTCTCCATTTAAATAAGTCCTGGGACGCTGAACCATGGAAGGACAGGGTAATATACGGGGACCGGAAGTTAGTTCCCCGTTGAATCCACTTGTCAACAGAAAAAAATCTTCTTCCAATGGATTGCTCTTTGGGCTGATGGATAGTATGTAGAATTTTATTATTACTTGAATTTTTCCTTGAAAACCTATCATTAATTAAAACTCTCATTTGTTCCATCACCCTTAGGTAATATGACCGACTAGAACATTTATGTTCAGTAGACAAAAATGTGTTCTTGTGGTTAGACCTTTGGGCTGACGGAATGATTTAAAGTATATTAATAAAGCTTTCTTAAGGATTTGCTCCTTTGGCTAATATATATATATAGATATACAATATTTTAGATATATGTACTTTTTTAAAATTCTTTGGTTTGTTCTAGAGCCCTTGGGTTTGGAATGACCGACTAGAACGGTGATGTCGAATAGATAAAGCTTGTTCTGGAGGTTAGATCTTTGGGATGACGGAACTTTTTCTGATATGTACCTTAAGGTTGTGCGTTATTATAAGGATTTATAATCTTTTATAAAGTGTTTTTCTCGTATTTAGGAACCTAGGTTAACACCACTTCCGCTGAAAGTAGGCTATGGCCACTTCTGGTGCAAGTGGTCTCCATTTAAATAAGTCCTGGGACGCTGAACCATGGAAGGACAGGGTAATATACGGGGACCGGAAGTTAGTTCCCCGTTGAATCCACTTGTCAACAGAAAAAAATCTTCTTCCAATGGATTGCTCTTTGGGCTGATGGATAGTATGTAGAATTTTATTATTACTTGAATTTTTCCTTGAAAACCTATCATTAATTAAAACTCTCATTTGTTCCATCACCCTTGGGTAATATGACCGACTAGAACATTTATGTTCAGTAGACAAAAATGTGTTCTTGTGGTTAGACCTTTGGGCTGACGGAATGATTTAAAGTATATTAATAAAGCTTTCTTAAGGATTTGCTCCTTTGGCTAATATATATATATATAGATATACAATATTTTAGATATATGTACTTTTTTAAAATTCTTTGGTTTGTTCTAGAGCCCTTGGGTTTGGAATGACCGACTAGAACGGTGATGTCGAATAGATAAAGCTTGTTCTGGAGGTTAGATCTTTGGGATGACGGAACTTTTTCTGATATGTACCTTAAGGTTGTGCGTTATTATAAGGATTTATAATCTTTTATAAAGTGTTTTTCTCGTATTTAGGAACCTAGGTTAACACCACTTCCGCTGAAAGTAGGCTATGGCCACTTCTGGTGCAAGTGGTCTCCATTTAAATAAGTCCTGGGACGCTGAACCATGGAAGGACAGGGTAATATACGTGGACCGGAAGTTAGTTCCCCGTTGAATCCACTTGTCAACAGAAAAAAATCTTCTTCCAATGGATTGCTCTTTGGGCTGATGGATAGTATGTAGTTTTTTATTATTACTTGAATTTTTCCTTGAAAACCTATCATTAATTAAAACTCTCATTTGTTCCATCACCCTTAGGTAATATGACCGACTAGAACATTTATGTTCAGTAGACAAAAATGTGTTCTTGTGGTTAGACCTTTGGGCTGACGGAATGATTTAAAGTATATTAATAAAGCTTTCTTAAGGATTTGCTCCTTTGGCTAATATATATATATATATATATAGATATACAATATTTTAGATATATGTACTTTTAAAATTCTTTGGTTTGTTCTAGAGCCCTTGGGTTTGGAATGACCGACTAGAACGGTGATGTCGAATAGATAAAGCTTGTTCTGGAGGTTAGATCTTTGGGATGACGGAACTTTTTCTGATATGTACCTTAAGGTTGTGCGTTATTATAAGGATTTATAATCTTTTATAAAGTGTTTTTCTCGTATTTAGGAACCTAGGTTAACACCACTTCCGCTGAAAGTAGGCTATGGCCACTTCTGGTGCAAGTGGTCTCCATTTAAATAAGTCCTGGGACGCTGAACCATGGAAGGACAGGGTAATATACGGGGACCGGAAGTTAGTTCCCCGTTGAATCCACTTGTCAACAGAAAAAAATCTTCTTCCAATGGATTGCTCTTTGGGCTGATGGATAGTATGTAGTTTTTTATTATTACTTGAATTTTTCCTTGAAAACCTATCATTAATTAAAACTCTCATTTGTTCCATCACCCTTGGGTAATATGACCGACTAGAACATTTATGTTCAGTAGACAAAAATGTGTTCTTGTGGTTAGACCTTTGGGCTGACGGAATGATTTAAAGTATATTAATAAAGCTTTCTTAAGGATTTGCTCCTTTGGCTAATATATATATATAGATATACAATATTTTAGATATATGTACTTTTTTAAAATTCTTTGGTTTGTTCTAGAGCCCTTGGGTTTGGAATGACCGACTAGAACGGTGATGTCGAATAGATAAAGCTTGTTCTGGAGGTTAGATCTTTGGGATGACGGAACTTTTTCTGATATGTACCTTAAGGTTGTGCGTTATTATAAGGATTTATAATCTTTTATAAAGTGTTTTTCTCGTATTTAGGAACCTAGGTTAACACCACTTCCGCTGAAAGTAGGCTATGGCCACTTCTGGTGCAAGTGGTCTCCATTTAAATAAGTCCTGGGACGCTGAACCATGGAAGGACAGGGTAATATACGTGGACCGGAAGTTAGTTCCCCGTTGAATCCACTTGTCAACAGAAAAAAATCTTCTTCCAATGGATTGCTCTTTGGGCTGATGGATAGTATGTAGTTTTTTATTATTACTTGAATTTTTCCTTGAAAACCTATCATTAATTAAAACTCTCATTTGTTCCATCACCCTTGGGTAATATGACCGACTAGAACATTTATGTTCAGTAGACAAAAATGTGTTCTTGTGGTTAGACCTTTGGGCTGACGGAATGATTTAAAGTATATTAATAAAGCTTTCTTAAGGATTTGCTCCTTTGGCTAATATATATATATATATATATATATATATATATATATATATATATACTATATTTTAGATATATGTACATTTTTAAAATTCTTTGGTTTGTTCTAGAGCCCTTGGGTTTGGAATGACCGACTAGAACGGTGATGTCGAATAGATAAAGCTTGTTCTGGAGGTTAGATCTTTGGGATGACGGAACTTTTTCTGATATGTACCTTAAGGTTGTGCGTTATTATAAGGATTTATAATCTTTTATAAAGTGTTTTTCTCGTATTTAGGAACCTAGGTTAACACCACTTCCGCTGAAAGTAGGCTATGGCCACTTCTGGTGCAAGTGGTCTCCATTTAAATAAGTCCTGGGACGCTGAACCATGGAAGGACAGGGTAATATACGGGGACCGGAAGTTAGTTCCCCGTTGAATCCACTTGTCAACAGAAAAAAATCTTCTTCCAATGGATTGCTCTTTGGGCTGATGGATAGTATGTAGTTTTTTATTATTACTTGAATTTTTCCTTGAAAACCTATCATTAATTAAAACTCTCATTTGTTCCATCACCCTTAGGTAATATGACCGACTAGAACATTTATGTTCAGTAGACAAAAATGTGTTCTTGTGGTTAGACCTTTGGGCTGACGGAATGATTTAAAGTATATTAATAAAGCTTTCTTAAGGATTTGCTCCTTTGGCTAATATATATATAGATTATATACAAAATACTATATATAAGTACATTTTTAAAATTCTTTGGTTTGTTCTAGAGCCCTTGAAGGTTTGGAATGACCGACTAGAACGGTGATGGCTCAACCGAGAGATAAAGCTATGTTCTGGAGGTTAGATCTTTGGGATGACGGAACTTTTTCTGATATGTACCTTAAGGTTGTGCGTTATTATAAGGATTTATAATCTTTTATAAAGTGTTTTTCTCGTATTTAGGAACCATCAGGTTAACACCACCTGCCGTTGAAAGTAGGCTATGGCCACTTCATGGTGCAAGTGGTCTCCATTTAAATGCAAGTCCTGGGACGCTGAAACCATGGAAGGACAGGGTAATATACGTGGACCGGAAGTTAGTTCCCCGTTGAATGCCACATTGTCAACAGAAAAAAATCTTCTTCCAATGGATTGCTCTTTGGGCTGATGGATAGTAATGTAGTTTTTATTATTACTTGAATTTTTCCTTGAAAACCTATCATTAATTAAAACTCTCATTTGTTCCATCACCCTTGGGTAATATGACCGACTAGAACATTTATGTTCAGTAGACAAAAATGTGTTCTTGTGGTTAGACCTTTGGGCTGACGGAATGATTTAAAGTATATTGAAGCTTTCTTAAGGATTTGCTCCTTTGGTTAATATATATATATTGATGGAGATACAACTATATTTTAGATATATGTACTTTTTTAAAATTCTTTGGTTTGTTCTAGAGCCCTTGGGTTTGGAATGACCGACTAGAACGGTGATGTCGAATAGATAAAGCTTGTTCTGGAGGTTAGATCTTTGGGATGACGGAACTTTTTCTGATATGTACCTTAATAGTTGTGCGTTATTATAAGGATTTATAATCTTTTATAAAGTGTTTTTCTCGTATTTAGGAACCTAGGTTAACACCACTTCCGTAACTGAAAGTAGGCTATGGCCACTTCTGGTGCAAGTGGTCTCCATTTAAATAAGTCCTGGGACGCTGAACCATGGAGAGGACAGGGTAATATACGTGGACCGGAAGTTGACGAGGTTGAATCCACTTGTCAACAGAAAAAAATCTTCTTCCAATGGATTGGGCTGATGGACAAACTGCCAGATGGACAGACCATAGATGGAAAACCGAAATTTTAGATTTGATTCCATCACAGTGGTAAAATGACCGACTAGAACATTTATCTTCAGCAGACAAAAATGTGTTCTTGTGGTTAGACCTTTGGGCTGACGGAATGATTTAAGACATATTGTGGAGGAAACTTGGGGAGACCTTCGCTCCAGCAGTGGATTGATAATGGTAGACAATGATATATAGATGATACAATATTTTAGATATATGTACTTTTTTAAAATTCTTTGGTTTGTTCTAGAGCCCTTGGGTTTGGAATGACCGACTAGAACGGTGATGTCGAATAGATAAAGCTTGTTCTGGAGGTTAGATCTTTGGGATGACGGAACTTTTTCTGATATGTACCTTAAGGTTGTGCGTTATTATAAGGATTTATAATCTTTTATAAAGTGTTTTTCTCGTATTTAGGAACCTAGGTTAACACCACTTCCGCTGAAAGTAGGCTATGGCCACTTCTGGTGCAAGTGGTCTCCATTTAAATAAGTCCTGGGACGCTGAACCATGGAAGGACAGCTTGTTCTGGAGGTTAGATCTTTGGGATACGGGGACCGGAAGTTAGTTCCCCGTTGAATCCACTTGTCAACAGAAAAAATCTTCTTCCAATGGATTGCTCTTTGGGCTGATGGATAGTATGTAGTTTTTTATTATTACTTGAATTTTTCCTTGAAAACCTATCATTAATTAAAACTCTCATTTGTTCCATCACCCTTGGGTAATATGACCGACTAGAACATTTATGTTCAGTAGACAAAAATGTGTTCTTGTGGTTAGACCTTTGGGCTGACGGAATGATTTAAAGTATATTAATAAAGCTTTCTTAAGGATTTGCTCCTTTGGCTAATATATATATATATATAGATATACAATATTTTAGATATATGTACTTTTTTAAAATTCTTTGGTTTGTTCTAGAGCCCTTGGGTTTGGAATGACCGACTAGAACGGTGATGTCGAATAGATAAAGCTTGTTCTGGAGGTTAGATCTTTGGGATGACGGAACTTTTTCTGATATGTACCTTAAGGTTGTGCGTTATTATAAGGATTTATAATCTTTTATAAAGTGTTTTTCTCGTATTTAGGAACCTAGGTTAACACCACTTCCGCTGAAAGTAGGCTATGGCCACTTCTGGTGCAAGTGGTCTCCATTTAAATAAGTCCTGGGACGCTGAACCATGGAAGGACAGGGTAATATACGTGGACCGGAAGTTAGTTCCCCGTTGAATCCACTTGTCAACAGAAAAAAATCTTCTTCCAATGGATTGCTCTTTGGGCTGATGGATAGTATGTAGAATTTTATTATTACTTGAATTTTTCCTTGAAAACCTATCATTAATTAAAACTCTCATTTGTTCCATCACCCTTAGGTAATATGACCGACTAGAACATTTATGTTCAGTAGACAAAAATGTGTTCTTGTGGTTAGACCTTTGGGCTGACGGAATGATTTAAAGTATATTAATAAAGCTTTCTTAAGGATTTGCTCCTTTGGCTAATATATATATATAGATATACAATATTTTAGATATATGTACATTTTTAAAATTCTTTGGTTTGTTCTAGAGCCCTTGGGTTTGGAATGACCGACTAGAACGGTGATGTCGAATAGATAAAGCTTGTTCTGGAGGTTAGATCTTTGGGATGACGGAACTTTTTCTGATATGTACCTTAAGGTTGTGCGTTATTATAAGGATTTATAATCTTTTATAAAGTGTTTTTCTCGTATTTAGGAACCTAGGTTAACACCACTTCCGCTGAAAGTAGGCTATGGCCACTTCTGGTGCAAGTGGTCTCCATTTAAATAAGTCCTGGGACGCTGAACCATGGAAGGACAGGGTAATATACGTGGACCGGAAGTTAGTTCCCCGTTGAATCCACTTGTCAACAGAAAAAATCTTCTTCCAATGGATTGCTCTTTGGGCTGATGGATAGTATGTAGTTTTTTATTATTACTTGAATTTTTCCTTGAAAACCTATCATTAATTAAAACTCTCATTTGTTCCATCACCCTTGGGTAATATGACCGACTAGAACATTTATGTTCAGTAGACAAAAATGTGTTCTTGTGGTTAGACCTTTGGGCTGACGGAATGATTTAAAGTATATTAATAAAGCTTTCTTAAGGATTTGCTCCTTTGGCTAATATATATATATATATAGATATACAATATTTTAGATATATGTACTTTTTTAAAATTCTTTGGTTTGTTCTAGAGCCCTTGGGTTTGGAATGACCGACTAGAACGGTGATGTCGAATAGATAAAGCTTGTTCTGGAGGTTAGATCTTTGGGATGACGGAACTTTTTCTGATATGTACCTTAAGGTTGTGCGTTATTATAAGGATTTATAATCTTTTATAAAGTGTTTTTCTCGTATTTAGGAACCTAGGTTAACACCACTTCCGTTGAAAGTAGGCTATGGCCACTTCTGGTGCAAGTGGTCTCCATTTAAATAAGTCCTGGGACGCTGAACCATGGAAGGACAGGGTAATATACGTGGACCGGAAGTTAGTTCCCCGTTGAATCCACTTGTCAACAGAAAAAAATCTTCTTCCAATGGATTGCTCTTTGGGCTGATGGATAGTATGTAGTTTTTTATTATTACTTGAATTTTTCCTTGAAAACCTATCATTAATTAAAACTCTCATTTGTTCCATCACCCTTGGGTAATATGACCGACTAGAACATTTATGTTCAGTAGACAAAAATGTGTTCTTGTGGTTAGACCTTTGGGCTGACGGAATGATTTAAAGTATATTAATAAAGCTTTCTTAAGGATTTGCTCCTTTTGCTAATATATATATATATATAGATATACTATATTTTAGATATATGTACTTTTTTAAAATTCTTTGGTTTGTTCTAGAGCCCTTGGGTTTGGAATGACCGACTAGAACGGTGATGTCGAATAGATAAAGCTTGTTCTGGAGGTTAGATCTTTGGGATGACGGAACTTTTTCTGATATGTACCTTAAGGTTGTGCGTTATTATAAGGATTTATAATCTTTTATAAAGTGTTTTTCTCGTATTTAGGAACCTAGGTTAACACCACTTCCGTTGAAAGTAGGCTATGGCCACTTCTGGTGCAAGTGGTCTCCATTTAAATAAGTCCTGGGACGCTGAACCATGGAAGGACAGGGTAATATACGTGGACCGGAAGTTAGTTCCCCGTTGAATCCACTTGTCAACAGAAAAAAATCTTCTTCCAATGGATTGCTCTTTGGGCTGATGGATAGTATGTAGTTTTTTATTATTACTTGAATTTTTCCTTGAAAACCTATCATTAATTAAAACTCTCATTTGTTCCATCACCCTTGGGTAATATGACCGACTAGAACATTTATGTTCAGCAGACAAAAATGTGTTCTTGTGGTTAGACCTTTGGGCTGACGGAATGATTTAAAGTATATTAATAAAGCTTTCTTAAGGATTTGCTCCTTTGGCTAATATATATATAAATATAGATATACAATATTTTAGATATATGTACATTTTTAAAATTCTTTGGTTTGTTCTAGAGCCCTTGGGTTTGGAATGACCGACTAGAACGGTGATGTCGAATAGATAAAGCTTGTTCTGGAGGTTAGATCTTTGGGATGACGGAACTTTTTCTGATATGTACCTTAAGGTTGTGCGTTATTATAAGGATTTATAATCTTTTATAAAGTGTTTTTCTCGTATTTAGGAACCTAGGTTAACACCACTTCCGTTGAAAGTAGGCTATGGCCACTTCTGGTGCAAGTGGTCTCCATTTAAATAAGTCCTGGGACGCTGAACCATGGAAGGACAGGGTAATATACGTGGACCGGAAGTTAGTTCCCCGTTGAATCCACTTGTCAACAGAAAAAATCTTCTTCCAATGGATTGCTCTTTGGGCTGATGGATAGTATGTAGTTTTTTATTATTACTTGAATTTTTCCTTGAAAACCTATCATTAATTAAAACTCTCATTTGTTCCATCACCCTTGGGTAATATGACCGACTAGAACATTTATGTTCAGTAGACAAAAATGTGTTCTTGTGGTTAGACCTTTGGGCTGACGGAATGATTTAAAGTATATTAATAAAGCTTTCTTAAGGATTTGCTCCTTTTGCTAATATATATATATATAGATATACAATATTTTAGATATATGTACATTTTTAAAATTCTTTGGTTTGTTCTAGAGCCCTTGGGTTTGGAATGACCGACTAGAACGGTGATGTCGAATAGATAAAGCTTGTTCTGGAGGTTAGATCTTTGGGATGACGGAACTTTTTCTGATATGTACCTTAAGGTTGTGCGTTATTATAAGGATTTATAATCTTTTATAAAGTGTTTTTCTCGTATTTAGGAACCTAGGTTAACACCACTTCCGTTGAAAGTAGGCTATGGCCACTTCTGGTGCAAGTGGTCTCCATTTAAATAAGTCCTGGGACGCTGAACCATGGAAGGACAGGGTAATATACGTGGACCGGAAGTTAGTTCCCCGTTGAATCCACTTGTCAACAGAAAAAAATCTTCTTCCAATGGATTGCTCTTTGGGCTGATGGATAGTATGTAGAATTTTATTATTACTTGAATTTTTCCTTGAAAACCTATCATTAATTAAAACTCTCATTTGTTCCATCACCCTTGGGTAATATGACCGACTAGAACATTTATGTTCAGTAGACAAAAATGTGTTCTTGTGGTTAGACCTTTGGGCTGACGGAATGATTTAAAGTATATTAATAAAGCTTTCTTAAGGATTTGCTCCTTTGGCTAATATATATATATATATATAGATATACAATATTTTAGATATATGTACATTTTTAAAATTCTTTGGTTTGTTCTAGAGCCCTTGGGTTTGGAATGACCGACTAGAACGGTGATGTCGAATAGATAAAGCTTGTTCTGGAGGTTAGATCTTTGGGATGACGGAACTTTTTCTGATATGTACCTTAAGGTTGTGCGTTATTATAAGGATTTATAATCTTTTATAAAGTGTTTTTCTCGTATTTAGGAACCTAGGTTAACACCACTTCCGTTGAAAGTAGGCTATGGCCACTTCTGGTGCAAGTGGTCTCCATTTAAATAAGTCCTGGGACGCTGAACCATGGAAGGACAGGGTAATATACGTGGACCGGAAGTTAGTTCCCCGTTGAATCCACTTGTCAACAGAAAAAATCTTCTTCCAATGGATTGCTCTTTGGGCTGATGGATAGTATGTAGTTTTTTATTATTACTTGAATTTTTCCTTGAAAACCTATCATTAATTAAAACTCTCATTTGTTCCATCACCCTTGGGTAATATGACCGACTAGAACATTTATGTTCAGTAGACAAAAATGTGTTCTTGTGGTTAGACCTTTGGGCTGACGGAATGATTTAAAGTATATTAATAAAGCTTTCTTAAGGATTTGCTCCTTTGGCTAATATATATATAGATATACAATATTTTAGATATATGTACTTTTAAAAATTCTTTGGTTTGTTCTAGAGCCCTTGGGTTTGGAATGACCGACTAGAACGGTGATGTCGAATAGATAAAGCTTGTTCTGGAGGTTAGATCTTTGGGATGACGGAACTTTTTCTGATATGTACCTTAAGGTTGTGCGTTATTATAAGGATTTATAATCTTTTATAAAGTGTTTTTCTCGTATTTAGGAACCTAGGTTAACACCACTTCCACTGAAAGTAGGCTATGGCCACTTCTGGTGCAAGTGGTCTCCATTTAAATAAGTCCTGGGACGCTGAACCATGGAAGGACAGGGTAATATACGTGGACCGGAAGTTAGTTCCCCGTTGAATCCACTTGTCAACAGAAAAAAATCTTCTTCCAATGGATTGCTCTTTGGGCTGATGGATAGTATGTAGAATTTTTATTATTACTTGAATTTTTCCTTGAAAACCTATCATTAATTAAAACTCTCATTTGTTCCATCACCCTTGGGTAATATGACCGACTAGAACATTTATGTTCAGTAGACAAAAATGTGTTCTTGTGGTTAGACCTTTGGGCTGACGGAATGATTTAAAGTATATTAATAAAGCTTTCTTAAGGATTTGCTCCTTTGGCTAATATATATATATAGATATACAATATTTTAGATATATGTACTTTTTAAAATTCTTTGGTTTGTTCTAGAGCCCTTGGGTTTGGAATGACCGACTAGAACGGTGATGTCGAATAGATAAAGCTTGTTCTGGAGGTTAGATCTTTGGGATGACGGAACTTTTTCTGATATGTACCTTAAGGTTGTGCGTTATTATAAGGATTTATAATCTTTTATAAAGTGTTTTTCTCGTATTTAGGAACCTAGGTTAACACCACTTCCGCTGAAAGTAGGCTATGGCCACTTCTGGTGCAAGTGGTCTCCATTTAAATAAGTCCTGGGACGCTGAACCATGGAAGGACAGGGTAATATACGTGGACCGGAAGTTAGTTCCCCGTTGAATCCACTTGTCAACAGAAAAAAATCTTCTTCCAATGGATTGCTCTTTGGGCTGATGGATAGTATGTAGTTTTTTATTATTACTTGAATTTTTCCTTGAAAACCTATCATTAATTAAAACTCTCATTTGTTCCATCACCCTTGGGTAATATGACCGACTAGAACATTTATGTTCAGTAGACAAAAATGTGTTCTTGTGGTTAGACCTTTGGGCTGACGGAATGATTTAAAGTATATTAATAAAGCTTTCTTAAGGATTTGCTCCTTTTGCTAATATATATATATATATATATAGATATACTAATATTTTAGATATATGTACTTTTAAAAAATTCTTTGGTTTGTTCTAGAGCCCTTGGGTTTGGAATGACCGACTAGAACGGTGATGTCGAATAGATAAAGCTTGTTCTGGAGGTTAGATCTTTGGGATGACGGAACTTTTTCTGATATGTACCTTAAGGTTGTGCGTTATTATAAGGATTTATAATCTTTTATAAAGTGTTTTTCTCGTATTTAGGAACCTAGGTTAACACCACTTCCGCTGAAAGTAGGCTATGGCCACTTCTGGTGCAAGTGGTCTCCATTTAAATAAGTCCTGGGACGCTGAACCATGGAAGGACAGGGTAATATACGTGGACCGGAAGTTAGTTCCCCGTTGAATCCACTTGTCAACAGAAAAAATCTTCTTCCAATGGATTGCTCTTTGGGCTGATGGATAGTATGTAGTTTTTTATTATTACTTGAATTTTTCCTTGAAAACCTATCATTAATTAAAACTCTCATTTGTTCCATCACCCTTGGGTAATATGACCGACTAGAACATTTATGTTCAGTAGACAAAAATGTGTTCTTGTGGTTAGACCTTTGGGCTGACGGAATGATTTAAAGTATATTAATAAAGCTTTCTTAAGGATTTGCTCCTTTGGCTAATATATATATATAGATATACAATATTTTAGATATATGTACTTTTAAAAATTCTTTGGTTTGTTCTAGAGCCCTTGGGTTTGGAATGACCGACTAGAACGGTGATGTCGAATAGATAAAGCTTGTTCTGGAGGTTAGATCTTTGGGATGACGGAACTTTTTCTGATATGTACCTTAAGGTTGTGCGTTATTATAAGGATTTATAATCTTTTATAAAGTGTTTTTCTCGTATTTAGGAACCTAGGTTAACACCACTTCCGCTGAAAGTAGGCTATGGCCACTTCTGGTGCAAGTGGTCTCCATTTAAATAAGTCCTGGGACGCTGAACCATGGAAGGACAGGGTAATATACGGGGACCGGAAGTTAGTTCCCCGTTGAATCCACTTGTCAACAGAAAAAAATCTTCTTCCAATGGATTGCTCTTTGGGCTGATGGATAGTATGTAGTTTTTATTATTACTTGAATTTTTCCTTGAAAACCTATCATTAATTAAAACTCTCATTTGTTCCATCACCCTTGGGTAATATGACCGACTAGAACATTTATCTTCAGCAGACAAAAATGTGTTCTTGTGGTTAGACCTTTGGGCTGACGGAATGATTTAAAGTATATTAATAAAGCTTTCTTAAGGATTTGCTCCTTTGGCTAATATATATATAGATATATATATATATATACTATATTTTAGATATATGTACTTTTAAAATTCTTTGGTTTGTTCTAGAGCCCTTGGGTTTGGAATGACCGACTAGAACGGTGATGTCGAATAGATAAAGCTTGTTCTGGAGGTTAGATCTTTGGGATGACGGAACTTTTTCTGATATGTACCTTAAGGTTGTGCGTTATTATAAGGATTTATAATCTTTTATAAAGTGTTTTTCTCGTATTTAGGAACCTAGGTTAACACCACTTCCGTTGAAAGTAGGCTATGGCCACTTCTGGTGCAAGTGGTCTCCATTTAAATAAGTCCTGGGACGCTGAACCATGGAAGGACAGGGTAATATACGTGGACCGGAAGTTAGTTCCCCGTTGAATCCACTTGTCAACAGAAAAAAATCTTCTTCCAATGGATTGCTCTTTGGGCTGATGGATAGTATGTAGAATTTTATTATTACTTGAATTTTTCCTTGAAAACCTATCATTAATTAAAACTCTCATTTGTTCCATCACCCTTGGGTAATATGACCGACTAGAACATTTATGTTCAGTAGACAAAAATGTGTTCTTGTGGTTAGACCTTTGGGCTGACGGAATGATTTAAAGTATATTAATAAAGCTTTCTTAAGGATTTGCTCCTTTGGCTAATATATATATATATATAGATATACTATATTTTAGATATATGTACATTTTTAAAATTCTTTGGTTTGTTCTAGAGCCCTTGGGTTTGGAATGACCGACTAGAACGGTGATGTCGAATAGATAAAGCTTGTTCTGGAGGTTAGATCTTTGGGATGACGGAACTTTTTCTGATATGTACCTTAAGGTTGTGCGTTATTATAAGGATTTATAATCTTTTATAAAGTGTTTTTCTCGTATTTAGGAACCTAGGTTAACACCACTTCCGTTGAAAGTAGGCTATGGCCACTTCTGGTGCAAGTGGTCTCCATTTAAATAAGTCCTGGGACGCTGAACCATGGAAGGACAGGGTAATATACGTGGACCGGAAGTTAGTTCCCCGTTGAATCCACTTGTCAACAGAAAAAAATCTTCTTCCAATGGATTGCTCTTTGGGCTGATGGATAGTATGTAGTTTTTATTATTACTTGAATTTTCCCTTGAAAACCTATCATTAATTAAAACTCTCATTTGTTCCATCACCCTTGGGTAATATGACCGACTAGAACATTTATGTTCAGTAGACAAAAATGTGTTCTTGTGGTTAGACCTTTGGGCTGACGGAATGATTTAAAATATATTAATAAAGCTTTCTTAAGGATTTGCTCCTTTGGTTATATATATATATATAGATATACTATAAATTTTAGATATATGTACTTTTAAAAAATTCTTTGGTTTGTTCTAGAGCCCTTGGGTTTGGAATGACCGACTAGAACGGTGATGTCGAATAGATAAAGCTTGTTCTGGAGGTTAGATCTTTGGGATGACGGAACTTTTTCTGATATGTACCTTAAGGTTGTGCGTTATTATAAGGATTTATAATCTTTTATAAAGTGTTTTTCTCGTATTTAGGAACCTAGGTTAACACCACTTCCGCTGAAAGTAGGCTATGGCCACTTCTGGTGCAAGTGGTCTCCATTTAAATAAGTCCTGGGACGCTGAACCATGGAAGGACAGGGTAATATACGTGGACCGGAAGTTAGTTCCCCGTTGAATCCACTTGTCAACAGAAAAAAATCTTCTTCCAATGGATTGCTCTTTGGGCTGATGGATAGTATGTAGTTTTTTATTATTACTTGAATTTTTCCTTGAAAACCTATCATTAATTAAAACTCTCATTTGTTCCATCACCCTTGGGTAATATGACCGACTAGAACATTTATGTTCAGCAGACAAAAATGTGTTCTTGTGGTTAGACCTTTGGGCTGACGGAATGATTTAAAGTATATTAATGAAGCTTTCTTAAGGATTTGCTCCTTTTGCTAATATATATATAGATATACAATATTTTAGATATATGTACTTTTTTAAAATTCTTTGGTTTGTTCTAGAGCCCTTGGGTTTGGAATGACCGACTAGAACGGTGATGTCGAATAGATAAAGCTTGTTCTGGAGGTTAGATCTTTGGGATGACGGAACTTTTTCTGATATGTACCTTAAGGTTGTGCGTTATTATAAGGATTTATAATCTTTTATAAAGTGTTTTTCTCGTATTTAGGAACCTAGGTTAACACCACTTCCGCTGAAAGTAGGCTATGGCCACTTCTGGTGCAAGTGGTCTCCATTTAAATAAGTCCTGGGACGCTGAACCATGGAAGGACAGCTTGTTCTGGAGGTTAGATCTTTGGGATACGGGGACCGGAAGTTAGTTCCCCGTTGAATCCACTTGTCAACAGAAAAAAATCTTCTTCCAATGGATTGCTCTTTGGGCTGATGGATAGTATGTAGTTTTTTATTATTACTTGAATTTTTCCTTGAAAACCTATCATTAATTAAAACTCTCATTTGTTCCATCACCCTTGGGTAATATGACCGACTAGAACATTTATCTTCAGCAGACAAAAATGTGTTCTTGTGGTTAGACCTTTGGGCTGACGGAATGATTTAAAGTATATTAATAAAGCTTTCTTAAGGATTTGCTCCTTTGGCTAATATATATATATATAGATATACTATATTTTAGATATATGTACTTTTAAAAAATTCTTTGGTTTGTTCTAGAGCCCTTGGGTTTGGAATGACCGACTAGAACGGTGATGTCGAATAGATAAAGCTTGTTCTGGAGGTTAGATCTTTGGGATGACGGAACTTTTTCTGATATGTACCTTAAGGTTGTGCGTTATTATAAGGATTTATAATCTTTTATAAAGTGTTTTTCTCGTATTTAGGAACCTAGGTTAACACCACTTCCGTTGAAAGTAGGCTATGGCCACTTCTGGTGCAAGTGGTCTCCATTTAAATAAGTCCTGGGACGCTGAACCATGGAAGGACAGGGTAATATACGTGGACCGGAAGTTAGTTCCCCGTTGAATCCACTTGTCAACAGAAAAAATCTTCTTCCAATGGATTGCTCTTTGGGCTGATGGATAGTATGTAGTTTTTATTATTACTTGAATTTTTCCTTGAAAACCTATCATTAATTAAAACTCTCATTTGTTCCATCACCCTTGGGTAATATGACCGACTAGAACATTTATGTTCAGTAGACAAAAATGTGTTCTTGTGGTTAGACCTTTGGGCTGACGGAATGATTTAAAGTATATTAATAAAGCTTTCTTAAGGATTTGCTCCTTTGGCTAATATATATATATATAGATATACAATATTTTAGATATATGTACATTTTTAAAATTCTTTGGTTTGTTCTAGAGCCCTTGGGTTTGGAATGACCGACTAGAACGGTGATGTCGAATAGATAAAGCTTGTTCTGGAGGTTAGATCTTTGGGATGACGGAACTTTTTCTGATATGTACCTTAAGGTTGTGCGTTATTATAAGGATTTATAATCTTTTATAAAGTGTTTTTCTCGTATTTAGGAACCTAGGTTAACACCACTTCCGTTGAAAGTAGGCTATGGCCACTTCTGGTGCAAGTGGTCTCCATTTAAATAAGTCCTGGGACGCTGAACCATGGAAGGACAGGGTAATATACGTGGACCGGAAGTTAGTTCCCCGTTGAATCCACTTGTCAACAGAAAAAAATCTTCTTCCAATGGATTGCTCTTTGGGCTGATGGATAGTATGTAGAATTTTATTATTACTTGAATTTTTCCTTGAAAACCTATCATTAATTAAAACTCTCATTTGTTCCATCACCCTTGGGTAATATGACCGACTAGAACATTTATGTTCAGCAGACAAAAATGTGTTCTTGTGGTTAGACCTTTGGGCTGACGGAATGATTTAAAGTATATTAATAAAGCTTTCTTAAGGATTTGCTCCTTTTGCTAATATATATATATATATATAGATATACTATATTTTAGATATATGTACATTTTTAAAATTCTTTGGTTTGTTCTAGAGCCCTTGGGTTTGGAATGACCGACTAGAACGGTGATGTCGAATAGATAAAGCTTGTTCTGGAGGTTAGATCTTTGGGATGACGGAACTTTTTCTGATATGTACCTTAAGGTTGTGCGTTATTATAAGGATTTATAATCTTTTATAAAGTGTTTTTCTCGTATTTAGGAACCTAGGTTAACACCACTTCCGCTGAAAGTAGGCTATGGCCACTTCTGGTGCAAGTGGTCTCCATTTAAATAAGTCCTGGGACGCTGAACCATGGAAGGACAGGGTAATATACGTGGACCGGAAGTTAGTTCCCCGTTGAATCCACTTGTCAACAGAAAAAAATCTTCTTCCAATGGATTGCTCTTTGGGCTGATGGATAGTATGTAGTTTTTATTATTACTTGAATTTTTCCTTGAAAACCTATCATTAATTAAAACTCTCATTTGTTCCATCACCCTTGGGTAATATGACCGACTAGAACATTTATGTTCAGTAGACAAAAATGTGTTCTTGTGGTTAGACCTTTGGGCTGACGGAATGATTTAAAGTATATTAATAAAGCTTTCTTAAGGATTTGCTCCTTTGGCTAATATATATATAGATATACAATATTTTAGATATATGTACATTTTTAAAATTCTTTGGTTTGTTCTAGAGCCCTTGGGTTTGGAATGACCGACTAGAACGGTGATGTCGAATAGATAAAGCTTGTTCTGGAGGTTAGATCTTTGGGATGACGGAACTTTTTCTGATATGTACCTTAAGGTTGTGCGTTATTATAAGGATTTATAATCTTTTATAAAGTGTTTTTCTCGTATTTAGGAACCTAGGTTAACACCACTTCCGTTGAAAGTAGGCTATGGCCACTTCTGGTGCAAGTGGTCTCCATTTAAATAAGTCCTGGGACGCTGAACCATGGAAGGACAGGGTAATATACGTGGACCGGAAGTTAGTTCCCCGTTGAATCCACTTGTCAACAGAAAAAAATCTTCTTCCAATGGATTGCTCTTTGGGCTGATGGATAGTATGTAGTTTTTTATTATTACTTGAATTTTTCCTTGAAAACCTATCATTAATTAAAACTCTCATTTGTTCCATCACCCTTGGGTAATATGACCGACTAGAACATTTATGTTCAGTAGACAAAAATGTGTTCTTGTGGTTAGACCTTTGGGCTGACGGAATGATTTAAAGTATATTAATAAAGCTTTCTTAAGGATTTGCTCCTTTTGCTAATATATATATATATATATAGATATACTATATTTTAGATATATGTACTTTTTAAAATTCTTTGGTTTGTTCTAGAGCCCTTGGGTTTGGAATGACCGACTAGAACGGTGATGTCGAATAGATAAAGCTTGTTCTGGAGGTTAGATCTTTGGGATGACGGAACTTTTTCTGATATGTACCTTAAGGTTGTGCGTTATTATAAGGATTTATAATCTTTTATAAAGTGTTTTTCTCGTATTTAGGAACCTAGGTTAACACCACTTCCGCTGAAAGTAGGCTATGGCCACTTCTGGTGCAAGTGGTCTCCATTTAAATAAGTCCTGGGACGCTGAACCATGGAAGGACAGGGTAATATACGTGGACCGGAAGTTAGTTCCCCGTTGAATCCACTTGTCAACAGAAAAAAATCTTCTTCCAATGGATTGCTCTTTGGGCTGATGGATAGTATGTAGTTTTTTATTATTACTTGAATTTTTCCTTGAAAACCTATCATTAATTAAAACTCTCATTTGTTCCATCACCCTTGGGTAATATGACCGACTAGAACATTTATCTTCAGCAGACAAAAATGTGTTCTTGTGGTTAGACCTTTGGGCTGACGGAATGATTTAAAGTATATTAATAAAGCTTTCTTAAGGATTTGCTCCTTTTGCTAATATATATATAGATATATAGATATACAAAATTTTAGATATATGTACATTTTTAAAATTCTTTGGTTTGTTCTAGAGCCCTTGGGTTTGGAATGACCGACTAGAACGGTGATGTCGAATAGATAAAGCTTGTTCTGGAGGTTAGATCTTTGGGATGACGGAACTTTTTCTGATATGTACCTTAAGGTTGTGCGTTATTATAAGGATTTATAATCTTTTATAAAGTGTTTTTCTCGTATTTAGGAACCTAGGTTAACACCACTTCCGTTGAAAGTAGGCTATGGCCACTTCTGGTGCAAGTGGTCTCCATTTAAATAAGTCCTGGGACGCTGAACCATGGAAGGACAGGGTAATATACGTGGACCGGAAGTTAGTTCCCCGTTGAATCCACTTGTCAACAGAAAAAAATCTTCTTCCAATGGATTGCTCTTTGGGCTGATGGATAGTATGTAGTTTTTATTATTACTTGAATTTTTCCTTGAAAACCTATCATTAATTAAAACTCTCATTTGTTCCATCACCCTTGGGTAATATGACCGACTAGAACATTTATGTTCAGTAGACAAAAATGTGTTCTTGTGGTTAGACCTTTGGGCTGACGGAATGATTTAAAGTATATTAATAAAGCTTTCTTAAGGATTTGCTCCTTTTGCTAATATATATATAGATATACTATATTTTAGATATATGTACTTTTAAAATTCTTTGGTTTGTTCTAGAGCCCTTGGGTTTGGAATGACCGACTAGAACGGTGATGTCGAATAGATAAAGCTTGTTCTGGAGGTTAGATCTTTGGGATGACGGAACTTTTTCTGATATGTACCTTAAGGTTGTGCGTTATTATAAGGATTTATAATCTTTTATAAAGTGTTTTTCTCGTATTTAGGAACCTAGGTTAACACCACTTCCGTTGAAAGTAGGCTATGGCCACTTCTGGTGCAAGTGGTCTCCATTTAAATAAGTCCTGGGACGCTGAACCATGGAAGGACAGGGTAATATACGTGGACCGGAAGTTAGTTCCCCGTTGAATCCACTTGTCAACAGAAAAAATCTTCTTCCAATGGATTGCTCTTTGGGCTGATGGATAGTATGTAGTTTTTTATTATTACTTGAATTTTTCCTTGAAAACCTATCATTAATTAAAACTCTCATTTGTTCCATCACCCTTGGGTAATATGACCGACTAGAACATTTATCTTCAGCAGACAAAAATGTGTTCTTGTGGTTAGACCTTTGGGCTGACGGAATGATTTAAAGTATATTAATGAAGCTTTCTTAAGGATTTGCTCCTTTTGCTAATATATATATATATATAGATATACTAAAATTTTAGATATATGTACATTTTAAAAAATTCTTTGGTTTGTTCTAGAGCCCTTGGGTTTGGAATGACCGACTAGAACGGTGATGTCGAATAGATAAAGCTTGTTCTGGAGGTTAGATCTTTGGGATGACGGAACTTTTTCTGATATGTACCTTAAGGTTGTGCGTTATTATAAGGATTTATAATCTTTTATAAAGTGTTTTTCTCGTATTTAGGAACCTAGGTTAACACCACTTCCGCTGAAAGTAGGCTATGGCCACTTCTGGTGCAAGTGGTCTCCATTTAAATAAGTCCTGGGACGCTGAACCATGGAAGGACAGGGTAATATACGTGGACCGGAAGTTAGTTCCCCGTTGAATCCACTTGTCAACAGAAAAAAATCTTCTTCCAATGGATTGCTCTTTGGGCTGATGGATAGTATGTAGTTTTTTATTATTACTTGAATTTTTCCTTGAAAACCTATCATTAATTAAAACTCTCATTTGTTCCATCACCCTTGGGTAATATGACCGACTAGAACATTTATGTTCAGTAGACAAAAATGTGTTCTTGTGGTTAGACCTTTGGGCTGACGGAATGATTTAAAGTATATTAATAAAGCTTTCTTAAGGATTTGCTCCTTTTGTTAATATATATATATATATATATATATATATATATATATATATATACTATATTTTAGATATATGTACTTTTTTAAAATTCTTTGGTTTGTTCTAGAGCCCTTGGGTTTGGAATGACCGACTAGAACGGTGATGTCGAATAGATAAAGCTTGTTCTGGAGGTTAGATCTTTGGGATGACGGAACTTTTTCTGATATGTACCTTAAGGTTGTGCGTTATTATAAGGATTTATAATCTTTTATAAAGTGTTTTTCTCGTATTTAGGAACCTAGGTTAACACCACTTCCGCTGAAAGTAGGCTATGGCCACTTCTGGTGCAAGTGGTCTCCATTTAAATAAGTCCTGGGACGCTGAACCATGGAAGGACAGGGTAATATACGTGGACCGGAAGTTAGTTCCCCGTTGAATCCACTTGTCAACAGAAAAAATCTTCTTCCAATGGATTGCTCTTTGGGCTGATGGATAGTATGTAGTTTTTTATTATTACTTGAATTTTTCCTTGAAAACCTATCATTAATTAAAACTCTCATTTGTTCCATCACCCTTGGGTAATATGACCGACTAGAACATTTATGTTCAGTAGACAAAAATGTGTTCTTGTGGTTAGACCTTTGGGCTGACGGAATGATTTAAAGTATATTAATAAAGCTTTCTTAAGGATTTGCTCCTTTGGTTATATATATATATAGATATACAATATTTTAGATATATGTACTTTTTTAAAAAAATTCTTTGGTTTGTTCTAGAGCCCTTGGGTTTGGAATGACCGACTAGAACGGTGATGTCGAATAGATAAAGCTTGTTCTGGAGGTTAGATCTTTGGGATGACGGAACTTTTTCTGATATGTACCTTAAGGTTGTGCGTTATTATAAGGATTTATAATCTTTTATAAAGTGTTTTTCTCGTATTTAGGAACCTAGGTTAACACCACTTCCGTTGAAAGTAGGCTATGGCCACTTCTGGTGCAAGTGGTCTCCATTTAAATAAGTCCTGGGACGCTGAACCATGGAAGGACAGGGTAATATACGTGGACCGGAAGTTAGTTCCCCGTTGAATCCACTTGTCAACAGAAAAATCTTCTTCCAATGGATTGCTCTTTGGGCTGATGGATAGTATGTAGTTTTTTATTATTACTTGAATTTTTCCTTGAAAACCTATCATTAATTAAAACTCTCATTTGTTCCATCACCCTTGGGTAATATGACCGACTAGAACATTTATGTTCAGCAGACAAAAATGTGTTCTTGTGGTTAGACCTTTGGGCTGACGGAATGATTTAAAGTATATTAATAAAGCTTTCTTAAGGATTTGCTCCTTTGGCTAATATATATATATATATATATAGATATACAAAATTTTAGATATATGTACATTTTTAAAAATTCTTTGGTTTGTTCTAGAGCCCTTGGGTTTGGAATGACCGACTAGAACGGTGATGTCGAATAGATAAAGCTTGTTCTGGAGGTTAGATCTTTGGGATGACGGAACTTTTTCTGATATGTACCTTAAGGTTGTGCGTTATTATAAGGATTTATAATCTTTTATAAAGTGTTTTTCTCGTATTTAGGAACCTAGGTTAACACCACTTCCGCTGAAAGTAGGCTATGGCCACTTCTGGTGCAAGTGGTCTCCATTTAAATAAGTCCTGGGACGCTGAACCATGGAAGGACAGGGTAATATACGTGGACCGGAAGTTAGTTCCCCGTTGAATCCACTTGTCAACAGAAAAAATCTTCTTCCAATGGATTGCTCTTTGGGCTGATGGATAGTATGTAGTTTTTTATTATTACTTGAATTTTTCCTTGAAAACCTATCATTAATTAAAACTCTCATTTGTTCCATCACCCTTGGGTAATATGACCGACTAGAACATTTATGTTCAGCAGACAAAAATGTGTTCTTGTGGTTAGACCTTTGGGCTGACGGAATGATTTAAAGTATATTAATAAAGCTTTCTTAAGGATTTGCTCCTTTGGCTAATATATATATATAGATATACAATATTTTAGATATATGTACTTTTTTAAAATTCTTTGGTTTGTTCTAGAGCCCTTGGGTTTGGAATGACCGACTAGAACGGTGATGTCGAATAGATAAAGCTTGTTCTGGAGGTTAGATCTTTGGGATGACGGAACTTTTTCTGATATGTACCTTAAGGTTGTGCGTTATTATAAGGATTTATAATCTTTTATAAAGTGTTTTTCTCGTATTTAGGAACCTAGGTTAACACCACTTCCGTTGAAAGTAGGCTATGGCCACTTCTGGTGCAAGTGGTCTCCATTTAAATAAGTCCTGGGACGCTGAACCATGGAAGGACAGGGTAATATACGTGGACCGGAAGTTAGTTCCCCGTTGAATCCACTTGTCAACAGAAAAAAATCTTCTTCCAATGGATTGCTCTTTGGGCTGATGGATAGTATGTAGTTTTTTATTATTACTTGAATTTTTCCTTGAAAACCTATCATTAATTAAAACTCTCATTTGTTCCATCACCCTTGGGTAATATGACCGACTAGAACATTTATGTTCAGTAGACAAAAATGTGTTCTTGTGGTTAGACCTTTGGGCTGACGGAATGATTTAAAGTATATTAATAAAGCTTTCTTAAGGATTTGCTCCTTTGGCTAATATATATATAAATATAGATATACAATATTTTAGATATATGTACTTTTTTAAAATTCTTTGGTTTGTTCTAGAGCCCTTGGGTTTGGAATGACCGACTAGAACGGTGATGTCGAATAGATAAAGCTTGTTCTGGAGGTTAGATCTTTGGGATGACGGAACTTTTTCTGATATGTACCTTAAGGTTGTGCGTTATTATAAGGATTTATAATCTTTTATAAAGTGTTTTTCTCGTATTTAGGAACCTAGGTTAACACCACTTCCGTTGAAAGTAGGCTATGGCCACTTCTGGTGCAAGTGGTCTCCATTTAAATAAGTCCTGGGACGCTGAACCATGGAAGGACAGGGTAATATACGTGGACCGGAAGTTAGTTCCCCGTTGAATCCACTTGTCAACAGAAAAAAATCTTCTTCCAATGGATTGCTCTTTGGGCTGATGGATAGTATGTAGTTTTTTATTATTACTTGAATTTTTCCTTGAAAACCTATCATTAATTAAAACTCTCATTTGTTCCATCACCCTTGGGTAATATGACCGACTAGAACATTTATGTTCAGTAGACAAAAATGTGTTCTTGTGGTTAGACCTTTGGGCTGACGGAATGATTTAAAGTATATTAATAAAGCTTTCTTAAGGATTTGCTCCTTTTGCTAATATATATATATATATATAGATATACATATATATTTTAGATATATGTACTTTTTAAAATTCTTTGGTTTGTTCTAGAGCCCTTGGGTTTGGAATGACCGACTAGAACGGTGATGTCGAATAGATAAAGCTTGTTCTGGAGGTTAGATCTTTGGGATGACGGAACTTTTTCTGATATGTACCTTAAGGTTGTGCGTTATTATAAGGATTTATAATCTTTTATAAAGTGTTTTTCTCGTATTTAGGAACCTAGGTTAACACCACTTCCGTTGAAAGTAGGCTATGGCCACTTCTGGTGCAAGTGGTCTCCATTTAAATAAGTCCTGGGACGCTGAACCATGGAAGGACAGGGTAATATACGTGGACCGGAAGTTAGTTCCCCGTTGAATCCACTTGTCAACAGAAAAAAATCTTCTTCCAATGGATTGCTCTTTGGGCTGATGGATAGTATGTAGTTTTTTATTATTACTTGAATTTTTCCTTGAAAACCTATCATTAATTAAAACTCTCATTTGTTCCATCACCCTTGGGTAATATGACCGACTAGAACATTTATGTTCAGCAGACAAAAATGTGTTCTTGTGGTTAGACCTTTGGGCTGACGGAATGATTTAAAGTATATTAATAAAGCTTTCTTAAGGATTTGCTCCTTTTGCTAATATATATATATATATATATAGATATACATATATTTTAGATATATGTACTTTTTTAAAATTCTTTGGTTTGTTCTAGAGCCCTTGGGTTTGGAATGACCGACTAGAACGGTGATGTCGAATAGATAAAGCTTGTTCTGGAGGTTAGATCTTTGGGATGACGGAACTTTTTCTGATATGTACCTTAAGGTTGTGCGTTATTATAAGGATTTATAATCTTTTATAAAGTGTTTTTCTCGTATTTAGGAACCTAGGTTAACACCACTTCCGTTGAAAGTAGGCTATGGCCACTTCTGGTGCAAGTGGTCTCCATTTAAATAAGTCCTGGGACGCTGAACCATGGAAGGACAGGGTAATATACGTGGACCGGAAGTTAGTTCCCCGTTGAATCCACTTGTCAACAGAAAAAAATCTTCTTCCAATGGATTGCTCTTTGGGCTGATGGATAGTATGTAGTTTTTATTATTACTTGAATTTTTCCTTGAAAACCTATCATTAATTAAAACTCTCATTTGTTCCATCACCCTTGGGTAATATGACCGACTAGAACATTTATGTTCAGTAGACAAAAATGTGTTCTTGTGGTTAGACCTTTGGGCTGACGGAATGATTTAAAGTATATTAATAAAGCTTT